>OX459034.1:28600993-29800993 GCA_949775005.1 Orthosia gothica | reverse complement strand
TAAATTTTCTTTAAATGTAATGTCTGTATACATAAGTAAAAGATGATTACTGTAAGTTTCTCTAAAAGTTCAAGAACAAGAGCTTAATTTTACGGTTTCAACCAAGCCTGAAATTATTTGGAGTTTATATGTCTGTAACAACAATTTGAATGTTAAATCACAGTTTTAATATAATACCAGCCGGGCGAGCACGGCCTCTGTGATAGGCTTGAGTCACGCATTTTATAACGGTTTTTGCTCCCAAACTGTGTAAAAATTTGTGACTCAAGTCTGTCACAATAGGCCGTGCTTGCCTTGCAGGGTCATTTGATTTTCCTGTTTAGTTTTATAAAATTCGATTTGTCATAAGCCACAAAAAAAAGGAGTTGTGTTTATTGGATTTTCCAAAGGTATTCTGTATTTCTAGAAAAAATAAGCTTTCCCTATAACTTCAATACCGTGGACTGACCCTCGAGAACCGTGCATTTTTCTGGAATGAATAGAAACCCATGGGCTCTCACGGATAATGTAACTTTCTATCAGTGACATAATTTTTGTAATGGGAATGCAGTACGTATATCCAGGAACAAACATGCAATTTTACCTCCTTATAACATTCGTAAGCGCAGTGGTGGCCCACTGCCCAGTGGTAATAACGGCCCTGAGATACGTTTCGTAGGTCGAACCCAGGCAGGTGCATTACTTAGTGTAAATTATTTCATCACCACTGCTCTTAAAACGGTGAATGAAAACATCGTAATAAAACCAAAAATTCGAAGACATGTGACATCCACACCCCCACGTGGGCCCGCGTGATTAAGGACCATTACCTCTCACAGAGAGGATGCCTGTGTCCCAGCAGTGGGAATATTATAAGGCTAATGATGATAACATCGTAAAACGATCCAAACACATATTATTATGGGCAGAATAAGGCCGGTGGAGTTCCCAGAAGTGGCTTAATTAACTCTGACACCAGAGTTGGCCAAATTCTCACACGAAAAGAAGAAGATGATGAGCAGAACGTCATATTCTCAAAATGACCTAACTGTCAAAGTACTGTTATACTGAAAAAATACTATCGATTTTCCGTCATGGCTATATAATTTATTTTGAAAGTAAAATTGACAAAACAAAAATAATAAAGTATTATTGCATTATGGTGAGTTAACCGATGAAGATGGTGTTAAAAATACTTCAGGTCTGAGAGGAACTTCGACCGTTTACGGCCACAGAGAGTGACAGGGTCCGCATCAGATTATACGGGCCAATGTCTGGCCGGGGAAGTGTGATGAATTTCGCAAGCACTCCAACGCTCGTCAGAATACGTCCATAAAAACAACACTTGGACCGATTTATAACTGAAGCTGGAAAATATCACTTTCGACTGAACGTAAAAAAAAACAAAACATTAAGACATTTGGATTTTACTTTATTTTTTTTATTTTACTCGTATAAAGTCAATCTCAAAAAAAATGTTGATTAAAATTATTCCTTTAAAAATCTCTTACTTGTGTGGTATATGACTGTACCATTCCCATTTCTTTTTCTTAGGACTTTTTCATACTAGGTCCTTTTTAGAATAGAACTGTTAATAATATGTCGTTTTGAGAATAGACCATTTTGATACGAAGTCCTACCTAAAATAAAACCGCCATGCGTCATGACATTTCCTATTAATCGCGTACACCACATCATACCACCCTGATATTCAATACCTATTAGTTTTTACGCACTTAATAGATCCAATGTCACAGTCACTCACATTAACGCACCATATCGCAGTACATTAGGTACTATATTATGTATATCCGTTGTTTCCTACCTATTGTGGACGCCTATTATGATAGCGAATCACATTGGCCCGAAAATATTAAAACAATTGTTGCTCTGTTCGTAAACATGTTCCATATATATGTATGAATGTATGAGTAATCTATCAATATGTAGGCAGTCATGACTATGTTAATCATACAGTGAACAACGAGGTTTAAATAAGACTAGAACCTCTTTTCAACTTATGTTAAAAACTTATCTTCTCGGTGGTAGCAGGCGAGGAAAAGCTGACGTGAAGCCAGGCATTTTTTGGGTTCCGTATCTCGAAAGGAAAAAACGGAACCCTTATAGGATCACTTACTTGTCCGTCCGTCCGTCTGACTGTCTGTCAAGACCATTTTTCTCAGGAACGCGTGGAGGTATCAAGTTGAAATTTACATCAAATACTCACATCTACTGTCCCTTAAAGCTGTGAAAAAATCAAATTTCTAAGCCGACGCAATCAAAAGATACAGCCGTTTAGGCCACAAATTTTCGACACTCGCAAGGGAATTAAAACCTACAGGGTACTTCCCGTGAACTCAGAATCTTGAAATTTGGTACGAAGCAACGTCTTATAGCACAGATAAAGGAGTAATTGCGAAAACCGTAAATTTTTTGTTACATCATATAATAAAAATATTTTTAACTTACCACTCCTTTCCTCATGAACGCGTAGAGTATTTAATTGAAATATTTACTCATATACCTACAGGTTTATATGGAACCCTCGGTGCGCGAGTCCGACTCGCACTTGGCCGGTTTTTAATCAAAATATCAAACCAATAACGGAATTAACAGTTGACCTTTGTTAAAAACGTTTTGTTTTTTATTAATATTCATTTAATCATCAATCGAAAATTTGCGAGAGCAAAAATTATTTCGTTTCCTAGGTACCAAACCCTTTTGCCATCTGTACCAACGTGGGTCGTTTCACGCCAATACACAGACCGAGAACTACAGTGTAGGTTACCTCATGAACCTGTTGACTGGCAGTTTAAATTAGCCGGGTGTTAGTCAGTGACATTAGCACCCGCCGTAATTACCGACTGACCCACATAGGGCTTAGTATAATTAATAATTCGAGTTGCAACGAGCGCTGACAAGCATACCGACCTAATATGGAGAGACCCAGTACACTACGCATATCTATAGCTTAGACGTGCTTAGAATAGAACAACTTGTTTTGTATAGACGTTTTAGACCTTGTCCAGAAAGGGCGAATTCGCTGCGAAACTCTCGCGCGTAGTCCGCGCGGACGTTGCTTCCAGAAGGAGCGTACCAACGTGCGAGCATTAGGGCAAATCCGTACAAAATTTTGCTGCTCCATTGCCCTTGATAAGTGAACTCGTTCTGAAACGTGCGTAAAGTGGACGCAACAAGGCGTCCCTAGTATCTCGACTCGCGAGTCGAGAGTCTGGCGTAGTGAACGCGATTTACGCGTTTATTTTGTGCCAAGTATCTCACTAACACGCGAATGATTTCGCGCGACACGTTACGCGGCGAATTCGCCCTTTCTGGACTAGGTCTTATTTTTACCCGACTGCCGGAAGGGTAATGTGTTTATCAGTCTATGATGTATGTATGTATGCATATATGTTTGTTTCTATATGGTGTTCCAGAGACCAAACGCGTTTGCAGATTTTGATGATTCGTACGTCAATCGATGCGTCTTAACCCTGCGAGTGTCACTGGCTACATTAAAATTGGATAATACAAAAATGGCGGATTTTGGGCGCCATATTGTGGGGGGCTAAATTTTTTTTCTTCCATACCCATTGTTTGGGTTACCTTAATAAAGAGTAAGGTGATTTCAAAAATATATCATAAGTTTAAATGTACCTAATTCGAAAAAAAAAACATGAAAGTTATAAATAAAAAGTTAAATCGAAATAATCAAAAAACCCAACTGCTTCAAAAGCGAACTAAAAAGACGTAAACAAGAAGAAATTCATTCTGTGCAGTCGGAGGATACATCTGGTTTTGGTCAGCCAGCTCGCGAATATATATCCCGTTCTCCTCTTGTTTAAGTCTTTTTAGTTCGCTTTTTAAGCAGTCGAGATTTTTTGATATTTTTTAATTAATTTTTTTTTTTGAATGGAGAGGTTGTTTGCCTCTGCAAAATTTCAAGTTCTTCCATAGATAATGTGGTGCCGTGAAAGTGGGACAAACTCGCTTTCTTTTATTATATTAGCAAGGATTAGTAGTGAGGTACTCTTTCTACTCTCTGAATGGGCGTCACGATTGAAGCCAATCGGGAAAGAATACGAGCCAACTTAATTTGGTTAGGTTAGCTCTGTCTAGTCTTGCCGACGTCTGTATGCCTACTTTCTAGTTTTACCAGAAGAAGCAGGCTAGGGCTATAAGGATACTAAGTAATATTCGCCAGTAACTTTGTATACCGCGTCTTTTACGAGAACTTAGTGACACATAGTATGTTTTTATGACTGGCAGATAAGATAAGATTTATACTATCATAAAAATTGTATAAATCTTATCATAAGCTGCTTGATACTGTTAACTGTAACGCAAGATTGCACCAACATTTTTAGTTAATGCTAAAATAGCACAAAGAGTTGATTGTCAAGGCTATCTCAAAATAAAGAAACAAATGAAGGTCAATATCACATAGCTTACACAAGATCCAAATTCAAAAAAAGTTAAATCAAAAAATCAAAAACCCGACTGCTTCAAAAGCGAACTAAATAGACGTAAACAAGGAGAAAATCATGCTGTGCAGTCGGAGGATACATATTCGCGGGCTGGCTGACCAAAATCTGGTGTATCCTCCGCCTGCACGGCATGATTTTCTCCTTGTTTACGTCTTTTTAGTTCGCTTTTGAAGCAGTCGGGTTTTTTGATTATTTCGATTTAACTTTTTATTTATAACTTTGATGGTTTTTTTTTTTCGAATTAGGTACATTTAAACTTATGATATATTTTTGAAATCACCTCACTCGTTATTTAGGTAACCCAAACAATGGGTATGGAAGAAAAAAAAATTTAGCCCCCCACAATATGGCGCCCAAAAGCCGCCATTTTTCTATTTGCCAAATTTAATGTAGCCAGTGACACTCGCAGGGTTAAAACGAATCGATTGACGTTAGAACCATCAATATCGGCCAACGCGTTTGGTCTCTAGAACGCCATATAGGAACAAACATACATACATAGACTGATAAACACATTACCCTCCTTCGGCAGTCGGGTAAAAAGTGACACTTTCCGCACAGTTTGGCAACTACCAACAGGAGCAACATTTTGACCTAAAGTTAGTGTAAACCTAGCCTTAGCTAGCTAGATACAGTCTTCCGAAAGCAATAGACAACAGACCATAGGAAGATGAAGACCTCACGCGTCGTCCGGTCACGTTTCTAAAATATTGGCAACGTCATGTGCGAAATGACAATGACAGTGACAATCAGGCGCCGTTCCGTGTAGCGCATGCAAATCGAATGGTCGTTTCGGTGATAAATGTGCCGTCGAAAAGTTGTCAACTTTGATAGGCTTGCTGGTGAACGGAAAAGCCAGAAAAGCTTACCATTGTTTTACTGTGAAATATTTTTTAAACGATTAATAATCCTTCTACGCGAAAGTTTTTGAGGATGGATGGATGTTTGTTCCTCTTTCACGCACAAACTACTGAGCGGATCTTGACAGTAATATAGCTTATACATCAGAATAGCATCTATGCTATTTTTTATAAAGAAAGGTAAAGGTGAATCGCGTGTATTTACCTCGGCGGGACCGCGAGCAGCTGCTAGTTTATTATAAAAGTGGTGAAAAAGGAATTCTTTCTTAAACTATGGTCAAGTCAAATACCTTCGAGAAAACATGAAACAGAAAGCTTAGTGCGAGTTTTGTCTCACCCTGAACGTAAACGTCAATTGGTATTGAAAATGGTTAAGCGCCGCCTGGTGACAGTAAATAAAAACCTCTTTTTAGGGTTCCGTAGCCAAATGGCATAATACGGAACCCTTATAGAATCGTCATGTCTGTCTGTCTGTCTGTCCGTCCGTATGTCACAGCCACTTTTTTCCGAAACTATAAGAACTATGCTGTTGAAACTTGGTAATTAGATGTATTCTGTGAACCGCAATAAGATTTTCACACAAAAATAGAAAAAAAACAATAAATTTTGGGGGTTCCCATACTTGAAACTGAAAATAAAAAATAAAAAAATCATCAAACCCATACGTGGGGTATCTATGAATAGGTCTTCAAAAATGATATTAAGGTTTCTGATATATTTATTTTTCTAAACTGAATAGTTTGCGCGAGAGACACTTCCAAAGTGGTAAAATGTGTGTATGTCCCCCCCCTGTAACTTCTAAAATAAGAGAATGATAAAACTAAAAAAAAAATACTAAGTACATTACCATGTAAACTTCCAACGAAAATTGGTTTGAACGAGATCTAGTTAGTAGTTTTTTTTAATACGTCATAAATCGTAAACCGCAATTTACCAAGTACGGAACCCTTCGTGCGCGAGTCCGACTCGCACTTGGCCGGTTTTATTTGTAAAGAAATTGACATAAGAGATCGTGAGCACGAGTAAAAACTCGGAAGAAGCCCACTGAATCATAACTACTATTATAAACGCGAAAGTTTGTGAGGATGGATGGATGTTTGTTACTATTTCACGCAAAAACTACAGAACAAATTTTGATGAAACTTTCAGTAATATAGCACAAACATCAAAATAACACATAGGCTATAATTTATTAAGATATTGTGAAAAGTACTTATTTTACGCGGGCGGAGCCGCGTGCTGCAGCTAGTACATGATAGGTGCTATAAAGCATGATATACGAGCTGCAATAAAGCTATGAAAGCACTGTAACAGTAGGCGTCAAGCGCTGCGATGCATTGTTGCCGGTTTACTGCCGCTCCTAAATATCGACCGGGAAGTAGCTGAGTGGTCTACTTCAAGTAAAGCGCTGGACGATCGTAAACTTGCAATTTCCGTAATATAATCCTTAAATGTATTGATCGTAAAGTACTTACCGATAATATATTTTTCCTGTGGTATATTTCAATTGTTGACAGTTTATACCCGACTGCCGAAGGAGGGTAATGTGTTTATCAGTCTATGTATGTATGTTCCTATGTGGCGTTCTAGAGACCAAACGCGTTGGCCGATTTTGATGATTCTTATGTCAATCGATTCGTCTTAACCCTCCGAGTGTTACTGGCTACATTAAAATTGGAAAATAGAAAAATGGCGGCTTTTGGGTGCCATATTGTGGGGGACGAAATTTTCTTTCTTCCAAACCCATCGTGTGCGGTGTCAAAATAAAGGGTTTTAAGAGGTTATTCATAACAAAAAAAAATATGCTAATTCTGAAAAAAAAATAACTAAAAAGTTATATAATAAACCCGACTGATTAAAAAGCGAACTAAAAATGACGTAAACAAGAAGAAAACATGCTGTGCAGTCGGAGGATACATTTGGTTCTGGTCAGCCAGCTCGCGGACAGGTTTATGAATGCACTGTTATGTTTATTGATAAAGTACTTTGAATTGCATTGTTTACGTTTCCATTCATTCAGATTTTCCTCGTTCATCAATTAAAACTCCCAGTTATAATACAAACAATCGTTTGACATTATGTATTCATTGAAATAGTCGAGTCCAAGCAATCATAGTCGAATGTTGTGCTCCAACAAAGGCATAGACAAAAGCGAGTAAAACAATAAAGGAACGCGCAATCAAAATTCAAAATTGAGGCGCGCACAATTAGAGTGTATTCACGCCCCAACGCTTGTATTCAAATTTCGAACATTATGATGAGTTCTTTTTTTTCTGCCCTTTGTTTCCATGACTTTATTTTGTTGGCGCCCTACACTACACAGGAAACTGTGGTTATAAAGCTCGTATAGAAAAACATATTTGAGAACAATTTCAACAACATATTTGATTGAAACAAGAAGAAAATCATGCTGTGCAGTCGGTGGATACATATTCGCGTGCTGGCTGACCAAAACCAGATGTATCCTCCGACTGCACAGCATGATTTTCTTCTTGTTTACGTCTTTTTAGTTGTTTTTTAAGCAGTCGCGTTTTTTGTTATTTTTAAATACTTTTTTTATTTACAACTCTTTAGTTTTTTTTTTTAGAATTAGGTACATATAAACATTTTGATACCTGACACGATGGGTATGGAAGAAAAAGAAATTGGGCCCCCACAAAATGGCGCCCAAAATCCGCCATTTTTCTATTTTGCAATTTTAATGTAGCCAGTGACGCTCGCAGGGTTCAGACGAAACGATTGACGTACGAATCATCAAAATCAGCCAACGCGTTTGGTCTCTAGAACGCCACATAGGAACAAACATCCAAACATAGACTGATAAACACATTACCCTTTTCGGCAGTCGGGTAAAAAGGAATCTCACGGGTGTGTCCAATTACAGATGAATAATAAATCCAACATCTCAGATGACACATAATTTATTTTCTGCGAGCATCATGAACGCATGTCAATCGGCGCGGGCGGCGCGAGGTGACGCTATGTCATGTACAAATACATTGCATATGTCACCGATACCCCGCTATGGCGGGACATCTGCTTTTACTGACTCATTATAGCAGACTATTATATACACGCATTACAACTCTTGGGTTAACACGTGGATTAGCTGGTGGAGAAGTTAAACAACCATTTTATAGAAGTACATACATACATAAACTCACGCCTTTTTCTCATGGGGCTAGGCAGAAACTACAGAACGCCACCTGCTACGATCCATACAAACTTCTTTTGCTTCACACACATTCATACATCTAGTCATACACGCACGCCGGTTATGGGTACTGCGCACTTGGCCTTTCTGAAGAACATAAAAGAAAGAGAGAAAAAAAAAAGAAAAACTAACAATCTGCTTCTTCAAAAATGCTATGTAAAGATACATCCGATCTAATATAAAGGGCAACAATTTCCTAAAATTATTTTTTTCTCTAAAATTTTCATAAAAATGTAGCTGACCTGTAGCCATGGAAATTTACCTGAGTATCGGATCGATTATCTACACCTCACACTAGATGCAATGTTGATAGATCACACTGTGACCGTTTCCACTAATGAAAATCGTCAATTAATAAAAAAAAATCTAGTTTAACAAGCCTAAAGACAACTAAAAATCTGCTACACACACTACATTTATGCTACAAGTGCGGAAGGTAGGTAGATTTCCGATGAGTGGCATTTTTATTCACGAGCGAGCGAAGCGAGTGAGTGGATAAATCGACACGAGTCGGAAATCATCTTACGTACGTGTATCATATAACATTTTACTATGCATTGTGCGAGGAAATAAATAAAATAATAAAATGAAATTAATAAAAAGGCGGGCTTATTCAAGCGCGTTCAGCATATCCACAGATTAACTAATAGTTCCTCGGGCATTTTATCTACTGCGCATGTGCGAATAGCTGTCACATCGTAACGCAATAAGGCACGAGCAAAATATACGTTCTGCCAAACATATATAATGAATATTTAAAATTAATTTATTGATCAAAATCTAAATCTAGAGTAATTAAAAACGCCTAAAATAAAGTATTAGTTTTATTTTACCTTTTATATGAATGATAATCTGTACATAACTAATTTTTAAAACTTTTCACAAATAATAAAAACTCTATGCGTCGGGCTGACGTTGGAGTGAAAAATTAAAAAAAGTACAGGAAAGTAAAAGCACTAGTGAAAAAAAGTGACACTTTCCGCACAGTTTGGCTGCTTGGAAAACCGCTCTTTTAGAGGACATGCATTGTAATAGTTATTTATGATACAAGTGCGGAAGCTAGGTGATTTCCGATGAGTGGCATTTTTATTCACGAGCGAGCGAAGCGAGTGAGTGGATAAATCGACACGAGTCGGAAATCATCTTACGTACGTGTATCATACAACATTTTACTATGCATTGTGCGAGGAAATAAATTAATTAATAAAATGAAATTAATAAAATGGCGGGCTTATTCAAGCGCGTTCAGCATATCCACAGATTAACGAATAGTTCCTCGGGCATATCTACTGCGCATGTGCGAATAGCTGTCACATCGTAACGCAATAAGGCACGAGCAAAATATACGTTCTGCCAAACATATTCAATGAATATTTAAAATTAATTTATTGATCAAAATCAAAATCTAGAGTAATTAAAAATGCCTAAAATAAAGTATTAGTTTTATTTTACCTTTTATATGAATGATAATCTGTACATAACTAATTTTTAAAACTTTTCTCAAATAATAAAAACTCTATGCGTCGGGCTGACGTTGGAGTTAAAAATAAAAAAAATACAGGAAAGTAAAAAGCACTAGTGAAAAAAAGTGACACTTTCCGCACAGTTTGTCTGCTTGGAAAACCGCTCTTTTCGAGGACATGCATTGTAAAATATATTACCGACTTCCAAAAAAAACTACAAAGTGAAAAATAACTTTATTTTTGGCAGTCGGTTTCTTTCTTTTTTCCATTTTTTTTTTGCGATATGAACACCGAATTTAAAAAATAAAGTTTTTTTTCACTTTGTAGTTTTTTATTTGGAAGTCGGTAAATGTTTTTTTTTTGCAGAAAAGTTTTTTTATATTTTTCCCATTTCAGTTGTACCTACCTAATAGACAAGTTGTTTAGTAAGGTACCTATTACGCCAGAATAGATTACACGAATAACATGAAACTTGAAAATAACCGGTGACATGAGAGATCTGCTACTCCATTAGACCGTACTGGCGTGATGTTATGTTATGAAATGGTACGAGTATAAACAATAAACAGACATGCGATTGCAGCAATCCCGAATGATTTGCCATTATTTATTAAAGAGGTATGTTGTATATCTCCGAAGTTCTTCATCAGATCTTCACCAAATTAAAATGGGACCAATTTCGAAACATACTCTTTCAAAACAATAAAAGAATTTTCAAAATCGGTCTACAATTGACGGGGATATCGGTGAACATACAAAAAAAAACATACATGAAGTCGAACATAGAACCTCCTCCTTTTTGGTAAGTCGGTTAAAAATGTAGCTGACCTGTAGCCATGGATATTTCCAGTCTCGGATCGATTACCTGTACACCTCACACTCCTAGACTAATGACAAACTGGTTCAATTAAGACCATACCAGGTAATGCATCAACTTTTCCAATTAAACTTAATTGAATTAGCAGCTGCAATAGTCTGAAAAATGAATATGTCACATGCAATATTAATGATTGTTTACGTTAAGCTTAATCGGTGTCACGGACCTGGCTTAACGAAATAAGTAGGCAAGTATATACAGTAGGTGATGGTTCATGAAGAATTTATGATCATGGAAACCGTATTGATATGTTTTGTAAGAGATGATGGCATCTCAGTCTCTTTGGTCACGTTTTCTACATTAAGAATAAAAGTTTATTTATTTATTTATTCATTTACACATACAATTATTTTTACAGGTAGAACCCAAGGTCACAAAAGTATTCATACAATGCGACACTCAGAGACTCCCCGTAAAAACTGATCACACACCAACTCGCGTCCATGATTGACCAGTCCCAAGTAACGGCTCCGGGCGTCCGCACAAGTTAACTAGAGGACAACACAGTAATTGTCACCCTCTGGAATTCCGCCAAAGAGCAGGTGAAAATGACCAAACACTGAGAGATTCTATTAAGAATCGTAACAGCCCGACACACTGGTGCAAACTTTAATAGGTTTGTACGGGCTACTGGAGTTTCGAACAGACTTTCCCTCGGCCCAAACCTTAGCCTAGTGTTTGGAATCTTAACGATTCTAGGATTTGTGGATTGTTGTCTGGTAAAATACGTATTTTACCAGAGCAAGATTGCGCCTCATCTCCAACCTATAGTATCCAACCTTACCTAGTACAAAGAGAGTTGGGTACATAAGCGGGTAAAAAGGATAGACGCCAAATTGCCTCATGTATAATTACCGTCTAAATTTGTTCTGCATTTTGTTGAAACGAAAACGTTTGTCCTGGTATGGTCATGTCACTTGTAATGAGGAGGGATGAAACGCATGTTACTAAAAGAGATATGATTATAAATGTGGATGGATAGAGAGGGAGAGGAAGGCCAAAAAAAGATGGATGGACTGTGTGACACTCCTCACACAGTCCATCCATGAAAGAAAAGGGTCGCAGTGATGGCGTGACGAGGACAGGACGGTATGGAAGAAGAAAACGTGTTGCGCCGACCCCAAGAAACATTAAGAATAAAAACCAATAAAAATCAAAATTTTAACGGAAACTTTAACTGTAGACAGTTGTTAGTCGTAACAAACAACTGTCTGAAGTCAAATTTGCCGTTTCATATTAAAAATCATTCCGCGATGACACGCTATGTAAGATCTCATAACAATTTAAACCGATGCCATCAAATTACAATCTGTCGTCACAAACAACCATATTCTATTAAAGCGATAATACCTACAGCAGCCTCATTTTCAGGATAGTAAGCTATACGGACAAGGGAAATTATGAACGGACACCGCGCGGAATCGCGTCGAAACAGATTGAAAATACAAGTTTGTCGTGTTAGGGAGCCGTATATAATGGGCAGGGCCCGCTTTCCTCGGTATCTAGGCCACAATAACAAGAGAGGCGATCGCTAAGTGAAATTAAACACAGCGACGAACACCGCGGAAATGCAAGACATCGGTGGGTAACTCGATGCGATAAAACACGGAGACCGCCCCAATCATTGTTTGTACTTTTGTCTAAACATCGTGTTAGCTGACTTCGGTATTCGGTCACGGTAAAGATTTCTAACAGTATTCTATCTTCAGGAGCTCGTGGCTAAATAATAACAGCCGCACGGGTCGATCTTCAAGGTAAGCAACGCTTGCCAAGGTCGGTCCGTGGATGGGTGACCATTTCAACATACCGAGTTTTCTCCGTGCCTCGGAAAGCACGTTATGCCCTTGGTTCCGGCTGTCATTTGAAGATCTTTGACAGTCGTTACGGGTAGTCAGAAGCTTGAGATCTGACACCAGTCTTGTCAAGGGGTACCGTGTTACCCAATTACTGGGTTTTGGAGGTCAGATAGGCAGTCGCTCCATGTAAAACACTGGTACTCAGCTGAATCCGGTAAGACTGGAAGCCCCAACAACAATTGGGAAAAGGCTAGGCAGATGATGATGATTCTATCTTCATACAAACGGTCAGAACGCGAGTCATACCTACGCGTCTCAAGTTCAGCCAACACTCGATACACTACAGTCACAAACAGTCACGATCGGTGTGAAGGTTTTGTAAGCAGTAAGCGTGCGATTTGTGAATATTTGTTTGAAATACGTACAAGTACTTACTTACTTAATATGGCAGAGAGCAATTATAGACTATATTGTGTTGTTTTTGGTTGCTTGAATTCTTCTATAACGCACCCAGAGATAACATTCTTTAAATTACCTGGAATCTCCGAAAGGCAATACTATAAAAAAAAAATACATACCTAACCTACTAGTACGTAATTTGTTTATTTTTTTAATAGGTAGGTATTTCGCTTTTGCCGCCGAGTAGAATACCTGGATTAATAAATAAATATGTGGATAGGGTGATAAACTCACACACGAGTGACCTACCTACGCTCGGGATAAAAAAAAACAAGTAGCTAGTTTCCTAGGCTAAGCTATCTATTTACTTATGTACTTAGCTTAATATATTATTGAATTAGACGAAATATCATTATGAAATGATAACCTACGAGAGTTATTAATGGTAGGTACCTACCTAGTAAGATATAAAATAATTATAATAAAAAATATAATATTTACCTGAGATTAGAGAAAATAATCTGAGATATTTACATTCACAAAACTAGAAAGAATCTCAAGTAGGTAGAGGCGGGTGGCTCTAACGGATGTTTACATGACGCACGCTTGTAGGCACTTATTTCAAGGACAGGGCCTAGTCACAATACTGTTAGATGTCTTTGCCGCGATTCGGTGTTCCTCGGCTTACTTCGACATACTTCGGCACCACTCATCTTGTGTTTTACATTTCTAAACCTAACGGCATGCGTATTAGCATTCGTCTTTATTTTGTTCGCTCGCCACATTATCTTCTCACAACTGAAGCTAACTTATTACTGTTAGTCATTTATACGTACTTATGGGCGGTCACGTTCCCTACAGGTGGTACTATGGATAACGCTAAATACCTCGGTACCGGTGCAGCAATAACTTTTGCTCTCAAAAGTAGCCTTCACGTCAAGTTATAAACGTATGGCCTACTGGCGCCTTGTTACATTACAAACGATTTTATATAATGAAAGTATACAGTTAGCTAGTTACTCAGTTTACGTCTGAATTATGTAATAAATGGACTGTGTTTTTATCCAACTGCCGAACTGAACTAGTGATTAGAATTGTAAGTTTCTTTTTGTGTTGGATAGTCCATTTATCGAGGAAGGTTATAGGCTATATAACAACGCACTACGACCAATAGGAGCGGAGCATAAATGAAAAATGTTGTAAAAACGGGACCAAATATTCTTTTTTGAGAGCTTCCGTTGCGTGCGCTGCGTAAACGGTTTAAGTTACGCAACAATAATGTATGTAGGGTAGATGGGTAGGTAGGTAGCCAGTTGACGGGGATGAATCCGCGTGGGAAAGCAAGTAATGAATAAAAAAAAGAAAAAAGAAAACAATGATTAGAGCCAATAACAAATAGAACGAGCATTGAAGCTATAAACCCGTCGAACTCCGTACATAAAACATTCCGAATTTGAAAAACGTAAACATAGTATACGAATGACCTGAAAGATTCACAGCGTACTGTTTACGCTGTAAACCTCGCACCATTCCGATAGCTACTCTATTCGCTATTAGCAAACATTTTTGTTACAAGATGAAGACACAGAGATGTGTCGACAAGTGAATTTACACACGCTACACATACTAACATATATACATAAACGGATAAATGGGTTAATAAAAACACTGGCCAGCAAGTAAGCTTGTGAAACTATGGTTTTATGAATGTTGTTACATTAAGCTGGAAACAAATTATCGGACGCGGCTTACGGACGCGACTGACAGCCGCGACTTATAGAGTATCTAGGTAATGAATGTACATTACATTGTGCAAATTATCGGACGTAAGTCACGGACGTGACCTTGGGCGTTCGGACGTCTGATAGAGTCTGGCAGCCGCGTCCCATACGACTGTGCACACATATCAGCCGCGGCTGTGAGTCGCGTCCGTCAGCCGCGTCCGATAATTTGTTCCCAGCTTTATTCGAGTACAGGCGGTTATTGATCTGTGAATGTGTTATCTGTGGCATTCTATGGCTATTTCGAACCTAGCTGCTAAGTCGCGAGTTTGAACATCGCCGGGTACGAATGTTTTTTTCACACGCATCTCTGAAGTTATGGTTGCGCTTATGTCATAGTTAGCTCATGTTTAAACCTTACATTTTATTAACTAGAGAATATTGCTTACAAAATCAGAAGAAAATCGTGCTGTGCAGACGGTGGATACATATGCGCGAGCTGCCTGACCAAAACCAGATGTATCCTCCGACTGCACAGCATGGTTTTGTTCTTGTTTACGTATTTTTCGTTCGCTTCTTAAGCAGTCGGGTTTTTTTTAACTTACTTTTTTTATTTAACATTTTTTTTCAAATTAGTTACATTCGAACACATAAGCATTGTATATTTTTGAAATCACCTCTTGAAATCCTTTATTTTAATACGCCACATAAAGGGTTAGTAAGAAAATAAAATTGGGTATGCACAATACGGCGCCCAAAATCAGCCACTTTTCTGTTTTCCAACATTAATGTTGCCAGTGAAACTCGCAAGATTAAGACGAATCGATTGACGTAAGAATTATCAAAATCGGCCAACGCGTTTCGTCTCTAGAACGCCACATAGGAACAATCATACATACATAGACTGATAAAAACACTATCCTCCTTCGGCAGTCGGATAAAAACATGTATTAAAAAGTATTACAGTCTTCTTTATGAAATAAATACTCTACTGGATGAGGCGAACCACCAACTGGAGTAAGCTATTTTGAAGCGGTCTACATTCCATTCCATATTCAATCTACAATGACATTCGCTCCTTTTATCTTTCAACAGAAATAACAAACAACCCCAATTAATAAAAACATATGTCCTGTGAAACTGTAACTGTGAAATGAGCCGTCAATCCAAAACCCAATCAGACAATAATATATCTCTCAAGCACCATTTGATGCACGCGTCCCCTCAAGTGGCAGCACGTGGTCACACTGATGCAGTGGAGCGGAAAGTAGGCCGGTTCGGTGCTGGCAGGCAGGAGACTCGAGAACTAAAGGTGAACGCGCACCTAGACGCACCGCACTCGCCGCACGCGCCGCAGTCATCGCATTTTCTCTTGGCCCCGCGCTATCCGCGCCGAACGCGCCGCACGCATTGTATCCACTTCTGTACATCTTGAACTATATTTTCATACGGATACGGATCATGTTGCCGCGCCGCCCGCATCGCCCGCCGAGTCTGATGACGTCATCCGCACGCGCTGGTGGAATCCGTATACTTACAGCATTTTGCTGAAATGCGGCTCGTGCGGCGCGGATAGTTGCGCGAGGCTGCATACGATTTCATATAAAGATTTATAAAATGCGATGACTGCGGCGCGTGCGGCGAGTGCGGTGCGTCTAGGTGCGCGTTCACCTTTACAGGGAAGTGCACTGAAGCGGAACAATCTCTTTGCACTTACAGTACCCGTCCGAAATATGGCACACAAACTTTTGGAATAGAACAAAGTGTTTTTGTATCAGTGGTAATTGTTTTCGAAACGCCAATTATTTATCACGAGAAGTTTAAATAGCGTTTTTCAATACATTTTGGACTTTATGACAATCGCTGTCGCTGTAATATGGCTTGTCTAGGACCTAAGTACTAAGTTCTACGTTGTAAAACATCCTTTTAGGACTGATTCTGAGGCTCGGCAAATAAGACCCATTAAAAAGCGTCAAATGAAAAATACGATTGTGTGTCTGGCACCGCATACCGCAGCGTTATGCGTTCCGATGAAGAGACCAAAGCTTTATGTGTCCAGCACCGCTTGCCAGCTTGTCGGTTGTGCGATGGAATTGCATGATCTGATTCCGCCCAGCCCGTTCCATCATCGGACTACCAGATGTACGGCGATGCGTCATCGGTACATGGTCGATATCCCGCCCATATGCACAAAACGTTTTGGGGACACTTTCATTATGCGTACAGCTAAGGAGTGGAATTCCCTGCCGGAGTCTGTGTTTCCCGATAGCTACAATCTTGGGGTCTTTAAGTCATGAGTGAATAGGTTTTTTCTAGGCAAGCGTGCTCCACCGTCGACCACATCATCGCTTACCATCAGGTGAGATAGTGGTTAAGCGCAAGCCTATAGATGATATAAAACAAAAAACCCGACTGCTGGAACCCGATTTTTTGAATTAAGTTTTTTTATTTATAACTTTTTGGTTAGTTTTTTTTCGAATTAGATACATTTAAACATATAAGTGTTATATATTTTTGAAATCACCTCTTAAAACCCTTTATTTGATACCCCACACGACGGGTTTGGCAGAAAAAAAAATTTGGGCCCCCACAATATGGCGCCCAAAATCCGCCATGTTTCTATTGTCCAATTTTAATGTAGCCTATGACACTCGCAGGGTTAAGACGCATCGATTGACGTATTAAACATTAAAATCGGCCAACGTGTTTGGTCTCTGGAACGCCATAACAGGAACAAACATACATACAAACTTACATAAATACATACATAGACTGATAAACACATTACCCTCCTTCGGCAGTCGGGTAAAAAACTGCATACTGCAGCGTTGTGCATTCAGACCTAGAGACGAAAGCTCAACGCCGTATTTTAAATCGCTCGCTGAAATAGCAACCGTGCTCTAAAGCATACTTGTGTGTGACAGTCTCATTCCAAAGCTTAATGTGTCATATTAACGCCCGGGTACCGTTCAGGGAAGTGCACCGATGCGGAACAATCTCTTTACACTTACTTAATGTCGATTGAGTGATGGCCGACCCACCAATAGGGTCGGAGAAAGTGCCAAATTGGACGAAAGTTCTTTTTGTGATGCGTGTTTTTGTTTGCATTGAGTGAAGTGTTCTTAGGGTTCCGTAGCCAAATGGCAAAAAACGGAACCCTTATAGATTTGTCATGTCTGTCTGTCCGTCCGTATGTCACAGCCACTTTTTTCCGAAACTATAAGAACTATGCTGTTGAAACTTAGTATGAAGATGTATTCTGTGAACCGCATTAAGATTTTCTCGCAAAAATAGAAAAAAAACAATAAATTTTGGGGTAATACAATACTTGGAACTGAAACTAAAAAACTTTTTTTTCTTCAAACTCATACGTGGGGGTATCTATGGATAGGTCTTCAAAAATGATATTGTTTTTTTTTTTTCTAAACTGAATAGTTTGCGCGAGAGACACTTCCAAAGTGGTAAAATGTGTCCCCCCCCCTCTGTAACTTCTAAAATAAGAGAATTATAAAACCAAAAAAAAATATATGATATACATTACCATGTAAACTTCCACCGAAAATTGGTTTGAACGAGATCTAGTAAGTAGTTTTTTTTTTTAATACGTCATAAATCGTAAACCGCAATTTACCAAATCGGAACCCTTCGTGCGCGAGTCCGACTCGCACTTGGCCGGTTTTTTTTTTGCTTGGTTTTGACGGATTGTGTTTTGAGGGAAAGATTTTCTTATGATATGAAAATTCGTGTTATGTTTGGTGTAGTTATTGGTAACGGAAGACAAAGTTATGTTATTAATTGAACTAATTTCGTGCATGATCTATTCTACCCATTCCATTTCCGTCTCATTCAAGCATTCAACATTTACAGTTTATATTATTCAGAATTGTAATCTATTAGCTAGTATTATTATTTGTATTACTGCAATTTGTAGCTTCTTTCCGCACAACAACGCATTGTAGTCTCGTTCATTCTAATCACAATGGCCCAAATGACAATATTCAAGGACTCCCATAGGAATACCTTTATTCAGAGAAGTACGCGAATCTTTTGTGCGATCCCCCACAGGGCACGAATAATATAGTGTACGACCATCGGGCATTCGGCACAAAGTACAATAAGTAACTTGATATTCCAACACGACAGTTTAACCACGGTAAATATATCTAACAGTATTCTATCTTCATACAAACAGTCGGAACGCCAGTCATACCTACGCGTCTCAAGTTCAGCCAACACTCGATACACTACAGTCACAAACAGTCACGAACGGTGTGATGGTTTTGTAAGCAGTAAGCGTGCGATTTGTGAATATTTGATTGAAATACGTACAAGTACTTAATATGGCAGAGAGCAATTATAGACTATATTGTGCTGTTTTTGGTGGCTTGAATTCTTCTATAACGCACCCAGTGATAACATTTTTTAAATTACCTGGAACCTCCGAAAGGCAAGACTATAAAAAAATATACCTAACCTACTAGTACGTAATTTGGTTCTTTTTTTAATAGGTAGGTATTTCGCTTTTCCCACCGAGTAAAATACCTGGATTAATAAATAAATAAGTGGATAGGGTGATAAAGTCACACCTACCTACGCCCGGGTTAAAAAAAAAAACTAGTAGGTAGTTTCTTAGGCTAGGCTATCTACTTAATTATGTACCTAGCTACTTACATATATTATTTAATTAGACAAAATATCATTATATGATGGTACCTACCTAGTAAAATTTAAAATAAGTATAATAAAAAATATAATAATTACCTCAGATTAGAGAAAATAATCTGAGATATTTACAATCACAAAACTAGAAATAAACTCAAGTAGGTAGTGGCGGTCTGCCCTAACGCGTGTTTATGTGACGCGCGCTTATAGACACTTATTTCAAGGACAGGGCCGGGTCACAATACTGTTAGATATTTTTACCGTGGTTTAACACTGAAAGCTGATAAAACTAACACTATATTTGGAACTTTCTCATAATTTACCGTGAACTTATCGGTTACATAAATAAGTTGAACAGATAAAGTCTGTCGACGTGTTTATTCTACTAATTCGTCTTCCTCTTGACGCGATATATGGCTTCTATTTGTGTATAATATATTTCGTGTTGTACACAGAGCTATATTTTACGATGTTACTTGGACCCTACCAATGCGTCTTAGAAAGCGGGTTAATCGTTCTCGATTAAAACAAGTAAACTAACTTTAATTTCTCTTACTTTATTGTTCTAAGTAAAATGGGCGTTTTGTTATCGTCACGGTCAAGCGCTTTTTACCCGAATGCCGAAGGAGGGTAATGTGTTTATCAGTCTATGTATGTATGTTTAATTGTTCCTATGTGGCGTTCTAGAGAACAAACCCGATTTTAATGATTCTTCCGTCAATCGATTCGTCTTACTTAACCTTGCGAGTGTCACTGGCTGCATTAAAATTGGAAAATAGAAAAATGAGCGGATTTTAGGCGCCATATTGTGGGAGCCCATTTTTTTTTCTTCCATTCTCATCGTGAGGGTTATCAAAATAAAGGGTTTTAAGGGGTAATTCCATAAATACATAAATCTTATATTTTGAAATGTACCTAATTCAAAACATAAATGTTTACTAAAAAGTTATAAACAAAAACGAATATGTATCCTCCGACTGCACAACATCATTTTCTTCTTGCTTACGTCTTTTTAGTTCAGGTTTTTTGATTAATTGAATTAACTTTTTCTTTACGAAATGGTTAATAATAAATTCTTAAACATCTAACCGAATTAGAATACTAAACTTCTAGGAACACTTCACCTCCTTCATCAGATTTCAAATAACAGCCGTCTACTGACCTCAAAGAGCCAGGTGTTAGACTCAATTCTCACAAACCGGAACAAAGCAGGCTGTGTTCCGTCGTCTAAACAAATCCAAACAACGCTGAACTTGTTCCAATCTATGGTGCCCTAGTACCTACCACAGCCTACGGGATAAACATACCGACTTACATACTTACCATGACTGTATCTTGAACAGTTGAATAAATTATTACCATGAATATTAATACTCGCCACGTGGGTTGCCAGCTCAAGGATGAATAACTGTTGCATGCAGACAACTTACCTAAAACAAAGGAAATGGTCTTTAAACAACAATTCGTTTATTCCACACTGAACGTGGCTGTAGCGTATACAAAAGGTAAAATAGTTTTCGTAATCGAATCAGCTTCTGCAGCGATCGGGGGTGAAATGGAATGAAATAATTAAATTCTCTTTCGTTTTCTGTCAGTTTGACGTTAATTTATTTGATGTGACCACCCCGAAGAGCTATTGTACTGCTCTTCACGCCAGTCAGAGGACGTGACTGGGGGAATCCAATCCGGGGAGACATTGTCCGGCCGTACTGATTGAATGGTGCTTTTGTTATTTATTTGATGGTATAGTCATATTGATACAGAAATGAGTCGGCTTATTTGAACACAGACATAAAGAAAAGCAGAGCATAAACGAATTTGGTGTTTGCAGTAAAACTCGACAATATATTTAGGGTTGCCAGATCGGAAAACGAAAATACCTGGACTGAATTTGAAAATGTCGGGTTTTCGAGGTTGTAGTCGGGAGAAAAAATTCAAATGTATATTTTTTTTATTAAATGGCTAAATATTGATGAAACATAACTAATTTAACTACACTTAATTTTTAGGTTGCCACATGTATTTGGCATTAAAATTTTCTACCAATTTAAGAAAATATTTTAAATTCAAACAATTTACTTCAAAGTTCAGTCTATTTACTAACTCAGCTTTAATTATATCAAAAGCCATACAATTTCTCTCTTTGGTACCTATATAAATTATTGAGCAAACCTTTTCACAGTAATGCTTCCAGGAATTGATAATACAAATGGTATGAAAGAAAGATTTTGAGTTTTGTCGGGCGTCTGGATATCCTTTAAAATGTCGGGCGAATCCAGACGATTCCCGACCATCTGGCAACCCTAAATATATTCCAAAGCGAAGTTCCTATTACTACTTTGCAAAGCTTCGAGCAAAAGAGAGCAACAACACTCAAGCACTTGAGAAACTATCTTAACTTCTCCAATAAACATCCATTCGTTACTCAAACTTGAATAAAGTACCGCACAGCACCGATGCATCATCAATAAATCTTCTTATCTAAATGAAACTCATAAAGGGCTGCCGTTTCATAGCTTTTAAATCGCTTTATTAAGAAGCTTTTACACTAATTAATGACCAAGCGCCGGTATATCTCTCAGGGAGATTGTCGGATCATTGTAAACCGGGAATAGGCCGGTCGTCCCCAGGCCAGTGAATTAGTGAGACATTCTCGTACCGTGACGAGAACAATGACGTCGTGGTTGAAACGGACCCAGATATAAACACATACGGAAAAAAAAACAACACCTTCTTTTTAAATGGAATGCGTTTCTACGTAATTCCCTTTAACGAAGCATTCTTTGAGGACTGAACATTCCTTGGCGAAGTCAGAAATAGTTTTGTAGCTTTTTACTGCGGATTAATGAAACTTATCCGGTGTTTAAGTCTACATTCTTGATACACTTAATTCTAGAATGTCGATGCTCTTAGTCTGGCATTACGAGAAGTTTTTAGGTTATATGTAAACAACGTGAATAAATATTTCAAGAACGGCAAGACATCAAGAGTTTGTATCGAATTAGGGAAAGTCGTAAAGCTGACAATAAAATTCTTATGAATCGCACACACGCTAGCGTCTTGCGACATCAAAGTATTTGTAATTTACGCGACAACAAAGATACTAATAAATTACTGTTCTGCAATAAAAATGCAGTAAAATTTTATAAACGTTGGCGAAGCGAAATTGGAAAATCTACGGAGTCTTTATGCTTTGATTTTGTGTTTAAAGCCGAAGGTATCAAAAATGCCTTGGATAATACGATAGCAGTAAAGGCTTGTAAACAATCCAGTCCACAAAAACCAAATGACGAAAATAATGATGTGAATACAGCGGTCGACAAAAAATACGAAGAATAAACATAAGTAAATGTGCCTGCGCCTTCCTCGGCTATTTTAGTACAAGTTCAATTATTTCCCGAGGATAAATTGTGTCGGGACGGGCATTAAGTCAGTTAATTTACTTTTATATTTAACTCGCCGCTACCGAGGATATCTCGAATTACTCCCGAAGCTGTTGTTGGTAATGGAAAAACGATAACAGTAAAACCACTTGTTGTTTTACTCCTAAGGGCTATTATGGTGTACCGCTTAATTGTAACAAACTACCCGCCGTTTTGGGTAATTTTGATCCAATGGTATTTTAGGTTGAAAGTTGTAAAATATTTCCATTGCTACGCTCCGATCAAATAAAAAGTCAAGATGGAACGTTGCAAACAACAAAGTGACGCCGGTTCAAACTATGCCTTGCCGTACACAATTACACGCACTCACGTACAACGAAATTACGCCTCAGCTTGTCATTAGAGCTCACAGATCAAATAATAAAGCTCGACTGACAAGCTAAAGGGTAGTTTCGTTGTATGTGTGCGCGTGTAATTGTGTATTTATACGGCAAGGCATAGTTTGAACCGGTGTCACTTTGTTGTTTGCAACGTTCTATCTTGACTTTTTATTTGATTTGAGTTGCTACGTTGGACATCGGCATAAGAAAAGAATCGATAAAGATCATAATTTACAATAATTGCATCTCAAAATCATATCTCAATCCGACACATTGATTTAAGACGGTACCCTGACCAAAAAATCGGCATGAAATATGAGCGTTCCTATTGGTCTAGCGGCACTGGTGGCGCATGAATTACAGTAGTGAATACGCCCAGATTTTAGAATAAAATCTTTATAAAATCGAATATTGGTCTTTTGAAAAAAAAAATCTACAAAAATGTTCGTTATTAAATTGTCTATCCATTAGTGTTAGTACAAAAAATAATCAATGAACACTTTACGAGGAGATGCATAATATCAATAATTATTTCTCATATTTATGTTTTTTTGGAAGGAGATTAGTGAAATATATATTATTTATATATAATATTTAAAAAAAAAACTAAATCTACCATTTTAGAATCAATATTATGTAGAAATTTAATGTATTTTTATTAATTGATATTTCTTTTTAAATAACGAGTAGATAGCTCCTAAAAACAGCACAAAAAACGGCTTGCGCGGCGTTTTGCTCGGGGTACCGCCTTAACATAAAAAAAATCAACATGCATATTGTACGGATTTCCTTGAAGACTTTGGCATGTCAGATAAAAACACAGATGTTTAATTATGAATGCAATTCAGCCGTGAATGTTTAATATTATCATCGATTTTTACTGTTTTCGGTGGAACAAAAAGCATGTCTGTGTACCGAGAGTGATATTTCACATGTTGTTTCAGTAATAAATCCCTGTCGGCAGCTTATTACCGATGGTAATTTTGTAGTGAATGCCTTATAAGTGCATGATTAATTATCGGATATGGTGGTGTGTTCGCTTTTACGGAAATCGATTATTTCAGGATTGAGGAGCGTCTTAAGAGCGGACTCTAGTCAACAGGAATTTGAAAAATAGGTATTTGAATAAACTATTGCCGTCGCGTCACCTCCAACCTCACCCCGTAAAGTGCGAAAGGGACAACTGCAGCTCAGGCTGATTTTACCTACAAAAACTTTGACTAAAAGACGTTTCGTATTCTGCTGTTTTCTCATGAAAACTGGTCTGATCTAAAAAATCTTTTATCAAAATTTAGAGGAAAAGTATATCTATGCTCCTTCCTATCATTTCCTTTTTTGTTAAAAACTTATAAATTTTGTCTGAAAGTCTTCTGAACATGGCGGTAAAAACGGGCATTTTTTTCGGTTTTTGGATTGTCATATTTCTTTTTGTGATTATGTTTTAGAGAAAGGGAAATGATACAGGCACGTATTAATTATACCTAGATTTTACGGAAAAAAATCATTGCTCTAGAGGCATTATCCACGAAGAAAACAGCAGAATGTGTTTGTATGGAGAAAGTCTCACTAGAGTCTCCTCTTAATGGGGATTCCGTAAGGGTCGTTGTCACTTTTTGCGGTGAACAGTTAATCATTGTGCGGTACAAGTTAACTTAATGGTGGAGATAACACTTTTGGCGTGTTGGAACATGGCCGTACTTAATGTTTATGTTGGAGAACGTTTAAGCTCGTTTAAGTTTTTTTCTTGCGAAATATTCAGTGTCTTCTGCTGAGCATGTTAAATTCATCAGTACAAAAAACTTTTTTACAAAAAAATACTAACGACTTCCAAATATAAGCACTACAAAGTGAAAAATTACTTTCTTTTTGGAAGTCGGTGTCTTTGGTAACTAGATGCCATTTTTTTTTCGTTAAGGACACCGACTTCCAAAAAGAAAGTTATTTTTCACTAAGTAGTGCTTTTATTTGAAGTCAGTAAAATTAAAAATAAAATGATTTCTTATTTTTCACTTTTAGTTGTACCTAATAGGCAACTTGCCTTTAGTAAGGTACCTATAATGACCACGAATCTTGAACATAACCTGTGAAATGAGAATATACCAAGGTGAACTGTACGCATCTGCGTATCCCTTTAGAGCGTACTGGCGTGATGTTATGTTATGAAATGGTATAATCAATAAACAGACATGCGATTGCAGCAATCCACTCGGGTTTGCCGTCATTTATTGAAGAGATCTATTGTATATCTCCGAAGGTCTTCATCATATCTTGACCAAATTAAAATGGGACCAATTTCGGAACATACTCTTCCAAACAAAAAAAAATCACTATCAGTCCACCATTAACGGAGAAATCGGTGAACACAAACAAAAACAAAACAATTGGTAACTCGGTTAAAAAGTAACGCTCTCAAGGTTTATAGAATTTTATTATTCATTGTAACCTTACAATAGGAATAGGCACTCTGCCGAGCAATCCACAAAAGATATCGAATAACATTTCGTAGATACAGATATCACGATAATAAAATTAAACAGAAATACGAATCGTAGGAGGTGCTAAGGCGTGTAATAATCGGAACTGCATTCGATAGAGATTCCCGCAAACGTTGATACGGTCGATTTACGACACGTAATTACAACCAACGGTCAAATCATAGCCGGCTGTCTGTAGGCAGACATTACTGCACCTAATAATGCGTGGGATTAATACCATTCATTTTGTATGAACTTTACTCAACGATAATTCTGGGCTTTGTAGAAATCGTCTCGCATTTTCGCTGTAATTTGAAGATATGATCGATGTCTGTATTTTGAAAGCGTACAATGCGGTTCGTTTAGAAGAAGGTTGGATTTAAAACCTTATTATCTCTAATAGCTCCACTATACACCATAATATCAAATTATATTTAAATTTCTATCTGTATGAAACGAAACATTATTTTCAAATTTAACATCGTCGTCAAAAAGAACACCGCACGTGCTCAACACAAAATTAAATTATATAATTTTATTACCATCAACGATTTCAATTTGCATCTGGCCGATTAGAAAGACACTTGATGGCGTCGCAACAAAAGGGTCCAAGTTATTCAATCGAAAAGAGAAAATTCAAATTTCGAATCGAACGAGGCGTCAGAAAAACATGGCTGGCGACAGCAAACGGGTATATCGCCCACGCAAATTCCTGACAGGGCACAGTTTGCACTGCCGAGGTGCCAAGATGCTGCAGAAATAATGCACCTGCTCTTCTAGCCACTCTTTACGTGCTAACCACACGCGTTTTATCGCCACCAACGACGTTTTTATATGGCATATTGCCTTTCTGATTAAGGAACATGGCGGTATGACATGGTCAATTTTCTTGGTAACATTCTATTTTCGAATTTCGTAAAAATATGTGTGTTTATTTTCCTATCGATACGTTAAGTATGAACTTTGAGGTTTTATTTGATTTCGTATCGAATTGAGTGATCCATCAAATTCTGTCCAATGATTATATCATTGGTCAAGAAGAGCCGTTTTGGGTTTCGAATCAAATATTTATCAAATAAGTGACATGTAGATATGATATCGTGTTTTATTTCAAAGTAAGTCAAAACATCCATCATTCAATAACGGAGAAAATTATTAAAAACATAAAATAAGAGTATGTGTAATAATTCTGCTGCAGTTTATAAAATTAGCACAAACGGATGCACTTATTATAATAACGATCTCTCTGCAAACGAAACCCGATAAGTGAAAGTTTCTTGAAAAACTTTCAAGAGTGGGCGAAAAAGGGCCACCTATTGTAAAGTTACACCTAATATATATTTATGTTTTTATATAATGTATAAAATAACCATCACTTTATTTTATTCCGCTGAAGAGACAGTCGTGAGGTCGATATTCAAATCGCCTTGCGCCAACTTGACGTGCAACATAAATTGAAATGTATTATGCTTATACATTTATGCACATAAATAAAAGCTGACACTTATGTACCGTGGGGTGAATGAACTCCCTCGCTGATTCATCCACAAATTCGAGATTAGGACACACATCCCACAACTTTATAATAAAGATAACGTATACAAACGGGAGAGCTTGCTTCATGCTTTGGTTTGAAAAATATGGGTTAATGTGCTACAAAGAGTGAGTAATGAATATTCTACGTGCTCTCAAATACACAGTACTATAACAAGAAAAACACTACAGTATGACACACACGCCTTATCTATGAAATCAAATTCTAGTAACCTTGTCTGAAGTGAATAAGCTCTGACTATTCAGTTGATGTTGAGTCTGAAATCGTCCATGCGAAAAACTGTAACCTACGACCTTTTAGCTATAACTTCATACGTTTTCAATAATAATTAAACTCATATAATATCATATTATTCAATTAACAATTAAATTACAAGTTGCAAAACTAATTGATCGACCGCTATCAACAATAAATGTTTAATAGTTCTGAGTTTGAATAATATTATTTGCAATTAATTTTATTAGCAATTGCCGTTGCTGTTGAAAATTAAATGAACATATTTAAATTGCCTACCTAGCCTTTTCCCAACTATGTTGGGGTCGGCTTCCAGTCTTACCGGATTCAGCTGGGTACCAGTGTCTAACATGGAGCGACTGCCTATCTGACCTCCACAACCCAGTAACTGGGTAACACTATACCCCTTGGCAAGACTGGTGTCAGATCTCAGGCTTCTGACTACCCGTAACGACTGTCAAACATCTTCAAATGACAGCCGGGACCAACGGCTTAACGTGATTTACGAGGCACGGAGGAAACTCGGTATGTTGAAATGGTCACCCATCCACAGACCGACCTCGGCAAGCGTTGCTAAACCTTGATGATCGACCAGTGCGGCTGTTATTATTTAGCCACGAGCTCCTGCGAACATATTTTAATTAATAGAATTATTTACTGGTAAATCCGTGAATCATTCTGAATTAAGATCGCTACTGGGTGACCTCATTTCCATTTCCGCAAGATCGCTAAGTACCTAATCCACTTTTCCGAGAACAAATCCTGTAATAAAATTCACGTGTAGCTCTAGTAGGTACTTGTAATATATTTATTGATTCGTATAACTAACAAATACATTATGTATGAGTCAAATTATTGTTATTGAGCGATCTTATGCTCCCCTTGTTGAAATAAATATCCCAATTCTAATAATGTTGTATATATTATCATCAGAAACTCATGTTTTGTATGAGTGCCTAAAACATTGTGCTTTTTACCCGACTGCCGAAGGCGGGTAATGTGTTTATCAGTCTATGTATGTTTGTTCCTATGCGGCGTTCTAGAGACCAAACGCGTTGGCCGATTTTGATGATTCGTACGTCAATCGATTCGTCTTAACCCTGCGAGTGTCACTGGCTACATTGAAATTGGGAAATAAAAAAATGGCGGATTTTGGGCGCCATATTGTAGGGGCCCAATTATTATTTTTCTTCCAATCCCTTCGTGTGGGGTTTCAAAATAAAAAGGGTTTTAAGAGGCAATTTCAAAAATATATAACTCTTATATGTTTAAATGCACCTAATTCGAAAAAATAAAAATTCATAAAATCAAAAAACCCGACTGCTAAAAAGCGAACTAAAAAGACGTAAACAAGAAGAAAATCATGTTGTGCAGTCGGAGGATACATATTCGGGAGCTGGCTGACCAAAACCAGATGTATCCTCCGACTGCACAGCATGATTTTTTTTCTTGTTTACGTCTTTTTAGTTCGCTTTTTAAGCAGTCGGGTTTTTTGTTTTTTTTTTCATTAACTTTTTTTTATGCTATGTATTTCGTAACCTTGTTTGCTATCTATAAAAGTTCTAAGTGCTATCCACTAAGGTCATGTCATGATGCACTGGTCAGGGTTCTTCCGTTATTATTTTAGATTGCTTCAAACCATATTCGTAAACCAGGCTAGCACTGTTTGGCGTGCTATCTATCTATGCCTTATAAGCAAACTTCACGTTTAATTTTGAGATATGTGCGTCGCTCAAAAGGCTTACGAACACAGATATAAATTTAACTAGATGACGCGATTGTATGTACTTTCGCGTGTCAAAAAAACGGACTTAAGTTACGATAAATGGTCTTAATCTTAGCTTTTCATTTAGCATTATCATCACCGGAAATCCATCGTAATCTAGAAAAATGCCTTTTATGCCATATTGAGCTGTAAAGAATGTATAGAAAAAGTTGGCCGAGGCATTGGGAATGTTTTTAACCCCCGCCGGAAAAAGAGGGGTGTTATAAGTTTCACGTGTGTTGCTGTGTATCTATGTATATGTGGGTCTGTCTGTGGCATATAGCATCCAAACGCATGAACCGATTTTGATTTAGTTTGTTTTTGTTTAAAAGGTGACTTAATCGAGAGTGTTCTTAGCTATGTTTGAATAAAATCGGTTCAGCCGTTCAAAATTTATGGGCGTTTTACTGTTTGAATCGGGGTGTTTTCGCAAGATAACGTGTCATAATTACGTGTTCAATAGATTGCCGATCGAAGCGTATCTACTATGTACTAGATAAATTATGTAGCATGAAATAAAAATGTGTCGGAGGGTTTTTTAAATTTCGAACATTTTTGTCTTTCATTTAAGTAATTTTTTTTTTTTAATTGTTTGAGAAAAAGTGGCACGTTTGGTTTTCGTACAGATGGAGGGACTTGCGTTATCTAGTTAGATTTATGTCTGTGCTCACGATAGTTACAAAACTATGACTGACGTCACACTTCCTTATATGAAGGCATTAATACTGCAATAACACATATTAATGTCAATCATAACGTGAAAAGAGTAATGGTAAGATGTAAACTTTTACTGCACGGAGCTCGTAAAAGATACCAAATGATGTTGAGCATTGTAAAATATATTATTAACGTAATCCTAAAAGTTATGCAAGCGTAGCTCATGATAGTGTTACATTTCTACGCTATATAGGATTATAAAATGTCTGTAGATTACTTTGGCCACAGATAATATAATACTAGCATACAGATGCCTCATCTCATACAAAGAAACCGTGCCGACGTAACTAGCGTTTTTCATCTGATTAATCTTGTTATTTTTGTAAGTACATCAATCGCGTTCGATCCCTTTTCACGGCAATTGATGGTTTTAGCAGCGATTTGCAAGTAAAAGGGTTTACTAGGTTCGTAAATATTTTTTCTTTATACACAGTGTAGGTTCGTTTTATAGTTTTTTTTTGGACGTTTTTACTGTTTTTTTTTGCACCAAAATGTGTTACAATGCAAATTTTAACAATCGAGTGGAATGCCTCAGAAATTTAAAAATGCGCCATCTATTGGCATCAATTTTAAATGATCCGTTGAAATAATCTTTGAAATGTGAAGCTTTGGGTTAGTTGTTGCAGCAATAGTGAGAAATACGCTAGTAATATGCTATGGTTGTAACTTATCATTATTAAAATATTTTATTGAGGAGATTGTTGCTCTAAGTACGAACTAGGGTTACGTATAAAATAACCGTCTCTTAGGGCGGGTTCATATTAGGTCGGACCGACAGATTTACCAGAACGACAAAGTTGTCGGAAGCAAATTGGCATATGTAGTATATCAATAGCGCTGTTCACATTAGGGCGACCCGATAAAACTGTCGGCGACGACACATTTACCGGACAGCCACGATTTCTGTCGGGTCGGATATAATATTGGCATATTGCTTTGTATAGTGCCGTTCGAACACGTCGGCTCGTAGCGTAATAAAATCTCTGAATCATGTATTTTGAGCTCTTACGCTTTCGTTAAGTTTTGCAAAATCAAAATCATCTAAGGAATGAATAGACATTCTAAAATAATATTATAGATTTATAGCTCATTACCTACTTCGTAAATCACTTATTAACGTTTGACATATTCCAACATCATTACGCTCCGTAAAGATTGGATGAACCTAATATTTCCTTTTATTTTTTTTTATTTTACCACATTACAACCAGAACGTTGTTGTTGTCCATTGTACACAGAAACCAACTTACAACTGATTTGTGGCGATCCGGGCAGTGCTTGACGATGGTGGTGTTCAAATTAAGTCGGACCGGCAGCTTATAGTGTGAATACCATAACCCGATAGCCGAGTACGGTTAATTTGTCGGTCCGATCTAATGTGAACCTAGCCTTAAATCCAAAGATTCCTACTATGAAGGTAGCTCCAGAAAAAAAAATCACCTTGGTCTTGCTATATTTAAGAAATATTGCCTATTGTTAGGCTAGCTAAAAAAAGATGCTTATCAAAACTACTTTTGAACTTTTACAGCGAAACATGACCATTAATCAAACCATAATGTATGAACAAAACCATATTCCTTCACAAAGACGGCCCATACCAGGCAAGTTGGCAAGGCTCTTTGATAAAAACTGCCAAAAATAAAAATGGAGGGTCCAGGATGACGCAATTGGGCAACCGGTCTTTTTAATTGCAGCATTCCTTTATGAAGCGTGTCCTGGCAATAAATATAAGAGCTGATAGCCTCGGATTACAAATGTATTTTTGGAGGAGCATGGCGGATTGGCGCTACATCGCATGCATTACGGAGATATTTTAATTTACGAAAAAGGATAGTGGTTTCGATATAAGACACGTCTCAAGAACTGGCAATTAATTTATATTTCCAAATGATTATTTATGTTTTTAAGAAGTAGTGGAAAATACAGACAGTTCCAAGGAAAATTCCACATTAGAAAACTCCTACAATAATATCACACAATACGTAATGAAAATCTAAGTTTGTTTTATTTGCGGAAAAGTGTAGTGTCTGGCATTCAAGACGTAGACGTAGACGTGGTATTTAAAGCACTTTGTTTACCATTTCTGATGACAGCATTTTGTTAAAGTTTTTTTCTTCTTGTAAACTTTTCCGAAGAAATACCACCTTTTTCAGCCAGAGAGTCTTCTCCATTATTGCTTAAGTAATGCGTATTTACGTTTCATCAAGTCAGTATCCATAAAATGATATCATACGCACATCATTATGAGTAACGAGACACACTAATGCATACTAATCTTGCGCATACGCCGCCGGACTAATGTTGCGCCGCGGGCCCGCGCTACCTTGAGGCCAGCCATGATTAATTTGATGCCGCTATAAACCGACTCAACAAATAATGATGAACCGCCGCAAATGATGAAGGAACGTCATTCTATGAACTCGTCAAGTAATTTGTTTGTAATTTTATTTTTAATAGATAGGAAAGTATAGATAACAAGTTTTATATAGCTTTAAATATTGCACCAAGGCTACACAATCACCTTACAATGAATGATGAATCAAATTCAATGATAATCAAACAAAAACTTTTTTACAAAAATTACAACCGACTTCCAAACAAAAAAACCTACAAAGTGAAAAAAAACTTCAATTTTGGAAGTCGGTGTTCCTGTTTTCGTTTCTTGTTTTTTGACACCAACTTCCGAAATTGAAGTTATTTTTCACTTCGTAGTGTTTTTGTTTGGAAGTCGTTTGTAATTTTTGTAAAAAAATCTTTTATTTTTCATTTTTTAGTTGTGGTACATAATGGACCAGTTCTAAAGGCTAGCTATATAAAATGCCCAAAGTGAAGTCAGAATAGATTAACCCAATAACATGAAACTTAAACAAAACTGTGAAATGAGAGTATACCAGGGTGAACTGTTCACACCTGCGTACACATTTTTATAATCTATAGGCTTAACCCCTTTAGAGCGTATAAACAATACACAGACATGCGATTGCAGCTATCCCGAGTGATTTGCCGTAATTTATTGAAGAGTTCTGATGTATATCTCCGAAGTTCTTCATCAGATCTCGATGGAAAATGGGACCACATGACAAGCACCAGCGTTCAAATAAAAAAAAAAACATCAAAATCGGTTCACCCAATAAAAAATTCTGAGGTAACACATATAAAAAAAAATACAGTCGAATTGATAACCTCCTCCTTTTTGCGAAGTCGGTTAAAAGACGATCTTAACGTTACGGTACCAAGCAATCTTCATGTTATCCGTACAACATTTGTGATCAATTATAGAGGCGCCCTCGATACTGGCCAGGAAAAACTTACACCCATTAGAACCACAGTTATATAAAACGAATAACATTGTACAAATGTGGTAAAAAGTTAAAAACTAGTCGTTGACTAACGGATTCACTCGGACCGTCAATGGATTGGAAAAACTAGTCGAGTTATGCGGTGGATGATGGCGACTGAATCGAATGTGATGCGATGGGCGGATTACTTTCTAAGTTTTTATTACGTAAATGTGTTTTTGTAAGTCAAGGTGAGCGGACCACCTGTGTCAATACAGGCCCTAACATTGCATACAATAATGTTGTATTATAATGAGGATGTTACAATAAATAATAAATAATGTGTACTTGAGGTATCTGATTGTTTTGTAGCTACTCATACCAGAGAAGAGGCCTGTGTCCGAGCCAGTGAGAACATTATGAGCTGAATTGTTATGCTTATGCTTCTGCTTAGTTGAGTTTCAGCACAAAACTTATGAAGCAAATGATTGTGAAGCTGAAAATGTAATTTTCTCAAAAATGGTATGTAATGTTGACATAACATCTCTAAAAAGTATCCAGAAAGTGAACTCTACCGGAGACTATTCACAACTGTCCGGTAAGAAGCGAGATTTTAAATTTGGAATCTCCTACTGTCCAGTAAGTAAGTATGTAATTTACTTACTGGACACTTGGTCATCCTTCATCCCTTTTTTTTTTTATGGCTTCGCACGGTTTAGGTCATCCTCTTTAGATCTGCTTAGAAAAAAAAAACATAGTACCAGACACAGATTAGAGTTTAGCCATTATAACATGGTTAGAGGGAGGCTCCAAATATATATCTATCTCTTTTTGGTATGACATTTTATGAGATACATAATATATTTTGGAGCCTTAAACATCCATTTTATTGTCTGTGACACTTTTTTTTTTTTTTTTTTTATGGGTCTGTGACACATAACGCGACGCAGAAAAAGTATGCACGTTGCGTTTTGTACTTAGTAATGTTGTAGAAGTATAGTGTGGGATTTTATGTTTGTATTTAGTCATTTCAGTTTATAAATCATGTTGGATTAAAGAGTCCGTTAATCAAGATGTACAACAAACAAATATAAATGCCCCCGGTAAATCGATCACAATATCTATCAGTAATTGCCCTAATATGAATGTAACCTTCAATATTAATTAAACGAATTTGTTGTTAAACTTTCTTTCATTTTTGAGAAAAGCATTATACAAACCTCAACCAGTAAGAAAGCCATCCTGGCCTCGTATATAACCGGACCTCACCTGCGGTTCGGTCCGGTTAACTCATACTCGGCCAGGAAGGCTTACTTACTGGATTCTGCTGTAATGTACTAAAACATAACTGTATCCAGCTTTAATGGCTAGAGATAGATTCAAAAATATGGTGTTTAAGAAAATTACTCCTCGTGTGATACCCTTTCTTAATATGGTGTTTAAGTAAATTACTCCTCGTGTGATACCCTTTCTTAATATGGTGTTTAAGTAAATTACTCCTCGTGTGATACACTACCTTAATAATTTCAAGAAGATGGGTACTAGATGTGACTGAGCCCCGTTAGCGCCATGTAACAGTACATAATGTGGACAAGTTATATCGACACCGGTCACTGGGCCCGTCCTTAGACGAACTGACAACTTAATAGACTCGCCATATTTCTGCTCAGCACATCAACCTACTTACGGCTTGATAAACTTTGCAGAAGATTAGCTATTTACTTGCAAATATCAAGTGGGTACGTTTTAGTTATGATATTCTATCGCATGATTCGCATGGGAACCAATGAAGATAATTCAGGTTGTTGAAAGAACTATCTACAAGAAAATGGTTCTGGTAGAAGGCGGGATAATAAATACGGTTTTTGCGTCTAAGTTCTTATACAATATTTTGGCTCTTATGTACAAGGTAAAACCATCGACACCATATAAATTTTAAATCTGTGGTTGTAAATGAAGTGATACAAGAACATCGTACAAAAACAGTTGAAATAAAAAAGAAAGAAAAATATTTATTTGTGACCCGCACAGGAGACACGAGAAAATAAGCATACACTTAAACAATAGGACAAGCACAGCAAACTAGCAAGCTTAGTTGGTAGGACAAGCATCAGGAATTACTTCACACATAACTTAGAAGATGAAATATAGTACGAGCTTTAGGCATTGCATCGGGGCAATTCCAGAATGCTTTTAAGCTTCGCTTCGTAAGCCTAATTCCAGAATGCTTTTAAGCTTCGCTTCGTAAGCCTTTTGGAATGATACTGGGGTTTTTCAACAGGCTACTCATTCAACCATTAATTATTCTTCAAAGAAGAAATTAACATCTGGGTTTTTTCCAAACTGAGCAAGCGATAACCTCTTCTCCTATCTATATAGAGAGACCTATAAAACCAACATTGTTCTGGAAATAATATTTTTAACAAAGACCTAATTAATTAGTGCTCATGACATCATATCGGTCGTGGCCTTCACACTACAGGTCATCACTTCCCATGGGCACAGTAAGAGGTGATAAGGAATTATGTCAGGAGGATATGCAGTACCTACAAATACTAAACATATGCTAAATTGTAAGGTATATTCTTATCCTTACTCACGAGCTAACTCAGGAGTAGGTGATCAGCATGAGACTAGATAGGGTATGGTTTCGCATGAAGTTGATAGAAGTAAAAGTCTCATCGTTTGGTCAACTAATTTAATTCTCCAATATACAGTCCGTCATCACAATTTCTTGGGGTTAATGGTATACAACAAAACTTACTTATAAGTGGGATACAATTTACCCATTAGTTTTCAATGCCGGAGGTATGATGTCTCAAGCAGTATCATCCGCCTGGGAAGCTATAATCCAGCCTCGTGCAAGCTAAAGTGCCATCTGTATTCGGAACCCGATGCTGCAGTTTAACTGCTGTTCTTCTTAATAATAGTTGACCATTTTCTTATTCTAGTATTCATTTTCTTTTTCTTCTTTCCTATAGTACTGATCAATTTGTGGTATTATCAGCAAACCAAACGGCAAAATATCATTTAGGTACATCAGAAACGAACTGGGTTGTTGCTGACAGACAAAGTCACTTCATCTAATAATCCATAGCCCAATACATTTTTTCTCCATAATTTGCAATAATCCTCCACCAACCGGGGATTATCTTTGGGTGCAGTTGCGTAGTGCATACAGGGATAATCGTCGGTTGGTATCACATTTCCTGATTCATGTCTAACGGGGCCTCTACGAGTTGGCTTCGGCTCCTCGCACGCCTTTCAAAGGACTGGGACTCTGGGGTCCCGAGAGAGAGTAAAAATAATAATATGAAGTATCTTGACTTAGCTCGCGAGGTTGTCGACATGTGGGATGTGGACACAGCGATCATTGTACCGATAGTCGTGTCAGCCAATGGCTTAATAGCCACGAGCCTCGACCAACGCCTTAGGAGGCTCTCGTTAGGCGGCTGGGTCAAGGGCCTGATCCAGAAATCAGTACTGTTGGACACGGCTCGTATTGTTAGGAGGTTCCTCTCTATGGAGCCCTGACCGCCGGTAGCTTTGACCATGTTCCCGATACTGGTGGGCCTCTATTTTTTATATTTTTAAATGTTTTTGTTTTTTTTTATTATTTTATAAAAATATTTGAAAATGTAGATTATAAGAAACAAAATGAATAAAGGATATAATAATAATAAATTGGTATTGGTTAGACTGGCAACCGAATACAACATAGTTGAGAATGGGAAAAATATGACTCACTCACAAGTTATCCGTTTAGTAAAATGCGAAAAACAATACAAATAGAAAATTGACTTTCTGATGTACACAAAAACTATTTCAGTTAGATGGACCATATTAATAATTTCTACATTAAATCAATCTAATCATCATTTTAAAATTTAATAAAGAATACATGCATTAAAAATTACATGTCAAAGCCACAACGGCATACGTCATAAAACGTTGTAGTCAAATAACCCGCCCTAACTATTCCCGGCGCAAAAGTGCCCATAACGCTCCCATTCCCACATACTATACCATATTCCTACATTTGAATTTAATCTAAAAGCAAACCTCTGAATCAGCCAACCCGTCTTAACCAATCCTAGCACGCGACACATGGTAAGCCCATCAGATTAGCGAACGCATCCTTGCATTAACCACTGGCGTGCGCAGACGCAGCCTGTCTACTTGACTCCCTGTTCAATTAAATGCGAATTTCGACATTAAGGTAAACTAAAAGTATGACTGCGATATAACCAGTCTGCCATCCAAAGAAGAAGGGCACATCTGCAAAAGAGAGTTATTTGAACTGTATATGTAATATTTCTCTACAAACTTCCGTGAAACTGGAAAAATCTAGTTTTGTTTCTCTGGGACTCGTCAAGTTTCATTGACTCGGCGTTTTTCTGGTGGTCCTGGTCGTCACTGTTGATTCTGGCTTTCAGGCCTTGCAATGGTTGGCAATAAAAAAAATTGCCCTGCCTTTTCCCAACTATGTTGGGGTCGGCTTCCAGTCTTACCGGATTCAGCTGAGTGCCAGTGTTTTACATGGAGCGACTGCCTATCTGACCTCCACAACCCAGTAACTGGGTAACACGATACCCGTTGGCAAGACTGGTGTCAGATCTGAAGCTTCTGACTACTCGTAACGACTGTCAAATATTTTCAAATGATAGCCGGGACCTGGCTTAACGTGCTTTCCGAGGCACGGAGGAATCTCAGTATGTTGAATTGGTCACCCATCGACGGTCCGACCTCATCAAGCGTTGCTTAACCTTTAAGATCGACCCGAGCGGCTGTTTTTATTTATCCACGAGCTCCTCAAGTGAATAGAAAAGTATGTCCATATATTGAAGACAACAGATCATGTTTTTATTTATTTTCACCGTTTTGTGTGTTGTTCAGATGTGCCATTTTGCTTACGGTGACAGAAGTGCTATTTACCCCTGCTACAACTACACGGTATTTCACGGACAGACAGCATAAGGGCTCGTTACTGACGTGCGCCTGCGCTGCTGTTACACGCGTTTAGGCGCGGCGGTAGTGCATTAGAATACTAGTTATTTGTAGCTTATTATTATAGAGAAGGAATTATAAAGACTATAAAGACAATAAAGATTATAAAGACAATATTATATAAAGACCCCCGTCTTTGCTTCCACTTTTTCGTCACAGCGTTGTTTTTTCAGCGTCCCGTACCCGAAGGGTCCAATCGGTTCCCTATTGCTGTAACTCACGTGTCCGTCTGTCTGTCCGTCTGTCCGTCATCTGTCACACAATTTTGTTCCGAAGAATTTTTTAACTTCCCATTGACCTACGAACTTGAAATATGGTGATAATGTTTATACGTATACTTTACCGACAAAACAATTTTATTGATTAATCAGATTTTTTCTTTGGTACGGAAGCCTACATGTGCGAAGTCCGACACGACAGAGGACCGACAGAGGACTTTTCTGACTGATCATGTAGTGATCTTCGGGTCTTTAAGAAATTATTAATAGAGATGGATATTACGTTATAATTTTCATGTCTAAGTAACGGTTACTTTGGGAATGCAAATGAAACCTGTTACTTTACATCTTCTTTTTTGACTGACAAATTAGCGGAACATTTTTTCCTGATCAGCAAAAATTTACATTAACCTGTTCGTGACTAAAAAAATATATCTCTAGTCTACATACCTAGTTAGCCGGTTTTGCACAAAAAGTTGAGATTTCGAGTTATTTCTTAATTCAATATGATAACTTTGCCTATAAAACTTGATTTATCTCTGGCCACAGGGTCAAGAGAAGACTTTGACCTAAGCGAATCAGCAACCTTGAGAAGTATTCTTGGTAAATATCAGAAAGATGTGTCATGTTCATGTACGAAAAATAAAACATGTTTGAATACGAAAACAATGTTTATATCTATAATTATAGCAACTGGAAGTTTTTTATTGATGAGAAAATAGACGAGAGCCAAACCACGAATTATGACTTTTTCTGAGGAAATTCAGTCGGCGCTCTCTGCCCATATGTCCTCTTAAGGTACATATTTTGGTCTAAAATAAAGTTTATTCCATCTAAGTTACGTTTTCAAAGAAGATACAACCCTGCACCTCGTGGCATAATTATGTAAGTACAAAGTTCACAGAAAAAAAACAAGAGAAGAAATAACTATGTACAATTATTGTACACCACCATTTGCAATGCATATCTTAATTACGTAGATATGTATTAAAAACATCTCAACAATGTGTTTTACACTTGTAAGTACATACATAAATAACTCACATCAGACTAGTCTGTGTTACTAATGGACTTAAGATCAGCATTTATTTAACATAGGCTTATTTTAAATTACACTGCTATACAATCTCGTGGAGTACGCTTAAGGTCAATCGCGTAATGGATGATTCTGACTCCGTTAACCATGATAAGTTCAAGCCTTAAAAGGTAAGACAGAAAACTTCGTCCAATTACGAGCAAATGTTACGTAGTATAGGGTCTTATAGTATAAATAAAATCAATAAGATTTTCTATAAGGATGGCTGGCGATTAGAGAATACAATCCCGGGATCCCGACCGTTTTCTGGTGCCGAAAATCCCGGGACTGTACATGGCTGATCTCGGGATTTTCGGGATTGCCTCAAACAAGTATAATTTGTATTCCGTAGTCCGTTGCGCCTTGATAATAACCTTGCCTAGATTATATTAATACCATTTATTACATAACGACAAAAAACAACCCTTAGATACGCCGTCGTACGATACGTACCTAATATACACAGTATACACTACACAGGAACAGTCTTAATATTTTACACACACACACACACAATATTGTCAGCTGCTGCTTATGTTGGCAATAAACTACGAAGCAGGCTTGGAAGTCAAACATTGGATGCTTTGTTATTTTTGCGATTATATTTTCGAAATTCTAAATAGGTTTTTGTGTTGTCTTTTTGATTTCTTGCAAAAGTCTAGTTTTATGTTCTGTCTTTTTCTTATTATATTGTGATTTGTGTGGTGCAAACACATTAAGATCATTTTTTTTTAATTATTTAAGTTTCTTTTTTCATTTGAGCCCAATTAGAAACCACGTAGTATAATCCCGGGATAGTCCCGGGATCTCGAGATTACGCTTCAAAAAGCCCGTAATCCCGGGATTGAAAAACATACTCGGGATTGTATACTCTACTGGCGATAGACTATGGACCTAAATTATGAATTACTGTATATGGATGACTTTCTATATAAAGGTTGTTCCAATGGCTTTAATAATTGAATGGGTGAGCATACCCTTTCCCTACATTTTGATATCAAATCAATCAATCAAACTATCTCTAAAGGGCGATTACTATATGGTATTAGATTTAGATATTCACGACAAAGGGCTCAAATGCAAGTGACATTCAACCGACGATAGTGATTGTTGAAATGTCAAAAAGATTAGTTTTGACCACGTGGCATTTTGGTAGCGAATGTCAAGCCTCCCACAGAGAGGAGGCTTGTGTCCCAGCAGTGAGAACATTAAAAAGACTGATGATAACATTAATTAACATTAATAAGACAAATATAGAGTCTTGGACTATATTTATATGGCTGATAGGTTGTCGTTTTGTCTAAATTCTAAGGACAAACTATGTATGTATTGTTGGCATTAACAGAATGTCCTGTACATGTGATGACCTTACCTATGGCTGCGTCAGCGAATGGTGTTGCCGTAGCTGAATATTGGGCCAAAAATAACATTCGAAAATTGTATTTATATATTGGTACAACCCCACCGCACTAATTCCCAAACCATTGCAACTCCTGAAAGCCAGAATCAACAGTGGCGACCACCAGAAAACCTCGACGAAGTCCCGAAGAACGAATTCAACTGTCTTGGATCCCGCAACGGAATTAATCAGAATGGGAGGAAAATAAAAACATAATTTACGCGTCCCTCCATATCCAGCAGGATACAGAACAAACAGGGCCAATAGGCACAAAAGGTCGTTTACAACTGGGATAAGTCCAGTTGCCTAGCACCACGGATAAAAAAATAACATTAATATTAATGGGTCCTAACATTGTGATTGTGAGTTTTATATTTGAAAATTGTATTTGCCATTGACCCTTTTAGGCGCAGAATACCACTGAGTAGCAAATTTTAACTCACGTCTAAACGGCTGGTCGTATTTTTTTTTTAATATATGTTACATTAGACCATTTTCTCAGTAAATTGATCTATGAAAATTTTTCGTTTGATTCGTATAACATACTGTAATTAATTTGTAAAGTTATATCTAAAACGGACAAAAAAACGACAATCGCACCAAAACTGCTGGGCGTATTTTAATGAAATTGAAACCATCTCAAAGACAATTTAATTATCTACATTTTGATCTGAGGCTTTTTTTGCCATAGATAAATTTGGAGAATTTTTTGAAAGTACAAAAAACTGCTAAATTTTGGCTCGCGTAGGTGTGAAACGAGTGCTCGTTTTGTTCCCTCAAGATCGTTGGTGACAGTCGTCGTCTTAAGAAGAAGAACACTTATAAAGGCAAGATTCTTCTGATAACTTACTGTACTAGCACTCTACATCCCATTCATCCCCACATATGCACAGACCATCAAAGCCAGCAAGCAGTCTTACGAAAGCAGTCCAGTTACCGACAGAACAAGATTCCTAACTTATCTGTGACAACCGGCAAATACAGCTAATGAATTAACGTCCGCCGTTAATCATGTAAGTCGAATAATTGCGAAGCTGATTGACAACTCTCCTCGGATTTATTAGCTAGAAACTTAGAAAATTAACCAAGGAAAAGAGGCCTTGAATTGTGTGGAGTAAAGCTCAAAATGAGAATCACTGAAACTGAAAAGCCAGTGACAGTAATAAACTCATTATACAAGTGAGTAGATACTGTATAGCTTTTATGAGCTAACCTGACTTACAACATGCAGCTCATAGTCAAAAGGAAATCTCTAAATAGTACTAAACAAAGTCCACTTTAATTCTTCCACAGATAAGGGGCCGGCCTTTAAGAACGTGATGTTTTTTTAGCATGTTTTAAACCCCCCTCCCCCACGTGGTCAGGTTTAAGACCAACGTCCCACGCCTCCCCTAAAATCATGTGTATTTTTAGTAGGTACCTTACAAAGAATTGTACTTTTTTTTAGAATATTATCTTTAAATACAGGTAATCAAATTTTATTCTGAAATTAAGGACCATGCCAAAAATATCTAGACAGAATGGTTTTGACTGGCATAAAAATAATATTACTCGTGCAATAACACTTAACGCGGCTTTTTGGTTTAGAAATGGCGCGTTTGACGTCAAAATAAATACACGCGATATCTTGCTACACCCCCTCCAACTAAAAGCAGGATAAAAAACGCATGTTACTAAAAGAGTTATGAATATAGAGGTGGATGGATGGAGAGGGAGGGGACGGCCAAAGAAAAGATGGATGGACTGTGTGAGGAGTCATATGAAAGAAAAGGGCGTCAGTGATGGAGTGACGGAGGACAGGATGGTATGGAAGAAGAAAACGGGTTGCGCCGACCCCAAGTGACATGGGACAAGGGCAGGAAGATGATGATGACCACCTCCCCCCTTGTGATATTACGTGATTTCCCCCTCCCCCCTCTTTCAAGCCTCACGTGATTAATGGACGGTTCCTAATATAATACAAGATTACTTCTTCAATACTACGAGTATGAAAAGGATTTTGATATCTACAATTTTCACTACAATAAAGGGAGATAAAACAGGAAGGATTTTGACAATAATTTGTACGAAGCCTAGGACAGCTAGTCAAGAAATCAAGACTAATAATGAGTTCAAATAACACAATGAAATCCACATCAATATCATGGTGCTTGCAACAGCACCGAAATATCGGAAACTCGCAACAAACAGTAAACATGGTAAATGTCCCGTTTCTAATGATAATGATAGTTTTAGTGACCATGACAGTTTAAAAACTTATATCCACATTATTGCTAATAAGTTGGGAGCAAATGTTGAAAATTATCTCTCGCATATGGAAGTTGCAACATTGTCTTGTAAACAAGCTTATCAATGAGTCAACGTCGAGAAGAATTATTAACGAAAACTTATAGCAGATGAATAAATAAATGCATCCTCACTTCCTGTCCTTGTACACAAAGGAACACACACATACAGACATACAAATATACATGTGCACTGCGCTGGCGTCATCCACAGTGTGGGCAAACACTCATAGAAGAGATATCTGATGCTTATCTGATATTAAAAACACTGATTCAACTTATATTCATGTTATTTTACCTTTTTAGATGTCGGTAGACATTTTATAATGCCCTTGCAACAATATTTAGATATCAGTAGATATTGTATAATGCCCTTGAAATCTATTAAACAATAATGTATACAATTTAAGAGATTGTAAATTCTATGAAATTATTCGATAAATCAAGAATATGGCGGAATAATTTAGCAATAAGCCATTCAACAAATTGATTTGTGTTGGTTTTGACTTGGAGACAAAACATTGTCTCCGTGTTGTTGCATTCATTTACTTTGAAGTCTTGTTAAATTATTTGACCGAATAACTAAGGAGTTCTATTAATAGGCAATCAGCAAACTTCAACAACACATTGTGTATAAAACGCTTTATCGGGTCAGTTTTTGCGCCAAGCTCTTTGTCTCACATTCACGGTCTACTAACGTTTAGTTATTTATTACAACTCAAGTTTTAAGATAAATAGTCATATTTTTCAAACAATACATTTATTTCTTTTTAGGGTGCCTTACCCAAAGGGTAAAAACGGGACCCAATTACTAAGACACCACAGGCCGGCTGTCTGTCTAACTTTTTTTTATCCTCTATAGGCTTGCGCTTGACCACTATCTCACCTGATGGTAAGTCTGTCACCAGGGCCTGCAGTCTCGACATAGCTAACGATCGTTACGCTAGCTAACATTCATTAACTCTTACCACAAAATAGTAAGTATACAGAAGGGCCACTCCCGCCGTTTGAAAAATTGACAGCTAAACTTGACAGATTCACTAGGGTTGCTACTATATTGATTCCGAATTAAAAAAAAAAGGGTAGGTTGCCCAAGTTACAAACATAAATACATAGATTCGTCTAAACATACATCATATCATGCTTACATGCCTAAGAGGGTAGACAGGGCATCAAATATCCATTTAATATCACGAACACTACAACCCTAGTGAATCTGTCAAGTTTAGCTGTCAATTTTCCAAACGGCGGGAGTGGCCCTTCTGTATACTTACTATTTTGTGGTAAGAGTTAACGAATGTTAGCTAGCGTAACGATCGTTAGCTATGTCGAGACTGCAGGCCCAGGCTGTATCTCACGATCCGTGATAGCTAAACAGTTGAAATTTTCACAGATGATGTTTAAGTTTCACAAATGTTTAAGTGGGGCTCCCATACAACAAACGTGATCTTTTTGCCGTTTTTTGCGATAATGGTACCTTCGTGAGCGAGTCCGACACGCACTTGGCCGGTTTTTTATTTTTCATATTGACCTACTGGAACTACAATCAAACGACACTGCGATTACAAATTAAAATATTTAAAAGCCTGCAGCAACCCTTGTTTACAAAGTATCGACAGGCTCAGGACACTCAAAACGTCAAAATCACCATCCCAAAACCGTGGCACACCTTGTCAGGGGTTTACCTGACCCTATTGTGTTGGACAGGGTGTTACTCGAAAATTGTGAGTTATTCCGGGAACTCACGTAACAACCACTTTTGTTATTCTCTAGTCGACGATGTAAGAAGAAAGATAATGTTCCAAATCTTGCGAAATCAATTGAAATGTTCGTAATTTTTAACCGACTTACCAAAAAGAATGAGGTTCTTTGTTCGACTTTATGTATGTTATTTTTTATTATGTATGTTCACCGATATATCCGTCAATTGTGGACCGATTTTGAAAATTATGAAAGACTATGTTACTTGGGCGCACGGTTGGCGCAGTGGTTGAGCGATTGACTGCTGCGCTGCGTGTCGCGGGTTCGATTCCCGCACGGAACAAATATTTGTATGACCTACAGATAGTTGTTCCGGCTCTGGGTGTTGTGTATGTGAGTTTATATGTTTGTAAACGCACCCACGATACAGGAAGAAATTCCTAGTGTGGGGCAACGTTTTTTTAAAAGAAAAAAAAAAAAAAAAAAAAAAAAAAGAAATTGGTCCCATTTTAATTTGGTGAAAGATCTGATGAAGAACTTCGGAGATATACAATATAACTCTTCAATAAACAACGGCAAATCTCTCGGGATTGCTGCAATCGTATGTTTGTTTATTGTTTATACCATTTCATAACATAACATCACGCCAGTACGCTCTAAAAGGGTACGCAGATGTGTACAGTTCACCTTGGTACACTCTTATTTCACTGGTTATGTTCAGTTTCATGGTATTCGGGTAATCGATTTTGGGTACCTTACGTAACTACTTGCCTATAAGATACCACTAAAAGCTGAAAAAAAAAAAAAAACGTAAAAACCATCTTTGAACTTCAACGAACATTTAAAAAAAAGAATTGTCCAAATTGGTCCAGGTGTTGTTGAGTTATACGCTTACCAACACATTTTGCGATTCATTTTTATATTATAGAAGATACAAAGTTAATCGTTAGCAGCTTTATAGGAAGTCCGCTATGAATCATTTCTATTACTGATACTTGACCATATTATGACAAGGCTTAGATAGAACTTAAAGGCACTGACTCATCCTTTCAGCTATCAATAGCATCCTCGAACTAACCAAACAGATTTTTTCACAAAGCTCATAATACATTCTCAAGCTCAAGCGCGCCTAACAATCGCCACAATAATAATCCCATTGAAAACACTAACAAGTCTTAGTGGCCGCAATCACTGGGAGGAGGCCTGAGGAGGCCCGAGGCCTACTATTTACCATAACAAGGGGGGTTCCACACAATGGCCGCCGATCGTAGGAGAAGCCGGCCTAACTAGGTGTAAAATGAGCTGATGTGATATGTAGGCCTTTGTATCGTGAACTAGAAATTTTATTGTTACGCTCGCTACGGATTTTATTGTTCTTGATAGCGAGTTCGTAAATAGTGTTTATGATGTGATTTTACTCTGATTTATATTTATTTTCAAGGCTGTATACTACGATTTCTCATTATCGTCATATTCTTAACACAAAAAAAGTTAATTGAAAAAACCAAAAAACCCGACTGCTTAAAAAACGAACTAAAAAGACGTACACAAGATGAAAATCATGCTGTGCTGGAGCTCGGAGGATACATATTCGCGAGCTGGCTGACGAATACCAGATGTCCTTCAACTGCACAGCATGATTTTCTTCTTGTTTACGTCTTTTTAGTTCGCTTTTCAAGCAGTCGGGTTTTTGTTTTTTTGAATAAACTTTATTTATTTGTTACTTTTTAGTAAAATTTTTTTTTCGAAAACCCTTTAATATAATAACACATACGATGGGTGTGGATGAAATAAAAAAAATTGGGCCCCCACATAATGGCGCCCATAATCCGCCATTTTTCTAATTTTTTTTTAATGTTACCAGTGACATTGGCAAGGTTAAGACGATTCGATTGACGTACGAATCATCAAAATCAGCCAACGCATTTGGTCTCTGGAACGCCACATAGGAACAAACATACATTTATACATAGACTGATAAACACATTACCCTCCTTCGGCAGTCGGGTATAAAGATCCGTGGATGGGTGACCATTTTCAACATACCGAGCTTACTCCGTGCCTCGGAAAGCACGTTAAGCCGTTGGACCCGGCTGTCATTGGAAGATCTTTGACTGTCGTTACGAGTAGTCAGAAGCTTGAGATCTCACATCAGTCTAGCCAAGGGGTACCGTGTTACCCAGTTACTGGGTTGTGGAGGTCAGATAGGCAGTAGCTCCATGTAAAACACTGGTACTCAGTTGAATTCGGTTAGACTGGAAGCCGACTCCAATATAGTTAGGAAAAGGCTAGGCAGATTAATTTATCTTTACACAAAAGAAACTTCTGAAGTGTTCAAAAAGTCAATGACTCGTGGACCAACCTTGAACTAAAACATATCGAGAACGAAACAAAAAGTCTTCACAATAAAGCCGCGGGTTACTGCTCCTTCAAGTTGTTACAATAACATACTATTGTTTCTAACTCCGACTCAAACACGAACTGTTTCAAACAAAATAAAATTTAACGGCCGAAAAAAAATCAGCCAATGAATTTATTGTCCAGGTATATTTCGGAGAATTTTCCACCTCTACATTGTACTACCGAAAAACGTAAAAGAATGAAATAACTTCCTCAAAATCTATTATTTTTAGGTCTAAATCGCTGTTTTGAATTATAGCCCAAAAGATACAAAGCAACAACACTAACATTATTGGCTTCGTAAATTCAGAATAAGTTATGACATCCTACGGTTTCTGTCAGCATTTTATAGCATTCCTCTCATATCTCAAATTAAAACACACAGTGGGATAATCATTTGAACTGAGTAAATAAGCTGTGAGATTTTAATATTAAAATATCAATTCGAGGAAACATCTCCGCCTAATATAATAACGACAGGTAAGCAATAAAATTTAGGTACTCCATTCGGATAAGTTTTTACATTAAATGTTTATTTAAGTATGTATAACAATAAATTACAATAAATGTTGTTTTTATGGGTCAGTAAAAATCCAGTTTTATTTCGCGAAAGAACCCGAAGTATGGGCGTTAGCGAAAGTGGACAGTCTCGGACAGAGGCGGAGAGGTCCGATACCATACTGGGCGACTGCGCAGACGTCCAATTAGAGGGAATGTGCGCTGCGCTGCGCCCCTCGGGAGACACACACAGGGAGTTGCGATTTATACCTCACTTCCACACTTTATTGCCTAGAGAGGCACTAACTCTTCGTCCGAGATCATAAGGCTTCGCAGACAGCTATTCGCAAATCACGAATAAGGCATCATCAAACACGCTTTACGCTCATACTTCCTCGATATTACATACACGGATGCATGCAAAAATAGTTACTTCAACAATTCTGATCACGTATAAGTAAGTGCTTCGCTCTAGTTGAGATTTAAAATTACAGATAATTCTTCAATTATAAAATTGTTGTAACAACTTTTTTATACGATGTACCCAATTTCGATGTCTGCCCATAATTACAGTGTCGTCCAAAAAGGAAAATAACTGCGTTATAAAGTTATCAACGCTAAAAGTTGTCCGAAAAACGGGTGAGATTAAACGTAAGAATCTGGTTTGAGATCCGCCTGTAGCCGCGGCTCTCCTTAAAAGGTGGCTTGTCGACAATAGCCTGGGAACTCAGCTCATTTGAGGAGAAAATATCATGTCGTGTCGCTCGCGTCGCTAAATCGCTTTTTAAATGGGACTTCGCTGGCGACGCGTCATGAACAAATATGAAGTGAATAAGAATCCCTGTAATTAGTTCACAGTTGGTCTGGCGAGAGAAATGCCGACATTTTTACAAAAGAAGGAGTAATTATAGCTCACAACTCATATCACTATGGACACAGGAATGTGTGACAAGTTGACAACCAAAAGATATAAAAAAAATTAAACGCAGCGTACATAAATTAAAGAACATGACATTTACTCATTTTTTTTTTTTGTTCTCCCTTCTCGTGCAGGCTAAGGTCTTGGAGCATACCGCCTCGTCTTCAGTGCAATTTTAACATGCTTTAGTATGCATTAGAATACGAGTGTAACAGATTCTAATGGTGTTTGGAGTATTTGGCAGCAAATTGTATCGAGTCAGCCTTCCCAGTAAGCTTTGCGGAGGTAGTCAATACTAAAATAAAATTCTCCGCTCCACTATCCTGAGATCGCTTCTGTCAATGATTTCACATATTGTCCAGTTGCGTAGACAGTTGAGACACAAAACTACACCAATTTTATATCACAATATCCACTAGGAGTCAATTTGCAAATAATATTAACAGCCGCTGAACTTCACTCGAAAAAATCCCGCCAAAAACTCATGGACACAGGAATGTGTGACAAGTTGACAACCAAAAGATATAAAAAAATTAAACGCAGCATAAATTAAAGAACATGACATTTACTCAATTATCTTTGCTTTTTGGAAATGATTCAAAATTCCAATTGATTTTTAACAAGTTTTGATTAGCTTGGTTATATGTATCTTTGTATCAATGTAACGGAATATTTGAACGTGATTTTCACCCCCTTTAAAACGTCGTATTGATTTGAAACTTTGCACACTTATCAAGGACCAATGACAATGCAATATTTTAAATAGTTTCTCCCAATATCCTTACCAGGATCTTCAGAATTAGCGACTTTTTAGTTCAATTTACCATTAAAGCGTGTTTTTAGTTTTTAGAACTACAATTTATTTATAATTCGACTTTCTTCAATTATTACGATGCCCATAATTGAGTGAGTATATTCATCATTAACACCAATTCGTTTTAAATATAACATGTTGGCGATATTAACTAATGTTTTAAATAATTAGGTAATATAGCTGTTTTACAATCTTTCCCTAAAGGTTCGCGATAACGTCATACCTACATTTTACCTTGAGTTAAACAAACAGGGGGCGACCATGGCCACACGATATCAGTGGAATTATCACTACTAATCTCTACGATAACAGATAAATTAACGAAAACTCCACGTTGTTATATCGTTACTGCCGCGCCGGTTATTAAGATTGAATAAAATTAATAATTCATTGTATAATGAAGCAATAATGCGTGTCTCACTATCGCCATCGTTTTCTTTGCCCATAAACCTATAAGGTTTTACAAGATTTTTTTATTTTATCGCCTTGTAAATTATTTAATTACTGTAGGACAGGTTTCTGTAACGATCGAGGCGAATCAACTAAATTAAAGTTATGGATTCTTTTGGGGAATGGCTACAATATTTTACTGGTTCTGTTCTACAAAAAATCAATAAACCAGCGAACTAAAAATACATAAACAAGGAGAAAATCATGTTGTGCAGTCGGAGTATACATATTCGCGAGCTGGCTGACCAAAACCAGATGTATCCTCCGTCTGCACAGCATGATTTTCTACTTGTTTATGTATTTTTAGTTCGCTTTTTAAGCAGTCGGGTTTTTTGATTTTTTTAATTAACTTTTTTGTTTTTTAACTTTTTAGTTTAAACATATAAAAGTGTTATATATTTTTGAAATCACCCTTAAAACCCTTTATTTTACTTTTTTTGATACCCCACACGATGGGTAAAAAAGAAAAAAAAAATTGGGCCCCCACGATATGGCGCCCAAAATCCGCATTTTTTCTATTTTCCAATTTTAATGTAGCCAGTGACACTCGCAGGGTTAAGACGAATCGATTGACGTAAGAAACATCAAAATCAGCCAACGCGTTTGGCCTCTAGAACGCCACATAGGAACAAACATACATAGACTCCACATTACCCTCCTTCGGCAGTCGGGTAGAAAACCGAAAGATGTTATATCGAATGAGATAGCAAATGGCGGTGACCTTGCACGCTAACGAAGGCTGCAGGCCGTACAAGGCTGGCCTCAACAAAAAGAAATAAACTCGCCGCGTAAAGACCTGCCACAAAAAATAAACTAATAAAAGAACTCGGAACGTGAGCGTGCCGCTCGAAATATTCCCGCTCCACGTTTTCGCTTTGGAACAAAGAGCTGAGTGTCTACGACAAAGCCTTTACTTGTCTTGCTGACAGCTCGGACAGTTATGATGAATTAAACTTAATTATTAGAGTCAATCAGTTTAGTTCCACTATTACCCATACCGTTATAGTAACATTAATTTGATTTGTGTGGAATGTAAACCTTGGCACTTATTCGTTTTTAGGGTTCTGTACCTGTAATTCTACTCACGTGTCTGTCTGTCTGTCCGTCGTCTTCAACAACAGTCTTCAAATCTTCACAGTATAAGCATTTTGTTGACCCGACCCATACAAATAATTCAAAAATATTTTTAAATGTTTTTAAGAGGGACTCCCATACAGCTAAAGAGGGTTACCGACGCCATCGAGTGGGATATCATTGTTTAGATCCTATTTGGTAGATAAATACTAAAAAAATATATTGGAAAACCAAGGAATGAGACGCCACCAAAGTCAGCATTTTTTAAATTTTTGTTTCGACGAATTTTGCTACTTCCTATTTACCTATAAATTTGAAGTTTGGTGATAATATTTATTATTACGTATATTTTACCAACAATAATACCAATATATTGATAAATTAGAGTTTTTCCTTGAAATCACCTCATTTTTCCTATTACAACCAACTTGATTTATCGGTTTGGTACGGAAACCTAAAGTGCAAAGTCCGACACGCAATTGGCCGGTTTTTTTTTAATGTTTTTTCCACAAGTTATAACGGAAATCATAGGTAGGTAACTAGGTATATTGATTTGATTGGTATTAACATTTATTACCTTTTACCCCGTGTGATAGTCGAAAATTATACCAAAGGATCCTCTTTTTTTGGGGAGTGGGCAATCATCCAATGACTACTCCCGCTCTGGGTGAAGCAGGAGGGTGTGTCAGACTTTTACTGACTAAAACCCACCCGTGTTCTTTCAGTTCCTATAACCTGGGCCGCGGTAACTCTCTTTCAAATTTATATACCAAAGGATCCTACTAACCGGATAAAAAGTTTTGTGCCAAATCTCATCTAAATCCGTTCAAGAGTTTTGGCGTTATAGAGTAACAAACATCCATCCATCCGCACTCACAAACTTTCACGTTTATAATATTACTCGTATATAACTCGTATAGGATATGATTGGGCGGCAAGCAATTGTTACATATAAAATGAAGGGTACAAGGAATGTCACAAGTTTTCATTTTCCTATTTTTTATTGGCAAGCAAATCTTTATCTATGGTAGTTTTATTCTCAATACAAACTTTTTTTTAAAGTAAACGTAAGGTGCCAAAAAGACGTTTTTGTTTATGGCCGAAACAAAAAGAACCGGGAATGTCCATGAAATACCGGTAAAACGAAGAATAAAAATTACATACCTACTTCAAAACTTTTAACTGCGTTTTCCTCAAAATCTATTAATTAGGACATTCCCTGTTTTTTCCCTTCAAATAAATTCAACATAAACATTTCTACTCATTGACATATTTATTACTTGTTTCAACTTGACACTTTACAAATACATACCTATTGTAATTGTAACAGATCGATACCGTCAATATTTCAGTATCAAAACACATTTCACAAATAGGTTTCTGCTTTAGCAACAACATGTCAGATATAGAAACGTATCACGCCGCTATCTATTGGAATAGGGACAGATGTTCCCGAATTGGGTTACTTTGATAACGCTATCACACTATTACGCGAATCAGACATTCAATCTGAATCAAACAGTTCACTTCAATCCGGAACGGATTCTTTTTTGGTAAAATAATCTGTAAGTGCCTTTATACGGATACTGGTATCGTTTTTTGCACCTTTTTTGCGGTTTCGTGATAAAATGCAGTCCGTAGTAGGTTGTTCCAAATATGTGTTTTTGCCTTCTCTACTTAACTTTAAATATGTTTTGTACCCGTGGAACATTCAAACAATGTATTGCACAGTACTAAACGCCTTAAAGTTACACTAGTCGAAAATTCTTCCATACAAACGTAGTCTAGCGATTACTACTGTTTGACAATGTACGTTCAAAATTAAAAATTATATAATTTTTTCTCATCATTATCTACCTGTATGGAAACAAAAAAAAATATATTTGAAAGTTATGAGCGTCGAAAGTTCCATATTTCAACACAGATTTTAACGAATCTTTGGGCGTAAATAAATACCATAAGAAGAAGGAAAATTGCAAAACGGCCACCATGCAGATAAAGATTAGTAATTCAACAATGCAAATAATTTTATTTTGTAAAATACATTTAGTCGTTTTTTCATGATATCTAGACTCCCAAAGGTCTGTTTATAAAATTTCGCGCGCTCGTTTTCGTCCTAAATCATCATCCATTTCGAGGCAAATTTGCAAAAGTGCTTATTCGTACGCGAACTAACTTCTTACTGCTCATCACAGCATCTTTCTCTTTCGCACGTGTTTTCGGATGAGACAGCATGCATTTTAACCCCGCGCACAAAATAGTTCGTGCGAAAGGGGAACCTTTAGTATAATTTAGTCAATTGTTAAACATAATATGCTAAAATGGAATAGTAAGTATATAAATATCCACAAACCATAATAAATAGACCAATAACAAAATAACCCAGCTTATCAAAGTTTTATTACTCCTGTAACCTCACCTTATCTTAACGAATAATGAGTATCAGTAGCTTGTAAGGACCAGTAATTGTTACGAACGACGGGTCGTAAGTTCACGTATGGTGATCGAGATTCGAGAAGAAATCTATATCGGTAGCCCGTATAGGGTTGCCAAGTTCGCTGGCGTCGAATCCGGGACAAAAAACAAAAATAACTGTTACGAAAAAAAAAAAAATTTTTTTTTTCCCCATCTATATTTTTTTTAATTACTTGGGCAAGCGAGGGGAGCTCGACGTATGCCCGCGAAGAAGCGATCTAAATTCGGTAGATAGAATGCGTGCGCACCAGGCTTTGACCTCTGACCGCGCGAGATTTAAATTGTTTTAAAGCGTCATCTCCATCATTTCAACCGAAGGTCGATCACTGCTGGACATAAACCTCCCCCAGGCATCGCCACCTATTCCGTCGTATATTATATTGTATCGTTATTGACCTATTACGTCCGTTTAAAGCGTGTTATATTTATTTATTTATATAGTTTATTGTACACCAAGATAAGACAACATACAACTGGTGGCCTTATCGTGCTCTGAGATCTCTTCCAGGCAACCTTGTATGGATAGAGATGGACTGGACACGACATGGGGTTGCACTTGGTGCCAATTTCAAATCATGCAAGGATTAGGTACTCAGTACTAAAAACAAACTAATGAAATAGATACATACATACATACATCTAAATAAACCAACAAGAAAACAATACAGCTTAAATAAGGTCGGGATCACAGAGACAGGTAATGTTCCTTTATAAGTTTTTTAAAAGTTGTATATGATTTCATGTTATTATTTATTGTATTCCGGGCGAGGAGCTCGTGGCTAAATAATAACAGCCGCACTGGTCGATCATCAAGGTTAAGCAACGCTTGACGAGGTCAGTCCGTGGATGGGTGACCATTTCAACATACCGAGTTTCCTCCGTGCCTCAGAAAGCCGTTGGTCCCGGCTGTCATTTGAAGATCTTTGACAGTTGTTACGAGTAGTCAGAAGCTCGAGATCTGACACCAGTCTAGCCAAGGGGTATGGTGTTATCCAGTGACTGGGTTGTGGAGGTCAGATAGGCAGTCGCTCCATGTAAAACACTAGTACTCAGCTGAATCCAGTAAGACTGGAAGCCGACCCCAACAACAATTGGGAAAAGGCTAGGCAGATGATGTTGATTTTTTGTAGTCCGGGACATTTTCTCAATTCCGGGACCCGGGACTGAGAGGGTGGATCCCGGCCACCTGGCAACCCTAAGTCCATATCGAGTCAATAAGTTTAATATTTTACTATATCCTGAAAGTAGGAACATTACTTTCTGTTGCTTGACCTCTGTGACCTGAATAACTTTATTTATTAATTCTATCTTTTGTTATCGTTATGAATGTTGTTCTTTATTTAATTTCACGAGTTTTTGGTTCAATTTAAGGCGGTACCCCGAGCAAAACGCCGCGCAAGCCGTTTTTTGTGCTGTTTTTAGGAGCTATCTACTCGTTATTTAAAAAGAGATATCAATTAATAAAAATACATTAAATTTCTACATAATATTGATTCTAAAATGGTAGACTTAGTTTTTTTTTAAATGTTGTAAATATTTCACTAATCTACTTCCAAAAAAACATGAAAATGAGAAATCATTATTGATATTATGCATCTCCTCGTAAAGTGTTCATTGATTATTTTTTGTACTAACACTAATGGATAGACAATTTAATAACGAACATTTTTGTAGAATTATTTTTTTCAAAAGATTAAAATTCAATTTTATAAAGATTTTATTCTTAAATCTGGGCGTATTCACTACTGTAATTCATGCGCCACCAGTGCCGCTAGACCAATAGGAACGCTCATATCTCATGCCGATTTTTTGGTCAGGGTACCGTCTTAAGAGGTCTTCGTTACAAATAAAAAATCTATCTTATGCTCTTTCAGTATTTCAGTTGAGCTTGGACTTCATTATCGATTTATCAGTGTCATCATAATCATTATCCTAAACTAGCTGTCCCACGCGGCTTCGCTTCCATCAACTGGCTACCTATCTTCCCTACCCTACCCTACATACATGAATGTTGCGTAACATTAACCGCTTACGCAGCGCACGCAACGGAAGCTCTCAAAAAGATTTTTTTTTTTCCGTTTTTGCTACATTTTTAATTTATGCTCCGCTCCTATTGATCGTAGCGTGATGTTATATAGCCTATAACCTTCCTCGATAAATGGACTATCCAACACAAAGATATATTTTCAATTCCAACCAGTAGTTCCTGAGATTAGCGCGTTCAAACAAAAAAAACAATCTCTTCAGCTTTATTATATTAATAATAATAATAATAAATATAGATTTATACGATTTGGTAATACTTTTATTATGCGTATAGCAAAGGAGTGGAATTCCCTGCCGGAGTCTGTATTTCCTGATAGCTACAGCTTGGGAGAAGTCAAGAGTGAATAGGTTACTTCTAGGTAAGCGTGCTTCACCGTCGACCACATCATCGCTTACCATCAGGTGAGATAGTGGTCAAGCGCAAGCCTGTCATTAATAAATTAAAAAACCGGCCAAGTGCGAGTCGGACTCGCGCACGAAGGGTTCCGTACTTGGTAAATTGCGGTTTACGATTTCTGACGTATTAAAAAAAAACTACTTACTAGATCTCGTTCAAACCAATTTTCGGTGGAAGTTTACATGGTAATGTACATCATAATTTTTTTTAGTTTTGTAATTTTCTTATTTTAGAAGTTACAGGGGGACACACACACATTTTACCACTTTGGAAGTGTCTCTCGCGCAAACTATTCAGTTTAGAAAAAAAATATATGAGAAACCTCAATATCATTTTTGAAGACCTATCAATAGATACCCCACACGTATGGGTTTGATGAAAATCATTTTGTTTTAGTTTCAGTTTCAAGTATGGGAACCCCCAAAATTTATTGTTTTTTTTCTGTTTTTTTTTGTGAAAATATTGATGCGGTTCAAAGAATACATCTACTTACCAAGTTTCAACAGCTTAGTTCTTATAGTTTCGGAAAAAAGTGGCTGTGACATACGGACGGACAGACAGACAGACATGACGAATCTATAAGGGTCCCGTTTTTTTGCCATTTGGCTACGGAACCCTAAAAAACGAATTATTTGGATGTAAGAATACTTAAATTAGTTATGAGTATCACCACATTATGTACAGGGTACCTACATATATTTCAATGTAAACCTTCTGCACAATCGATTGTCTCGACTCCTAACGAAGAAAGTTATTAAATCCAGTACGATGTTTACCCTCTCAAGAGCACAAAGTAGCTTTATTCATGCAGTATAATAATCGAAGTGATTGATTAATTCAATGGAGGCAGCTGCCGTGTGATTGAGTCGCATTCTGCATATCAATTGCTTTCAATGAAGCGCAGACTTTGGCGGCAACTCACTCGCCTGAATCTATGCAATAACATAACCTATAAATTCATATGTCTCTCATATTTAAAAGACAATGAATCACGTCAAATTTATTGCACAAAATCTATATTTGCATTCATCCCATGTAGCTCGTCGCCTTTGCTACTGTTTGCTACTACTTCCATAATGTTTTTATTCACTACTAGCTGTCCCACGTGGCTTTGCTCCCGTATACTGGCTACCTATACCTACCCATCTACCCTACCTACCCTACCTACCCTACCTACCCTACATACATTATTGTTGCGTAACTTAAACCGTTTACGCAGCGCACGCAAGGAATATTTTTCCCGTTTTTGCAACAATTTTCATTTATGCTCCGCTCTTATTGGTCGTAGCGTGATGTTATATAGCCTATAACCTTCCTCGATAAATGGACTATCCAACACAAAAAGAACTTTTCAATTCCAACCAGTAGTTCCTGAGATTAGCGCGTTCAAACAAACACACTCTTCAGCTTTATAATATTATATATATATATACTAGCTGTCCCACGCGGCTTCGCTCCCGTCTACTGGCTACCTACCTACCCATCTACCCTACCTACCCTACATACATTATTGTTGCGTAACTTAAACCGTTTACGCAGCGCACGCAACGAAAGCTCTCAAAAAGGATTTTTTTTTGCTGTTTTCATGACATTTTTCATGTATGCTCACTCCTGTTGGTCGTAGCGTGATGTTATTATAGCCTATAACCTTCCTCGATAAATGGACTATCCAACACAAAAAGATTTTTTCAATTCCAACCAGTAGTTCCTGAGATTAGCGCGTTCAAACAAACACACTCTTCAGCTTTATAGTATTATATACTAGCTGACCCGGCAAACTTTGTTTTGCCATAAAAACACCAAACATTTATCTACCCTACCTATCCTACCTTACACTACCTACCCTACACTACCCTACACTACCCTACACTACCCTACACTACCCTACACTACCCTACACTACCCTACACTACCCTACACTACCCTACACTACCCTACACTACCCTACACTACCCTACACTACCCTACACTACTCTACACTACCCTACACTACCCTACACTACCCTACACTACCCTACACTACCCTACACTACCCTACACTACCCTACACTACCCTACACTACCCTACACTTCCCTACACTACCCTACACTACCCTACACTACCCTACACTACCCTACACTACCCTACACTACCCTACACTACCCTACACTACCCTACACTTCCCTACACTACCCTACACTACCCTACACTACCCTACACTACCCTACACTACCCTACACTACCCTACACTACCCTACACTACCCTACACTACCCTACACTACCCTACACTACCCTACACTACCCTACACTACCCTACACTACCCTACACTACCCTACACTACTCTACACTACCCTACACTACCCTACACTACCCTACACTACCCTACACTACCCTACACTACCCTACACTACCCTACACTACCCTACACTACCCTACACTACCCTACACTACCCTACACTACCCTACCTTACCCTACACTACCCTACCCTACCCGAGCCTACACTACCCTACCCTACTCTACCCTGCCCTACACTACCCTACCCTACCCTACCTTCCCTAGCCTACCCTACCCTACGCTACACTACCCTACACTACCCTACCCTACCCTACACTACGCTACCCTACACTACCCTACCCTACACTACCCTACCCTACCCTACACTACCCTACACTACCCTAACCAATACTACCCTACCCTACACAAAGCAAAATAGCTTATACAATAGCAATAAAGCTCAAATTGACTCTACGTTTTAGTTAGAAAACTTTTGTATGGGAAAAAGAAAAGGGCTGTTTTTTTTTCCGGCAATTATTAGAATTTTTCTTGCCGTAAAAACCATCTTTGAACTTCAACGAACATTTAAAAAAAAGAATTGGCCAAATTGGTCCAGGCGTTGTTGAGTTATGCGCTTACCAACACATTTTGCGATTCATTTTTATATTATAGATTATATATTATATTATATTGGTATAGATTTTCTGTGTATCCGCTTTTGATATGCTGTTTACATTATTAACGACCACAGTCAACTCAAAAGTCAACAGTACAGTTAAGTTAACTCACATTTTAATTAAATTTTATCATCCAGTAACCGGTACTTATAACGCTTCCCGCATGCTCTGAGCGTTAACTTACTTTACTCAAATAAAATATGTCTGAACCATCAATTACGGAGTACAGGTAGAATGTCAGAGGCGGTTATTACAACGATATTACCCATATAGAGTGATAATTACCCGGAGATTGCGACATTTTGAGACGGTGATCATTGCTCTAGTTGAGGCCTTCGGTCGTTCATTTGAATAAAGTTGAGCTGTGTTGAGCAGGTTCGAGGACTGGTTGAGTGCGCAGTTGTCGGCGGCGGCGGCGCCTACGCAAGGTGGGCGGACGTACTGGCCCATGCACTTACTTGATCTTGAATAGTTTACTGCTTATGTCGCGTATTCGTCATTGCGTTTTATAGTCTGCTGTAATGAAAGCCTGTCGGACGTTCCTTCAGTTTATATTGTTAGGAATAAATCTTCGGGAATTTACAGGTGTGTTGAATGTCTTATTTTAGAAGTTGGACGTTAGGTGTGATTCGTTTAATTTTGTGTGTCATCATCATCATCATTTCAGCCGAAAGACGTCCACTGCTGGACATAGGCCTTCCCCAGGCGTCGCCACATTGACCGATCATGTGCGTCTCGCATCCAGCGCCTTCCCGCACCCTTAACCAGGTCATCGGTCCACCTAGTGGGAGGCCTTCCAACGTATCGTCTTCCAGTTCGCGGTTGCCATTCCAGAACTTTTCGTACTTTGTGTGTAAATAAGATTAAATAGAACCATAATTACTTCTGCCAAAAATGACGTCACTTGCAATAAACCTGCCTGTAAATCGCCACAATTGAAGATTTAATACTATGAAAATGTGATGAGTCAAAACATAATAATCTTCTCAGTACTTACTGAAACAGTAATAAGTTTTACCAACCATTTTTGAATCATGGATACTCAAATAAAAGGAAACATATTTACTAATCTAAACGATCTCTATAAATTAAACTCAAAGCTACTGCAAAGGCTGAATTTCATGCACCAAATCGGAAAATAACAATCACAATATAGTCCACTTAACTTCTTACATGCAACAGTTACATTCGCTGATAAGCACACAATACTATATACAAGGCTGCAATCTCAAATAGAATCTAAATGTTATCTTCCATATCTGCTATAAACAATAAGAGTCGAATCGCGACTGAATGTGGGTGTTATTAGGCCTAGTATTTCTATGTTCTGCGAATAGATCGCAGAACATAGAAATACTAGGCCTAATAACAATGTATGTGCACCGATTTACGTTAATATCGACTGATGTCTGAAACATCTAAGATTCTAAGCAGGTTTTATCTTTATAATCTTCAAAATGTTATACCTTGCCCGCAACTTTGTCTACATGTATTTCGGAAACAAAATTACCACACCCTTCTTCCCTGTTTTCAGCACTTCAGGAATTGATTCTCCAGCAATCACATCATTTTATTGCACCTCCTTTTTTTGGTGTGGTAATTCATCCAGTGACTTAGCCCGCTCTGGGTGTTGCCCATGTTCCTTCAATTGCTTGTGCCAGGACTGCGGTAACTCTCTTTCAAAATTTATCCGTGACCCTTTTTTATTGCACCTCTACCGTAGCTAAGCTAACATGTTTCTATTTTCATTTGGCTGTGTTTTGTGGTATCAATGAATCACACGGATGTAAATCTTTTTAATAGGCACTTGTTTGGCAGACTAGTTTCTATTTTGTAGACTATCAATAGAATGCGAGCTTTTGTATCCTAGGCTTTGCAAGTTCGTCTCTTAGTATAATATTTTTTGCTAAAACTATCTACTAGTTACTCGTATGCCACCAGCTTCATAGTGACTACTTGAAAACTATTGTTTCAGAGTTGTTTATATTCTTGTAGAGCTATAAGCTAAGGCTCTTGATCTTCCCTATTGTTTCTGAAACTTGGGGCTGCATGTGAAGTGTCATTATGATGAAGCAGGAAAAGGCTAAGCGCAACGGCAAGCAATTTTGTACCATCAAAATAGTCACCCTCATTTTTAAAGTAGGTATACAGGTTGGGGACGTCGATACGACAATACTGGCGATACTAGTGCATAACTGCATACAAGTAGTTTGTAACTATCGAATACATCTTGAATAAAAAATTTAAGCACTATGTTACTTTTTTTTTATTATATATATTTTTTTTTTTTCATAATATCAATATTTTATTGGTACCATAACATATATACAATTGAAAATTCTAAAAACAAAAACAAACCTATATACAAATACAAAAGGGAGACGGAAAAGACCTCATTGGGCATCAAAAAATTCGTCCACATCGATGTCAATGGGAAACGTGCCCAGAACGCTGGCAGCATTGCCACGTTGGATGGCAATGCTGATTCTCTGGCCGAAGAAAAGGCCAGCCCTCTGGTCACGTGAAGAGCTCGACGAGCTTTGTACTAGCATTTCTTTTTATGTTACTAGTTAAACTACCTATATTGACTAAATTATTGGATACAGTTTTAAATGCAGACTTGGAATGTTAATCGATACTCGTCATAGAGCAACACGGACCACCGGCGTGCCGGAGGTAATACCGACCGATAATAATGTAATTTTTAAGTTTTATAGAAGTAAATAGTAATATTGTGATAAAAAATTGCTTACATATGAAAGATAACGCCATCTTATTGTAAATTTGACGTGGCAGATCTCTTTTTGCAGCAAAAAACAGAACAATTCGGCATTTTTTTAGGACGTAGATTCAGTCGAGCAACTAGATTTAGTCTACTGAGCAGTGCGGCTGCAACTAGTTTTATTGTACGCATAGGACCACGTGGACTTGTACTTTGACAGAGGGGAATGCCTGCGTTTGGCTACTCCCCTCCGGTCCGCCGGTGGTCCGTGTTGCTCTATGATACTCGTATATGAAGTTGAAATTATTGTCGAATCGTCATCCTCACACTGTATATAAACGAGCTAAATATCATTCTCATGAATAGAAATTCCTTAGTCTAGCTTTCGGTAAATTAAACTGTCATGAAAGTTTTAAATAGGTCTTATTTCAACACTTTTTTTAGTGACACTTTTTTAACTGACTTACCAAAAAGGAGGAGGTTCTATATTCGACTTTATGTATGTATGTTCACCGATATCTTCGTCAATTGTGGACCGATTTTGAAAATTCTTTTTTTATTTGAAAGAGTATGTTGCGAAATTGGTCACATTTTAATTTGGTGAAGATCTAATTAAGAACTTCGAAGATATACAGCGGAACCCTTCAATAAATAACGGCAAATCTCTCGGGATTGATGCAATCGCATGTCTATTTATTGTTTATACCATTTCATAACATCAAATCACGCCAGAACGCTCTTAAGGGGTACGCAGATCTCTCATTTCACCGGTTATGTTCAAGTTTCATGATATTCGGGTAATATATTCTGGCGTAATAGTAACCTTACTAAAAAACTTGCCTATTAGGTAAGTACAACAAAAAAGTGAAAAATAAAAAAACTTTTTTGCAAAAAATCCATAACGCAAAAAAATGGTACCTACGAAAGACACCGACTTCCAAAAATAAAGTTATTTTTCACTTTATAGTTTTTTATTTGGAAGTCAGTAGTATTTTTTTGCAAAAAAGTTTTTTTTATTAATACAAACTAATCTTGAATAAATTTATCTATAGGGTACATTTACAACTAAGTCAAATATTGTTGGTCCGAGCCATAATCTCAACATAATTGAACAAATTGTTGCACCGCACATAATAATTATGAATTAGATCTGTCACATTGATAATACCCACGATTCTAATCTTAACATTGGCTAATCCTAGTTTTAATTGCATTTGATCCAATAATTGTTACCATTGGGAAACTGAACGGAGTCGATGCCAACAATTACCTAACGGTAAGTTATGGAACAATTTAAATATCAATGGGAGTACATGCCGCTATTTATCTAGTGAGAGCTAATTTGCATAGCATGATTACTTGTGGCTGGCTAAAATAGTTTATATTATACTTACAGGAATATGCGAGCAGTAACGTCATATTCTCAAGCAATTTTATCTTAGGAACTATAAACGGGTTAGTGATCTTTATTTTTACACGACTGCCGAAGGCGGGTAATGTGTTTATCAGTCTATGTATGTATGTATCTATGTTTGTTCCTATGTGACGTTCTAGAGACCAAACGCGTTGGCCAATTTTGTTGATTCTTACGTCAAGCGATTCGTCTTAACCCTGCGAGTGTCACTGGCTACATTAAAATTGGAAAATAGAAAATGGCGGATTTTGGGCGCCATATTGTGGGGCACCAAATTTTTTTATCTTCTAAACCCATCGTGTGGGGTATCAAAGTAAAGGGTTTTAAGAGGATTTCAAAAATATAAAACACTTATTATGTTTAAATTCGGACACTCCTTCTGGACCTCAATTATGATGACACTGAATTATTCCTCACAAAGTAATCTCGTAAACACACACATATACACACGCACACCCACTTAACACATACATACACCTACACACACACGCACACACATGCTTACACACCTACACAATCTAGATATGTTTTGTATAAATAATAATAAAAATAACTATTGTATAATAACTATACTTATGTCCAGATGCTGCTTCCAAGTGCGTTTATTAATACAAAAATTCCAATTTTTGTATTAATAAACGCACTTTTATAGTACTTCTATAATAATCCGCCAAACAGGGGATCGGCACTGTCTCTCCTTAACACAGGCTAAATTTTAGCCTATCTAGGAGAACAGTACTTCACCCGTCTTTATTGTATTATTGAACCTTTAAATATATAAATGCAACATTTGTAAACTTTGCAATCCCATTATGAAATAAACTTTTTATTATTATTTATTTTATTTATTTAAATGTACCTAATTCTAAAAAAATAACCAAATAGTTATAAATAACAAAAGTAAATTAAAAAAAACTGAACAGCTTAAAAAGCGAACTAAAAGGACGTAAACAAGAAGAAAATCATGCTGTGCAGTCTGAGAATATATCTGGTTTTGGTCAGCCAGCTCCCGAACATGTATCCTTGCAGCAGTCGGGTTTTCTTAATTCTTTGAACTGATATGTATTGATATCTTTTTAATCACAACACTTTAAAAAACATAAACCTTTTTAATAATCTTTTCTGTGTCATTTCCTGCCATCTTTTACAACTTATTTAAACATTTCTTCGACTTCTAAACGACCCGTTTGTTCTACAAAAGAAGTCGCTAGACGCTTACCATCAATGCTTAGTAAAGTTGTGGGAATCGACAGACAAACGAATGGCTAGATATCGTGGTCTCCGACGACAGAGCAGCGAGTTGTCACTTGATGCAACGTTACGAGCTCAATGCCGACATCTTACTACCGAGCTCCGAGACCCCGACACAAACTTGCTGCATTTCCTAACTTCGTATTCTGTCTATCCCGTTACGAGAAGCCGTGACGACGCATACATACATAATATTACACGAATATATATTTACATAAGAACAGGATAAAGGATCATCTGCTACACTTAAAGATCCTGGAGACATTTCAAATCTATATACTTAATATTAAAAAGCTGAAGAGTTTGTTTGTTTGTTAGAACGCGCTAATCTCAGGAACTACTGGTTGGGATTGCACAAATATTTTTGTGATGGGTAGTCCATTTATCGAGGAAGGTTATAGGCCATATAAAATCACGCTACGACCAATAGGAGCGCAGCATCAATGAAAACTGTTCTAAAAACGGGGAACATTTGCTCTTTTTGAGAGCTTGCGTTGCGTGCGCTGCGTAAACGGTTAAAGTTACGTATCAATCATGTATGTAGGGGGTAGGTAAGGTAGGTAGGGTAGACGGGTAGGTAGCCAGTTAATAAAAACCAATAAATTCCACACCTGACTACATATGTTTGGACATTTTATTTTTGACAGTCGCCGGTCGTGCCGGACAGGACAGTTTACTACAAGTTTATAAATACCGTCGGTAAATAAACAAAAGCTAGTCGTAGCTGCCGTTGCTTCCGATAATTGGAACACAATTTCTGGAGTTACGGCCAGTTACAGGCAGTTACAGGCACCATTATGAGGATGTTAGAGCGATTACAGATAACACCATAGACAAATAGTTTACCTCAAACGTCTCGTAAATCATGGGTAATCGCCATAATTGGAGCTTCACGTTAAGTCAAGCTCTCAGACGATAATCAGGAATGTGGAAGCAGCTCAAGTTTTTTGTGAGATCGCGGCTATACGCTGTAATAGGCAATAACCAATAATCATACAAGACTCTTCAAACCTTTTTAGATCAACACTGTGAAATACATAAATTACTTTATATGCTGCAATAACTTTGGACACACAACCTTTCTGTGCTCAACAGCATTCATAACCTAATAGAAAGAAAGAAAAAGACGTTTATTTGCCAAATACAGAGTATGCGTCACAACCACGCAAAACGGTCATCGCTCAGCATAATGCTGGGACTCTCTGGACTAATATTATTATCACTTAGTTTTTCAGTTTTGCTATCTATTAAACACAAGGGCGGATCCAGTTTTTTTTCTGGCAAGTTCAAGTATGTATAGGAAGGTTTATGAAAGACAATCTGTTATTTTATTCATATATTTTAACAACTCTGATAATTTGATTTGCTTCTAAGTATGTACTGTGATGAAATCACCACAGTACACAAATTACCGTCTGGGGTAACACGTGTCTCCGTGTCCCAACCCTCCCCCTTAAATCCGCCCTTGATTAAACAGAATCTCCTAACAAAAAGCACAATAAAAGTTAACTTCTAATCCAAATGTCCAACTTCCTTTGTTAAATGCTTCAAACGATTCCCCTTAAAAGTTCTAAACTTTAAATGACCAACAAAACCGCGTTGGTACATATAAATTTAAATTGTAACAAATCGTTTCTCAAATATTTATGTTATTGAATTTCCCGCATTGGTCCAAAGACTCTCTCATCAGAGCAGCGTCGTTAGTTGCTCCCCGCTGAGCTAGACGTGTGAACAATTTAATTGGTTGGACCGGGGGACCAACCCCACTCATAAACCTGGTGTTATTGAAACGAGACGCACGTCATTAACCACTATTTACATACAAAATAAAACGTATTTATTTACACGATATAAAACGTAAATTGAGTGTCAAACAGACTTGAAACTTTTATTACCTTCTAACATTGGAAGTTCAGTGTACACTGTACAGCTATTTTTCATCCAAACACAATAAAATTCTGTATACATTTGAAAGGGCACAAAAACATGTATTTTCATAAACAAACACGATACAGTATCACGTCGGACGGTGAGAATATGTCTCTATTTGTGTGTAAACTACTAACGTTACGTATTACTCCCACGTACAAGTTATTAGTTCAAAAGCTTTGGAAGTCGAGTCCGTATTCGAATTACGTGCGTTTACATTCACAAATAAAGTACAGTGAATAGAACTGAGGTGTATTCGAACCTTTATTTATGGTGTTGGCATAGATAAAAGATTGATGAATGTGCAAGAAACTTTCATGGAATGTGAGAATACGGGATAGTCTGCTCTTACTCTATGTACACCATAAAAGTACAAGTCGTTAAAGAAAATAATGTCGTAATCACTATATTTACCTATTTCGATAAGTAATCTTTACACTAAGGCCCGATTTTTCAATAGTCTGTTAACTTTTAAAATGAGAAATAAAAATGGCGGTTTGACAGCTTTTGTATAGCAAATATGTCAAACGGCCATTTTTATTCCTCTAACAGACTATTAAAAAATCGGGCTTAAGAGTAATAAAAATGGCCGTTTCACATTTTTTCTAAGTATAAAAAACCTGTCAAAACAGCCATTTTATTCCTCAATTAAAAGTTATCAGACAATTGAAAAATCGGGTCTTAGTCGGTAAAAAAACAATAAAAGAGACCGAGATACTTAATTCAGTCATTATTAATTCGTATTTACAAAGTTATTGACACAACCAATAATGTATTTGTAAAATAACGGCGCGTACGCATAATCTTATAATACAGTCTCGATAACGGCCAGTAATGCTAACTGTGGGTAAAATTACAGAAAAGCAGGCTTTTAAACTACTGGTTGTGGTCCGTAAGTAATAGAACTACATACTTATCGGGACTTTGCAGAGTCTATGGCCTAGCTAGTACTTACATAGTGTCTTGTGTCAGACATACTGTTATAGGTCATTACGATCTGAGTTTATACGTGATCTGATAACATAATTTATACAACGTGTACGTCTATATTGTAATGTAAACGCGAGATTGTCAATAAAATGGTTGTCGATAAGGGCATACAAATATTATGTCGTCGCCTCGTCTCACGTACGATATCTATCTGAAGCTCTATCAATATCTAGGTAATATTTTAGTTACAGAAATCATATTCAACAAAAGACTTATGCTCTAAGCGCAGCTCCTGTAAATGTATGTTTCGGCTGGTAACAATAACTTTGTTTTTTTTTTGTCATTCCAAAGTTCGTTAGTATGTTTACGAAACACATGATCATGAACTCTTCATCTGAGTAATAAAACAAAAAACCGGCCAAGTGCGAGTCGGACTCGCGCACGAAGGGTTCCGTACTTGGTAAATTGTGGTTTACGATTTTTTAATACGTCATAGTATTAAAAAAAACTACTTACTAGATCTCGCTGAAACCAATTTTCGTTGGAATTTTACATGGTAATGTACATAATATTTTTTTTAGTTTTATCTTTCTCTTATTTTAGAAGTTACAGGGGGGGGGACACATTTTACCACTTTGGACGTGTCTCTCGCGCAAACTATTCAGTTTAGAAAAAAATGATATAAGAAACCTCAATATCATTTTTGAAGACCTATTCATAGATACCCCACACGAATGGGTTTGCTGAAAAAAAAAATATGTTCAGTTTCAAGTATGGGAACCCCCAAAATTTATTGTTTTTTTTCAATTTTTGTGTGAAAATCTTATTGCGGTTCACAGAATACATCTACTTACCAAGTTTTAACAGCATAGTTCTTATAGTTTCGGAGAAAAGTGGCTGTGACATACGGACGGACAGACAGACAGACAGACAGACATGACGAATCTATAAGTGTTCCGTATTTTGCCATTTGGCTACGGAACCCTAAAAACGTTTAAACAAGAGGAAAACTCATAATCCCTTAATAATTCTCCATGTGCTTCTCAATTAAAAGCATTAAGTTCTCATAGAACATGTTCTTAGAAAAACTTGTGCGTTGACATCCGTTAAAAACAAAAACTGCCGCCATATAAAAAAAAACTATCGCGACAAGATCTTAGAACAATCAGACAGATAACGCCAATTGGTAAAACCGAGACATAATTAATTTTGTGACTGTAAAAGTTACTGCTATCTGCTGCACCATTTTGAACCTTGAGTCTGAAGTAAAAGAAGATCTAATAAAAAATATTTGGCGAATTTAAGCGCAGTGACATCTCGGTCAGGATATAAATAAAGAGTGGGTCGAGGATATATCGCTACATTCGCCAGCGCCACCCGCGAATCGTCGCCGCGGGGAGATGTTGGATCTCTTCCAGCTTCAGACACACTCGATCTAGTCTAGTGAAAAGTAAACGAGACTGAAACTGTGACTCATCCTGACATGCGTTCCTTAATTCCCTTTTCGATTAGATCTGCTCTTGCAAAGTTCCTTGAACTGCTCAAGTTGAAACTGAAATTGCCCCTTATTAACAGAAGTACATTACAAAGCAAAAATGTTCTTTCAAATAAGAAACTATTATTTGCGTCTAGAATCAGCAACAATTTACGTTAATGTGTTGCAACAAAAACTTAGCTAAAACATCCGTTAGCTGACTAAGATTGATTTAATACCTACTGTGAGGCACATACACATCAAATAGCTATTTACTCAGTATGTTAAACTTTCTGATTATACTAATGTTACATTTCGTCGATATATTTTCATCGCTTCGATTAATGCATGGCAGAATAATAAGGAAATATTTGTATGTACAATGTAGTCTTTGAGTAAATCTCATCTTCCATCCGGCGCCCCTTCCTTAGTAGGTCATCCGATCTACAAACAGAACCACACTTGATCCATGTTCATATTTTGCGCTAATATTTTCCGTGTCGATTCATCAAAATCGAGTGTCTATGAAACATGACGTGTCATTATATTTATGTTTAAAGCTATGAGACAGCAAATTCTAGGAAATTCATTCGTTTATAGCTAATCTCGCAATGTAATGTGAAAAACATTATATTAACGGAAATGAATATTTGAACAGCGAAATAGTATCTACTATAAAATTATGGACTAATAAACTAACGTATATCAAAACTGATAATAATAGTTATGTACAAGTGCATATAAAAAGGGGAAAGAAATCATTGGGCTTCCAAAAATTCGTCCGCATCGCTGGCAATGGGAAAAGTGTTCAGGAAACTTGCAGCCACCACGTTGAATGGCAATGCTGATTCTTTGGACGAAGAAAATCCAAAAGCGAAATTGTTAAAACTAATAAATAAATATGAAAGGATGAATTGCAATATTTCAATGAAAGTAGTACATTCCATCATGGCAAATAATGGCAAATAATCTTCTGTTAGAGTTCACGTAACCCAATGCGATATATGACCTGGCTTCATGTGCCAAGTGCATTTCCGTCCTGGCAACTCGAACAATTCCTTTGGCGACGACCTTAATCGCTAACAAGATGACAGCAATGCTTTCGATCCAGACAATTTAGCGTTTAAAATTAACTCTGGTTTTAAAAAAATATGTAGAGTTCAAGTGCATGTTGATAAAAAATCTGTAATTGTCAGTACTACGGATATAGTAAAAGATTCTTTATCCTCACCTGAAGATAAATTTGCGACCGCCAGCCAAGACATCATCCTAGCTCACAGAGCAAGACATAAAGTATTCCCAATACTAGTGGCAAAAGAAAAATAAAGGATCCAATTAAAAAAAAATCGAATGTTTAACCATATTCGAATTAACACTTTAGCACAACTAATTCAACACTTGCTAATAAATTTAGACGATCGCAAACCTATGAGCAGGCAGCAGGAGCATTTGTACCAATACGAGTATTAGACTCCTGAAATCACTGCTTCCTCCTTCGAGACATTCTAAATTAATTTCGCAATCAATTTCAACATGTTAAAAAGAGACAACAAGTCTCGATACTCCACTACCTATCTTCAGGAACAGAAGCAATCATGTGACATCAGTGACATATCGATCAATATCAGTGGCAGACGCAAGTGATGATGCAGAATTTGCCTCGCCAGCTGAGTGCAATGCTCGGCCTGGCGCCGCCGCCGCTCCGCACTAGGTCACAGCCCTGCTCTTGTATCGAGATATATTCCGCTCATTCATTACATATTCCTCAGTTCTGTACGTATCCATTCATGAGACAGTTAGAGAATACGTAAGAACTGCAGCGATGAAACTTTGACCCTTTTGTAACTTCTTAAAGCCAACTATTGCAAAATTACTAATTTATAGACTTAACTCTCCCATCATCTCATCATATTATGTTAAATAATAAACACTGCGTTGTATTAACTCTTCACTCTCTTTAAGGGTTATTTAATGAATATGGAAAGGTTTTTGTTTGACCCAAACTTCTCAGGTAAGTACTTTTTCTAACTCCTTTGAAAAGCGCCCTGTACGACAGGTAGGGACAGGGCTTACGCAGGAGACACCTTTTTGTTGATCAGTTCCGCTCAAGTTAAAGCCTACTTACAGGACCATTGTATCATTGGTATGTTTAAGAGGCTATTGTCTCAACGTCGATAAGTGCTCTTTAAAAGTACTTGCAAGGAAATCTCCACGAGATATTTTCTCAGTTAAAACTGTTTTATAAACAAAGTACCAACTTGCTATAACAAGTTACATAAAATGTAACTCATTAAACAAGTTTACTTAGCGTTAACATGAGTCGAGCTCAGCGTATAGGCACTGCAAATTACAATGGCTTCATAAATTCTTGATAAGCATTTCTGATAATTTTCATATCACACTCGAATATAAGTTTTCGTACATACGCTCAAAGAAGCAAGATCAACAGACCGATAGAGCATTTATGGAAGGCGGCGACCTTCACATAATATGACATCATAACGTCTCATTACTGTAGGATAAGTTGCGCTAAGATCAGATCAGCACTCACCAACTTATGTTAGATCCATTTCCGTTGACGGTGAGGTGTTCCGCAACAGAAAATCCAAAATATGAGCCTGGCTCACCGAACTTTATCACAGGAATCCTCGGTTCCAGATTAAAACTTGTGACACTGTATAAAATGCACATAAATAAAACACTAGCGCACCTAACTTCAGCCATGGTGTTCACCGTTCGTAATATATTCGTGTTATAAATCGTGTTATCGCTCCAATTCACTGTCTCCGAGTTATTATTTGGCACATCGCGACTTTCGTATAGTTGTGTCGTACAACGTCGAGACCCCCAGCACGGTTGCCGTCCGCCGGCCGAGTCAGGCAGAGTATTCCCGCTCAAGCTCAACACAGTATCTGTGTCTCTACGTAGTCATAACTTGTTCTACACGGCCCAGCGCTCGCGAGGCGCACTCGTGGTAGAGAGAGGCAACTGAACTCATAAACTTTGACAACTTTTTATTGGAACAGCGCCATCTACCGACATACTGCTGAATTATGAACACGGTCGGACCCAAGTACAACACTTGAATTCCCACCATGTTTTGTTGGTTACAGCACCATCTAGTGTATAGATCATTAACTATGCAGCTTAAACAGAGTCATCTATGGTATTTTTAAATAAATGTATAGTAAGTAGTTCCGCGCAACGCTGAAAGGTGTCTAGGTCAAGACTTGGTCAAGATATTATTATACTTGTGTTTCAACCACAGACATAAATCTAAATAGATAACGCAAGTTCCTCCATCTGTAGGAAAACCAAGCGTGCCACTGTTTCATAAACAAATTTACTTACCAATGAAAGAAAATATTTCCAATGCCTTGGCCAATTTTTTCTATACATTCTTTACAGCTCAATAAGGCATAAAAAGGCATTTTTCTAGATTTCGGTGCATTTCCGGTGCTGATAATGCTAAATAAAAATCTTAGATTACGATCATTGATCGTAACTTCAGTCCGTTTTTTTGGCACCCGAAGTACACACAATCGGGTCATCTAGTTAGATTTATGTCTGTGGTTTCAACCTTTTCAGTATATTATCGTAAATCAACAGCAATATCCTTTTTTAATTCAGACGATTTGGGTTTCGGTTTTGGATAAGGTTCAGGATCTGGGTTCAAAATTCGGATGATATTCTCTGGAAATCGAAATAAAATCATAAATTCAATCAAATAGGTTGATTTATTGATTAAATGTATTACAATATTCGAGAAGAAAATAACAAAATTAAATTATGTCCCGATACGGTAAATTCCTCATTACAAACTAGTCTTTTACTACTCTCTCCGGTACAAAATTCCAATTTGATTGTATTACAAATTAACAAATTACGAATGAATAAAACTAAAATACTGATCAATCCTTGCTTTTGGAAAGTACTAATAGTAACTTTGATTACCGACACAAAACGCCTTAGTATTTAGTAGAAGGCTGTAGACTCCCATCAAGAAACTTCACTGATGGTAACGTGTATTCCATTAATGATAGCAGCCTATATTTGTGTCGTTACTATAACAGACTTCTCAGCAGCGATGGTAAACCGTGAGCTTGATGACGAGCAGCTCGTACGTATAGTTTTCAGCTAGCAGCTGAACCGAGTATACAACTGAATCGCAAGCAGCATCGGTCTAACATTCAGACCATTTTTCGGTTGCAGACTCGAGACCAATCGATTGGCATTTGACGAAACCTATGTCGCGCCAGGTAGGTTTTTAGTATTACAATACCTCAATGTGAGACGACCGTCGTCACAGGTATTGCAACACCATTCGGACCTCGTGATTTATTTAGGGCAGAGGATGGAAGGTGAGCTCGGTCTGCGAGTGCGCGAACAGCAGGTTCAACTGCGAGTCCAATCCGACGTTGAAGACCTTCACTAGTTTGGCGACGGCCTGGCCAGGCTCCTTGCGCACCAGAGCCACTCCCGACACCTTCATGAGATGCACCTCTGAGTCCACGGACCCGCCCCCTGTGGTGGCTAGCTTCACGTGGCATGTGACGTCCACATGGACATATTTCTCAACTGCCTTTCCTCGCTTGCCTGGTACATCCACATATTCTGTCTTTTCCTCAGCCTGGGGCAAATCAGCGCGGAACACGCTAGCTTCTCCCAAAAGACCCTGCAAATAAAATAAATAAAGTCAGTATAAATAGAAACAAATCCTAAACAACTGCCAAGGTTATTCAATCAACTCCCATTTCCTTGGCTTGAAGCCAAAGAGAATGTAATAAGAAATTGTCCTTCTGCCAAAGTATCTTGAACTTTGACATCAGTATAAATAGAGACAAGGAAACAAATCAGTCAGAAAGAAGTGTTATCGTATGATGTATCATCTGTGTCTGAACACGTTCACGGCTATCGTGGCCACTCGCCAAGAGGGTGTTACCAGCTTTTATTTATTAATCAGCTGTGTGAAATACGTATTGGATAAAATGCGACTTGATTGCAACATCACAAAGATCGTACCAGAATTATTATGAGTGATACTAACCCCATTTCCTGTGATAGAGAATTGCATGCCCGGATGGATGGCACGAGTTTCTACACCGAGGCCCTCAGGATGAGAGTCCGACCAGAAATAGTTCTCTGGTGCGTTAAGAGTGTTGGGTTTGAAGGTGATGCGCTTTCCGTATCCCATGCCGACGGACTGCAGCAGCATGCTGCGACCCTCGAAGAGATGCCTCCTGCTACCGGCCGGTTTGACGCGGTAGTAGAAACCAGGAACGATGCGAGGATCAACAAAGGTTCCTGAAATAACAAAATAGTTTAGAATAATGTCTTGTAAGTTGGTAAAAGCGCAATATAGTCAGTATGAGAAATAAATAATAATTACCAATAACGGGTAGTTCATATTTCTCTAAGCCAACAATGCAATACTGGCAAGGAATGTCTTTAATATCACCACCATTGACGGTAACCCTTCTGGAGGAGGATTCAATGCCAGGCTTGAGTTCGTAACCCTTCCTGAGCTGCTTGATGCCGATGGCGACGTTAAGCACCCTGGACACGGTGGCGTTTCCTCGGCCCTTCTTCAAGATGGCCACACCAGTCACGGGCACCAATTTAATAGCACCATCATTTTCATACCACTCAACTTTGCAAAGCGTGTTGATTTTAACTTTCTTGTCAATGGATCCATTCTCGTGAATCTTCTGCTCAATTTCAATTTGATTTTTCTGCAAACAAGTAAAAGTGTTCGGTTAGAATATTAAAAATGGAACACGACATACTTTAATTTATTTCGTAAAGTAAAAATTTGATAATTACCTGTTGCTGAACCACTTCCAAAATTCCCTGAGGCTCATGGTTGGCGTCGTAGATCGTGAACTTGTCGCCAATGGAAACGGCCTCGATCTCAAACAAAAATCCTTCAGGCCTGGAGTCAGTCCAGAAGAAGTTGTCATTCTCATTGAGTTTGGATCCCACAGGCTCGAATGTGAGGCGACGGGCGTATCCACGACCAATTGATTGCAGGGTGAGGGCCTTGCCTCCGAACAAGTACCTCGGCTTCACTGATAGGGGAGGAGCATCCAGGGCCTGGAAAATGGAGGTCTACATTACTCATCGTGTTACTAATGTTTACTAAAAAATCATAAACTATTTTTTATTTAATTGATGTTTAAGGCATTTTATTAGTTTATAAATAAAGAAGAAAATTATTTACATTTTGAATTTTTATAAACAGATTCATTTATTTATAGCTTCTCAAAATCAAGTTCGTGATCAGTTATGACTATTTTTCCGATTCATCATTGTTCTAGCGCTACAAGTGCGTGTGTTAAAAAATGAGCGAATTGTGTTATAATGTATGAACCAGCGAATAATTTGATATTTCCCATATATTGCATTCACGATGAAATGAAAAAGTAATCACATCAAGACCACAACAAAATAAGTTTTTGAAATAGAACATTGATATGATCAACAATGGCGCAATGCCCTTATGAATGATACTTATGGTTTACCTATTATGGACATAGCATGCCGCCAGCCAGTATGTCACTTTCGACCTGTCGGGTCTCTGCCGGTTCTTGAAGTTTGTATGTCAACGCCGCTCTGGGCGAGGGTCTGAAAAACTGGACGATCCACATACCATCGCCTACAACGGTGCACACAACCAGTGGCAAATCACGCAAGTCAACAGTGTTGATCGTTGATGACATTTGTTGGAAATGTCAGCAACGGACACCGCTACTCACTGAACTAACTCCCCAGATATCTAAGTTTTCCAAATTCCCCTGGACTGCTGAAATCGACTAGCGAATTTTAAAGAATTTGATTTGCACAAAGATAGAAGCCAATCACCATAGGTCCTATAACAGCTCCTTTAGACATCGGGCATAAGGTTGCCACAACAATAATAAACTGCTTTAGAAAATTAAAAGATGAATACAAAGACATTTCCATTACAAGTTAAATAGTGTATTTAATTGAATTAACTTTAAATAAAAATAATTTGTAGACAAAGAACTAGATACATTATAACTTTGTGTACGGGTTTCAAAGTTTGTGTATCAAAATTATAAAGAATTTCTATGATAACCTTATGTATCGTGCTCGTGGACTTTAAAAGTTATATTAAAGACAACTTACTAATAATTAATAAGTATTTAACTCGATCGATTGTGGTTACGTACAATGGAACTTTGCGAAGATTCTTATATAAATGCGGTTTGTAATTAATCATATAATTTACAATGGAATCCATGATAAAATAGCCAATTAATTAGTCATCAAGAATTTTCGTTTGTTCCATGAACTTTTCTGTAAGACTTGTAGAAACTTACCATCCTCTTGGTTCTGAAAAGGATTATTCTTACAAAAACGTTCTAATCTAACCACAACTGATTTATTTGGCTTGTTTCATAAACTTATGATTTTTAATTAAATCAAAGAAAGGAAAGATTTTACTACTGATATTTATATCAAATAAAGTATAGATTTTAAAGATTTTTTAAATAATTTAAAATGTAATATTAGAGCACGATAGCATGTCTAAAACCAGCTGTTACGACTATCCATATTCAACTCATATATCATTCTTCCATCGACGTAGTCGTTTCTTTCGCAGTCCAGTTTCAAATAATTTTGCCCGATTTTATGGATCTTCGTCGTTTTTCTGTTTGTTTCCCAAGGGGAGCTCGATATTGATGTACAAAAGCGATTCCAGATTGATTCACATTACAGATTTGTCGATGGTTAAGCAACATTCAAAGTGATCATGTGAGGAATGGTCTTCATTGTATAGTTTGGTAATTACTTCTACTTATTTATGATAAGCTTCGAAATGTGGAGGATTGCGTGTATTTGGTGAGTTCACGCAATCATCAACACTTCATCAGTTTAAATGAGACAATTTCCCACAGATCGCGAGTCGAGTATGTATTTGCGATAATGTTTAGACATAAATTAAATTACTGGTCTCACCTGCATGGGTCTGACTTTGTAACGGAAGCCGGTTCTGACGCGGGGGTCGATGTACACGCCAATGACGGGCAACTGATGGGGTGCAGGCTGCGGCACGCGATACACGGCGGGGACATCTCCAAGCGTGCTTGCGTCCAACAGGACCTCCTTATTGTACGCACTCTCAGTCCAGAAACCCTTGCTGGGGACATCGGTTGCCTCCTATAAAATTAAAGACACATTGTTATTGCGTTCTACAACAACACTTCTATTTAGACAACGACACGTCATGTCACGTAATTCAAGTTGTTCGTACATCATCCCAGTCTGGATCTTCGAAAACTTCTTCAAAACTCTCGCAATCATCATAATGTACTTTGACTGCAAGCATTATAGTGGTTTACTAATCGATTGTAATTATTGTACCTAATTGAAATTAGCACAATGACCGACCTACCGGCCGTTGAGTGGAAGAATAAGGGAATGAAGTCTACTTATAAGCTATACCTGCACTATTTGGCAAAGCTTAGGCGCCCATGTGACGCTTAATAAACTGTTGCCAATAGCGTGTTTATGAAAAATTACGTCGTAGTTGTTGTTTACTTTTATTTCCGTACGCGTCAATCAACAAAATAATGTTGTTTAGTTGCATAATTTTAAAAAGAAAGAAATACCTGTCCTTGTGAAAGCTGCCAGTGACAGACAATGCATTGAATAACACCATATAAAAGTTATCTACAACGCCATCATTGTATATCAATTGAAACTCATTGGATGCCATTAGTGCGACAGGGGGTGGACAATAATATCTCATGTTATACAAGTAATGGGTTTTGCGCCGGCAATCAAGTCAAATTGATTTGTTGACCGCATCTAATAACTAAGATCAAAGTCCGTTCGTCCGTGGATAATGTACAAGTTATTTTTAGAGACATTTCCTCTGAGCTATTTCAGCTATTAGTGCTGATCGCTACGAATTCCGCTGCTCCTACGCGATTGTCTGGTACAGGAAACGATGTATGTAGTTTTTGCTACTCGCGTCCTATTTCATTGATGAAGGCTATGACCTCCTAAAATTTGATGTCGTCGGAAACCTAGCAAGTTTATGTGATCGACCTTATCTGCCGCATGAATAACTAGCCGGCGAAGCGTGGTAAATGCTAAATCAATTAGAGTACACACAAAAGCATAGAATGTTTGTCTTCGACTAATATTGTAAAGATGTTTACTCAGAGAGGTGTTATCAATTATGATTATCTAATTATACCGGTGTCTAGACGAGGGGGAGTCGGCGTGAGATGTGACGTCACACGACGTTGATAAAGCGATAAACGTGCGAATGAAACGTGTGACATACTTTACGAAATTAGTAAACATCGAACTAACAAATCTGTTGTAAATGGCGAAATTCCAAGCAATGTTGTCACCGCCGCCATCCGTCGTATATTTATCAAACATGAAAGCGTAGAAGCTCATTGACTTGAGTTTCATGAAATCGAAGCACTATTTATAAATTCGACGTCGTTTGTGTTGTAACGTGTACGTAAAGTCTTCCGTCAGGCCACGCCCTCAATTACTTGCCAAGATTTTTTGCCGAACATCACGTTCCGACATTTGGCAATAAATTACCAAAAAAAAATGTTTGTATACTTACAGGAATTTCTAACTCCGGGAAAGCTTCTTCACCATCGCTTTCATAGTCACTAGGAGCCGGGCGAGAGGCTTTCGGTGTACCTTCAAACTCCTAAAACAAAATATAACCCTTATAAGTACTCATCGAGTATTTCGAGATGTAAGCAAATGGTTAGTCGACTCTTCACGTGACCAGAGGGCTGGGCTTGTCCTCGGCTAGAGAATCAGCATTGCCATCAAACGTGGCAATACTGCCAGCGTTCTGGGCACTTTTTACGTTGACAGCGATGTTGGCGATTTTTTGAAGCCCAATGACCTCTGTCCTTTTTATACGCGTTCGTAGTTTTTTTTTTTTTTTTTTTTTTATAAATAGGTAGTTATTGTTAATTAAGTATTTTATACTATGTAAATTTATATATTGGTTATAAAATACTTTATACCCTTATAATATTCCATGATTCATTTATTGAATTTATGACTGTACTTATACAAGATATAGAAAATTATCTTGAATGAGTTACGGAGAAGAACATTATGTTTGTATATCAGTGATAAGAAAAGAGGACAGAACAGTAGTAGCCCTTGACTTACTGCGTGATTTTACATGTACATATATATGATATCGCAAATTAACTATATATATATATAAAATATATCTGTATCTTAATTAATTTGCGAGGAATCTATGATCTCGAAATATTCCGTCTTAGAAATATATATAATTATCGTTGAATTGTTATCTCCTTTATTGACATTCATAAATTTTAACAGTTAATTAATTATTTTATTATTGATTTTATTTGTTAAAATACTTGCACAAAGTTGGTTTCATTTTATTAGTCGACTTTGATATCCAAAATGAAACTATCATGTTTTTACATAGATTGCGTGCTTGAATTTATAAGCATTGCATTTAAAATTTTATTTCGAACATAAAAATCTTCTGAAATCTGGAATTGTATTTACCTGAGCTGGTGGCAAAGATTCACCAAAAGATGGTTCCACATCAAGAGCGGTGGAGGTGCCAGCAAGACGCGCACGGGTCAAGTTCCACAGGCGCTGCAGGGCCAAGGGAGTCTCCTCCGCTTGCATTTCCATAGCTGGGCTCGCGAGCATCTTATCTTCTTTCAATCCTTCTCAAATCTGGCAAAGAAAAATTTACATTTTATATTTGATTTCCATTAGCCTGGCTTTCTAACTTTCTTCTTAATTTATGCAGCTATCTTAGAAACTGCATTCCTACTGCGATCCTTGCTCTAGGTCATCAGTTGGTAATAGAAAATCAATTGCTTTCTTGTCCTCTAATGCTAGCATAATATCAATAAAAAGGACACAAAAGGTTCAATCAACGAGCCATGGTCAACCAAAGACCGACAAATAATCAAATCAAAGAAAAACGAATATCGCAATTCAGTTATACTTGTAACTAAACCATATTGATAAAAAACAAGGATTATAAAGTCTAATTTTATCTTCAATTCCAAATATACAAATTTTACAACAATACAATGGTAAGAGGCATCTGAAGGTTACAAAATAACTGACAAAAGAGCATATTACTAAAGACAATTAACGTCAAAAATTTTAACGTCTATTACTATAATTTGTTGCATCTTCATTCCATACTGGTATTATATATACATATATAGTTCTACATTTGGAAACCAAAAATTGAATAAAAAGTTATTTTTATTTTATTTTTTATTAAACTATACAGTTGAGTCCATTGGTTGAGTCTATTGGTTTCCTCATTCCCAATCGTATCAGTGCTATCCGAGCTTACGACTGTTTCATAACAAGCAGCTGCGTTGGGTAATAGAATTGAAAAACATTCACGTGTTTTGTAAAACTATAAAATATTTTCAATGTTTAGTATTCAGTAGTTTTTACTAGGTACTTTTCTTTTTTTAATTTCGTTAGTCTTCGAGATTTGTGCCATTATTCTCGATAGCTTCTACATTATTTTTTGCGGATAAATGTTGACATCGTCGACCCAGATTCCGCAATTTGATTTATTTTCAACAGCAATTCTTCTGTTTTGTGATCGATTTTTTCTAAATCAGAGTTCACATTATTTATGGTTGCTATTTTTATACCACGTGAGGTCTATGTTATACCCTGCTTCCTCATTTATGAACATCAGTAAAGGTCTTGTGACGTTCATATTACTTATTTGATCAGCTGCTGAATTCATACGAACGTCAGAAGGACACCAAGTTGTTTCAATTTGTAGAAAATTTCCATTTACAGACTGAATGAAAGGAAGGTGATTCACCTGTCCAACTATATTTACAAACAGTGCAAATAACAAGGGGGTTCCCGAATTGATCAAAGTTTAAACATGGTTATTCAATTTATTGAATTCATGGTTTTCCTGTCGCAGCAAATTAGGTAATGTATTGTAGCAATATTACTAAATGTTAACAAGGACACGAACCTTTTTTCGGAGGATAACCTGTTTGTCGATTGTCATTATACAGTTACAAAAACCCTCGCATCTCAAAAAGGAGCAGGTAAAAGTTAAAAAAAACTACTGAATACAAACTTGGGCGACACGATTCAAAGGATCTCAGCGATTACACGGTCAACCAAGCGTAACCTTTTTATATACATTCTTCAGAAACAAGTGAATGAGGTTTTCGAGAAAAAAAATTAAACATACAATACAACATATTAAAATAACAATTAAGTAAACAGGAAAGTATAAAAACAAAGTTTTCATAAAAGTTGTAAGAAATTATTATTTCGTAATTGTTTATATAAATCTAAGCATTTGGAAGAATATGACAGAAAATATATTTGGAAAAGTAGACACTATTTAAAATAATAACAGGCGCCATATAGGTACCTAAATATTAGGCGCCACCAAAGGAAATAATCATGCAATGGAAAGTGATTTAGTTTAGCCTGTCGTAGCTAAGCCAGCGGCAGCGAGCCTGTCGAGAGAGAAAGCGCCGTCGATGCACAAGTCGGCCATTTGCTGTCCATTACCGTTAGTTAAACCAGAATGTTCTCTGATATATATCAACTTCTGTTATCCTTATTAGGTAAAAGTCCTTTACTTTTCCGCTTTAAATATTCGATAAAATTCATGCATTCCATATATTTTGTTACTTACCTAGTCACAATAAATATTTCGAAACAGCTGTAGCTGACGGGGACTCAAGGCTTCAATCTAGCTAACAGACTCCACAAATCTACAATACAAAAAAGTAGTCACAACAATTTCAGCGATCGTCACACGGTGCAAGACTTTCAACTGTACAGAAGCGCAGCTAGATCACCACTGAGCGCTAACCCTCGCTACGGTGGTATTTTAAACTTACTGGTGCTCCCCGGCCGTGCCGCGCGCATAAGAAGGGGATGGAGATATATGGTCCAAGCGAGACAGAAAGAGGAGCACGCTCGGACCGCGTGCTCCACCAGACACTTTACGCACACAACGACAAACAGTTACGCATGCGTCGAAGCTATCGATACGTCTGAATACGTCGAGGTCGACGTCACTGGCCCCTTTTCAGAAGCAAGTACAACTGGTCCAACTGAGGGCGGGGGATCCACACCCGCATATTTCGGCACGTTTACCAACAGGTAGCTACTTTTTTCAAACTTTGGTAGAAGTCAACAAAGGGGATTCCATAAAGCAAAAAATGGAGAGTATGTCGTCACAAAGTATAGGTAATAGCTAGAAAAAAGACATTAGAATGTTATAGAACGTCTAGCGTAGTAAATGAATCAACTAATCAGTAATGCAAATATAACAAAAACGTGACGTAAATCGTTAAAATAACGGCCATGCCCCAATCACGTTTATAAACGAGGCTAAAAATATTCATCAAAACAAACTTAATTTTAACTCGATGAAAGCTGAATACCAACTATATGATGCACGTGTTTAAATCTGTAGTGAAGTTTGAGACACGTGCACGATGCCTTGGTGACTGTCTCCGCAAGCTTACAGGAAAACGACGATATTCTTAAAATGGACAAGATTATCTAAGAATAGTAGAACCGTAGAATTGAAGTTAATTAAAACAGTCCTGACAAAAAATCTGTTCATCTTCATCAAAACAAATTGTCTCTAATTGTCTGTCTTATATTGCATTTAAAATAAAATCGCTGAATGTACCATTTTCGAATCGTAGCTAATTTTCTATTATCAGCAATATCATCATGACAATGAGCAATGTCATCATCACATCGACCTATCCAAAAATGAAGCCCTTTAGCTATGCTATATAGTCAACGCCAAGTAGGTTATATAATCAAAAAGCGTCACTTGTAATAGGTTACGTACCACGGGTATATCAAATCAGAAAGAAATCAATAGTAGGCATGCACCAACGTCACCCACTCGATTTTAAGATTAACTGCAGTTATGATTCCTAATCGTTATGGTGTTCCGACTAGCTGTGTGTTACTCATGCATTTCTTCTTCTTCTTCAAATAAATCTGCAGAATGTAGGTACATAGATAACTGTAGATAAGTTTATTGACTTTCATTAACTAAGTCATTCCAAGAACAGATTATTGCATTACAAAACTATTTTAACGTAGCAAAGTATGTGCTATAGATGAATTATCTCTCGCGGAATCCTGTTCAAATTAGATGAAGCATATCATGCGGAAACAAAGATAAGATAATAATTTGAGTACACAGAGTTTATCACTGAAATCCAGACGCATCTTTAGATAGTAACCAAAATAAACAAAGAAGATAAAATCTTGCATTTCACCGGCACGTGGTACCGACCTTTAGACTTGACAATACGAGATATATTAGACTGAAAGACGACTGAAAAGAATACACGCAAAAGTAATTAAGTAAGCTGTAAAACAAACTGGTAGACACAATCGTAAAATACTATATCAACAACATATATGTCTGTGTCTTTACAGTTTGTTTTTTTTTACAAAAATGTTTAGACTGTCTGAGACTTCTGCCACTATTTTGCCGTCCGTAGACGTTGCACCAATCGTACAAATATAGAATTTCTTGAAATGCATCGAGATGCTTCTATGTAAAATTATAATTCGTTATCTTCATAATTTATTGGATTGCTGTAAATGCCGTAAACAAATTAGGTAATATAGATCAAGTTACAGCCAACAGTAGGTACACGTTGTCGCCTACTGTTCGAATTATAATCTGATACCCATTCGTTTCTTGGAAGACAATGTTTAGCAAACATGACTCCCGGTTATATTCTCGAAACGATGGTTGTTATCCACAATCAGCGAATGATTGCAATCACAAGCTCAGATTAACGGAAACAACTTCAGGAAAGCTGCTGTTGTTAATCTATCAAAAATTCAACATCTTAAATATTTCCACTTCTATGCTCTTAAACAAATATATTCAGGGTCGGTGCAACATGCCATGTTCTTTTTGTATAATTCTCTATTCCTAGTCATCTCACCCCCTTCTATAATACATTATTTCTCACAGTCCAACTATAGTTTCATAATTTCTAGAAATATCCATACCTTAAGAAGTTCTATAGATTCAAATGTACCTATATAATAATTATATCAAATTTTTACATGGAAGTGTGAACAGCTAACCGATTAAATACAAATTGCTAAGCCAATAGCGGTATATTCTAACATAGCTGCATAGTAACCATTAAGACGACGACTAACGCCAACGACCTTGAGGGAACAAAACGCGCACTCGTTCCACACCTGCGCGACCCGAAATTTAGTAGTTATTTGTACTTTTCTTATTATTCTAAGACTTTAAAAAAAAAGCTTCAGATCAAAATGTAGATAATTAAATTGTCTTTGATATGGTGTAGATTTCATTAAAATACGCCCAGCGGTTTTGTTGTGATTGTCGTGTTTTTGTCCGTTTTAGACATGACTTTACAAATTAATTACACTATGTTATACGAATAAAACTCAAAATTTGCTCAGGTGAAATTATTAAGAAAATGGTCTAATATAACATATATGTTTTCCAAAAAATTACGACTAGCCGTTTAGACGTGATTCTCATTTTAAAATCAGATACTCAAGGGAATCGGCGCCTTAAGTGACCTACATTAGTGGTAGGTCTGGAATTCATCCTATTTGAGTTATTGTTTCTTGTTTCCACACAAAAAAAAAAATGTTTCCATTTTGACTAACAGGGTATGTACCCTGTTAAGATACATTTAACCCGTGTCTATTATCTTCTTGAACATCGCTAATTGTTAATTTGACATAACTGTCTCCATGTCATGTAAGATCATTACAGAATGTCACGTTTGCTTCAACTGCACTTGGTGACGTATGTGGCTAGTTCTAGACTAGAAGTGGCCATGTTATCAATACATAGATACCTATGCTAACACAATTAGTTCTAGTGTTACAAACCGGTTATAAGCAGATACGGTAATCAAGTACTTAATAATTCCAATAGAAATTACTTATCTAACCTTACTATACGTACTTGACTGATGTACTTACCTACACCTGTACTAAGTACTAATGTATATTCATAGTAACTTCTGCATTTTATAGACGGATAACTACATGTGTCAGTCTTATGTCGACCGACAAATGCTTCTATTGCTTAACAATCGGTAATATTTTAACGTAGTTTGACAGCTTCTTCTTCTTAACGTATCGATAGTAATAGTCTCTAAATATCATGTTTGGCCAAGAATTCTCCACGGCAATACTATACGCCGACGCAGCCATAAGGCCCTCACATGCGCTGCATGCAAAGCACAGCCCTATTGTTTGATTGCTGAAACCCATCCAGTGAAGCCGATATCAAGTTCAGTCTGAATTCCTGTCACGAAGTTCTATGATTCTTTGATGTCAGACTACATAAAGCGGCACAATCTATGTACGTTATATAAAAATCAATTGCTGTTCGTTAGTCTCGCTAAAACTCAAAAACGGCTGGACCGATTTGAATAATTCTTTTTTTGTTATGTTCGTCCGAATACACGGTAGGGTATGTAGGGTAGGGTAGGGTAGGGTAGGTAGGGTAGGGTAGGTAGGGTATGGTAGGTAGGGTAGGTAGGGTATGGTAGGTAGGGTAGGGTTGGTAGGGAAGGGTAGGGTAGGGTAGGTAGGGTTGGTAGGATAAAAGTACAATGAATATAAAAAATTAATGTATGGTGTTTTGTTACTTTTATGGTAAAACAACGTTTGCCGGGTCAGCTAGTATAAAATAGATATCTCATGAGAAAAGTCCACGCTGCGATACCTTGAACATTAATTATCGATTTAAATACGCGGTAGCTAATTAGCCCGGCACGAGACTCTCAAGCATATTATAATGACTTATTATGTCTATAATTCAATCGTTCAAATCATTTTCTGCATCAGGTAAAAGTGATTACGTATAGGAATATTCCGTCATTATGATTGGGTATTCAAGTATACAAACTTTGCATGGGTTTTTCTGTGCTATAGGAAAAGGCAATAAATAATTGACCTACAGAGATAAGTGAGTACAGTCTGTCCTTCATCATGACTGTAAATGAAGTCCTTGCTCATCACACACACGAGACAATCTATGGATCTATACTTATAAACACCTAAAAAGTACTATTAGATCTTGGATCTTTCATTTCCACTTCTACAGATGTTATAACTGTGACAATGGCATATCTACCTCCGAACAAATGTCCATGCCATGGATATGTAGATATATCTATATATGGATTCTATATATAGATATATCTACATATCCAGATATATATTCTGAATAAGCAGAGATATTCTTGTTATTTTAAATTAATAACTGTTTAAATAAAGGTACATAATTCCAGTCCGTATAAAGAAATTTATGAATTCTTGGTAAATTATGTGGTTTATTTATGTTATTTTTCCTTGCTATGAGTAATTTGTTATTACATGAAAGTTAAATAATAATAAATGAATAACAGTTATCCCAATATACCTAGTAGGAAGACATACAATGTTATGATGCAAATTATGATGTGGTAATTCGCAAATGTTCACAATATTAGATATCCAGTACGGTATATCCTGTGAGGAAGTTTCCGTCATCCTCAAAATTTTGTATGTGTTGTTGATACCTACCGGTAAACTATGTTGAATATATTTATTTTGGACCCTACTCGATTTATGGTTGTTGTGAACAATTTTGTATAAAAAAAAGTTAATGCATAAACTCAAAAAACCCGACTGCTTAAAAAGCGAACTAAAAAGTTATTGGCGAGCTGGCTGACCAAAACCAAATGTATCCGCCGACTGCACAGTATGATTTTCTTCTTGTTTACGTCTTTTTAGTTCGCTTTTTAAACTGTCGGGTTTTTTGAGTTTTTGTAATTAACTTTTTTTATTTACAACTTGTTATTTTTTTTAGAATTAGGTACATTTAAACATAAAAGTGTTATATATTTTTGAAATCACCTCTGAAAACCCTTTATTTTTATACCCCACACGATGGGTTTGGAAGAAAAAAAACTTTTTCTTCGACAAAATGGCGCCCAAAATCCGCCATATTTTTCTTTTCCAATTTGAATGTAGCCAGTGACATTTGCAGGGTTAAGACGAATCGATAGAAGTAAGAATCATCACAATCAGCCAACGTGTTTGGTCTCTAGAACGCCACATAGGAACAAACATACATACATAGACTGATAAACCCATTACTCTCCTTCGGCAGTCGGGTAAAAAGACCTGCTTTTTCGAAATGTGTAACTTGGATCAACAATGGTAGTATAAGTAGATCGGTATCTTTCGGATGAGCCAATTGATCCCTTTATGACGAGTAAAGTTTGAGGTGGCAAATATTTAGAAAAAATATATAAAAATAGAATCACGACATCTTTTCCCATTAGAACCATTGCTCTAATTTATAAAACAGTTCTTGTAACGACGATAATTAATAAGTCATAGAGAGACGGTCGTGTTTAATACATTACCTTCTTGAACAAATCCTTTTACCGGCTCACATCGGCTATACACCGGTGACTCTCTAATGAAAACCTTCCAGTGCAGTGACAAAGAGACCTAGTGCTAATAGCGTGCTGGCTGCGTGATCCTTGGGTGATACCACGAAGTACGTAAGAGGCGCGGCGCGCCGCAGACTGAGAGGCCACTACGAACAAAGCGTCATTTTGCACACACACATTGACATTGTGATTTTACAGGGAATATTGGACAATATTGGACCGAGTTCAGTCGCGGGTGTCATGAGTGCTTTGGCATGCGCGTTTGTCACGACATTCATACATAAAGTACTGTGACGAGGTTGCATTGGCTGTGTACCTTTATTAATTGTTACAGACCGAATATACTTCTTGTTTTTTTTAATTCTTTCTTTAAATTATTTTTTTGTTATAAAGATCGTTAAATTTTTTCAAGATGAAAAGTTAGAAATTCATCAATCAATCTAGAAAAATAAGAAATTAATTTAAGTCTATAAACGAAATTGCAAAGGCTATGAAACTTGTCATATTAAATATGGTTTAAGTCATCCAGCTCACAAATATGTTGCCTACGACTGCACAGCATAATTTACTTCTTTTTTAAGTACATCCTTTTAGTTCGCTTCGTAAGCAGTCGGGTTTGTTTAATTTTGTCACCTTTTTTTCACATATATATTTTTTGTCGAGCTTGGTGCTTTTCACAATTTAAAGTTTTTAGTTTGATCATTATTACACTATTGTTACGTCTTGTTCCCCTCCAATCTACGTATGTGAATTCGTGATCTGTCTACAGCTTTATATGATGTATGTATATGTATTCGACGATGTAGTCGAATCTATGTATTTATATTTTTAACCGACTAACCAAAAAGGAGGAGGTTCTATGTTCGACTTCTGGTAGGTTTTTTTTATTTTTTTATGTATTTTCACCGATATCTCCTTCAATTGTGGACCGATTTTGAAAATTCTTTTTTTGTTTGAAAGAGTATGTTTCGAAATTGGTCCCATTTTAATTTGGTGAAGATCTGATGAAGAACTTCGGCGATATACAACAGAACTCTTCAATAAATAACGGCAAATCATTCGGGATTGCTGCAATCGCATGTCTGTTTATTGTTTATACCATTTCATAACATAACATCACACCAGTACGCTCTAAAGGGGTACGCAGATCTCTTATTTCACTGGTTATGTTCAAGTTTCATGCCTATTTTAGGTAGGTACAACTAAAAAGGGAAAAATGAAAAAACTTTTTTGCAAAAAAATACTACCGACTTCCAAATATAAAATTACAAAGTGAAAAATAACTTTATTTTTGGAAGTCGGTGTCCATATCGCAAAAAATGGGAAAGAAGAAAGACACCGACTGCCCAAAATAAAGTTATTTTACACACACACAACTTATACAATTACAAACTATTCTTTTTTTAAATTCGGAATCAATATAGTAACAACCCTAGTGAATCTGTCAAGTTAAGCTGTCAATTTTCGAAATGGCGTGAGTGGCCCTTCTGTATGCTTTCTATTTTGTGGTGATACCTTTTGAAGAGTTGTGAGTCACGAAATAATAACAGACATCAGGGAAAAGCTCAGATGACATGCACTACATAGCTACGTGCAGGTAGGCACATTATACCTGCGATTAATTTAGAATCTAGTACATATCAGCTCCATACTCCACCGCTGTAAGCATGCAGTTGGCCTTGACTGTCAATTGTAGATCTTCGGCAGTCGTTACGGATAGAAGCCTGTGAGTCTGACAGGTAGTCTTGCCACGGGGAGTCGTGTCACCCACTTAGGTTGTGGAAGTGAGTAAGGCAGTTGCTCCATGTATTATATTCAGCAGCGGTTAGGTAGACTAGAAACTGACTCCAACAAATTTGGAAAAGGCCTAGAAAGAGAGAAGTATAATTCTCTAATAGCGTGATGGTTGCGTGGCCTGTGCCAGAGTTGTGAGTCTCACCAGCGAGGATATGCATCAGGGAATAGTTTCGATGACAAGCACTACATAAGTGTAAGTATACCTAACTTGTACTTAGTCTGAATCTACACTGGTCTTCAACACATAGAGCAGTTCCAAACTTTCAAAATTGCATTTTCTCCTAAACTACAGCAGTCAGACTTTTGAAATATAAACGTTTTACTAGAAAATTTCATCAACTGCCTTTGAAATTTTAGTTTATTATACATAGTAATGTTTTTGTCTTAAAACAAGTAAAATTTGAAAAACCCCAGACCCGCAGTCTAATTGTGTAAGTGAATTCGGCAAAGGAAACAATCTGTTTCTTTCCCAAAAACGATGTCGTGACGTTTTTGGGAAAGAAACAGATTGTTTTCTTTGCCGAATTTACTTACACAATTAGGCTGCCGTTTTTATTTCATGATTTTTAAACTACATAATTTATCTAGTAATAGACACGCTTCCATCTACAACCTATAAAGCGAAAATACCACGATTCAAACAGTAAAACGCTCATAACTTTAGAACGGCTAAACCGATTTTCAGATAAAAACACTCTCGATAAAGTCACCATTCACACAAAAAACTATATCAAAATCGGTGCATCCGTTTAGGAGCTATGATGTCACAGACAGATACACAAATAAACAAACAGACAGGTACAGAAATCAAACTTAAAATACCCTCTATCGCGGGTTAAAAACTAAATAAGTGGTAGTGGCTCTCCTCCGCATCTGAAAGCAGGTGAACTATTTGGTCCCAACTGTCGATTGTACCCTACATCATTGAAAATTGAAAGTATTTACAGGTTATCAGCTCGAAGGCCCACAAACAGTTTTGCCAAGGGGTATGGTGTTCAAACAGTTACTGGGTTGTGGCAGTCACATAGGCAGTCGCTCCGTGTAAAATATTAAAATACGAATACAGCTGCATCTGGTTATTAGACTATAAGCTGGCATAAAGGCATGTGGTTCTCTGCTCTGTTTTATGGAAACCAGCCCCTATTCAACCTCCTTCAGAAAATGTGCCAGAAGAAAGACAATGAATGGCAGTTTATACTTATGGTATACAAACAAATAATACACATAATAAAACTAAACACCGACCTCACTTCTGTATCCACATCTACAGTGTGGATCTTGTATGGATGCAGTGGAGAGAAATTGATTCCATTATGATTTTATACATAATAACCAGGGCAAAGCCAAGCAGAAGATGCTTGTAGACTATATACCGAATGGTTAGATTAACACTGAAACGATAGTGTTACACAATGACCCATTCTTTACCCAGCTAAGCATTGAGTGCAAACATTATACATTCACTTCCGTAGTCAAGTGAGTACTGCTCCAGATTGATTTGATAGTTAATTTGATGGAAAAAGCGAAAATGACGATGTTTTTTGACTTGTTCGTACCTACTCACAATTGATTTCTGGTCACATTGCCAGGAAGGATGAACACAAACTCGATTCGCTGATGGTTACTGGCAAGATCGTAGGGAAACGTCCTGGAGGTCGAAGTCCAATCAGATGTTCAGACCAAGTCCGCACATAGTTAAATACCAAACTGAACGATGCTCTCCAAGACGCCAAAGACAGAAACAGATGGCACAAATTGGTGATGGAAAAGTTGTTTCACGACGACCGGAGAATCACGACCCTCAGTAATGAGGAACACGATGCGAGGAGCAGGAGGTTCATAAGTCGCCATTCATACACACAAATCTCTATATAAACGTCTTTTGCAGTGCAGAACACAAATGAGCTCCTCGATGACCTCATAGGAAAGATAAAATCGCAAATTGGATCATAATCTCTTGGTTGAAGATTCATGTTTCTCCGCAGAGGATGGTGCTGCTCGTCTTCTTTATGCTAACTATTATCATTGTGCCCTTACGGCATTCTAGAGTGGAGATAAGATATTTCAATGTTTTAAAGTGTAGTTAAGTTTACTTCTGTCTGCACTACGTTGCCCATAAACTACGCTAAATTGAATATTTGTAAGTGCACAACATAAGTACCAATCGGCTTTACGACCTGTAAAGTTTATGACCTAAGTACCTATACGACATTTATGTTTCATGCTGGAAATATGTGCGGTTTCAGCTTTCCTTTATCGGTTGCAGTCGGTAGTTGTGTTGTTGGGAAAAGTAAGCGCTAATTAAAATGGACATTGTTAAATAGCTTGCACGTAGTTTTGGGAAAATATGACATTCCAAAACTGCGCATAATAACAACAAATAATGGAAAATTGCCGGTGCCTCAAATATTTTAGCCTTCACTCTGGAATGACGATATGCCTGGAATGTTTTTGATATTGAACCAAGACCGAAAGAGGATCCACCAAAGGGAATGCTGCATTTTGATTGCCAACCAATAGCATTGTACAAATTCACTGTCAATCCGATTTGTTCGATAATGGTATTGAATTGGGCCAGGAATTATAACTAATTTTTACCCGACTGCCGAAGAAGGAGGGTAATGTGTTTATCAGTCTATGTATGTAAGTATGTATGTATTGGAGATGAGTAAGTTATATAGGGGAAAACAATAGATCCCATGGGTCGAAGTGTCCGAGTTATTTCTCGGCCCCTCCACAAGATAAGATAAGATGTATGTATGTAAGTATGTATGTATGTAAGTATGTAAGTATGTAAGTATGTAAGTATGTATGTATGTAAGTATGTATGTATGTAAGTATGTATGTATGTATGTTTGTTCCTATATGGCGTTCTAGAGACCAAGCGCGTTGGCCGATTTTGATGATTCTTACGTCAATCGATTGGTTTTAACCCTGCGAGTGTCACTGGCTACATTAAAATTGGAAAATAGAAAAATGGCGACTTTTGGGTGCCATATCATGGGGGCCCAATTTTGTTTTTTCTGCCAGACCCATCGTGTAGTATATCAAAATAAAGGGATTTAAAAGGTGATTTCAAAAATATACAATACTTATATGTTTAAATGTACCTCATTCGAAAATAAAAACAAAAATGTTATAAAGAAAAAAGTTAAATCAAAAATCAAAAAACCCGACTGCTTCAAAAGAGAACTAAAAAGACGTAAACAAGGAGAATATCATGGCGTGCAGGCGGAGGATACACCAGATTTTGGTCAGCCAGCCCGCGAACATGTATCTTCCGACTGCACAGCATGATTTTCTCCTTGTTGACGTCTTTTTAGTTCTCTTTTGAAGCAGTCGGGTTTTTTGATTTTTGATTTGACTTTTTTGTCCCTCCTGCATCTCACAAATTGTAAAAGTCGATGGAAGTCGCGCAAACTCATGTGCACTCCGTCCACTTCTCGTCATACAAAATAAAACGTAAGAACAACAAGCGACCATTGCCAACTTCTGAATTTAGTGAAATGGAGGCATGTGCCAACACTCACCGCTTTCCTTCTCAATTATTCCATCACGAACGTAATATCAACAATGCTGCAACCTTGAGAGACGCATGACCCGAATGAAGCACATGCCAAGGAAAATGTGCACATAATATTATTATCACGTGTGGATTAGATTTTGTGATTTTCTTTTATTTTTCTGAAGTTTCAGCACTGATTCTGATTTCAGAAACAGTGGAAAACAGGATTTCAGAATCAGTTATCAGGCGAGATTCTATAAATCTGAAATCATTTAGCGGTGCACGCCGACCGTGGTTGACCGTTTTTAGTGTTCCGTAGCCAAATGGCAAAAAACGGAACCCTTATAGATTCGACATGTCTGTCTGTCATCCGTCCGTATGTCACAGCCACTTTTTCCCGAAACTATAAGTACTATGCTATTGAATCTTGGTAAGTAGATGTATTCTGTGAACCGCATTAAGATTTTCACACAAAAATAGAAAAAACACCCTAAATTTTGGGGGTTCCCATACTTCTAACTGAAACTAAAAATATTTTTTTTCATCAGACCCATACGTGTGGGGTATCTGTGGATAGGTCTTCAAAAATGATATTGAGGATTCAAATGTAATTTTTCTCTAAACTGAATAGTTTGCGCGTGAGACACTTCCAAAGTGGTAAAATGTGTGTCCCCCCCCCTGTAATTTCTAAAATAAGAGAAAGTTAAAACTAAAAAATATATATGATGTTCATTACCATGTAAACTTCCACCGAAAATTGGTTTGAACGAGATGTAGTTAGTAGTTGTTTTTTATTTAATACGTCATAAATCGTAAACCGCAATTTACCAAGTAAGGAACCCTTCGTGCGCGAGTCCGACTCGCACTTGGCCGGTTTTTTATATAAATAATATCGTGCGCAATGAACAAAAGTCCAATGTTCTTGGTAAACAACAGATTATTTTCCTGCTTTATGAAGAGACGTTTAAAAACCCTACATTATTTTATTTATATACATTAGGTATCTTTGTGTTTTTGGAGTGTTTTTAATCTGATAAACTCCTTATCCAACACTAATGGAAGCTCTTACCTCATTTCTAATCAGCTAAGATTAGAACTCAACTTTCAGTCACGCCTTTTTCCAATGGGGGTAGGCAGAAACTACAGAACGTTCTGCTACGTTCAGCTCAGCTTTTGATGTATATAAAAGCTGCCTTGCAGGATTTTTTATGCCTACCTACTACATAGGCTGTCCCTCTGTTTGCCAAAGTTCTCCCCCTTAGCCTGCCACTCTTCTCGGTGTGTTGCTTTCTCCGTCCAATCTGTCGTAAACTCCAACGTTTCTTGGACGTGCTCTAACAGACTTTGCACAGATGGGGTTGCGGAGTGGTATTTTAAGAGGTAACGGGGTAAGTGCTGATGGTGACAACCGGGGTGGTTTTAGTGAGGTAAAATCCCACACTCCCTGGTCTGGTCTTTTCGCCAACAGACCAGGCGCCTTTTGAAGGGTTCCAGAGGATCCCAGTTGGATCATTCGGTTCCCTTGATGATGGGTTAGCTGAGTGGTGCCAATCCATGCGTCATGTTCGTGAACGGGCGCCATCAGTTGGGATAGGTCATAACTTGGTTGTCTCGGACTGTTTTTAATTAACTAATGTATTTTGAGGTTGTTTATTTTACTCTAGACGATTTTACGTGCACATATTTTTACATCGTTCTCACACACATACATTTATGTGTAATTTTCCAACAAGAATGATGTAACCAAATACTTGTAATTTAAACTTATTGATGGAAAAGAGTGTCCCAGGAGTTTCTTGCACATTCTTCTCCATAGAGACCTACTGACTAGAGATTTTTTTTTCAGACAATTCATAAGGTTTATTTGAAAACTATATAAAAAATCCTTCTTCAGGGACGATATTTCTACCAGATAAAACGATATTTTCTGTAATAAAATTACTCTCATGAGATAGGCATTTTACTAACTAATAAATAAATTTAAAATATTATCTTCACTGATCTAGAAAAGCCAGACTATAGACTACCTTTCGATGCTAATCTGCCACCTAATTACGCCCGAGCATCGTGTAATCTAAATATTTATGTTTATGCTGAAAGCCATTATTCAGCCGCAGTTATTTGGAAACTGAACAAAGCTGTTAACCTACGTTGGCAAGTTCCAAAGTCTAGCCTGAAACAAAGCGCTGAAGCGCAATTCCTCAGAGGGGTGAGCTGAAAGTGGCTGTCGTTTGTCTGAACAAGCTGTTTCATCACTGTGAGGTCATCTAAGTACTTTTTAAACTATTTATTTATTTAATTGTTTATGTACATACAGAAAACACATCCAAGACAATAGAGTACAAAGGTCATCATCTGCCTAGCCTTTTCCCAACTATGTTGGGGTCGGCTTCCAGTCTAACCGGATTTAGCTGAGTACCAGTGTTTTACATGGAGCGACTGCCTATCTGACCTCCACAACCCAGTAACTGGGTAACACGGTACCCCTTGGCTAGACTGGTGTCAGATCTCAAGCGTCTGACTATTCGTAACGACTGTCAAAGATCTTCAAATGACAGCCGGGACCAACGGCTTAACGTGCTTTCCGAGGCACGGAGGCAACTCGGTATGTTGAAATGGTCACCCATCCACGGACCGACCTCGTCAAGCGTTGCTTAACCTTAAAGATCGACCCGTACGGCTGTTATTATTTAGCCACGAGCTCCTCTACATAATACATACTCTACATACTCTACATAATAGAGTACAAAGGTACTGCTTGAAATTTCTACCAGCATACCCGCGAAAAGAAGAAATGTAGACAAGTGGTGTGTGAGAACGGACGAGAAGAAAAGTGAACAACTAACTTAAGGCAGCCCCGAGCAAAACGCCGCGCAAGCCGTTTTTCGTGCTGTTTTTAGGAGCTATCTACTCGTCATCTATCTATCTATCTTCTATCTATATCTATAAAAGCGAAAGGTGACTGACTGACTGACTGACTGATCAATCAACCCACAGCCAAAACTGCTAAGCCTAGAAGCATGAAATTTGGCAGAAAGGTTCTTCAAGTGACGTAAGTGTGCACTAAGAAAGGATTTTTGGAAATTCTACCCCTAAGGGGGTAAAAGGGGGGTTGAAAGTTTGTATGAAAAATCTAATTCCTTCAACCAAAATTCTTGAAACTTAGCACAAATAGTATTCTGAGTAAATGATAAAGATTGACATTATTAGTATTTCGAAACTACCCCAAAATGATGATTTAGGGGGTGTTGAAGTTTGTATGGGAAAATCAGATTTCTTTGATCAATAATCTTGAAACTTGCCACAAATACTTACCTAAATGAATAATAAAGGTTGCTACTATTATTTTTTGAAACTACCCCTAAAAGACAATTTAGGGGTGATAAAGTTTTTTGAAGAATCTTATTACTTTAGTTAATAAACTTGAAACGTTACATAAATACCAATCTAAATAAACAATAAAGGCTTTCATTGTTGGTTTTTCGAAACTACCCCAAAAGATGATTAAGGGGATGTAATTTTTTTTGAAGAATCTGATTTCTTGGGTGAATAAACATGAAACTTGAATAAATACCATCCTAAATAAACAATAAAGGTTGTCATTATTAGTTTTTTGCAACTACCCCCAAATGACGATTTAGGAGGTATTACAGTGTTTTTGAAAATCTGATTTTTAGGGTCAATAAACTTGAAACTTGCCACAAATACTAACCTTAAGGTTGCTATTATTATTTTTTGAAACTACCCCCAAAAGACGATTTAAGGTATGTTAATTTTTTTGAAGAATCTAATTTCTTGGGTCAATAATAATGAAACTTGGCTTAAATACCAACCTAAATAAACAGTAAAGGTTTTCATTATTAGTTTTTCGAAACTACCCTTAAAATACGATTTCGGGGTGGTAATAATTTTTGATTACTTTTACTGAACATAGCTTCTTTTTATGATGTAGGGGAGCACTTAGGAGGGATTTTTGGAAATTCAACTTTTTAAGGGGTTAAAAGGGAGACATTTATTTGTATGAAAAATCTTATTCCTTTGGCAAAATAATAAAGGTTGGCATCATTAGTTTTTCGGAATTACCCCCAAAAGACGATCTAGGGGTGTTAAAGTTTCTTTGAAGAATCAAATGGCACTAATACGGGGACCTCTATATCGATTTGGAACTACCGAGCTGGACCGTTTGTCTCAGGTAAACATAGTTGTGAGTGACGTTTTAGTGTTGCGTAATTTACGTTGTATTAGGTTTTTGGGTTGTGTCGCTTAATTTACGCAGCATTCGTTTTCATACTAAAGTAATTTTTGGCCCACCTGAAATTATGCGTCTCAAAAAACCAGACCAGTCTTCTGCTCTACATATTTTTTTCTATACATATAAAATGCTTTGTCCTGAATGACTGACTGACGGATCAACGCACAGCCTAAACCGCTGATCGTAGAGACCTGGAACTTGTAGAGTATGTTATTGTATGACGTAGACATCCGATAAGAAAGGATTTTCCGAAATTCTTCCCCTAAAGGGGAGAAAAAGGGGGACAAAGTTTGTATGAAAAATCTAATTCATTCAGCTAATATTCTTGAAACTTGGCATTAATAGTAATCTAAGTAAATGATAAAAGGTTGACATTATTAGTTTTTTGAAACTACCCTCACATGTCGATTAAGGGGGTGTTGAAGTTTGTATCGAAGAATTTTATTTCATGGGTTACTAAACTTGAAACATTGCACAAATACATAATAAAGGTTAAATAAATAATAAAGGTTGTTATTATGAGTTTTTTTGAAACTACCCCCAAAAACAGATTTAGAGGATGTTAAAGTTTTTTTGAATAATCTTATTACTTAGGTTAATAAACTTGAAACTTAAGCAATAAAAGTTGTTATTATTAGTTTTCAAAACTACCCCCAAATACGATATGTATTTTTTTTTTGATGAATCTTACTTCTTGAGTTAATTAATTTTAAACTTGACATATATACCAACCTAAGTAAACAATACAGGTTGAAATTCTTAGCTTTTTTAAACTAACCCCAAAATACAGTTTTTTAGGGGTGTTAAGGTTTAAGAATCTTATTTCTTGAGTTAATAAACTAGAAACTTGACATAAATATCAACTTAAGTAAACAATAAAGGTTGTCATTATAAGTTTTTAGAAACTACACTCAAAAGTCGATTTAGGGAGAGTTAAAGTTTTTTGAAAAATCTTATTTATTGGGTTAATAAACTTGATACTTGATAAAAATACCAACCTAAACAAACAATAAAGGTTGATATTATTAGATTTTCGAAAATTCCTCCAAAATACGATTTAACAGGTGATAAAGTTTTGTTAAAGAATTTTATGTCTTGGGTTAATAAACTTGATAGTTGACATAAATACCAACCTAAATAAACCATAAAAGGTTGTCATTATATTTTTTCGAAACTATCCCCCAAAATGGGATTAAGTGGGTGTTAAAGTTTGTTAAGAATCATACTGGACAAGGTTTCGTTTTTGATGTAGGGATCTAGGGGAGCACGAAGAATGAATTTGCGGAAAATCAACCTTTCACCATCATCATCGTTTCAGCCAAAAAACGACCACTGCTAGACATAGACCTTCCCCAAGCGCCCCACACTGATCGGTCCTGTGCGTTTCGCATCCACCGGACTCCCGCAGCCTTGACCAGGTCGGACTTCTTAATTTGCGTTTTCCGGTTCGCAGTCGCCACTGAACTGTCAACCTTTAAGGGGTGAAAAGGGGGCAATTTGTTTGTATGAACAATCTCATTCCGCGGAGATAAAGTAAATAATCAAAATTTACATAATAAGTTTTTTAAAACTACCTTCCCCCTGATAGGGTTAAGTGATGTTAGTTTTTTTGAGACATGTTACTGAGCAATCTAACTAAAATAAACAAAACATTAAAAAGAGAAAAAGGGTAGGGTAGAGTGGTAGCCAATGAACCGCGTGTACCGTATGAACCATACTACCTACAGGCAATACGCGATGTTGCTAGCTCGTGCAAAAAACATATAACGACTCACTTGCCTTGCCAAGCAGTTTGATCTAGTCGCCGGCCGCCACTCGCCATAAACGCATATGTGCACCTCGTCCTTGTGTTTTGTTTATCAAAAAGGACGACAAAATCGTGAGTTTATTTTTGTAATTACTTTATTATTTTAACTCTTATAAAACTATAAGTGAATTGTATGTGTAATGTGGGTCCTTGCGCTTGTATGAGACTACTTTTTGGAATTACTTCTCAACCGTTATTGTGTAAAAGATAACCTAAAATTTCCTAAGAGGGGATGGGTACGCAGTGAGTCACTTAGACTGGGTGAACAATGAACCACGGTTCATTGTGTACTACATCTAATTGCTTTACCTTATGCTATGGATTTGTCACTTAGAAACAGGTGGGGAGTATTATTCCAGTCAACCTCTGATTGTTGATGTGAGTATCATTAAGTACTACTTCTTTATTTCAGCATGTGCCGAAACACATTAGGGCGGCAAACCCGTAAAAAGGTTTATCACGCAGCAGCAGCTAATCAAAAAGGGAATAAACAAACATTTGTCGGGGTTGACGAAGCAGCTAATCTCCCTATCCAACACTTCGAAGATACATTGAAAAAAATACCGCAATAATCCGTCATGGAGCCGCATTACGAATTTGATCGAACAAACTTCAATGATGGACAAGAAGACATTATCAAGAAGTATTTATTTGATTGTGCACATACATTCTATGGCCTAACTTCAGAATTGCCTACCAAATAGCAGTTATTAACAAAATTTAAAAGCCGCCATCGTGGAAAATCCATGACATGGCAGGCCGAGATTGGATAAGGGGATTTAGGCCAAGACCTTCTGAATTGTCATTGAAAAAACCGGAGGCTTGTAGTATGGCAAAAGCTACAGCATTTAAGAAATGAACGTGCAAACAATTTACGACGACCTGAAAGAAGTTTAAACTCGCTCTCCATCTTTTGCTAATAGAAGCCGAATATATAATCTTGATTCTTGACGAAACCTTTACCACAACTGTGCAACGACCCCATAAAGTTCTGGCAGCTAAAGGACGCAGTGTCTGTAAAGTCACAAGTGCGGAACGTGGAATCTTGGTTACAATTTGTTGTATTGTAAATGCGATTGGCCAGGCATTACCTCCAGCTATGATGTTTCCAAGAAAAACTATAGGGCACACATGCTGTATGGGCACCCCCAGAGACACTTAGGTTAGCCGCACCTAGCGGTTGGATGAACACAGAATCATTTGTTATTTTTAATCAACTTAAAACAAAAAAATATCGGTTTATCTATTACTGTGATTCATTGTGTACCACCTGGTTCATTAAGTCCCACACCCCCGGTTCATCGTGTACCCTTGCTGGTACACTATGAACCAATTACCTTGTTTTAAAAAAAACTGTATTAATCAGGCAATAGGAAATATTTTCCAAAATTTTGAATGCAATGTGGTAGCTTATTAAATTACCTACGTGGTGAGATAAAAATATTTTCTTAAACTGCAATAACGAGTGCTGACTCGTAGTCACACCAGATTATCACACCAGTATGACAAACAGGAATTTTTTTCTCGTTTGTCACACCACTGATTTTTCCACACCATGTATACGATAATTGCTAGTGCAGTACCTATATATTCTAATAAAGTCGATCTACTGATCGGCGTTTTTCATTTATTTTTTCTACTTTTAGTTATATTTCTGCCAACTTATTCATATAAGGTACAAACTGTTTTCATTTCTTTGGAAAAACCAAATAAAACTAATACAAATGGAATTATATATCATATTTTGTGGTAAGTAATAATAATAAAAAAAACGAGTATTCATTACCACAAATTACATCTTTATCATAACTACCTACGTTGTTAGATATTTAAAAAAAAGTTGTAATTTGTGGAATCTGGAGTCTAAACTAAGCCTAGGCCTGTATTTCAGAACTCCAGGCCCCCCCATTACATCGATTTAAATAGACATTATACGAATGAGTACACAGAACCAACTAATACGAATGAGTGATGGTGTGTGTGGATAGTGCGTATGTGTGTGAGTGTGCATGTATGTGTGTATCCGTGTGTGTGAGTGGTGTATGTATAATAATTAATATTTTTTTGTACTTAAATATTAAAATATAAAATATTAATATTATTATTTTATATTTGTTTTTCGATTTCAATTTAATATTAATATATTAAATTGAAATCGAAAAACAAAGAAGGGTCGACCAAAATGATAAAGATAATTTTATCATTTCCTGTCAATTAAAAAGTGTTAAATGGTGAAATATCATTGGAACATTCCTTGAAACATTGCGTTAAAAACGAAATTTGAAGGTTTTTAATTCGCCCGCGCCCCCCAAAAATCTATCCGCGCCATTTGAAAAACCAAACCAAAAACCATTTTTTATAACTAAGTAAAGGGTTTTTCAATTGGCGCGGGTAGATTTTTGGGGGACATGGGCGAATTAAAAAACTTGGTCAACCCTTCTTGTTTTCGATATCAATTTCCTTTTGATTGAATAATACTGTTAATAAATTATTATTCAGTTACTAATGCCATATCACCATGGCAAGTTACACGATCAAATGATAAAAATCTGCATGAGCGATTTGAGCGTATCTCTCGCAGGGCTGATTTGAATTGGCCACCAAGGTCATGCGATTTGACATCGCTAGACCTTTTCTTGTAGGGTGTTTTGGAGTCGCAGGTCTATGCAAACAAACTACAATCGACCGATGCCATGGTCATTGCTCAAATTCAGCCGTATCTATGCAGAAGAGTCATTGAAAATTGGACCACTCGGATCCGTGCCACTGTAAATAGCCGAGGCGGGCATTTGAACGATGTCATATCATATTCCACACTTAATGGCACAAGTAAGCCTTTCAAATAAAAAAAAATTTTGTTAATACCTTACACACAGCTTATTTTATTTCATTTCAACATCTAACCGCCCATAAGTATTGAAAAAAAAAACGAAACAAGAAAAACAATCCAATGTGTCATACTGGTGTGATAATCGGTAAGGTTGATAAACCAACTAGTATAACTAGGACAGCACTAGTTAGGAATAAATGGTGTGGAAAAATCAGTGGTGTGACAAACGAGAAAAATATTCCTGTTTGTCATACTGGTGTGATAATCTGGTGTGACTACGAGTCAGCACTCCCCTTTTTGTGTTTAGAGATGGAGGAGGTGTTAAGAAAGGTTGGAAAGTTCTTCATCGTCCATTGAAGAGCGAGAATCCTTCAACCAGACGGGCAGTTCTGTTGTCCACCGGATACAAAAACAGGTCTGAGGACCCTACTTCGTTTTTCTTTAGGATCTTTCCACCCTATTCTTCATATCACTAAACGGGTGGCCCCAAATTTGATCATCACCGCAAATCGGGTCTGTTTGGTCGATTGGCAGTTCGTGCATTATCAATCATGTCACGTCGTTATCAACCAACTTACCAAAAAGGTGGAGAATCTATGTTCGACATTGTTTTTTTTTTTTTTGTGTATGTTCACGCATATCTCCGTCAATTTTGGGCCGATTTCGTAAATTCTTTTTTTGTTAGAATAAGTGTGTTTCGAAATTGGTCCCATTTTAATTTGGTGAAGATCTGACGGAAAACTTCGAAGATTTACAACAGAACTCTTCAATAAATTACGGCAAATCTCTCAGGATTGCTGCAATCGCATGTCTGTTTATACCATTTCATAACATAACATCACGCCAGTATGCTATGCTCTTAAGGGGTACGCAGATCTCTCATTTCACCGGTTATGTTCAAGTTTCATGATATTCGGGTAATCTATTCTGACGTAATAGGAACCTTACTAAACAACTTGCCTATTAGGTAGGTACAACTAAAAAGTGAAAAATAAAAAGCTTTTTAAAAAAATACTACCAACTTCCAAATAAAAAAAACAACATTTTTGAAGTCGGTGTCCATAACGTAAAAATTGGTACCTACGATAGACGCCGACTTCCTAAAATGAAGTTAGTTTTCACTTTGTAGTTTTTTTATTTGGAAGTCGGTAGTATCTTTTTGTAAAAAAGATTTTTTATTCATAGATAAAGTAATCGATTTGCAGATAGCGCCGATTAATAATTCTATTCGATTAGGTTTTTTTCCCAGCACTTAAATGGTAAACAATAGCCAGCTCGTAAACTAGTAGATAAATGTCAATGATTCCTAACGGAATCCACAAGGGAAAATTTAACAAGCATTTATTTGGCTTTGTCTAAATATGGGAGACGTAGTACCGATGTTGGGTTTCTTGTCATGTCTCGAATACGACCACAGACATACGTTTATTTGATTTCCTGTAACCGACCTATTTGAAGGGTTACTTGTTTGGTAGGGGAACTACTGTTACTAAGTGCCATCCATAGACTTTAGATGTTTTTACCCGACTGCCGAAGGAGGGTAATGTGTTTATCAGTCTATGTATGTATGTTTGTTCCTATATGGCGTTCTAGAGACCAAATGCGTTGGCCGATTATGATGATTCTTACGTCAATCGATTCGTCTTAACCCTGCGAGTGTCACTAGCTACATTAAAATTGGAAAAGAAAAAAAAATGGCGGCTTTTGGGCGCCATTTTGTGGGGAAAAAAGAAAATTCTTCCAACCCCATCGTGTGGGGTATCAAAATAAAGGGTTTAAAGAGGTTTTTTCAAAAATATAAAACACTTGTATGTTTAAATGAACCTAATTCTAAAAAAAAATAACTAAAAGTTGTAAATAAAAAAAGTTATAGGTCTACCAGAATCTCATGGCAAATTTGGAAATAAAAATTTGTTGTGTGCAATACTGGGGAAATTGGATTAAACGATCTTGATACTGTTTAATTTTTATTTATGTTTTTAGTATTAATGAACATGAGGTACCTATATTATAGTAGTCACAGCGGATATTTGTGTCTTTGAACTTGGTCCTGCCAACCATTGCGTAAGAAACAGTTTGTCATCGAGTATACTGCATAGAGTAAGCGAGATAGGACTATGTGACTTACATAAGCGAATGAAAGAGAGTTATACAATGCTATCTTCACCTTTAACATTGACACAAAAATTGCTACTGCGCGAGGTCTTGCAACAAATTCAGAGACACAAAGATCCACTGTGAGTATTATAGGTATGTGTATGAATAATGTTGTTATACATCGGGTTCTTAACATAGGAAAAATAAATCAATTGAATATTAATGATATATAATATTAAGTACTAATTTATTATATATCATTTAAATCATACTAATAACTTAAAACCTCATTCAGAACTAGAAAACTAGAGTAGGATTCCATGAACTCCACTGGCATTTCAAAAACTTGTATCTTTGTAGTTTTATGTCATCTCTCTCCATCAAAATGGTTCTTTTTCATTGGCATTTAACAGATTCAAAACCACTTAAACATTCAAAACTCTTTATGTATAAAGTCTGTAAACAATAATAAAATGTATCATGTTACTTATAGTCATTCATCATCATCAGTCTATATATACTTTTTTTATGTAAGTTTTATGGCCTGGTTGCTAGGACCTAGGCTGGTTGTTAGCCACGTCTTTGGAAAGAGTTTTGGATCTTATATTGATTCTTTAGTATGCATTAGAATGCAGATGTAACAGATTCTAATGTTTTTTGGAGTATTGTATCAAGTCAGTCTTTCCAGTAAGCTTTGCAGAGGCAGTCAATACTACAATAACACTATCCCGAGATCGCTTCTGTCAGTGATTTTACAAATTGTCCAGTTGCGTAGACAGTTGAGACACAAAACTACACCAATAATATATCTCAATATCCACTAGGAATCAATTTGCAAATAATATTAACAGCCACTGAACTTCACTCGACAAAATCCCGCCAAAAACTCCCGTCTATAAACACGTCCCACTGCAGGACGCAGATTATCCGGTCGTCTGTCCATCAGACCGAATCGGATTAGAACAATGGTAATTTCTATTGTGTCTGGAAATGGACAGTTGAAGGTGTAGTACTTAATATTTTTCTTACGTCAAAGATTCTCAATCTCCGTTAAAATCAATATCTTGTCGAAGAATTAGTAACAGTTACATTACTGTTGCCATTTCCTTCCGGCCATCATTTGATGTGCCCTGACCTACGATTTACCATATAATAGTAATGAAAAGAAATAAAAATTAAGTAAGAAAATATAAAATAAACTAAAAGTATTAAAACAAGTCAGTCCAACTTACCGGTCCACTCTACCACGCACTTTAAAATCAAAGATTGAGTTTGATTTACGCCTTCTTCTTCCCTTATTTTATGATACACATTGAAAACAATATGTCTCGCTTGGGATCAAAGTGGGTTTTACGACATTTTCACAAAAAAAACAAATTTTCAAGATAATATTTCTATTCTATTCTATATTTTATATGGCAAGCAAAGCCGATGTCGACTATTCTGCCAATGTCTAAAGTTAGATGAAAGAGCAGGTATATTTTATTAATAATTTAAAACAGAAGAAACTTTATACACTGACAAAGTTGCTTGCTTGATAAAAAAATTTCAGCAGCGGTTGACACATCAAGTACTTTGATTTGACAGGTGACAATTGACATTGCCATATGAAAACCACAATTTAAAAAAAAATAAAAAATGCCATGAGATTCTGGTAGACCTATAATTAATAAAAAAAATCCCGACTGCTTAAAAAGCGAACTAAAAAGACGTAAACAAGAATAAAATCATGCTGTGCAGTCGGAGGATATATCTGGTTTTGGTCAGCCAGCTCACGAATATGTATCCTCCGGCTGCACAGCATGATTTTCTTCTTGTTTACGTCTTTTTAGTTAGATTTTTATGCAGTCGGGTTTTTGTAAAGTACCTATGTGATTTCAGATACATATGAAATTCTATGAGCAATAATAGTAGTAGAAAGAAAATAAAACAATATGATTTGTTAAATACAATTTATTTTAATTTTACAAAAAAACAAACAAAATAAATAATTTTCTTAATCCATCTACTGCATAAATTAATTTCAATTCTTCAGTTTTACGTGATATCATTCGCAGATCAAAGCAAAGCAAAGTGAATAATGTCTTCGTTTATAATGTTTACATAGAAAAATGCACCAATTTGCTTAACGCATTATATACGCTGGCATTACATGGAAGAAACAAATTGATGGAATTGGTACTATTATCCCAGAAATCTTTTGTTATGGCAACTAACAGAAGAAATAGCGGACAGACATACAAATCTTCTCCTTTTAAGACGGAACCACACTTACGTGGCGTGGCGTGTCGTGGCGCCATCTGACGCAGTTGATTGGCTACAAAACACGTTGCGTTATGACGTAGGCTGGAACTGAGTCGTTTGATTGGTGAGTCCTGCGCCGCGCCACGCCACGACAAGTAAGTGTGGTTCCGACTTTACTAATGACAGCAAAAACAAAAACTGATTTTTCTAACTTGAAATGTTATAGGCATCAAAATCTCAAAGCAGGTACGGCCAAACTAAAGGCGATTCATAAGAGTTTGAGTGCTTCAAAAACCAAGGGTATGTTTCAAAGCGTTCATTTTGGTTTGAAAATGAATGGTAAATAAAAACAAATGCACATCGCACCTGCTTGGTATCTCTTACGCTCGATTTTTTATGTTAAGCTTGACATAGAGATGTACTTTAAATAGATAAGCAATAGCACAGTAAAAATATACAAACAGTATGGAAACTACCTACAAAACGCTCGAAACGGCACACTAACACAAAAATACGTGACCACTCATCGCGAAGTCGCGATGCGGCACTTGGTACTGACATTACCTCGAAAGTGCACGAACGGTCTCGGCGGTGCGTACGTTTGTGTAAGTGTGCCTTTTCGAGCGTTTATAGGTTAGTTTCCATACTGTTTGTGCAATAGTATTTTTCATAGCGTAAGCAGTAAAATGTATCTAAATTGTAGCTCAATAAGGAAATAGTTACGACGAGACATCGTCTGGTACTTTAAAAAAATAATGTCATGCTATCTATTTGAACATAACTGTTTTAATTATTATTTGTTCAAATTGATAACGAGCAGGATTTCAGAATTAGTCTGTACCCCAATTTCATGTAGGTATTTATTTATATTATTAGCACTGGTTTAACAGCCAAAATTGGCATAGTAATAAACAATTATTATTCTCGTAATTAGAATAACATTTTTATTTGTCACAAAAATAAACTAAGTTCACTCGAGTTATCAATTTTATTTATAACAAGGTGCTGCTTAAATTTACGTTAATAAAGTTTCTGTGCAATAGGCAAAACAAATTAATATTACCATTTATACTAAATATTTTATTATAAATATTGTGAATTTTATTTTTCACAAAAATTTACTTTTATGGCAACATCACATTTTCAAGAGATTTTTTGTTGCCAGTTTGAATAGTGAGATCTGAAAAGATAAAATCCTTAAGGCGCTATATACGCCCCAATGTTAACGCAGTACCTACTGGCCGTGGGCCCGCTCGATGCCAAAATATCAACATTGAACAGTTTTGTTTGCAAAACATTATTTGATTTACATATGCTATGTTTGTTATGAAGAAATTCTAGCCATCATTTTTTCTGTGTAATAATATTTTTAAACATCCAAGTCGGTTTGGAGGAGTTTCCAGAAGTTGCGAAAAAATATCATGTTGTTAATTATTTTTTAAAAGGATAACTATTAGTTACACGAAAAAACCTTGTGTTCAAAATTATGTACATGAATCAATAATAAATATATATTTTTTTCAAACCTTTTAACCTAGCCGTTACTAAGGAGTATGCTTTAGAAAGTTACCGTTTTACGGCACGGGTATGTAGGCCCTTAACCACTTACGCTTATCAAGTTAAATAAATTCTACTAACGTATCGGTTATTGGTATATAAAACGTTATTTCAGCGGCTAAATCCTGTACTTATTAGCTACGAGTACATAAGAAGAATAGTCTCATTAGTTAATAGTCTCCACCTTTATGTAATACAGATGTACATACTCTTAAACATGACCTGATAAATTTATAATCCCTAATGAGATAAGCCTCAGATTTTAGCAAACATGACTCATTATCTACTTATATTTCTGAAGTGTATGTCCAGAGTCTAGAGTTAGTATTTTTTCATCATCATCATCATCATCATCAGCCTTGTAATGTTCCCACTGTTGGGACACAGGCCTCCTCTGTGAGAGAGGGAATGGGACGTAATTCACGTAGTCTTCGAATTTTTGGATCTAGGAGAAGCCGGTTTACTCAAGATGTTTTCCTTCACCGTTTTTAGAGCATATAGCAAGCAAAGGTTTTTAATTGCTAACTAGTATCGTGGATAGGACACATTTCTTCGTTATTCTTCTCCAAATACATAAGTTGGGTGGTACGTCAAACTCTTCTCTCCATCCTTTTCTTGGTCCAATATTTACATGTCCCAAATAAATATATCTTGCAACATACTCAACGCTTGCATCTGCGTGTCATTGGTCGCAGTCAAATCGACGGTGACGTACTTAGCTGCCTGAAGGATTCTCAGACAGGACGCGTTTTCCGGAGGGAGTTTGTGACAGACTTGTGTGAAGGTGGTCTTAGCGCAGTCGTGGTGGAAGATGAGAGGATCCAAGATGTCTGTTAAGTCTGCCTGGGTGAGTAGGCAACAGAGATGGGCTAGAGTTACGCATAGCTGGAACAAAAGAGACCACATATGAATTATATTTGAGCAAATATTTAGGGCAGGCAGGGATGGCAAACCTATGGCACGCGTGCCTGTGGTGGCACACGACAAAATATTATGGGCACGCTAAAATGAGGTTATTTACCATCTAGGTAATTTGCAACAGCAGAAATGACACCAACTCCTAATTTTATTCAAATACAACATAAAACTGTGAATAAATATTAGGATTGTTGTAAAATTTCTGGGTGCAAATAAAGAATCGGTTAATTCATAGTGTTTAGGGTTTTATTTTTTGTCAATTAAGACAAAGTCAAAATTATTTGGTGGCACTTCATTGTCACATAAAAAAATATATAATTTAAATGGCACGTTTTCTAATAAAGGTTCGCCACCCCTGATTTAGGGTGTTTATTCTCAATACAAAGCAGTAAATTCCGTAGAAAAGCGGTGTCATATAACGGCCGTCCTTAATCTCATTTTTGGCACCGAAAAGTCAACAAAACATAATTTTGCTGTAATTGTATAGCGCAGCTTGCCGAGTAAAATCATGCTTCAGGCAGAACTTTCTAGTTTTTAGGGTTCCGTACCTAAAGGGTAAAAACGGGACCCTATTACTAAGACTCCGCGGTCCGTCTGTCTGTCACCAGGCTGTATCTCATGAACCGTGATAGCTAGACAGTTGAAATTTTCACAGATGATGTATTTCTATTGCCGCTATAACAACAAATACTAAAAACAGAAGGAATATTTAAGGGGGAGCCCCCTTAAATATTCTTTCTTTTTCTTCCATACAACAAACGTTATTTTACTGTCGTTTTTTTTGCTAATAATGGTACGGAACCCTTCGTGCGCGAGTCCGACTCGCACTTGGCGGGTTTTTAAATAAGCTCTACTAGTGAGACTTCTATAATGAGCTCTAAACAACTAGAAATTTAAATCAAACATATCCCTCTTTACACAATTCAATAAATTCCTCACCTGTTCAATAAGATTGTCCTTATGCTTATACTCGTTGAAGTCGTCGACATCTGCCGCATTCTCCATCGCAGCCAGTATCCCTCTCCATACTAACGCGTAATGCTCTGCATAGTGCGCACGCGCAGAGGACGCGCGTAACGCTGTTGCTGCGTTGATACGGACCTTTAGATTCTTGCACTCTTTGGTGAGGGTGCAGAGGCTGGAGTAGACTTGGTTCTGGGGAAGGAATTACGTCATGTAAGATTGTATAACCGGATTATTTGGTACAAACAATTTAAGGTTGCCCTAGTCGACAGCACGAACTATTTTGTGCGCGAGGTTAAAATGCATGCTATCTCATCCGACAACACGTGCGAAAGAGATGGATGCTGTGATGAGCAGTAAGAAGGTAGTTCGCGTACGAATTAGCACTTTTGCAATTTTTTTGCGAAATTGGTGATGATTTATGACGTTAACGAGTGCGCGAAATTTTTAAACAGACCTTTGGGAGTATGGATATCATGGAAAAACGACTATATGTATATTTTCAAAATAAAATTATTTGCATTTTTGAACTCCTAATCTATACCTCTATGGTGGCCGTTTTGCAATTTTCCTTCTTCTTATGGTATTTATTTCCGTCTAAAGATGCGATAAAATTAGTGTTGAAATGTAACTTTCGACGCTCATAACTTTCAAATATGTTTTTTTATTAATTTTTTGTTTCCATACAGGGCTAGATGAGATGATGAGACAAATTGATATATTTTTTTATTTTGAACGTGCATCTTCAAACAGTAGAGTAATCCCCAGACTACGTTTGTATGGAAGAATGATTGACTAGTGCAACCTTAAGTCAAATTTGTGATAGGCAGGGAGGAGCCTATTGCCTCGAACTGGGGACCGATACGTTCGAGAAAGTCGTACTGGAAAAACCAATAATAATTTTGACCGACTTGAGAATCGAACTCAAGACGCCAATGCTCATCAGTCAGCTGTTACACTTTCTTACACTTGAGAGTTCTGAACTTTTTAGTGAAAATGTATATACATTAAGGTATATCGTATATTGGTTCCAAAATTAAGGGGGTAGTTGTGAACGCTCTTTTAGAACCCAGCCCTTGTTATATGTTCTCACTTTTCGGAAATTTGATGATAAACAAGACTCTTCCGGTTCTGGAGTGGCGACCGCGAACCGGCAGACGTTGCGTTGGAAGGCCTCTCACCAGGTGGACCGATGACCTGGTGAAGGTTGCGGGGATCCGCTGGTTGCGAGACGCACGGGACCGGTCAATGTGGCGACGCTTGGGGGAGGCCTATGTCCAGCAGTGGACGTCTTTCGGCTGGTATGATGATGATGATGATGATAGACTACAAGGACAGTCGCCAAATGGTCGTCAAATCTCACCTGCCATCCATTAAAACAAGTGAACAACTGCTCATTCTTCATAGCGTTCCCCATCGCGTAGCAAGCGTTCCACCGCACCTTCATATTGTTGACCTTACACGCGCAATCCAAAAGCTTCCCTATTGCCGTCTCGCATAAGGTCTTCAATTGCGTGTTCCGGACCAGATTCTCGTTCTTGATCAAGCGCAGCAGATTTCCGAGGCCACGTGTCGCACTCATTTTTACCTTTGTAGCAAAACGGTTATGGTTATTCGAGATTTACTTAAATTACCAATTCATGTTTTATTGTACCGGAAATCTGAATGTAAAGCAACCTATTGTTATTTGAGAATATGCTGATAGTATGAAATAAAAAATAAAAAAACTGGATTAAAAATTAAACATCTTCATAAGCAAATTCCACAGACTTCGAGGTGATGCCGTACTTGGTGTGACAGACAATGAACTTTGCTAGTTATTAACACCCTAATGTCGAAAATTATAGAAACTAACACTCATTAAGTTCCTTGTCGTGTTTTATTGGTTAGTTTTCATTTGTATGAAATATACGTAGACGAAATTAACAATAAGATGGACTATTGTTCTAAGAATAAAATCATCTGCTGAAAAAAATGGTTACAAATTGTCAAAAATAACGCTGAATATACATACAAAAAAACCGGCCAAGTGCGAGTCGGACTCGCGCACGAAGGGTTCCGTACTTGGTAAATTGCGGTTTACGATTTATGACGTATTAAAAAAAAACTACTGACTAGATCTCGTTCAAAACAATTTTCGCTGGCAGTTTACATAGTAATGTACATCATATATTTTTTTTAGTTTTATCATTCTCTTATTTTAGAAGTTACAGGGGGGGGACACACATTTTACCACTTTGGAAGAGTCTCTCGCGCAAACTATTCAGTTTAGAAAAAAATGATATTAGAAACCTCTATATCATTTTTGAAGACCTATCCATAGATATCCCACACGTATGGGTTTGACGAAAAAAAATATTTTTAGTTTTAGTTTCAAGTATGGGAACCCCCAAAATTTATTGTTTTATTTTTATTTTTGTGAGAAAATCTTAATGCGGTTCACAGAATACATACTACTTACCAAGTTTCAACAGCAAAGTTCTTAAAGTTTGGGAAAAAAGTGGCTGTGACATACGGACGGACAGACAGACAGACAGACAGACATGACGAATCTATAAGGGTTCCGTTTTTTGCCATTTGGCTACGGAACCCTAAAAAACCGGCCAAGTGCGAGTCGGACTCGCACACGAAGGTTTCCGTACCATTATCGCAAAAAACGGCAAACAATTTAAGTGTCTAGCTATCACGGTTAATGAGATAAAGCTTGGTGACAGACATACAGACGGACAGTGGAGTCTTAGTAATAGGTCCCGTTTTTACTCTTTGGCGACGGAACCATAAAAACACACCAGACGAATTGAGGACCTCCTCATGCCTTAGTAGGCATTTCGGCCGCTGAGTTTCGTCCGATCCGGTCGAAACAGGAATTTCATTATTATTATTATTTTTGAGTGGTGTTTCGGACGAATCCTTTTTTAGAGGCAAAGTAACGTCAGAAACATAAAATCGGTAGATAGTTTAATAACATGATAAAAATGTAACTTCCTCTTTTGCTTTTTTAGTTAGATGTTGAACATTATAAGCATTTATACCCAAACTACCAGGAGGCCAGAATCATGAAGAAGTCTTAATATTTGTGGGGCTGGAGTAATTACCAGTAAAGACTAACTTATGTACCAGGAGATTATAATCATGAATTCATGAGGAAGTATTACAGAAGCTGGCATCATGAGATGTATAAGGAGTGTCGGGAGATTTTAGATTCTGACCTCCATGGACTCCGTTAGTCTCTACCGCTTATGATTCTAGGCCCGCAAATACTTCTTCATGATTCTGGTAGTTTGTGTATCAATGTTCAACATGTAAACTAAAAAAACAAAAGAGGAAGTTATATTATTTATTATTATTTATCATATTGTTATTAAACTCTCAACTGATTTTAATCGAATTATTTATTTCGACGTCCTTAAAAAATAAACGTTCCAACACTAGTACCTACTGATCCGTAGGTGCCAAATGTGAAATAAAATTTTAAATAATAAATTATTCCACTTATGGCACCTGCGAAAAATATCGATTGATTCCGTATGTGGAATACCTCAGGTGGCAACTTGTACACTTTTTAATTTATATATAAGACTGATTATTGTTATTTAGCTTTATCTTTTTCCAGAAATTGCCCAACTTTTACTTAAATTATATAAACCTACCTGAGGTTTTTTTATTCTGACTGTACAAAAATTGCTTAAAAAAGTATAGTCCGAAACATCACTCAAACATATTAATAATAATGAAATTCCTGTTTCGACCGGATCGGGCGAAACTCAACGGCAGAAACGCCTACTAAGCCCTCCTCATTTTTTGAAGTCGGTGAATAAAAGCAACTAGAAAGATCCTAAACTGGGTCTCTGGCTGTTCATTGATCCTTTATTCAAGGCCTCGAAATACCTAAACCCTGACCAAAAAACTTCTCCAATACCATGAGTAATCCATTTTATGAGATAAACCTATCTTTATATTAAGCCCAGAATGACTCAACCGCCAATACTTGTGTTACTTAAAACACATCCTGTATGGATAACGATACAGTTAAACTTTCCATTAATTACTGATAACGAATGTTTTAACATTAGTGCAAGTCACAAACTGATAAGAGTTGTCCACGTGCGGGGAGCTAGGGACCTCGTGTTTGGTTTAGTGACCCGTGGGCTGATTAGCTTTCTAGATTTCCATAATAAAGTTTAAATTTAGAATATGTCACTAGAAGAGATTGAGAGTATTGGATAACTGGTAATAACTGGATTGATTATCGCTTGTTTAACATATTTTATGATTTATTCCTGATATCAAAGTCGAGATTAGCACTAATTTGATAAGTAGAGTGTAATGGTGCCTTCACATACCGTGCTCGTTAGCGAGCTTTCACAATGTTGTGAAAATAAATTGCAAAGCAGTCATTCGTTTGCAAACTAACGATTATCCTAGCTCGGTCAGCTCGCAAATCTATATATATAAAAATCAATTGCTGTTCGTTAGTCTCGCTAAAACTCGAGAACGGCTGGACCGATTTGAATAATTCTTTTTTTGTTATGTTCGACAGAATACAGGGAAGGTTTAAAAGCAAAAAAAAAAAAAAAAAAAAAATTTTTGGTTGGATAGGGTAGGTAGGTAGAGTAGTGTAGTGTAGGTAGGTAGGTAGGTAGGTAGGGTAGGGTAGGGTAGGGTAGGGTAGGGTAGGGTAGGGTAGGGTCGCGTAGGGTAGGGTAGGGTAGGGTAGGGTAGGGTAGGGTAGGGTAGTGTAGGGTAGTGTTGGGTAGAGTAGTGTAGGATAGGGTAGTGTAGCGTAGGGTAGGGTAGTGTAGGGTAGGGTAGGGTAGTGTAGGGTCGGGTAGGGTAGGGTAGGGTACCTACCTAGGTAGGGTAGGTAGGTAGATAGGGTAGGTAGGTAGAGTAGTGTAGTGTAGGTAGGTAGGTAGGGTAGGGTAGGGTAGGGTAGGGTAGGTAGGTAGAGTAGTGTAGTGTAGGTAGGTAGGTAGGGTAGGGTAGCGTAGGGTAGGGTAGGGTAGTGTAGGGTAGGGTAGTGTAGGGTAGTGTTGGGTAGAGTAGTATAGGGTAGTGTAGGGTAGGGTAGGGTAGTGTAGGGTAGGGTAGGGTAGTGTAGGGTAGGGTAGTGTAGGGTCGGGTAGGGTAGGGTAGGGTAGGTAGGGTAGGTAGGGTAGGGTAGGGTAGTGTAGGGTAGGGTAGGGTAGTGTAGGGTCGGGTAGGGTAGGGTAGGGTAGGTAGGGTAGATAAATGTGTGGTGTTTTTATGGCAAAACAAAGTTTGCCGGGTCAACTAGTCAGTCAATAAAATAATCAGTAAGTAAATGGCACATACGCACTAAACAATTTGAGAATACTTTTATTATGCGTACAGCTAAGGAGTGGAATACCCTGCCGGAGTCTGTTTCCCGATAGCTACAATATAGGGGTACTAAAGTCAGGAGTGAATAGGTTACTTCTAGGCAAGCGTGCTTCACCGTCAACTACATCATCGCTTAATATCAGGCGAGATAGTGGTCAAGCGCGAGCCTATTTTAAATATTAAACAAAAAACAGAAAATGGAAGCGAAAATAAAAAGCCTTTTTAACTTTTTATACTAATATTTTAAATGCGAAAGTAACTTTGTCTCTCTGTAAGTAATCTTTTCACAACATAACGGCTGCACAGATTTTGATGATTCTGCCACACGGGTAGACCATATCTTGGAATAGGACATAGGATTCTATTCATCCTGGGAATATATTCCCTCGGTATAATTTCTAACTTTCGCTCCAACGAAACCGCTTGCGAGAGCTATTTTAAAATACAGTGGAGTTTTGTTAATATTGAACTCAAATAGTCCCTTATTTGAGTTCAATATTAACAAAACTCCACTTTTTATCCGTCAGTAAAACGTAATTGTGTTGTAACCGGGACTGATAACGCCACGTTACCCCATGATATAAAACGATGTAATACCATTACGTCAGGCCATTTTAATAGGTAACATTTGACAATTCATCAAATTCAACAACGTAACCTTGTAACGGCGGGCATAAAATAAAACTGCACAATTGCTTAACATTTTTCAATTATTTTTACATATTTATTGTAATAATGACCGATACGAGTAATTTTACGATTTGCTTTCACTAATAAACCATTCTAAACATTAAACTGACAGACGTCAAATGTTACCTATCAAAAAGGCCCGACTGTACTTGACTAGCTTAATATTAAGCATAAGTAGGCTTATGAGGTATACAACTTATTTTTGCAGCCATTTTGTTTTGACGCCATATTTGACAGTTATTTGATAACAATTATTTCGTGTAGATACGGCAAATTCGATATGGAGCGTTTTTCGATTAAACAACGTGTTGTAGGAGGAGTAAATGGAACCTACTTCTTTGAAGATGCTACAGACGCTGCCGTAACAGTGAATGAAGATCGATACCGTGAGATGATCAACAATTTGAGATGACAAACAGTTACACCAAATGAATCAGTTGGGCTTAGAAAACATGTGGTTCCAACAAGACGAGGCCACATGTCATACGGCCAGAGACACAATCGTAATATTGAGAAGAATGTTTTCAGGTCAATTATTGATTGGCCCCCAAGATCACCGAATTTGACAGCTCCTGACTTTTTTCTGTGGTGCTATCTAAAGGGACGTGTCTTAGCATAGACAAGCCGAGAAATATTCAAAAGGAGATGTTCCAGAAATGTATGGAGCCTGGGCCAGCTCTATGTACACTTTATGTAAAAATTGCTGTATATTATAGTAACTGTTTTTTATTGTTAATTTTCTTTAATTTCACTTCGTTTCAATGTAAACTCAAATTAACTTTGTCAAGTAGAGCAACACAATTTACAATTAAACATGGTGGGTCAGATCAGCTGTAGGCGAAAAAAGTCATTTTGACAATGACAGTATGCGAAGAATGACATTTTGACAATGACAGTATGCGCAGAATGTCATTTTGACAATGACATTTGTTTGACGTGTCGTCGTACTATCTGCGTCAATAAAAACTACACTAATTCAATTGCAATAGAGAAGCAATCAATTAATGTCCGTACTAGTAAAACAATCACTAAAAATTCCGAAACATATCCAATTCAAAGTCAAAGCAAAGAATGACTAAAAGAAGTCACTTCTTAAAACTGTCAAAGTCGTGAGACGTCATGTCAAACACAACTGTCATGGCTGCCCTAAAAATAGGGTTATCTAATTAAAAAACTATAAATTATCATTTTTGTTACACCTGTACCCTTCTTCAAATTAATTTGTTAGTATTTTTATGGAATTCCCCTATTTTTTTCCTATTTATCTATGTAGTGTACATAGTGATGGCCCAAAATCGAACATCTCCTTTAAAACAGAATAACCGAGACGCAGTCAGTTGGATAGCGCCGGAAATGTGAGAAAATGTGATGAGAAATGCGATAAAAAGAGCTCACATTTGTCGCGCTGCTAGAGGTGGACATTTGGCAGATGTTATTAAGAGCGGACTCTAGTCAACAGGAATTTTAAAAATAGGTCTTTGAAGAAACTATTGCCGTCGCGTCACCTCCAACCTCACCCCGTAAAGTGCGAAAGGGACAACTGCAGCTCAGGCTGATTTTACCTACAAAAACTTTCGACTAAAAGACGTTTCATATTCTGCTGTTTTCTTCATGAAAACTGGTCTGATCTAAAAAATTCTTATATCAAAATTTAGAGGAAAAGTATATCTATGCTCCTATCGTTTCCTTTTTTGTTAAAAACTTATAAATTTTGTCTGAAAGTCTTCTGAACATGGCGGTAAAAACGGGCATTTTTTTCGGATTTTTGGATTGTCATATTTCTTTTTGTGATTATGTTTTGGAAAAAAATGAAATAATACAGGCACGTATTAATTAGACCTAGATTTTATGGAAAAAAATCATTGCTCTAGAGGCATTATCCACGAAGAAAACAGCAGAATGTGTTTGTATCGAGAAAGTCTCCCTAGAGTCCCCTCTTAACCCCCGTCGGAAAAAAGAGGGGTGTTATAAGTTTCACGTGTGTTGCCGTGTATCTGTGTGTCTGTCTGTGGCATCATAGCGCCTAAACGAATGAACCGATTTTGATTTAGTTTTTTTTTGTTTGAAAGGCGATTTTGTCGAGAGTGTTCTTAGCTATATTTGAATAAAATCCGTTCAGCCGTTCAAAAGTTATGCGCGTTTACTGTTTGAATCGGGGTGTTTACACAAGATAAATGTGTAGGGGGTTTTTTAAATTTTGAAATTTTACTTGTTTTCCATACGTAATTGGCAAGCCTAAATATAATATTTTTGAAACAATACCTAGTAATTTCCATTTTATGTAAAAGAAAATTTATAAGTTGTTTACCTCTTTTTTTATGTATTCATATTTTAATGTAGCAGTACACCACAGACTGCCCCTTGTTTTATTCTAAGTTCTTTAGGCCCATCGAAAGGTTGTCTGGTAGATATCGCTGTCAGCGATAAGGCCGCTTTTGTTCCCGTATAAATAAGTTTTCTTGTAAAAGAGGTATGCAATTTAATTTTTTTGGTGTACAATAAAGTATATTCCATTCTGTTCTATTCTATTCTTGACCCACGCAGCCTGAGTCATGCTCATTTTATAGCCGACGGAAAATTGTATTATTGTATTATGATGCAAGTAAGGATTGTTCAAGGCCTCCCTCTAGGTGGAGCAATGACCTAGGTAAGGTTGCGGGAAAACGATGGATCAGAAACGCACCGGATCGGTCGGTGTGGTAACGCTTGGGGAAGGCCTATGTCCAGCAGTGGACGTCTTACGGCAGAAATTATGCGGATGATGAAGAATTGTTCGTAATAGTAAGTACAGTAAGATATAATATTAGAAAATAACTTTTTTTTTTTTACGGTGCGTTGTACGACCTATGCCTCGTGGCTAAATAATAACAGCCGCACGGGTCGATCATCAAGGTTAAGCAACACTTGACGAGGTCGGTCCGTGGATGGGTGACCATTTTCAACATACCGAGTTTCCTCCGTGCCTCGGAAAGCACGTTAAGCTGTTGGTCCTGGCTGTCATTTGTAGATATTTGACAGTCGTTGCGAGTAGTCAGAAGCTTGAGATCTGACACCAGTCTTGCCAAGGGGTATCGTGTTACCCAGTTACTGGGTTATGGAGGTTAGACAGGCAGTCGCTCCATGTTAAACACTGGTACTCAGTTGAATCCGGTTAGACTGAAAACCGACCCCAACATAGTTGAGAAAAGGCTAGGCAGATTTTATACGAACATATTTGAGCCTAGCTCCTGTCAGCAGCTTCGCCTGCGCTAAAGTCGGAAATTTTATATCCCAAGGAAAGTATCCTATGTTCTTTCCCAAGGTCCAATCCACCCCAATACCAAAGTTCATCAAAATCTGTATAGTGGTTTACGCGTGAAAATGTAACTCACAGACAGACAGAGACAGACAGACAAAGTTACGTTCACATTTATATTAGGAGTATGGACCTCATGTAAAGTAGTGTTCTAGAACTACAAAGTATATGTAAATTATAAGACACCATCCACGATCTATATGACCTTTATCTACTATCAATCTAAACACGTATAGATATCGCCAGGCAAAAAAGCAGAAGCAGGGTAAAGACACATTATTTTGTAAATAACTATGACCCTTAACCCCTTAGGTTTAAGTCGACATTCCAGCCTAAACAATCATGATTCATACGCGTGATTTTATATGTTTTTTTTAACAAACTATCATTCAAAACATGAATGGTCTATTTTCGTGCGCAAGACAGACGCCACTACGTCAAGATAAGACGGTTGACACCAAAAATTACGTTGTTAGGGGTACCTTATCGTTGTCGAGTGCGCACTGGATGCTGACCTCGAGCAGGCGGACCAGCAGGGCATCATCTATGTCGTCGCATTCTGGGTCCTCCCTGTTGCATGGAGAAATAATTTTAGAACTATCTATCTTTTCCTTTTATCATTTATATTTGTCAAATTTGTACACTAGCAATTTGTTGACAGCGCAATTTTCAGCATCTGTTGAGGGTTCTAGTGCTTCTAAAGATAATGTATCATTAAAAAGGAAAACGGCGTGTGTGTATGACTAGATGTATGAATGTGTGTGAAGCAAAAGAAGTATGTAAGGATCGTAGCAGGTGGCGTTCTGTAGTTTCTGCCTACCCCCATGGGAAAAAGGCGTGAGTTTATGTATGTATGTATGTAAAAAGGAAAACATAGGGGCACAGTATATATCTTTCTTTTTCAGTTTATGGAATATTTTTTAAATTGGTCCAATATTGGCGAAGGAAATAGGCGAGAGCCAAACCTCCAATTATGACTTTTGACTTAGGAAATTCTGTCGGATGTCTACGACCAGATTTCCTCTTAGGGACAATCCATTAATCAATTAATCACGTGAGGCTTTAAAGGGGAGGGGAAAGGGTTTAGCAAAAATCACGAAATATCACAAAGATGGAGGGGGGGGGGTTGTGATATCACGTGTATTTATTTTTTCGTCAAAAGCGCAATTGTAATATTATTTTAAAATCTACAACCTTTCTGTCCTTAATTTCAGAATGCGCGCTTGGTCGTAGAGTTGCGGAAACCAGCCCGTTTTAACCGAACCTAACCTAATTTCGGAATAAAATTAGATTATACTTTTCATCTGTATTTAAAGATAATATAAAAAAAAATATTGATTCTTTATAGGTACCAAAAAATACACGTGTTTTTTTTTAGAAAATGCTAAATATACATCATGTCATTAATGGACGGACCCTTAACTTATATGAACTTTTTTTTACTCCACCTAGATTAGATGGCGTGGCAGAAACTTCTAAGTTTTCGCGGTGAGATTTTTAGATGAGGATTACAGGAATGGCCCGTTTCACCTCTTCCGTATATGTTATAGTTACCAAGTAGTATATAGTTCTTGGGAATGAGTTCAGTATATAACGATACGTATAAGATTGTCGGTGATTAAATTTTGTTTTACTTATGTATTTATGGTTTAGAATGTAACAAAAACACACCATCATAAAGCATTAGGCACAGGTGACCTATAAAAGTTCACTCACATTTCCCCAGTTATGTTTAAGTAAGATTTAACACGATGCTAATATAAATCCATATCCGAAAATCAAAATAACCCTTTGTCTAGGAATCGAACCCAAGACCACCATGATCAGCACTAACGACTAACGAGACGAGGCAGTTTACTGTCTATATCAATCAATATTATAAAAAGGAAAGATTTTTTGTTTGTTTGTTTGTACCGAATAGGCTCCGAAACTACCGGACCGATTTAAAAAAATCTTTCACCTATGGATAGCTACATTATTCCCGAGTAACATAGGCTATAATTTTGACGGGAGCGAAGCCGCGGGGGTCAGCTAGTACTATATAATATTAAAAAGAGGAAAGATTTGTATTTTTGTATGAATAAACTTAAAAACTACTGGACCGATTTCATAAATTCTTCCACCGTTAGGAAGCTACACTATCCTCGGGTGACATAGGCTACTTTTCATCCCTGTATTGGAACGGGAACTACGTGGGTGAAACCGCGAGGCGTCCGCTAGTGTTTAATAATTAGCTATAATGCACTGGTTGGACAAAGTTGTAATATTTCAGAAGCTATCGTAAAACTCCTAGTTCTTGCACTTGATAGATGAATGATCCAAAGAATCGTGTGTAAATGTTTTACGACATAACATATGACGATAACTATTTGCGCTTCGCTCATCTATTTGATCTTTGACATTTATATATTTGGCGGTTTCCATTATGTTGGCAAGTACGACATCAAATAAATCTTTGAGGAAGACAAATTTAGGTAGGAAGATATTTATTTTTCGGGTTCCGTGCCTCGAAAGGAAAAACGGATCCCTTATAATATGATCACTTTGTAGATAAAGGAAAAATTACGAAAACCGTAAATTTTTTGTTACATCATATAATAAAAATATTTTTAATAATTTTAAACCACCCCTTGCCTAATGAACGCGTAGAGGTATTAAATTGAAATTCATATCAAATACTCAGGTCTATAATACCTTTAAGCTGAAGTTTGTACGGAACCCTCGGTGCGCGAGTCCGACTCGCACTTGGCCGGTTGTTTTCTTGCATATTCGTCCCACTTATCACCAACCCACAAGATCTTAACAAATATTACTCTTTAAAAAATAAACACTAAAAGCACACACCATGATATGAATTTGGAAAAGATCTAATGTTAAAAGTCAACAAATTTTCAAAAATCTAGACAAAATATATATTGTAGATATTGCCCCTATGTTGAAGCACAGTAAAAATATACAAACAGTATGGAAACTACCTAAAAACGCTCGAAACTGCACACTCACACAAACATGCGCATCGACGAGACCCCTAAGCGGCTCGCACTACTGACAGCACTGCAGAATAACTGAAACTCGAGATTTGTCTCTTGTTGCAATATTGAATTTTGTAGGATCTTCCGTGACCAGCTCATTCATTGACCTCTATTTCTATTAAATCATGACCTTTAAAAGATGTATAATAATAATAAATAAATAAATTTATTTCAGTCACTTCACAACTTCTACAAAATATTTTACACAGGGTTCTCCTTTAAGTAGAAAAATACCTGTGCTAGGAGGCCCGCTCTTCTAAAACTAGTACCTACAATAGTATGTAGGAGTGGTCTTACATGGACTTTTACAACTTACATGGATTTTAGCAGAGATTTTTACAATCTCGATAAGTCATGCGGAAAAATTTATTTCAGTAACTTTACTTCTTCTACAAAATATACACAGGAGTAAGTAAGTTAAGTTTGGTAAATACCTGTGCTAGGAGGCTGACTTTTCTAAAACTAGTACAATAGTATGTAGGAGTGGTCTTACATGAACTTTTACAACTTACATGGATATTTAGCAGAGATTTTTTGCAATCAGATTTCAATCATTATTTTTTTTCTTTCAAATTTTTTTTTCAGATATTGGTCAAGCGTGAGCCTATAGATAATTAAATAAAATAACTCGATAAGTCATGGGGCAAATATTTAAAAGATCATTTAATTTGTTGTAGATGGAAGCGGATTGCCTGGTATAGTGTCTTTTTGCGTATGTCTTTTTAACGGAGACTTCCGACTTTTCTTTTTTGTCGAGGCTGATATCATAAGGGAGAGTTTTAAGGCCGTACCCTGACCAAAAAACCTTGAGTATTCCTATTGCCCTAGCGGCACACTGGTGGCGCATGAGTTACAGTAGTGAATACGCTCAGATTTTAGAATAAAATCGAATCTTAATTTAAATCTTACTAGGTAGGTACCTAACATTTATTAATCTCATAAGTATGGTACGGGTAGTCAGAAGCTTGAGTTCTGACACCAGTCTTGCCAAGGAGTACCGTCTTACCCAGTTACTGGGTAGTGGAGGTCAGATAGGCAGCTCGCTCAATGTAAAACACTGGTACTCAGCTGAATCCGGTAAGACTGGAAGCTAGGCTTGTTTTTACTCGGACACTAAATGGAACGCTCCGAACTAGTACAATCGTTGAAGTGAACTAGTTCGGTCTTCTAGTTCTATTTGTTTCATTTTAGTTCACCGTTCATTAAAATATTCTTAAGCGACATGTCAGTCATCGAGATCGTACGTAGACCGAGCAAACTGTACTAGTACATTGTTCATCACGCTCGCGCGCACGCTTCTCAAATCTCTCAACTCGTTCACTCGCTCAGGCTCAGACAATCGTAGTTCGTACCGTACTAATTCGTTCTGATTCAGCACTCGAGCGATCCGATGTCGCTTGGATCACTGTACTAGATGAACGATTTAAACGACCGAAACAGAATAGTTCGTTCTCGTTCACCTAAAGGAATTGCTTCCTAATAGTTCATAGTACATGTACTACACAAGCCTACTGGAAGCCGACTCCAATAGAGTTGGGATAAAGCTAGGCAGATTGATTGACGTATAATCTGAATCAGTGTGTGTTACAGAATCGTGGAGCCACAGACAACAAAAGGTCATTGGAAAAGGCTACATTCATACTCAGTATTTATTAACGTTTACAACTTACACATTCAACACGAGAGCATCGCATAGGTTGCCAAGAGCCCATGCCGCTTTGGTCCTTACAACCAGCGTAGTCTCAGCTAAGGCACGTAGAATGTTCTCCCCGCAGTCACTCACGAAACCTATGTCCTAAAACAAAAGAACAGCGTAAAACATAGGTAGTGTTATCAAAGTGAAGGAACAACTCAATTTGTTCAGTAGTCTGCAAAGATAATCGAGAAAGTTGTTTTGCAATTTTCAGATAAATATGGTTACAAAAGTTCTTACGATGGTAGTATAGTAGCTTAAGGCGGCACCCCGAGCAAAACGCCGCGAAAGCCGTTTTTCGTGCTGTTTTTAGGAGCTATCTACTCGTTATTTACAAAGAAATATCAATTAATAAAAAAACATTAAATTTCTACATAATATTGATTCTAAAATGGTAGATTTCGTTTTTTTTTTAATTTTGTATATATTTTACTAAACTCCTTCCAAAAAAAACATAAAAATGAGAAGTAATTATTGATAGCGTGCATCTCCTAGTAAAGTGTTCATTAATTATTTTGTGTACTAACACTAATCGATAGACAATTTAATAACGAACATTTTTGTAGTATTTTTTTTTTTCAAAAGACCAAAATTCGATTTTATAAAGATTTTATTCTAAAATCTGGGCGTATTCACTACTGTAATTCATGCGCCACCAGTACCGCTAGACCAATAGGAATGCTCATATCGCATGCCGATATTTTGGTCAGGGTACCGCCTTACCATACTTAATCATAAAATAATAATAATGACATGCAAATTTTTGGTAAGTATACAATTAAGTAAGACTGGAAGCCGACCCCAACAACAATTGGGAAAAGGCTAGGCAGATGATGATACAATTAAGTCATTTAAATTTAAACTGAAGGAACTCTTTTATAGTATAGAAGGAATTCTCTATTAACGACCTGCGTAAAGCCCTTCTGAAGCGGACCATTGGAAATTCTTTAATTTCGTTAGGAATCTTGTTATAAATCTGAATACACATAGGATAACAACTTCGCCTAGGTATATAGTTCCGTTTTCATCCTAGGAATAAATAGTCTATTTGTATATCTAGTTCTGAACTTACATTTATCTCCCAGTTTTTCAAACATCTCAGGGTGAGATTTGGTAAATTTACATATTTCTTCAATATAAGTAACCAGTCAATGTAAGTATTCTAAGTTTGATAAAATCAAAATCAATTTTTTTATTTCATATAGGCCTACATGGGCACTTATAAAACGTCGACAAAATGTGCACGGTTCGGGTTGGTCGTTTCCTATAGAGAAGAACCGGCAAGAAACTCCATGGTTACTCTTTTAAAAAAATGGTTTGGTTTTACAATAGATATGTGGGGACAACGCAGGCCCGACAATAAGTCGTAAGAAAAACAAAAAAAAAAGATTACATATTATTTCATCAAAAGAAAATAAAACGAGTTAAAAAGTTAACAAGCATCTAGAAGGCCTACAATGTTCACACATTTACAAAACAATCGGTAAAGGAATCTATACAAAAGTAAAATAAAAAAGACTAAATCTAACATGTGGCACAAATATTGTTATCAGTGCTGTAACTATTCTTAGCAAAGGGCTATGAAGATGATTGAAAACCATTGTAAAAAGAATAATCAAAAGAAGGAAAAAAAACAAAGAATTAATGAGATTGAGAATAGTTAGAGACAACCACATATTTGTGCCGTTTATGAGTTACCAGGGAAGCCGCATGCGCAGAAGGAGCTAAAGCCATAATTTTTATCTTCAACGTAGTCCTTGATTTTATAATATGCTTTTTTAATAAGGACACGATTGATGTAGTTTTTGAACTTTCCATCGGTCAGTTCTATAACTGACTTTGGCAACTTGTTATAAAAGCGTATACTGTTTATATGAAAAGACTTGCTAGTTTTTGTTCAAAGTATCATCAGCAAATAGAATTATATCCGATGATTTGGCCATCATAAAAGGGAGATTTAAATGTAAACAAGAAAAAGGAAAGGGCCGAGAATTGAACCTTGGGGCACGCCCATCTTGACTAGAGACCCTAGGATAAACAGCTCAGCAGCAGCTTTCTTCTGCGCGATGAAAGCTCTTTCGAGATGACCCGAGTTTCCCCATTCGGTGGTCAGGTGTATCTAAATTGTTAACCTACGTAAGGTTATCAATTAGTAGTTAGTAGTTTAGTATCTAAATTGATAACCTTACGTAGGTTACCAATTTAGATACACCTGACCTAACCATGCCGAAGCTATAATGTAGTTAAAAAAACAGAAAGTGATCCTTTGACAGATTTAGATCCTGCAGTGCTCGAGTATTCGCAGATAATTGGAGGAATGCGTCACAGAGAGTTATAGCGGATCAATTGGCCAATTGACCTAATTTCGTGACGATGAGTTGTTTGTTTACGTGACAGATCACTTAGCTTTAACACGAGAACCCATAAAGTGGACAGATTAACGGACAGATTGACTGATAGATTCAAGTTGGATTGGTACGTTCGCGAAGCAAAAACAAAGGTGAAAACAGATATTGCTATATGTATGTATTTAACGAACCCTAGCCGTTACTACTTGGGTATAGGAAATACAGAAATCTAATATTTAGGGAGAGCAGTCGTTTCAAAAGTCTAGCAGATTGTATTGATTGATTGATTGAAACGCACCCACGATACAGGAGAAATTCCTAGTGTGGGGCAACGTTATTAAAAAAATAAAACGTAAATAAAAATAAAATAAAAGCTAATATAGAATACTGACAAATAATATCCAGCGCCAGGTCATCACCAGATATCGGAATATTCGAGAAAGTAAGTAACATAGAGTTGATAATACCTCCTCTAAAATCCAGGCATCATAAACATGACGATTAAATCCCGAGATTTAAGAAATTGCAAATTATGAAATTACTTATTGCGCTTTGAATACATTCGAACTAAATTTTTATATTAAAGAATCGCATTATGTTTTTAGAGTTCCGTACTAAAACTGTTATATTAAAAGAGCTTTGTTTTACATACAACATTAATTCTTCTAAACTCTAACAACATAATAAGATTCTTCAATATAATAATTTAGTTAAAAATCAGTAGCGGTTTATGATTTTTGTTCATTTTTTTTTATAACTTATAGGCTCGCGCTTGCACCTGATGGTAAGCGATGATGTGGTCGACGGTAAACACGCTTGCCTAGAAATAACCTATTCACTCTTGACTTAAAGACCCCCAGATTGTAGCTGTCGGGAAACACAGACTCCGGCAGGGAATTCCACTCCTTAGCTGTAGGCATAATAAAAGTGTATTGATTTCGGGATTTTAGAGAGAGTTTGAGGAGGTTTTATCAACTCTATGTAACTTACTTCCTCCAACTTTAGGTAAATATACTATAACTATTCCTATCTCTGGTCATCACCTATTGCCTCTGATGCCAGAGAATCCGGACCACGTTTATTATACAATACTTACTTCTCTCAGACTCCGGTACATAACTAGCATAGCCAACGCCCGTACAGCGGCAGCACGCACAGTGGCCTCCTCGTCGCTGCATGAACCAATCAGAAGTGTGCAACAAAGCACCTGGAGATGTCGCTAAAGAAGAACAAAATTGACATAAGTTTCGAACCATGAGCGATTATTATGATGCGGGAATGGTGGGATTTGCGATAATGTTATTTCTAAAATTGTTTTATGATCATCATTTCAGTCTAATGCTGGTCTTAGAATAGAATAAAGAATATAATAATGATTTATTTGCACAGAAAGTAGGTCTTGGATACAGATGTTATTACGATATTAAGTGATCCTTATACTTTCTACCTTTACTAAGGCATGGAAAACAATTTATAAAACTTAATTAAAACAATACAGGCATAACACAAGCCTATTATAAGCACAATGTCAAAATAAACGAAAATTAAATTGATAAATATAGGTACAGTCAAGGGTCTAAAGTGCAGTCATACTCTCCCAAAACTGAAATGGCTAGTTTTTGTGGAAGAAGTTAAATTGTCCACAACTGATTTAATATCTTATATATAAAATTCTCGTGTCACATTGTTAGTTACCATACTCCTCCAAAACGGCTGGACCGATTTTTATGAAATTTTAAATGCATATTCAGTAGGTCTGAGAATCGGCTACTATCAATTTTTTAATAGGTAGGGTAGGTCCCTACCTACCCTACCTATTAAAAAATTGATAGTAGCCGATAGGGTAGGGTAGGTATGGTAGGATAGGGTAGGGTAGGTAGGGTAGGGTAGGGTAGGTAGGGTATGGTAGGGTAAGGTAGGTAGGGTAGGTAGGGTAGGTAGGGTAGGTAGGGTAGGTAGGGTAGGTAGGGTAGGTAGGGTAGGTAGGGTAGGTAGGGTAGGTAAGGTAGGGTAGGTAGGGTAGGTAGGGTAAGGTAGGTAGGATAGGGAGGGTAGGGTAGGGTAGGTAGGCTAGATGAATGATATGGTGTTTTTATGGCAAAACAAAGTTTGCCGGGTCAGCTAGTATTGCATAGAAATTAAAATATGGATTATTCCTAATAATTCCTAATTTGTAATTTTTTGCATGCCGTAAGGCAAAATGTATTGGGACAATTTATTAATATTCCAACTTATATGTATACATACATTATCAGCAAATAAATGATTTCTTTCTTTCTTTCTTTCCTACTAACCGCGAAAAGTTGAAATTCTTTTGCCGACCAAAATATTGCCTTTTCTGCTTTGGTAGGGTGTGACTGCACTTTTTAGCCTTATAGTACAATATTAAAAATTAGGAAGAATTCCAGTCGATAGCCATATCATAATTATTCAAGTCAGAGTCATCATCCTCCACCCCCAATATTGTTTCATAACAACAAATAGATCCCTTAAATCACCAGTTATTTTTTTAATGAATCCTGCAATGTTAAGTCAAAGGCGGTGACCCTTGTATTCTGGTAGATTATTATTTTACATATTATGCCAGTAAAGGATTGTTCATAAACTGGGATAGGGCGGTCTTTCCATTGTCGTCAACAGTAGACACCCACATAACTGGAATTTTATTGGGCTTAATAGTAGTTTATGCTATGGTCATATAATAGGGGTTATTAAAACACGAGCGTGGGTTTATAACATGAGGCGAAGCCGAATGTGATAATAATAACACGCGAGTGTTTTAATACCTAATTATATGCCGTTGCATACACTATTTTATCTTCACTCATACAGTTGAAATAAAATAAAATGGAAACGTAAAAAATATGCAGTATGGCGGGCAATTTAGATTATCATTGCACTATGACTGTCAATGTCAATGAGCCCTTAAGCGCCAATAAATTAAAAAGTAAAAGTGTGCTATAAAAATTAAAAAGTTATTTTATGATGCAGTTGTTTGAAAATCGAAGGAAAATGTTGCACTGTAATGGTTTTTTATTTTATTTTATCTATCCACGAATATAAAGTACGTGTTTATACAATATTTTTTGAATTCATATTTAGAACATTACGTTGTGAGTGTAGATAAATATTATCATCGTTCCCCTTGACACTACTTCACGGATTCATAAATAAATGCAGCGGTGATTTACTGTGATTCCAATTACTACCGACATTACACAACAATAATATGTTTTTACTACAAGTGTGACAATCGTTCCATACGTCAATTGCGCACTTATAATTTATATGACTATGTGTGTCAATAGTACTCAAGATAGTGGGATTTTGCACACATTAACTTTGATCCGGGACATCTGCATTAAGTCGCTTAAAGCCGGTCACAGTCCGCCTGAACAATAGTATATTATGCAACTAGTGAATAAAAGACGGATTTAAAGCGAGGGCCACAGATGAATCAAGAGCAAGTGAATGATTCTAACGACTGAATCACGACCGTACGGAGTGATTCATGATGATTGAATCACGAGCATAGCGAGTGATTCAAGTTTTAGAATCATGAGCGACGCGAGTGATTCATGGCCCTCGATATAAATCCGTTTTATTCAAGAGTTGCATACTATATTTTATACCATGACTTCGAGAAAAAGAAAGATTTAAGTGAAAAGCACAAGGAATATTACGAGTAATAAATAAATAAATGGTTTATTCTTCAAAATTTATATAAAATGTGAAACCCTGACCCCTGAGCTAGTTAACAGCACCTGTGTTTCAGGGACCAGTAACCACCTCCGTTACGTGACATAATTATAATTAATTAAATACCATTGCAATTAATATTAGAATTACAATCCAAACAAGTATTCAATAAATATCTTAGATTAAAATCAAAATCATTATTATAATCGTAAATAACAAACTCAAAATTAAAATCGAAGAAGGAGTTTGTGTATCGAGTATTATTTGCGCAAGGAGGCGCAAGGAGGTTACATAGCATTGAGATGGACGTCTAGTACATTGGTGTGTTCCAAATTCAAACACCAAAACAGTGATTAAAAGTGCTTTTTATTCACTGTTTTCAGTGAATAAAATAAGCTTTTTAGAGGGGGAATGGTATAAAGTATATTTGATAAAGGTTTTACTATAAACAATTGAGTCGTTCTCGAAGTCCACTGTCTAAGGGCAAATTGATTTCTGTTGTCAGAACGTTAAAAATAAAAATAATGATTTTATCATCTCCACGAACTCCTTTATGCTGTTCGTAAAAATGTCCTCGGGCATTACGTCTATACATTACATTATAAAACTAGTAACTAACTTCGAAATGTAGAGATCCGTAAGAGAACCAGGGTTACCGACTTAAGACTTTGCGTTGGAAGGCCTCCCACCAGGTGGACCGATGACCTGGTGAAGGTTGCGGGGATCCGCTGGTTGCGGGACACACGCGACTGGACAATGTGGCGACGCTTGGGAGATGCCTATGTCCAGCAGTGGACGTCTTTCGGCTGATATGATGAAGATGATGATGAACTTACTTCTAGATACGAAATAAAATCTTCCAATATAATCGTTCCAATTGATAATTTTAAGACAATAGTTTAAAATAGTTTTACTAAGGACCTCAAAAAATTCAAAAATACGAAAATTCTGTGGGGTCATTTCCTTAAATTTATTTAAGGAAATGACACCACCGAATTTCCGTGAATTGATCATCTCCCAGGCTTTGATCGAATCTCGGCTATCATCATTTCCCTGCAACATATATACTTACGGGTAACTCCTTGAAGGACCTCTCCCCTATATTGGCAATGCAGTCACAGACCACGGCCTTAGCTGGCGAAGTGTCGTGGTACTGCAGAACGGTGGACAGTGGAGTAACCAGCTTCCCCCACATGTAGACACAGTGGGCCAATGGCGGAGCACGGTCTATTTGCTCTGCAAAGAAGAGAAAAGAAGATTTAAGCAAAAAAAAAACATTTATTTTATTTATTATGTCCTTTATTTAACTTTTTTTTATTGGTTGCATTTTTTAATATTTTTACAAAACACATACAAAAAAGAAAAACATTAAAAAAATAAAACCCACCGGTATCGGGAACAGGGTCCAAGATACCGGCGGCGGTCACGCTGCAGAGAGAGGAACAAATACTGCTTTCTGAATCAGGGCCTTGACCCAGAAAGTCAGGTCTTGCCCTTACTTTTTTAATTTATTTGTATTTTCTTTTATTTTTATTAAGAGGTATTGTGTTTCAGCTAAACTCATATTAGAGCTGTTTTGACCTAATATGTGATAAAGAGTTTTTTTTTGTTTTATGTTTTTTTTTTTTTTTAATTTTGCCCCACACTAGGACTTTAAATGAAACTGGGTCGATAGGAATATTATAATTATCGTTCTAATGCCGTTATCTTTCATTAATTTGTATTAGGGAGTAAAACGGGGTCAATAGAAAAGCGAACAAAACTTAGATTAGGATTTTAACTTTGATACCACTTTATGTTTTGAAACAAAGCTTCCTTTTTTAGGGTTCCGTACACAAAGGGTAAAAACGGGACCCTATTACGAAGACTCCGCGGTCCATCTGTCTGTCTGTCTACGCGCCGACTGGGGTGCATACGTTACGTTCCTGAGAACAGTATACTGTGAAGAAAGAAGCCTGATGTCCATCTCGAAAACCTTCAGTAATAAGGTTAAGATCCTATTTCTTAGAGTCAGAGAATAGTCAAAACGTCTGCCACCAGGCTGTATGTCATGAACCGTGATAGCTAGACAGTTGAAATACTAAAAACGGAATAAAATAAATATTTAAGTGGGGCAAACAAACGTGTTTTTTTTTGCCGTTTTTTGCGATAATGGTACGGAACTTTTCGTGCGCGAGTTCGACTCGTACTTGGCCGGTTTTTTTATAATTATTTAATATATTGGAGAACCTACCTACTAAAATACCGCAAGCTATCTGCCTAGCCTTTTTTCCAACTATATTCGGGTCGGCTTCCAGTCTAATCGGATTCAGCTGAGTGTTTTATATGGAGTGACTGCCTATCTGACCTCCACAACACAATAACCGGGTAACACGATACCTCTTGGCAAGACTGGTGTTAGATCTCAAGCTTCTGACTACCCGTAACGACTGTCAAAGATCTTTAAATGACAGCCGGGACCAACGGCTTTACGTGCTTTTCGAGGCACGGAGGAAACTGAGTATGTTGAAATGGTCACCCATCCACGGACCCACTTCGTCAACCGTTGCTTAACATTGAAGATCGACCCGTGCGGCTGTTATTATTGAGCCACGAGCTACTCTAAAAAATCTAAATGCCACAAAAAATCTATACCAATATTATAAAGAGGAAAGATTTTTTTGTTTGTTTGTACCGAATAGGCTCCGAAACTACTGGACCGATTTTAAAAATTCTTTCACCAATAGAAAGCTACATTATTCTTGAGTGACATAGGATATTTTTTAATCCCGAAAACGGGTCCACAGGAGCGAAGCCGCGGGGAACAGCTAGTTTTTTAAATAAAGTGAAAATTCTCATCGAAATTGTTTAAAACTTTTTTTTTATACTACTTCGTCTTACCAAGCTTTTGTATCCCATCGCCAATAATACTAATAGCGCTGGCAGTCTGCACCACCACATCTTGATGTTCATGCTGCAGCATCTCGCTCAGGATGTCTCCGAGAAGCGTGATGTGACCGTCCAACAGATCTTGAAGATGGTGGAACGCTACTGCAGATAACACTTGTAAGGACTCCTGGATTATGGGAATCGCTGACGGTTTGATTCTCTGAAAGAATGATTGACTGTGAAGTATTTATTCGTCTCAAAGGAAGGGCATTAGTAGGGAGTCTCGCTATTATTTTTCTCGCGAAGTACTATTTCTCTGTATCTATCTTATGCTTCATACTCGGATCTGAGCCCCATGTCCATGGGGATCAAGAACATAAGTTTTTATTTTGCCCCCGACTGAAAAAGAGGGGTATTAGAAGTATGACGTGTGTATTTTTGTATCATTCTGTGGCATCATAGCTCCTAAACGGATGAACCGATTTTGATTTCGTTTTTAGGGTTCCGTACCCAATGGGTAAAAACGGAACCCTATTACTAAGACACCGCGGTCCGTCTATCTGTCTGTCACCAGGCTGTATCTCATGAACCGTGATAGCTAGACAGTTGAAATTTTCACAGATGATGTATTTCTGTTGCCGCTAATACAAAAATAGAATAAAATATTTATTTAAGTGGGGTTCCGATATAACAAACGTGATTTTTTTGCCGTTTTTAACGATTTTGGTACGGAACCCTCCGTGCGCAAATCCGTTTCGCACCTAAACGGTTTTTTTTTTGTTTGAAAGGAGACTTAATGTTAAATTAAGGTGTTTTACTGTTTGAATAGGGGTATGTTCGCAAGTTGTCGTGTCATAATTACATTTTATATATAGATAAATTATCGATCGAAGCTGTCTAATCTATACCATCTATACCAATATTATGAAGAGGATAGATTTTTTTCTTTGTACCGAATAGGCTCCGAAACTACTGGACCGATTTTAAAAATTCTTTCACCTATGGAAAGCTACTTTATTCCCGAGTAACATAGGCTATAATTTTAACGGGAGCGAAGCCGCGGGTGTCAGCTAGTATTAGATAAATTATGTAGTTTAAAAAGATGAAATAAAAAATATAATATGTCGGGGGTTTTTAAATTTTACTTCTTATATTGGACGAATAATATCTTCAATACAATAAGTTGTTTACGAACTGGCCAATTCCCTTAAATAGTGCACAATTTGTAAACAACAATTCAATTAGGACTATTGCGCGTTGAATAAAGTCCAATAGTTACGTGTTGACGTCATGGTCGGGCCCCCTATTACATGATAATAAATCAATCATTTGCTTTAAGTGGACCATCGTCACCATAATACGGCTGTTATGATTAATATTTGATGTTGTGTTGCTATTTTAAGATTGGAGGCTTGGTATTGCATTTTTTTTTAAAAGCCTTTTTAGGGTTCCGTACCCAAAGTATAAAAACGGGACCCTGTTACTAAGACTCCACTGTCTGTCTTTTTTTTTTTTTTTCCTAAAGGCTCGCGCTTGACCACTATCTCACCTGATGGTAAGCGATGATGTGGTCGACGGTGAAACACGCTTGCCTAGAAATAACCTATTCACTCTTGACTTAAAGACCCCCAGATTGTAGCTGTCGGGAAACACAGACTCCGGCAGGTAATTGCACTCCTTAGCTGTACGCATAATAAAAGTGTCGTTGCCGTCTGTCTGTCACCAGGCTGTATCTCATGAACCGTGATAGCTAGACAGTTGAAATTTTCACAGATGATGTATTTCTGTTGCCGCTATAACAACAAATACTAAAACCAGAATAAAATAAACATTTAAATGGGGCTGCCATACACCAAACGTGATTTTATTGCCGTTTTTTACGACAATGGTGCGGAACCCGTCTTGCGCGAGTCCGACTCGTACCTGGCCGGTTTTTTTTATCACCATCATTTTGCTGCCCTTATCCCATGTTACTTGGGGTCGGAGCAACACGTTTTCTTCTTCCATACCATCCTGTCCCCTGTCACGCCATCAATGACTCCCTTTTCTTTCATATCACTCCTCACACAGTCCATCCATCTTTTCTTTGGCTGTCCCCTCCCTCTCCATCCATCCACATTTATATTCATAACTCTTTTAGTAATATGCGTTTCATCCCTCCTCATCACATTACCATACCAGGCCAAACGGTTTCCTTTCAACTTTTCTGTCACTGGCGCCACTTTCAAACTTCCTCTAATATACTCATTTCTCACTTTATCCAATCTCGTCACTCCGCACATCCATCTCAACATTCTCATCTCTGCTACATACAATCTCTTTTCATCCATCTTTTTCACAGCCCAACATTCTGATCCATACAATATCATCGCTTACCATCAGGCGATATAGTGGTCAAACGCGAGCCTACTGATTTACGTGATTAGACTTGTATTTATTTTTGTTGGTTTTACTTGAGGGGTATATGAATATAAATAACCAATCTTACATGGAAATAAAAACAGGTAATGGGACGGATAAGGTGACGGGCAGGCGTTTAAAACAGGTAATGGGACGGATAGGGTGACGGGCAGGCGTTTAAAACAGGTAATGGGACGGATAGGGTGACGGGCAGGCGTTTAAAACAGGTAATGGGACGGATAGGGTGACGGGCAGGCGTTTAAAACAGGTAATGGGACGGATGGGGTGACGGGCAGGTGTTTAAAACAGGTAATGGGACGGATAGGGTGACGGGCAGGCGTTTAAAACAGTTAATGGGACGATAGGGTGACGGGAAGGCGTTTAAAATAGGTAATGGGACGGATAGGGCGACGGGCCGGCGTTTAAAATAGGTAATGGGACGGATAGGGTGACGGGAAGGCGTTTAAAACAGGTAATGGGACGGATAGGGTTACGGGAAGGCGTTTAAAATAGGTAATGGGACGGATAGGGTGAAGGGCCGGCGTTTAAAATAGGTAATGGGACGGATAGGGTGACGGGCAGACGTTTAAAACAGGTAATGGGACGGATAGGGTGACGGGCCGGCGTTTAAAATAGGTAATGGGACGGATAGGGTGACGGGCAGGCGTTTAAAACAGGTAATAGGACGGATAGGGTGACGGGCAGGCGTTTAAAACAAGTAATAGGACGGATAGGGTGACGGGCAGGCGTTTAAAACCGGTATGGGACGGATAGGGTGACGGGAAGACGTTTAAAACAGGTAATGGGACGGATAGGCTGACGGGCCGGCGTTTAAAACAGGTAATAGGACGGATAGGGTGACGGGCAGGCGTTTAAAACAGGTAATGTAGTGACGGGCAGGCATTTATGTGGACTGTCATTATGTAGAACTTTGACGTATGTAATAAGTGCTAGTTCTACGCATAATTTAAACAGATGACTTTTGATTTTGGTAATTAATGATGTAGCAAAAAAAGTAAATGAAGTAAATATAATGTTGATTTGACCTTTTTAATTGGTTTGCACACCAAACTACTATTTCTTTTACTTCAAAACAAAAAATATTTACCAAAACCAATGTCATTTACAGATATTAATCCAGTAATATCCAGAGCTATTATAAAAAGCTGATATGAAGTTAACATTCCGGATTTACAATACTGGAAACTGGTTTTATCGAGAATGTGTTGATAACAAAGTTCAGTTCAACAAAAGTTAATGCTCGAAATGTAGACAGTCAAAATAATATTATCACTGTGAAGTAAGTACCAACCTACTTATAAAAGTTATAATTTTTCGCTGATTTGCATATGCATAAACAAGGCCAGATAAAAGCAGTTAAAAATAATGTCAAAGATCTTGATATTCTCACGTTTAAAAGTAACATCACAAGTAAAGTTTAAAAAACAACCGACACGATGTCCTCGCAAATACCCCGATTCATACATAAAAACGCCATTTTCAAGAAAATTTCCGATAATGTCACTTATCAAACAAAAAAAAACTAGATCAAAATCGGTTCATCCGTTTAGGACCTATGATGCCACAGACAGAAACACAAATACACAAACACACAGGTACAAACTTATAACCCCTAAACACCCCTCTTGTTCCATCGGGGGATAAAAATAGAGAAATAGTAGAAATAGAAAAAATTGGCAAAAGTCCAAATAACAATAAAAGTACACTTACCACAACTTCATTTCCTCTAAAAATCCAACCCATATTCTTGAAGCAAATATCCAAAATCCAACTTCTAAAATAATGGCCTTCTTCAATCTCTTTATCACCACTTTCAAGGGTCGGCTTATCAACAGCAGTGAACATTTCATCATCAGAATACCCCTCTTCAAAGTCATCACACTCTTCAGCATCAACTTTGTGGGTAGTATAAACAATTTTAGAAGAACTCATGGACGTAGATATTTTAGAAGGCACTGCGTCTTTCTCTATTGCTTTTAGAACTTCGTCTACTTTGGGATCGACGGAGAGTACGCATCCCATCGTGATTAAGGCACCAACTTGTAGTGTTACATCTAAAATATAAAGTGGTGTGGTACAATTATTACTGTCCGTGCAACAGGTTATTAGTCATTTGACAGGTGAAACTAGTGATATAATATACCAGAGCCCCCAAACGTTTCTCAATTCTTTCTACACAAAATGTGATGTGACTGAGTAGTACCGTTTTTTTTACTTCGCCCGCTATGTGTGAAGCAGGTGTCAAACTTTTACTGACTAAAACCCACCCGTGTTCCTTCAGTCGCTTGAGCCAGGGCCGCGGTAATTCTCTTTCAAATTTATCCGCGACTCAGACAGGTATCGGCCCCAGCGGACCCCGTCAGATTTTGCTGACATCTCTTTGAGGCGCGCGTGGAACACAACGCGCCCTCGTCTCTTGCCTAGTCCTTATCGGACGGCGAGCTACTCATTACTTGCCGTCCGCAAGCCCGCGCCTACGGTGGCCGGGAATGGGCTTGCGACTCCCGACGCCCGGGGCGTCTCCTGCGGTGGCTAGGGCGCTACGTCTCCCTCACGCGTTCCGCCTCCTCCTTTGCGAGCATTACTGCTTCGCAGAAGGAGGTGAGAACTTCCCATGCCCTCTCACTCCGTACCATGGACTGAAACCAGGGCACGAAAAGTATGAGGGATTGAGAGCTAACACTGGTCAATCCCACATACTTTTTGAAGAAATAGTACTGATACATTGCTGGAATCACTAGTTCCATCTGTCGAAAAAACAATAAACCGTTAAACGGAATATAGGGCCTTAAATCTACCTATTAGCTATACTATACCAGATGCACTTCTCAAACTCAAACCAATCATTTACAGGCACTTTTGAACTGTCAACGAGTTGGTCAGTTGGCCGAAAGTTATAGCTTTTTGCCCATTTAAAAAACGTGATCTCTATATACAACAATGGGTAAGTATGACCTGCGCACATTGGCGGACGGGACGGCGGAGGATTCTAAATTTATTAATTGAATTTAATAGTTATCCAATCTAAATAAGGTATATATTTCAATACTCGGTGATCAGCCTCGGAGCATCGCGGCGCAATTTTCTTTGGAGCACCGAGCATTGAAATATATACCTTATTTCGATTGGATAAATATTAAATTCACTTGATGCCGCCCCATCCGCCAGTGTGCGCAGACCATAACTCTGTCTTGCATCTTACCTCTATGCACCAAAAACTTCCTGGTTGACATAACCAGCTGACTGATAAGACCCTCTTTCATCTTATGATAGGGCGTAGCTTGCACAAGCGCGGCGCAGCACTTCAGAGCTACAATGATGACGGCATGGCTTCTCTCACTCTCTAGGATGCTGTTGAGGACCTTATGTAGGCATGTGATCATGTAGCCCAGGGATTCCGAGAATGGGATGAATGAGGTGCTTTCCTTTTTACTGTAATAAAAAAATGTGGTTATACCTGCCAGTCTATACCAAGGTTAGGGTAGGTTTTTTCTATACCCCCCCCGGTGGGTTCCCGCATTGTCGAAGCGGGGGGGCTCAGTAGCCGTGGCTTGGACAACCACGGTGAAGCCAAGAGGAACCCGAGGAGGGGCCGCTCGTCAGGGCTTTTGCCGATAAGCCGACGACGTAGCGGCCAACATGTAGGTTGCGGTGTTGCCTAGGCGACATCGCAACTGAGGCGGGCCGCGATGTGGTATGGAAGGCATCGCGGCTGAGGGTCGGAGGCCGCGGCGGGAGAGGAGTGCCGGTATTACGGTGCGCCGCTCCCCCTACCCTCCGCGGCCTGCACGGGGTCGCCACCGTCTGATGGCGGACGCGGTGGGGCCGCAGGGGAGGAGGAGTGTCGGTATAGCGCTGGCCGCTCTCCCTATCCCCTGCCGCCGAAAAGTGGTAGGTGGCGGGGCCACTGTCCTGACCCGTCACAGGGGGACCAAGGGTGCCTTACACGGGGTTGTCTGGTAACCAAGTGCTGGTTTGGTCCCCGGGGTGGTCACGGCGTACTGTGTGTTTTGGTGCGCCGGTGATGGGGGTTAACCCCAGAGGGGGGTCCGGAGACGGACAGCCGCGGCGGGTTTTTTCTAGACAAGCGTGCTTCACCGTCAACCACATCATCACTTACCATCAGGTAAGATAGTGGTCAAGCGCGAGCTTATAGATTACTAGCTGTCCCACGCGGCTTCGCTCCCGTCAACTGGCTACCTACCCTACCCTACCTACCCTACATACATGAATGTTGCGTAACTTTAACCGCTTACGCAGCGCACGCAACGGAAGCTCTCAAAAAGGATTTATTTTGACCGTTTTCGCAACATTTTTCATTTATGCTCCGCACCTATTGGTCGTAGCGTGTTGTTGTGTGTGTGACCTTCCTCGATAAATGGACTATCCAACACAAATATATTTTTACCCGACTGCCGAAGGAGGGTAATGTGTTTATCAGTCTATGTATGTATGTATGTATGTAAGTATGTATGTATGTATGTTTGTTCCTATATGGCGTTCCACGAGACCATACGCGTTGGCCGATTTTGATGATTCATACGTCAATCGATGCGTCTTAACTCTGCGAGTGTCATAGGCTACATTAAAATTGGATAATAGAAAAATGGCGAATTTTGGGTGACATTGTGGGGGCCCAATTTTTTTTTTCTTCCAAACCCATCGTGTGGGGTATCAAAATAAAGGGTTTTAAGAGGTGATTTCAAAAATATATAACACTTATATGTTTAAATGTATCTAATTCGAAAAAACTAACTAAAAAGTTATAAATAAAAAAACTTAATTCAAAAAATCAAAAAACCCGACTGCTTCAAAAGCGAACTAAAAAGTCGTAAACAGGGAAAAAATCATGCTGTGCAGGCGGAGGATACACCAGATTTTGGTCAGCCAGCCCGCGAATATGTCGGAGGATACATATTCGCGGGCTGGCTGACCAAAATCTGGTGTATCCTCCGCCTGCACAGCATGATTTTTCCCTGTTTACGACTTTTTAGTTCGCTTTTGAAGCAGTCGGGTTTTTTTTTTCAATTCCAACCAGTAGTTCCTGGGATTAGCGCGTTCGAACAAACAAACAAACTCTTCAGCTTTATAATATTAGTATAAATTAAAAAAACCAGCCAAATGCGGGTCGGACTCGCGCACGAAGTGTTCCGTACCATTATCGCTAAAAACGGCAAAATAATCGCGTTTGTTGTATGGGAGCCCCACTTAAATATTTATTTTATTCTGCTTTTAGTATTTTTTGTTAAAGCGGCAACAGAAATACAAAATTTGTGAAAAGTTCAACTGTCTAGCTAAAACGGTTGATGAGATACAGCCTGGTGACAGACAGACGGATAGTGAAGTCTTAATAATAGGGTCCCGTTTTTACCCTTTGAGTAAAAACGATGCACATGCGATGCACTGGCTGGCAAGCGAATGAGTCTCCTAGGGGTTGGATATCCTAAACCGGAAGACTATAGGCTCATATCTCCTAGTCTCGTTATAAAACTCATGAAAAGAGTTTTCAACGAGATTGGGGAGGAGTAAGTTATCTCGGGGAACACAATAGATCCCAATGGGTCGAAGTTATTTTTCGGCCCCTCCACAAGATAAGATGACTCTTTGGGCACGAAACACAAAAAAAATAATCGGTATGTGCTTTTATGTAAAACGTTTCTTTACCCTATTCGCTGGGTCACAAAAGAAAAGGTAAATAAACAAACGTCAAATGGTTATAAGCTAATTTAAAAAATAATACAACCTTACAACGCAAAATGGCTTCGCTTCCATTATGCGTACAGCTAAGGAATGGAATACCCTGCTAGATTCTGTATTTCCTGATAGCTACAACCTCGGGGTCTTTAAGTCAAGAGTGAATAGGTTTCTTCTAGGCAAGCGTGCTTCACCGTCGACCACATAATCGCTTACCAACGGTCTTAGCTATATTTGATGAAAATCGGTTAAGCCGTTCAAAAGTTATACGCCTTTTACAAGAAATATATTCAGATAGCCAAAGAAAATTATCAAACATCTTACCTAGACTCAGCATGAGATAAATACATCCTGGATCTTGACAACAACGCCAGAATGACACTAAGAACACTTGCGCGACTGCTAGCAATAGGGTCAGTGACCGCACAGTACGCAAGAGTCTTCTTAGCCGATTCCTCTGCAGACCAGTTGGCAGCATCTGGCGAATCCGGCAGAAGGGCCCACCAGTAACCGAATATCTCTCGTTTTTGTTTTACCTAAAAACATCGACATGGTAGATATAATAAACTTGTTTTTTTTTTAAATATTGCTAAAATGGCTGTAGGAAATTGATATTCATAATCGATATCTGGACAGCGTGCGGAGGAACGAGAGAGAGAGAGGAATGTGAGAGGAACTCGTGGCTAAATAATAACAGCCGCACTGGTCGATCATCAAGGTTAAGCAACGCTTGACGAGGTCGGTCCATGGATGGGTGACCATTTCAACATACCGAGTTTCCTCCGTGCCTCGAAAGCACGTTAAGCCGTTGGTCCCGGCTGTCATTTGAAGATCTTTGACAGTCGTTACGGGTAGTCAGAAGCTTGAGATCTGACACCAGTCTTGCTAAGGGGTACCGTGTTACCCAGTTACTGGGTTGTGGAGATCAGATAGGCTGTCGCTTTATGTAAAACACTGGTACTCAGCTGAATCCGGTTAGACTGGAAGCCGACCCCAATATAGTTGCGGTATCTTCACGTCCTGCTTACCACAGTGTCTCAAGAAGAAAGTCTATGACCAGTGTGTGTTGCTAGTGATGACCTATAGCTCTGAGACGTGTTCGCTCACATTGGGCCTCATCAAACAGCTTACAGTCACCCAAAGGGCAATGGAGAGGGCTACTATGCTCGAAGTTTTTTTGAGTGATCGAATCAGAGATGTAGAGATCCGCAATAGAACTAGTGTTACCGACATAGCCCGAAGAATTGCCAAACTTAAGTGGCAGTGGGCACATTGCTGACAGAACGGATGGTTGAAGAGGCAGTAAAGTTCAGGAGTGGCGACCGCGAACCGGAAGGCGATACGTTGGAAGTCTGCCCACCAGGTGGACCGATGACCTGGTGAAGGTTGCGGGGATCCGCTGGATACGAGACTCATGGGACCGGTCAATGTAGCGACGATTGGAGAGGCCTATGTCCAGCAGTGGACGTCCTTCGGCTGATATGTTTATGATAATGATGATGATGAATCGATTTCTTATACTGATATTGAATGTTGGGTCTTTTATAAAAGACTGTCGCAACCAAACGCTGGGCACGCCACAATCGCGGCGGTAAGAAGTGGCTAGGCCCCTCTTTAAGGAGTGGCTAGAGAGGCGTCACGGCTTCCTCACCTTTCACCTAACGCAAGGCTGTTTCGGGAGGTTCCTGTTCAGGATAAGGCGGGAGGAAACGCCCGGGACCCCCGAGCATACCGGTGGAGGTCTGCCCCGCTTGGGCATAGCACCGCCGTGTCCTCATGGACGCAATCGGCGCTGGTGACCTCTCGCGTCCGGCGCTGGTCCAGGCCATGGTACGAAGCGAGAAGGCATGGGAAGCTGTCTCCTCCTTTTGCGAAGCAGTAATGCTCGCAAAGTAGGAGACGGAACGCGTCAGAGAGACGCAAAGAAGACGCCCTCACGCCCCTAGCCACCGCAAGAGACGCCCCGGGCGTCGGGAGTCGCAAGACGATTCCCGGCCACCGTAAGCGCGGGCTTGCGGACGGCAAGTAATGGGTAGGTCGCCGTCCGATAAGGACCAAGCCCGAGTTTAAGGCGCGTAGTATTCCACGCGCGCCACCAGTGTTTTACGCTAACGAGTAGACGGATTTTTAAACACATAAGCAATTAATTCCAGCAAAACACGCGTACGCAATTCTTTGAAGTTACGCAATTAGGGTGTTGTTCCATGGAAACAGTGCTCATACTGTTTTTGAGACAGCCTTATCTTTGACCATCTGTCCTATAAAGTTAAGATTTATACTATAGCCATTACCAAACCCATGAGCCAAGTAAGTTAAATTGTTTAGTATCTAGTAGAATTTTTAGTTACTCAAACACCCTAAAACGGAATAATATATTGTTACAAGATAGGGCATACGCTATTATATACGCCATCTAGTGACGAGTAGAAGAACTAAGTAGTAACTAGTGACGCCATCTAGTAGTGAATAGCGGAACTAATCTTCTCGAAGTTTCTAGAAGCTTCGGGAACAGTGAGTTAGAACTTAGAACGTTCTGGAAGATTCTCGTTATCTAGAACCGTATGGAACGTTCCAGAAACATCTTTCGTGCTATATAAAGAACGGTCGGGTTCGTCTTGAGTCAGTTTCGATGTGGAAGCGATAAAGAGCGATTGGAAAAGGAAAATAGTGCGAAGTAATAGAATTGTGGGAGTGTTTTTGTAATAAAGTGTGATTAATTGAAGTCTAATGTTTAAATAATTTATCCCTGAACCCCAGGGATATGAACCTCGTAACAATATCGAATACTCACTTTAACCAAAACCAAAAGCAGGTTTGAAGCACCCTGCCTCACCCTAGACTTCAAGGCAATCAGTTTAACCTCTTTGCTGTTCTCAACATCTGACATATCAGAGTCACTGGTCAAAGCCCAGTAATTCTTGGCTTTCTGAGGCTCCAAGTAGTTCCGACTGGCGGGCTTGTATGCAGAGTTGTTCTCAAAATTATCAACGTCTTTCATAAGACTACGGTCCGACACTGGGATTTCTTTCTTTAAGCTGTCTATTGCATTGTTTCTTTGCTTCCGCAGTTTTTGTTTCTGGAATGTAAGATAACTAATAAATTTTACAAAATTTTATCATGAATTGTAATATACATTTCGATAATTTTTTGCTCAGCTGCATCTGGTCACAGATAATATAATACTAGCATACAGATGCCTCATCTCATAGAAAGAAACGGTTTCGCCGTAACGAGCATTTTTCAACGGATTAATCGGACTTTTTTATTAAAAGTACATCGAACGTGGTCAATTCCTTCCCAAGCGATAGATAGTGTTAGCAGTGACTTGCAAGTAAAAGGGTTTACTTGGTTCATGAATATTTTTTTCTTTAAATACAGTGGCAATTAGTCTTATTTATTTTTTGCCAAGTATTTACAGTTTCATTGTACCAAAATACAAATTTGAAAAATCGAGTAGAATACCGTGAAAATTTAAGCGCCATCTATTGGAAAGGAGTTTAAATGATCCGTTCAAATAATCTTTAAAATGTGAATTAAGACATCATTATTCCATAATTGTATGTTAAGGAGTGTTAATTATATTAGGATATACAATTTTTATGTATATGTATATGTCCGTCCAATATCAAGATGGGAGGATGATATAAAAACTACTGCTGGCCCAAAATGGCTACAAGTAGCCCAAAACAGAACCAAATGGAAAGACTTGGAGGAGGCCTTCACCTGTTTAAGGGGTTCCTGCTAAAAAACTAGTGTAATTTTATAATTAGTCAATTACCAATTTGTTAGTAAGTAGGAAATATAAGGCTTTTTTTTTTTTTTTTTTTTATTTTTTTTTTTTTTTTATTTATTCCATAATTGTATGTTAAGGAGTGTTAATTATATTAGGATATACAATTTTTATGATCAATTCTAGAAAATCCTAATTTTACACAACATTCTAACAAACAAACATAACATAACATTCACATTATAACAAATCGATGCTTATCGCGCCATCTAGTGAAATTGATTTGAACCAAATTCCCATGTCATCATCATCTCTCACATACATTGCAAAAAAGAGAACCAGATACCAAAAATTAAATTTTGATCTGACTTGAACCAAAAAGTATAATAACATAACTTGTTTTTTTGTTTATGGAGATATTTTGTTAATTTTACCCGTTTAAATCATGTAAATCGGTCCACGCGTTTATGAGATATTAAATCATTACTGAATGTGAAGTGAAAGGGTCAAAGACGTCCTTTACCGCGATACGTTTTTTTGATCGTGTTACCGACACTGCCTTTACATTTTTTTACCCGACTGCCGAAGGAGGGAAATATGTTTATCAGTCTATGTATGTATGTTTGTTCTTAAGTAGCGTTCTAGAGACCAAACGCGTTGGCCGATTTTGTTGATGCTTACGTCAATCGATTCGTCTTAACACTGCGAGTGTCACTGGCTATATTAAAATTGGTAAATGTCGGATTGTGGGCGCCATATTGTCAGGCACAAATTTATTTCTTCTTCCGAACTCATTGTGGGGGTATCACAATAAAGGGTTTAAAAGGTGATTTAAAAATATATAACACTTTTAAGTTTCAATGTACCTAATTCTAATAAGTTATAAATAAAAAAAGTTAATAAAAAGAAACAAAAAACTCGACTACTTAAAAAGCTAACTAAAAAGACGTAAACAAGAAGAAAATCATGCTGTGCAGTCGGAGGATACATCTGGTTTTGGTCAGCCAGCCCGCGGACATGTATCCTGCTTGACATGCTTTTTAAGCAGTCGGGGTTTTTGTTTTTTATTTAATTAACGATTTTTTTTGTTGTCTGGTTCTCACTTTAGTTTGATGTACAAGATAAAATACTAAAAAAATGTTTACCTTTCCACCTTTAGGGTTGGGTGTATGCACAACAGGAACAACAGCTATTGTTTGTTGGGCAGGCATAATCTTCTCTGGCCGGCCAGTCTGTGTCACCAGACCATAGAGTATGCAATACCTACAGATTCCCATCACTTCAGGTACAGGTATATTTATGTTGGGGTCATTGAAATACAGCTGAGATAGTACCCTCAATGCTGATATTATTACCTGTAATAGAAAGAGTGTAAACAAGTAAATTAAATAAGAAAAGTTAGATCAAAAAATCAAAAATCCCGACTGCTTAAAAAGCAAACTAAAAAGACGTAAACAAGAAGAAAATCATGCTGTGCAGTCGGGGGATGGATGGAGGAGGACATGTTCGCGGGCTGGCTGACCAAAATCTGGTGTGTCCTCCGTTTTTGTTATTTTTTTTCCGAATTAGGTTCATTTAAACATATGTGTTATATATTTTTAAAATCACCTCTTAAAGCCCTTTATTTTGATATCCCACACAATAGGTTTGGAAGAAAACCCACAATTTGGCGCCCAAAAGCCGCTATTTTTCTAATTTAATGTAGCCAGTGACACTCGCAGGGTTAAAACGAATCGATTGACGTAAGGACCATCAAAATCGGCCAACGCGTTTGGTCTCTAGAACGCCATATAGTAACAAACATACATACATACTTACATATATAGACTGATAAACACATTACCCTCCTTCGGCAGTCGGGTAAAAAACCCCCGACACGTCATTTTTATTTCATGCTACATAATTTGTCTAATAACTAGTACTACTACATTGATCGACTATCTATTGAATACGTATAACTCGATATTTTGCGATAACTCTCTTAGATTCAAACAGTAAAACGCCTATAACTTTAGAAAGGGTGAACAGATTTTCTCCGAACAAAGCTAAGAACACTCTCAATAAAGTCACCTTTCAAACAAATAAGCGTCACTACAAAAAAAATCGTTTACACCCCTCTTTTCCCGTCGGGGATTGAAAAGCATTATGTACTGTTGTTTTTGCAGTAAGCACTATCAAGAAATGGTAATTTATTTAGACTAGGCTTCTTTAACAGTTTGGCTGCCAGAGAACGAGACACAATAGAAAATGTATTGTTTGTCGGGCATCTGGCAGTTAAGGTGTTAAGCCCAGTTTCACCAGGTGACGACATGGTTGGCGCAGTAATTGAGTGATTGGCTGCTGCGCTGCATGTGGTGGGTTTGATTCGCGAACGGAACAAATATTTGTACTTTTTCTTACCCGACTGCCGAAGGAGGGTAATGTGTTTATCAGTCTATGTATGTATGTTCCTATATGGCGTTCTATAGACCAAATGCGTTGGCCGATTTTGATGATTCTTACGTCAATCAATTTGGCATAAACCTGCGAGTGTCACTGGCTACATTCAAATTGGAAAAGAAAAAAATGGCGGATTTTGGGCGCTATTTTGTAAGTGAAAAAAATTTTTTTTCTTCCGTACGTATCGTGTGGGGTAACAAAATAAAGGGTATTAAGTGGTGATTTCTACGTTGATACCTAATTCTAAAAAAAAAATACTGAGAAGTTGTAAATAAAAAACTCAAAAATCTCTTGTTTAGGTCTTTTTAGTTCGCTTTTTAAGCAGTCGGATTTTTGAGTTTTTTTTTTAAATTATTATTATTATTTATAAGGCCGCGCTTGACAACTATCTCACCTAATGGTATGGCTTACTGATAAATGTTCTGGGTATGTCTGTTTGTGTATGTGAGTTTAAATATTTGTGAAAGGCACCCACAAAACGGGAGAAATTCTTAGTGTGCACGTGTGGGGCAATGTTTATATAAGAAAAAAACCTGGTGAGGAAAATTTGTAGCAATTGTAACTAAAAAATTTAAGAAAGTCGGTCTTTATTGTTTTTTAGGGTTCCATACCCAAAGGGTAAAAACGGGACCCTATTAATGAGACGCCGCGGTCCGTCCGTCTGTCTGTCTGTCACCAGGCTGTATGTAATGAACCGTGATAGCTAGACAGTTGAAATTTTCACAGATGATGTATTTCTGTTGCCGCTATAACAAAAAATACTAAAAACAGAATAAAATAAATATTTAAGTGGGGCTCCCATACAACAAACGTGATTTTTGAGCCGTTTTTTTGCGATAATGGTACGGAGTCCTTCGTGCGCGAGTACGACTCGCACTTGGCCGGTTTTTTTTAATATTTCTATAGGCTTGCACTTGACTACTATCTCACCTGATGTTAAGCGATGATGAGGTAGACGGTGAAGCACGTTTGCCTAGAAATAACCTATTCACTCCTGACTTAAAGACCCCTAGATTGTAGCTATCGGGAAACACAGACTCCGGCAGGGAATTCCACTCCTTAGCTGTACGAATATGACAATACATACCTTACAATACAAAAATTCATCATCACACTTTGAATATCCCTTCATCAAAAACTTCACAACTATTTCAGATATCAATTCTTTTAGTTCTGGAGCCAAATTTGTATCATTTTTACTGTCATCTGAAGTAGATATTATACATATAATGCATTTCAAAGCAATTAAATGTATTTGTAAAGTGTTTTGTGATTTCTGTACACTCTTTGTAGAATCAATAAGCCTTATGAGAACTCCTTGGCTACCGATTAAGTCTTCGGTAAACTGTAAAAAATGTTCTGCATTATTAGACATTAAAATAAAGTAAACTATGGCTCTCTAAGATTGCGTTAAAAAGCAGTCAGCAGAGTATCTAGGTCGAGTGTTATACATATATTAGACATGCTTAGATCGACTATCTATTGAGCACGTAATTATAACTCAATATCATGTAAAACACTCTTAGATTCAAACAGTAAAACGCCCATAACTTTAGAATGGGTGTACCGATTTTCACCAAATAAAGCTAAGAACACTCATAATAAAGTCATATTTCTAACAAATAAGCAAAATCAAAATCGTTTACACCCCTCTTTTTCCGTCGTGCTGTCTGGCTCATCATATGATGAGCCAGACAGCCCGACGCGGCGTATCTAGGTCTGAAAGGGTATGATATTACTTAATCTTAAATTGCACAAACAACTTTATTATCACTTACCCTATGGCATGATTGAGGATTAGATTGTAAGATACATTGCATGCTATGTAGAATATCGGGCAGCACAATATCCGTACACTGCTTCAAACATTCTATGTGCCATGAGATCACCTTCCACAGATAATCAGCATCAAATTGTAAGTTTTGTTTTGTTACAATACTATTTATTAAATGTGAGGTTTTTGCCGCTAAGAAGTCATCAGAAGGCTTAACATTTAAACAAAGAGCTGTCATTAAAGATGTAGCATCCTGTAAAACGCAAAAATTATATGATATAAAAATATAAAAGTTTAAAAAAGTTTTAGAACAAAGATAACCTAAAAAGCTTACATGTTTCCGTACAAATAACTCCACTTTATAAGGTTTGGCGTTCAATTCGTCTACCAGCTTGTTAAATTTATCTTTACTGTATTCTTTTAGATAAACTAAATTGCAAAGTTCTCCGCTTATTACAGAAAAACTCTGCGAATGTGTAGTATTCATTTTTAAGCTAAATTTAACGAAACTTTCTACTTAATTTATGGATAATATCCAGTTAACTACATAATCTTGGTAGACACCTCATAATTTAGTCAAAAGATCAATAATTTACAGCAAAATCCGAAAAATTCTTAACAGATTTCTATTGCAAAATAAATAAAGCACTCGCTATTCTTAATTCTGTTACTGTTTGCTTGATGTTGTCAATTTTGACATTGACATTTGCTTAACAGTATGACAATTTATATTTCGTTTAAAAATATCCACATGGCGATGCTATGAATGTTTTAATCATGTTCTGATTAATTTATGTAATGAAATTTAAAAATGACGAAAGCTCACCGATAATAATCAATTAATCATACATGAATGTGGAACATGGCTGTTTGAGTTAATTAGATTAGCTAGGTTACTAACCGGCAACTATGGAGAAACTGGCCACAAATACTCATCAAAGATAATTTTAGACTAAAAACTTAACAAAATCAATGCAAATTATTGACAAGTATCAGCACAAGTGTCAGGATCAGACCGTTTACAAACAAAGATGTCGTTTTTCTATCCTGATCTTGAGATTCCTAGCAAAGAAAAAAGTTCAAAGCACCCATGGGAAAAAAATATAAAAAACGCTTACGCAGGCACTTATAAATATGGTCATAATTCTGCGCGGAATCCAATTTATCCACCGCCCAAGAAAGGCAAAGAACCTAGTGCACATAGGGTGAAGTTCACGGTGATTGGAAATAGAACCACAAAGGAGTTTATTTATTGCATGCATCTAGTGAAAGGACTACATAAGTATAGATGGAGATACTTCGATGCTCCAATCATAACGGGTAAGTTTTTTACTTTTATTAACACCTGAAATTCTAGCTTTTGAAAGAACAATACCACAGTAGGTATAGTTCTCGGCAAACTTCTTGGTTGCCCTGAAGTTGGCTACAATGGCTGCGCAGTAGTAAATCTCATACAAAAACAGCACCGTTTCATGCCTTGCGCATCGGGAAAGCCAACTTCAGGGCGGCCCAGAAGTTTGGCGAGCGGTGAGGTGAGCACTATACCTAACTGTTGTCGCAGGTACATACAGTACGACCGATGAGTCGTGGGCTCGTGGCCCGTCTGAACATAGGCTGTGCGAACTTTCGCGCATGTACACTCATGAAGAAAACTGCCATTTGTTTGGTTCGTAAAGTATGTTCTGCGCAACCAATTTGCGCTTACTTTAGACGGACCACGACTCATCGGTCGTACTACAGTTACCTACTTACCTCTGTCAAGTGTCACTCTGTCGTGCCTCTGTTGTCCGGTAGTCGTCAGTGAATCTTATTGATGGATAACTGAACTATTGGATAGATTAGAACTATGTTGAGACGGAACACAGTTCGGTAGGCATTGATGTATTAAAAAGAGGAAGATACGTTACGCACTAACATCGCGATCAGAAAACCTGGGCTCGGCGCACGACTACATGCACCGAAACTCACACATCTGTGTTCAGTGTCATCACCAGACCCAAGTCCCAATCGTACAGTTACCGATAGACAAGGACAGATATAGGAGACGGCGCTGTAGTGCGAGCGAAATCGCGTTAGCCACCGAATCATCACCGAATGTTTACTATTATGAATGAAATGACATTGCAATTTGTACGTATCGTGTCTCTCCATAGACATACTAAATAATATGGACTGGAAATACCTACGAAAAAAACGTGCCTACCTCATCATCTTCTGCCTAGCCTTTTCCCAATTATGTTGGGGTCGGCTTCCAGTCTTACCGGATTCAGCTGAGTACCAGTGTTTTACATAAAAAAACGTGCCTACCTAAACCTCAAAATGTCTCATAAAATGGCCGCCGATTCTAAGGTTGTGTCAATCAAGCAACACACACACACTCACAAATCTCAATAATACAATATGTAAACAACCATTTGACAGCAGGACTACCACGAACACAACCACAAAATTCGTCTCATAAAATGGCGAATATGGCACGTACCTACAACCGTCACTAAGTCATAACAAAATGTTGCCATAATGAGCAACAACTGAAATATTGTTGTCTCTTTCATCAAATACATTTACTACATTAGAAAGAATGAAACAAAACGATGTTTCACATTCTGTATCGTATTTCACTCATATTTGTATAAGCTAATGTATATAAAGAACATCGCGGCGCCTCCATATATTTCCTATCTCAATGTGTCTCTCACGCATGTTTGTAATATCTATCTCGCTCTCACAAATATCGCGAAGCAAACATTAAATATTATTGTAATTTTCAACAAATTAAAATTTTTGACTGTACTTACGAGTAGTAAGTGATCCCGTGTCACTTATTTTCTTCCTGGTATTATTTAAACACTATTTAGCTACACAAGAAGTAATTTTAATGCGTATCTACTCATTGCAAAAAAAAAACATAAAAACACAGAAATTATTGAGCTGTGTGATCAACCATGTGCGTGCGCGTTTGAGCCCACTACGGGCAATCACTTAGATTAGTAGGACCAAGCGCTGTGACCAGTACCGTATCTACCTCTTTTTTATACATTAATGTCGGTAGGCCACATTTTCACTCTTTAGTTGTCTAATTATTCTTAAGGCCACCCATTGAGCGTCTTACTACAGAGACAATAGAACAACAATAGCTTATGCACACCTGGGTGTGCAAAGGACGCGTTACGGGGCGGCTAAGAAGGCTAAAACACACCCACACACGATACGAGATCGTAATTTTTTGTAGCATAGCAACGTCGCCGTCGCGTCGTATTTATCGTTATCGTATCGCGTACAGCGTGGTTATGTTTCGGTCCTAAACCTGTACCTACTTAAATGCCTACCTATTTGTCATGCAATAAAATTTTATTTTTAGAGGTAACAAGCGCAGCATGGCCAAAAACATGGAGTGATTTGAAAATTCAGTATGGTGGCGAAGCTTATTGTTTGCAAAGTCAAGTCGCTGTAATTGTAAACGATCAGTTTCTTGGCGGCGAAAAAGAATTAAAAGCATTGATCGAATCTAAATATATTTACTATATAAAACCAGATTATTATGTCGAGGCTAATAATTTGTTTGCCAATTATGTAATCGCAACTGGTGTAAGTATGGCTGTTTTCTAGTTCACTTATTTATTTAAGCTTTTTAGGGTTCCGTAGCCAAATGGCAAAAACCATATACATCTCCCAACGGAACCCTTATAGATTCGTCATGTCTGTCTGTCTGTCCGTCCGTCCGTATGTCACAGCCACTTTTTCCCGAAACTATCAGAACTATGCTGTTGAAACTTGGTAAGTAGATGTATTATGTGAACCGCATTAAGATTTTCACACAAAAGTAGAAAAAACCGGCCAAGTGCGAGTCGGACTCGCGCACGTAGGGTTCCGTACCATTATTGCAAAAAACGGCAAAAAAATCACGTTTGTTGTACCGGAGCCCCCCTTAAATATTTATTTTATTCTGGTTTTAGTATTTGTTGTTATAGCGGCAACAGAAATACATCTTTTGTGAAAATTTCAACTCTCTAGCTGTCACGGTTCATGAGATACAGCCTGGTGACAGACAGACAGACAGACAGACAGACAGACAGACAGACAGACAGACAGACAGACAGACGGACCGCGGAGTCTCAGTAATAGGGTCCCGTTTTTACCCTTTGGGTACGGAACCCTAAAAAAGACAATAAATTTTGGGGGTTCCCATAGTTGAAACTGAAAATAAAAAAAATTTGTTCATCCAACCCATACGTGTGGGGATATAGGTAGATAGGTCTTCAAAAATGATATTGAGGTTCCTTAAATCATTTTTTTTCTAAACTGAATAGTTTGCGGGAGAGACACTTCCAAAGTGGTAAAATGTGTGTGGGGACACACATTTTACCACTTTGGAAGTGTCTCTGTAACTTCCTCCTCCCTGTAACTTCTAAAATAAGAGAATGATAAAAGTATATGATGTACATTACCATGTAAACTTTCACCGAAAATTGGTTTGAACGAGATCTAGTAAGTAGTTTTTTTTAATGAGATGATGTGAGTGATAAATCGTAAACCGCAATTTACCAAGTACGGAACCCCTCGTGCGCGAGTCCGACTCGCACTTGGCCGGTTTTTTTATAATATGATATGGTAGGGCGGGGTTAATATACATCTGACCAAGTGACCATATCATCTCAGCAAGCAATCTATTAGACATTGATGTCCAAAAATCATCACTAAGCATCAGTTCAGTTAAAGGAAGACTCACGGCTAAGTATTCCTCATGAACTATGGATCGTGCGGCTTACCTTTTGCGGTTTGCCGGTATCGAATGATGGAAGACAGAGCCAAAACGCGATGTGATAAAAATGAGAGTAAACGAAGGCACTACTCGGTTAAAATAAATGTGCACCTGACGCTGTCACGTATATCTAGAATGTATCTACTCTGTGCGTCACCGTGTCGTTCGACTCTCCACAACTCTCGTTAGCAAGGCGCACGAGGCGAACGCGGGGCGCAAGTCTAACAGCGAGAGTCGAACGTCAAAGTGATATTGGCAGTTCCAAGTTCTCAGTTATTTTGTTCGTGTAGTTTTTTTTTATAATATATAGGCTCGCGTTTGACCACTATCTCGCCTGATGTTAAGCGATGATGTGGTCTACGGTGAAGAACCCTTGCCTAGAAGAACCTATTCACTCTTGACTCTAAGACCCCAAGGTTGTAGCTATCAGGGAACAAAGACTCCGGAAGGGAGTTCCACTCCTTAGCTGTGCGCACAATGAAAGTACATATTAGCAAAACGCTTTGTGCGTATGGGAGGGATGTCCACCATGTACCGATGGGGCATGGCCGTACGTCTTGTAGTCCGATGATGTAAGGGGCTAGGCGGTGTCAAATTGTGCAGTTCCGTCGCACACTCCCCGAAATGTAACCGATAAAAAACCGATAGGCTGGCAACTCGGCGTCGATGTTCGAGGCTTGACGCGACCAGTGAATCGTTGCCAATAAGCCTTTTGGCCCGTCGTGAGAGCACACTCCATGCACGACCGATCTTACGCTTTATACAAGTTGAGCAGCTGTTCAGGCGTGAAGTACCGTCTCACCTTTGCAAGAATCCCCAACTTTTTGCAGCTAACTGAGCTTTCGCCTCGATGAACGGACCGAAGTTAAAAGTTGAGTTAGACAGTTATTTGTGTTTCTAGGGAGGCATAATACATACCGATAATATTGGCTTATCAGTATCAGCTAAATTACCTATTAATGACATCTCATTTGATCATTAAGGATCCATACAGATTGAAACTAATTGTAATAATGTTTTTCAGAGACCATGTGCTTGTATTGAAATTATGATCGATTCCAACTATATTGGGATGATGATATTTATGGTAAGACTAGCTGCTAGAATATACCTGTGTTTCCGCCCGCTATAAATCACTAGCTTTTGCCCGCGGCATCGCACGCGTAAAATGTGTTTTATAACCTCTGTGAGGTCAAAAGCATTGGAGAACTCGGTGAGTCGCTTCCATATTCGTTCGACAATGAAGTCGAATGTTCTTTCGTGAAGCGATGCATCGCAAGGGAATACAAACTATCCCTAATCCTTTCCAGGGTCTCAAACTTCATCTAAATTGGTTCTGTAGATCCAGAGATTACCCACTACAACCTCACAAACTTTACATCTTTATAATATTTGTATGTTTGCTGTGCCCCGCGGTTTCACCCGCAAATAACTTAAAGAAATCACTAGAGCAGACTTGGCCAAACCGTTCGGTAAATAGTAATGTTGATTTTCTCCTAAACTGTGCGACCAAATAACATGCTATAAAATCTAAAGTTTATCTTCATACAAGTAAAATTTAAAAAACCCCCGAAACATTTATCTTGCGAAAACACCCCGATTCAAACAGTAAAACGCCCATAACTTTTGAATTGCTGAACTGATTTAATTCAAACATAGCTAAGAACACTCTCGACAAAATCACCTTTCAAATAAAAAAAACTAAATCAAAATCGGTCCACCCGTTTAGGCGCTTTGATGCCACAGACAAACACACAGATACACAGCAACACACGTGAAACTTTTAACACCCCTCTTTTTCCGGCGGGGGTTAAAAACACCCCGATTCAAACAGTAAAACGCCCATAACTTTTGAACGGCTGAACTGATTTAATTCAAACATAGCTAAGAACACTCTCGACAAAATCACCTTTCAAACAAAAAAACTAAATTAAAATCGGTTCATCCATTTAGGCGCTATGATGCCACAGACAGATACACAGCAACACACGTGAAACTTATAACACCCCTCTTTTTCCGGCGGGGGTTAAAAATTGTCTTGATGATTAAGTAACTTTCGCTCGTAAGGATTAATATGCCTGCCTAATAAAAATGCTCAAAAAACACTTTTTATTTTCAATACATTATTTGACCCAAAATGCCTTACACCCGGTTTCCCAGCTCTCGATTATCGGTCTGTTAACGTAATCGACGAATAATCGCCGATTAATTCTACTTTCAGTTTCTCAACAATGCGATAATTTAGAGCTGAGAACTCGGGGTAAACCCGAGTTTCTCGTTAATCACGTTATCTGCTGTGATTGGCTGTTGAAAATTCATTCAACCAATCACACCAGATAACTCGTGCTTGTGAATTTGTCACATTAATGCGATAATTTAGAGCTGGGAAACTCGGGGCAAGTGTGACAACCGGTTGACAATTTGTCACGTTTGACAAAAATCTCGAATTAACCATATGGGTTTCTGAGAACCTTTTTCAATGTTAATCTCATGTCAACGAGCCTAATTTATAATTGATGGATATTGGTCGATTATTCGCAGATTAAAATTAATATTATGCATTTAAATGCTTTTATTACGAAAAAAATAATAGGGGTCGGCGAAATCTTTGGTATCGGTTAAGTTATAAAAAATATGTTAATTAGATCAATTATAATTGATTACCAAGATAAAAAAGTAGGTTATTACAATCTTTTAAATTAATTTCATTAAAAAAACTTGTAACAATTATCAAAAATAGTTTTTACTATGTAAATAAAAAAAACAAAAACTGTTACAGGGAGTCGAAAATTCCTCACGCGCATTAATCTTGACTGTACCTTTTACATAGTATTTACCAAGGTTAGTTTTTGGATAGGTTTGTGTTTAACTTGAAGCGGCTGGGATGGCTGACCTCGCCACGGTAAGCAACACTTACCAAGGTCTGTCTTTGGATGGGTGACCACCTTTTTTTTAGGCTCGCTTGTTTTTGGGTAAGTGACCCCACCAGGGTAAGCAACACTTACCAAGGCCACTCTTTGGATGGGTGACCATCACCAAAAATTTTGGTCATCCATCCTAAAGTCACTCCGCTAGGTTAAACAACATCTACCAAGGTCACCCATCCCAAGATTGATCTTGGTAAGTGTTGCTTACCCTGGCGGGGTCAGCCATCCAAAAACAAACGAAACACCTTGGTAAGTGTTGCTTAACCTGTATTGGGTCACCTAACCAAAAACAAGTAACCAAAAAAAAATGGTTACCCATCCAAAAATCGTCCTTGGTAAGGTTTGCTTAACTTGGCAGCTTCACTAACCCAGCCGCTCAAGGTAAATACTATTTATAGTTACTGATTACGTTATAGTAGTCAATAGAGCGAATGAATACCAGCTAGGGTAGCCAACCGACTCCCCCGGTGGGTTCCCGCATTGTCGATGCGGGGGGGCTCAGTAACCGTGGCTTGGTCACCCACGGTGAAGCGAAGAGGAACCCGAAGAGGGCCCGCTCGTCAGGGCTTTTGCCGATAGGCCGACGACGTAGCGGCCAACATGTAGGTTGCGGTGCTGCCTAGGCGACATCGCAACTGAGGCGGGCCGCGATGTCGTATGGGGTCAATTCAATTCAATTCATTTATTCAATAACGATTTTTACATCATGTCTGAATTTCTATAACTAAATACAAATAAGAAACATCATGCATGCAATCCATATTTAAATCATAATAATCATCAAAATTAAATTAAAATCTGAATAATAATAATAATAATACAAAAAAAAGAATTAATGTCATAAGTCAATTAATAAAATACAATAAAATTTCCATTTCAAGTCAACGATTTAAAATTCATCAATAGAATATAGACACTTGTTTAAGAGGCAGGTCTGCGAGCGTGAGAACTTATTTTAGAACCCACACATCGACATTTTCACTAACACATTTGCATCACACATTGTAGTGTACACGCACCCAAGAACAAGTGAAAAATTATGCGGCGCGACGGGCATAATATAGCTTCAATGCGCGTTCGCTTCTGAAGGATTTGTAAGCTTGTCTCAAAAACGCGCAATGTATTAGCTATTGATTCACCGCTCCGCACGGCACGCGTGCCCATAGTAATATAGTCGTGAATAAAGGGTGGGGTCACAGTGTAATCGGTTGTGTAGTTTGATTGTTAGAAAAAATAATTACTATATGTAATACAACATTTAAATTATTATTATGATAAGTACAAAAAATAATGCTTGATTGAATGATGTTCTCAAATTTATTTATTTTATTGCTTAGATCTAGAACCCTTTTTAGGGTTCCGTGGCCAAATGGCAAACAAAAAACGGAACCTTTATATATTCGTCATGTCTGTCTGTCTGTCTGTCCGTCCGTATGTCACAGCCACTTTTTCCCGAAACTATAAGAACTATGCTGTTGAAACTTAAAAATAGAAAAAAAAACAATAAATTTTGGGGGTGCCCATAATTGAAACTGAAACAAAATTTGTTTTTTTTTCATCAAACCCATACGTGTGGGGTATCTATGGATAGGTCTTCAAAAATGATGTTGAGGTTTCTATTATATTTTTTCTAAACAGAATAGTTTGCGCGAGAGACACTTCCAAAGTGGTAAAATGTGTCCCCCCCCCCCCCTGTAACTTCTAAAATAACAGAATGATAAAACTAAAAAAAACATATGATGTACATTAATTACCAAGTAAACTTCCACTGAAAATTGGTTTGAACGAGATCTAGTAAGTAGTTTTTTTTTAATACGTCATAAATCGTAAACCGCCATTTACCAAGTACGGAACCCTTCGTGCGCGAGTCTGACTCACACTTGGCCGGTTTTTTCAACTCATGATGGCTTATAAATATGTTAGGTATTTTGTGTATGATTTTATTGTACAAGTAGGTTTGTGGCTGCTTAATGTTAAATGCCACAACGCACGTTGCAGAACGAGCTGCGTAAGATTGTCTAGTTGAGAAAATAATTAGTTTTCCTCCTACGAAATTTGCAACAACACTTTTAAAAACCTCTGCTATATTACTATTGACTTTATTTAAGCGTTTAGCATTGTTGACTAATCTTGAGACAAGTTTAATTACGGCATAAAAAAAGGTGTAAGCTTTCATTACCGGCAATTTTTTTTATCAGTGCCCATTTCACCATTTATATTTGTTGAATTCAGTTGCTTGCAATAGTATGGCTTACAAGACACATGATTACCAAAAACATGATTTGGTCCATTTTATCTTATTGCTTGAATAGTGCTACAGTCATGTCACGACACTCGCGACCCACCCTTATGCCTATTGTGTATGTGTGCGTAGACGTTTTGCGAACTCGGCTCGGAAAAAAAACGGACGTGCTCTCAACTTGGAGTCTAAGACGGCACTGAAAATTTTTCGCGCGCTTGGTCGATTATAAAACAAATTACTGGAGCGTAACGCTCCATACTAAAATGTATGGGGAATAGAAAACAATTTGTTTAGAAAAAATAACAATGTTGAAACGTGGATTACTATCATTTGGTGTGACTTATTAGATAAATAAAACGGTGAACGTCATAGTCATACTTTCGTGTCACGATATATCTAAAGAGATTTATAAAAAATCTTCTAGAATTATGACAATAGTGCAAATAGAAAAGGTCGATTTAGAGGTTTTTGAGAGATTTCAACAATTTTTTTTTTTAGAAATTTAGGGTGGTTTTACAAATATCTCGCGGTGAAACTGTTGGCACATCTGTTAAGGTTCTTCATATTTTTTTTTGTGTAATTCAGCGCGGTGAATCTTTAGAAATAACGAAAACTGTAAGTGCCTTTTTAGGTGTTTCTTAAGGACTCGCCTCTTAACAAGAACTGTTTAAGCTTATTCTGAAACTTACTTGTATAAACTAGACTTTTTATTTCTGTCGGCAGTTTATTGAACATTTTTATTGACCTGTGGTAGGCGCTATGCTTTACAACGTTTAGGTGAGGTACTTGCTTCGTCTGGAGATCTTTTCTTCTTGTACTCTCCCTTTTCTGCCTTTCATCTTCAGTCTCATATTCAAAGATATACTTTGATAAGTGACTGAGTAGGACCAAAATGTACAAGCCCGGGACTGTCAATATATTTAAGTCATTAAAATGGTCTCCCATACCCATACAATATCGCGGCTGAGGGTTGGAGGCCGCGGCGGGAGAGGAGTGCCGGTATTGCGGTGCGCCGCTCTCCCTACCTTCCGCGGCCTAGACGGGGTCGCCACCGTATGATGGCGGACGCGGTGGGGCCGCAGGGGAGGAGTGCCGGTACAGCGTTGGCCGCTCTCCCTATCCCCTGCGGCCGAAAAATGGTAGGTGGCGGGGCCATTGACCCTGACCCGTCACAAGGGGACCAAGGGTGCCATATACGGGGTCGTCTGGCACCCATGTGCTGGTTTGGTCCCTGGGGTGGTCACGGCGCACAGTGTGTACTGGTGCGCCGGTGATGGGGGTTATTCCCCAGAGGAGAGTCCGGTGACGTACAGCCGCGGCGGGTTCGCGGTGAGTGCTAACGCGTGCCCGTGTTCCCGCCATAAGCGGCACAGGAGAACACCGTGGAGTTTTAGTGGGTTAGAGTCCCACATAACTGCACTATCTCCCCGTGGTAGCGCAGTATGCATGAGCATTTCTCCACGCTAAAAAGAAGAGGGTAGCCAACCGAAATAAATTGATGCCGATTATTCAACAAGCGATTAAGTAATTGTTCGATGATGCAGTTTGGAGAAACCCAAACAAACGGTTGACAACTGAGATAATTTGTAACAAATTGTCAGCTAATCGAAACGTAACAAGCGGCTGAGAAACTGGCCCTTGATGTGGCTTATTTATAAGAGATATTTCATCATCTTATCTATATGGTACTTACGCTTACTTAGCCATTACCCCAGCGTGCCCCAGCGCACGCTGATAAAGCAGTTCGATAGCGCTTTTTGTTCCGACTTACTTTAGATACAAATATCAATATTTAAGGCTAACCAAGAACTTTAGCGTAATGATAGATAGCCTATAGCCTTCCTCATGAATGTGGCTATCATTAAATAAAAATATTTTTCAAATCTGACTGGCAGTTCCAGAGATTAGCGCGTTCAAACAAACAATAGTATATTATGCAACTAGTGAATAAAGGACGGCTTTAAAGCGAGGTCCATAGATGAATCACGAGCAAGTGAAGGATTCCAACGACTGAATCACGAATTCACGACCGTAGGGAGTGGTTCATGATCAAGCGTTAGAATTCTGAACGACGCGAGTGATTCATGGCCCTCGATATAAATCCGTTTTATTCACGAGTTGCATACTATATTTTATACCATGATTACGAGGAAAAGAAATATTTAAGCGAAAATCACAAGCAATATTAATAAATAAATGGTATAATATCTTCAAAATTTACAAAAAAAATAAACTATGACCCCTGAGCTAGATGCTCGCATAATAATAAAACGACTTCAATTCGTTCTAGGTATCCTGCCGAGCTTCGCGATTTATCCTGATTTTGAGGTAGGGTGTAGAGAACCTTAACAACAAAAATAAAAGACGTTTTTTTTAATATTTTGGTAATAGAGTATAGACGCTCATCGGCAATTTTTTCAGCGCCCTCGGTTTTTGCATGCCCGGGTAAATACGGCTCTAGAGAATGCACCTGTGCCTTTGTACCTTCGCGCATAAACTACTTTAAATTATGCACTCTCGTATTTTCTGCACGCTTAACTAGTATCCTTTGAGATTGGCCACCGTGATTCAGTCAGTCAAAATAACGAGATTATAAAATTGTCACGCATGAGGGTTTTGACCAAGTTTTGACCTACGTGATAACGAAACTGCTTGTCAGAAAATACAATGGTAAACAATTATTTTTTCACTGGTCGAGATGCAGGTAAGTCTGATTACCTTAGGTATCGTAGTACCTATGCTTACCGTTACTTTCCTACAGATATGTTGAATCGATATCCATGTTTGAGACTGCATGACCATTTATAGAGATAACTTTAATTTCAGCTATATTCGGACCTAGTGCCTCATACTTGCGAAAATTTCCTTCGTCTCTGTAAGGAAACAAAAGGGGGCTATTCGGGAACTCCAGTGCATCGCATAGTGAAAGACAGCTGGATCCAGTGTGGAGGATATGGACTCAAACAAACAGACCTTTGCTGCGAAAACTTTATTGTACCGCATGATAAACGAGGCGTTCTAGCCATGGCCAATGATGGCAGGTAGGATTTAATTCCTTAATTCATTGATATGCCTAGCTAAACCACTGCCTCAATTGCATTGTTTTTCAATGATAAAACTTATAAAATTGGTCATAGATGCAATAAACTATATGATCTCCAACTATATACAGCGGCACGGATCGAAGATTTATCTGACGCCATAGAAGATTTAAACCGGGACTTGAATGCTATCAAAGATTGGTCTGACCGATTTGGCGTGTCCGTAAACCCCACAAAATGTCAGGCCATTATAATCAGAAGCTCGCGCATGATGGGTCTACGCATCATGCGCGAGCTTCCAATTATTAATTGGCGGTTCGATCTCTTCCCCCGATCATTTTCAATCCGTCATTCATATTAGCCCTAGTGTGAAAGATCTCGGTTTGCATCTTGACTCGACACTTAGCTGGCAAAGTTAGGTATCTAGTGTTGTGTCGGAGATTCTTGCCTGCCAAAACGAAAACTATGCTTGTGCAGATTTTAATTTACCAAGTGGTCAACTATGATGACGTGTGCTACTTTGACTTGAACGCGGTCTTACTGGATAAACTAGATAGGGTCTTGAACAACTGTATTAGATTTATATTTAACCTCAGAAAGTGTGACCATATATCAAACTCTGCAGCCTAATTGCGTAAGTGAATTCGGCAAAGGAACAAATCTGGATCTTTCAAAGGGAAAGAAACATTTCTTTCAACTTTGAGCCAAAAAGCTTTGCCACGCTTTTCTTCTTACTCAATACATCCCTCTTGAGTCTTGACTCGCAGATTAAAATTAATATTATGATTTTAAAGGCTTATTACGAAAGGCTTATTACGATAAAAAGATACTAGGGTCGACGAACTACAAGTATGGTATGAGTTTATTTATAAAAAAAATATGTTAATTAGATCAATTATAGTTAATTGTATTGACTTGGGCTGTACTGCAGTCTCTCCAACGGTGCCAAATCGACTACCGGTACATCGAGGTGTTGAAGTGTTTGTACAAAAACGTTACCATGTCAGTCCGACTTCAGGATCAGGCCTCGGAACCTATCTTTCTGCAGCGAAGTGTGAGACAGGGAGACGTCATATCTCCGAAACTGTTCACCGCTGCACTGGAGGATGTCTTCAAGGTTCTGGACTGGAGAGGGCTAGGCATCAACGTCAATGGCGAGTACATCACTCACCTTCGGTTTGCCGACGATATAGTGGTCATGGCTGAGACCATGGAGGACCTCAGTATAATGCTCGATGACCTCAGTAGAGCTTCCGAAAGAGTGGGTCTTAAAATGAACATGGACAAAACCAAGGTTATGTTGAATGCCCATGTAACACCCACTCCTATAAAGGTTGGAGACTCTACACTCGAAGTTGTGGAAGATTATGTCTACCTGGGACAAACGATCCAGTTGGGTAGGGCCAACTTCGAGAAAGAGGTTAACCGTCGAATCCGACTCGGCTGGGCAGCGTTCGGGAAATTGCGCGGTGTCTTCTCGTCCAACTTACCCAGTGTCTCAAGACGAAGGTCTATGACCAGTGTGTGTTGCCAGTGATGACCTATGGCGCTAAGACGTGGTCGCTCACAATGGGCCTCATCAGAAAGCTTACAGTCACGCAAAGGGCAATGGAGAGGGCTATGCTCGGAGTATCCTTGCGTGATCGAATCAGAAATGTAGAGATCCGCAAGAGAACCAGGGTTACCGACATAGCCCGAAGAATTGCCAAACTTAAGTGGCAGTGGGCAGGGCATATTGCTCGCAGAACGGATGGCCGATGGGGCAGAAAAGTTCTGGAGTGGCGACCGCGAACCGGAAGACGATGCGTTGGAAGGCCTCCCACCAGGTGGACCGATGACCTGGTGAAGATTGCGGGGATTCGCTGGATGCGGGACGCACGGGACCGGTCAGTGTGGTGACGCTTGGGGGAGGCCTATGTCCAGCAATGGACATCTTTCGGCTGATATGATTATAACAACTTGACACAAGTATCAAAAATTGTTGTTTTGTATGTAAATAAAAAAACAAAACGGATATTGACCAAGAAATCGAACCTTCCTCACGCGCATTAATGTTGTACCCTGTACTTAGTACTTACCAAGGTCAGTTTCTGGATAGGTTTGTAGTAAGCAACACTTACCAGGGTCAGCCTTTGGATGGGTAACCACTTTTTTGGTTACCCATCTGCAAGACCGGGGTCACCCATCCAAAAACAAGCAAACCAAAAAATGTGGTGACCCTTCCAAAGACTGACCTTGTTAAGCGTTGCTAAACCTGTGTGGGGTCACCTATCCAAAAATAAGCAAAGCAATAAAAACGTGGTTACCCATCCAAAAACCGTCCTTGGTAAGGTTTGCTTAACTTGGCGGCTTCACCAACCCAGTTTTGCAGTTTTCAGAAACCCACTGACAACTGAGGGCTGGCTAATTTGTGACAAATTTTCAGCGGATTTGAGATGTGACATCGTCTTCACAAACCGGCCCTAAGTCCGCCTATACGCATGAAGTCTAAATACATAAAAAAATAAAAAAGCTTGTTAATTATTTCAGACATATTAATTGCTCAACACAATTCTTCGTTTTATTGCAACCACAAGACTGGATGGCATTCAAATATGTGGCCTTTGGTCAACTTATTAGCGGTGAAAAAACTCTGCAGAAGATTGAAAAAGTACCGACCTGGTACGAGTCACCGAAAAAAAATATTGTCATTTGTAAGACTAGTATTCTAAACTTGGAGTGCGAAGATATTACAGTTAACAAAGGATCTAACAAATATATAGAGGGTCACATTGAAAATCTCATAACCATCGGAGAGTTGTTTTACGAGGTAAGATATTCAGTTATCACTCGCGACCTACTTCCAGACAACATTGTAGAAATGATACGATATTTATACACCTTCTCCTTCTAATTTAATTTTCATCACTTCTGAATTTCAGGCATTGCTAGAAAAGGTGTTTTTAGAGGTCCAATTTAGAAGTTTACAACGAATACAAAATGAAATGATAATGCATGTTGAAAGTGAGATTACTCCTGAGGAAGTTGCCCAAAATCTACATACAACACAAAGGTTAGATAAGTTTGTAATTCCGGAGGGGCTCGGGCGTCCCCGCAGTCTCCAGACTAGTGCCCCAATGATGCTGTCCTTTCAGTGCGTGTCTGAAGGTTAGCAGCGCGGAACCTCGTCTCACTTCCAACTCCTCTCCTCCATTCACTCTTATACAAACAGCGGCTGCACCCCCTCCCCCACAAAGTGCACCTCACCAACATTAGGGGTCTGCACTCAAATCTCTCTGCAGTCCACTACCACCTGGAGACTGAGAAACCAGCGCAGTTTTTCCTTACGGAGACGCAGATAGTCCGTCAGACGCGTCGTACCTATCTTACCCAGGATTTACCCTGGAGCACAATTTTAACGCGTGTGTATTAGCCCGTGACGACACTTGCTATCGGCGTCTCCGTAACCTTGAGGACCCAAGATTTTCAACGCTGTGGGCTCTAGTGGACACAGGTCTGGATAAAATTATCTACGCCTGTGTCTACCGCTCGCACAGCGGAGATAAGAAGACAACCAGGCTCACAGAGTACCTTAGTGAGGCGGCTGATGCGGCACAGCAGCGGTACCCTTCCGCCCAATTAGTGTTACTGGGGGACTTTAATGCACACCACCAGGAGTGGCTCTTCCCACACCAGTGCACTGACCATGCTGGACGGGAGATGCGTAAGCTTTCGCTTGCACTTAACCTTACCCAGCTGGTCCAGGGGGCAACGAGGGTGCCGGATGTTGATTCGCACACGGCCAATTGCTTGGACCTTCTGCTGACAACAGATTCAGACCGATACTCTGTGTCGATAACTTCACCTTTGGGTAGTTCCGACCACTGTTTGGTGAAGTCTGTGTCCGTCTACTCCCCGCCGGATCCCAGCCCAAGAGGCACCCAGCGGGTTTGGCGGTACAGGTCAGCAGATTGGGATGGCATGCGATCTTTCTTTGCATGCTATCCTTGGCAGCCTACTTGCTTTTCTTCGGCCGATCCTTCGTCGTGCGCGGACGCCGTGTCGGATGTGTTGCGTCAGGGTATGGAGTACTACATTCCGTTCTCTGATGTTACAATGTCCAGTGTTGACCGGCCATGGTTTGGCGCCGAATGTCATCGCGCCGACGCGCTTAAGCATGAGGCATACCTGGCATGGGTCGACGCTCGATCGCGCAAAGCAAGTGACGTGGGTCGGAAGAAGAAGGCCTTCAACAGGGCTGCCAAGTCCTGCAAGTTGGTGTTGCGAAGGGCTCGGTTCGACCACATTGGCCGAATAGGGGCCAAACTTGCTTGTTACCCAGCAGGTAGTAAAGCGTTTTGGTCCCTGGCTAAGTCGGTCGAGTCGAACTTCTGCCGTCCCTCACTACCACCACTGCTGAAACCCGACGGGTCGTTGGCCAACTCCGCTGAGGAGAAGGAAAATTTATTTGCATCTCTTTTTGCGGAATCTTCGTGTCTGAATCCTAGTGATTCGCGGCCCCCTCCTTCTCCTGTTGGATGCGATACGAGTATGTCGGACATTCGCGTCCATCAAAAGGACATCCTTAGGGTGTTGCGCAACCTTGACGTGAACAAGGCTAGCGGCCCTGACGGAATACCAGCAATAGTTCTTAGAACCTGTGCGCCTGAACTGTCTCCGATCTTGACACGCCTATTCCGCCTTTCATATGAGACTGGAAAAGTACCGAATGCTTGGAAGCCGCCAACGTACAGCCTGTGCCCAAGAAGGGCAGTCGAGCTGACCCGGCCAACTACAGACATAAAACTCCTGGCATACCTACCTAGAAACTAACGATATCCTTAGTGACCGACAATACGGCTTCCGCCGAAATCGGTCTACTGGGGATCTTCTAGCGTATGCCATTCACATATGGAGTGAGGCCATCGAGAGACACGGGGAAGTGCTTGCCGTCTCCCTCGACATCTCGAAGGCTATCGATAGGGTCTGGCACGAAAGCCTCATTGGTAAACTTCCTTCTTTCGGTTTGCCCGGTGGTCTGTGTGATTGGATTTGCGTGATCTGATGCCGCCCAGCCCGTTCCATCATCGGACTACCAGACGTACGGCGATGCGTCATCGGTACATGGTGGATATCCCACCCATACGCACAAAACGTTTTGGGGACACTTTCATTATGCGTACAGCTAAGGAGTGGAATTCCCTGCCGGAGTCTGTGATTCCCGATAGCTACAATCTAGGGGTCTTTAAGTCAAGAGTGAATAGGTTTTTTCTAGGCAAGCATGCTTCACCGTCGACCTCATCATCGCTTACCATCAGGTGAGATAGTGGTCAAACGCAAGCCTATAGACGATAAAAAAAAAAAGTATTAATTACTTATCTTCTTTAATGCTTACTACCCGCGGCTATTGCGCTCGAAGTGGTTTGACAAGAAAGAACGCGTAAGAGACGCGTATAATAGTACTAACACACGTCCGGCAGGCTTATTACGTATCTTTTGCAAGAGCAAAACGATAGCAATCAAACGCTTTGTCATAAAAGTCGGAATTAAATGCAGTGTAGGTATGTTAGATCCTACACAATCGTTTGCTAATCGCTCGCTGTTCTAAAAATGTTGTACTGAAGAGCAACTATTGCGCAAAAATCGCTATCGTTTTGCTCTTGCAAAAGATACGTAATAAGCCTGCCGATCGGGTACGGCCGGACTAACTCCGCCCACAAATCCGTTCACGCTTACACACGCTAGGATAAGGTACGGCCGGACCACGGATTTGTGGGCGTACGTGTGTTAGCACTATAAGAATACGGGCGCTTATGAACTTCTTTCCACGAATTTTTAGTGTCCTGGCGATGGCGCCGCTCTTCTAGGCAGTGAAGATTTAATTACTTCGAGCTCTTTGGACCCTTTGTTCAAGTGTCAGACATGTTCCATAAGCATTAGGTACTTCTAATACCTATGGAACGGATTTATAAGATAAATAAATAAACTAAACGTAATTGGTTTTATGATTATTTAGATTTATGCGGAAAAAAGAAGAAATTGATAAGCATATTGCAAAAAGTGACGATGATCGTAGCGGAAAAACAACTCCAGCTCCTACTGTTAAAACTGCTACAGAAAAGGGTGAAAACAACGATTTTGATGTGGAAGAATATCAGTACGATGAGTACCAGGCTGAAGAATACTCTTACCAACAAGCGTCTGCGGTGGTGAGTGGAAGCCTGGTGGTCAAGCCAGAGAAGCCCTTCTATATACCTTTAACAGACGTGCCCTACCCTAGGGAGGTTAGCTCAGAATTCGATCTCAAAAGGTTTGTTTGATTAGTCCCTTTTTCAGTGTTTATTTTATTAGTTAGCGACGTTCGCTCGACGCGATTCGAAGTACTTAAGTTATAATAATATTGTTTTGGTCGCTGGTTTTAAATGATTAGTTTTTAAATGTGGTATTTTTTTTTAATATAATTTTTAGAACGCCGACGTCGGCTCTCTCGGAGGTAGCTAGGTGATAATGGCTACAACACATTTTCAAACTGAACACTGTAATTGTGTACACTTAGGATATAGGATAGATGGACCCACAGATCATAGAAACACTATTGTTTCTATAATCTGTGAATGTACCCCTTTTCCGCACTCAGACTCGCATTTGGTCCGTTGTGCGTGCAGGCTTTCTCTCTGTGAGAGGGCATTCCCTCTAAGGCCGTAATCCACCAGGCGGGCCCAGTGCATGGTAGTGGATGTCAAATGTCTTCGAATGTTAGGTTCTAAGACATTTTCCTTTCCGGTTCCTCCGGTTTTCTTACGATGTTTTCCTTCACCGTTTTGAGAGCAGTGATGATGAAATAATTTACACAAAGTGTAAACATATTAATTTAATGTTCCAATAAAATATTTGTTTCGAAAAAAAAATACACACCGATAGGTTACTAAGCAAAATGGCAAGTATGTTCACATGGACGTCATGCGATGCACTCCGACCGATCTGAGCTTTAGATACCTAATAAGTGCGCGATATCGCCTGTATCGACGAAATTTGAATGAGGGCTAACGCGTTTCAATTTGCCGCTAGGGGCGCTGCTGTACAGGGAGGCCCTCAAAATGTCAAATGTGTGGATTTACAAACTACTGCTTTAGTAGAGTTGTATGGTTCGGAAAATGTTATCATCCGTTTTTATCGAAAAAAAGGGGTTGCGCAAAACAGTGGCATACTCGATTTTATATTTAATCTCACTTCTACAGCATTAGAAATTATTTTAGTTTAAACTTTGCTCCCGTGTTCGTAATAACAACGTTTAAGGTCGCCCTAGTCGATCATTCTTCCATACAAACGTAGTCTGGCGATTACTCCACTGTTTGACGATGTACGTTCAAAATAAAATGATATCAATTTGTATCATTATTATCCCTACATGGAAACAAAAAAGTAAATAAAAAATATATTTGAAAGTTATGAGCGTCGAAAGTTCCATCATTCAACACTAATTTTGACGCATATTTAGGCGCAAATAAATACCATAAGAAGAAGGAAAATTGCAAAACAGTCACCATACAGGGATAGATTAGTAGTTCATCAATGCAAATAATTTTATTTTGTAAATATACATTTAGTCGTTTTTTCCTGATATCTAGACTCCCAAAGCTCTGTTTATAAAATTTCACGCGCTCGTTTTTGTCCTAAATCATCATCCATTTCGCTACAAACTTTCAAAAGTGCTAATTCGTACGCGAACTAGCTTCTTACTGCTCATTCTAGCATCTATCTCTTTCGCACGTGTTGTCGGATGAGATAGCATGCGTTTTTACCCCGCGCACGAAATAGTTCGTGCCGTCGACTAGGACAACCTTAAACAGCTATATTTAAGGACTTTACATTGCTCACCAGATGGCGCCACTGTTGAAGTGGCGCCATCTGGTGAGCAATAAAACGGTAGCCCCCATGTCGACACGCAATCAGGAAGGTCCGTCAGGTTACATGCATCAGTTTCAATCTTCAGGTTGCTCCAAGGAGACTATTGCAATGAAATTGATATAGACAAAGAAACTGATAAGAAAAAGAAGAAGGCTGTTGACGAAAAAATTATGTTTCGGCCAGAAGTACTCGAATACCTTCAAAATAAAGAAGATATACAATCTATATCATCATCATCGTCATCATCAGGTAATAATGTATTATTAGTTTTTAGGGTTCCGTTCCTCAAAAGGGAAAAAGGAACCATTTTAGATCACTTCGTTGTCTGTCTGTCTGGAGCTGTAAAAAAATCAAACTTCCAAATCAACGCAATCTAATGTTACGGCCGTTTATGCCGTATATTTCTGACAGTTACTTGTTCCATACCGAAGTGACCAGCAAACTAAACAAAAACATCTTCAATTATTCCCTTGCGTTCCGATTTCAATCACATTCCAAAACTAAATAGTTATCTTTTACCAGTCTTATAATAGGCAAGGGTTTGCCTCTAAATAGGTTAGGGGTCCTCACAATACCTACTAATTTATATTTTTTTTTATTTACAGATCAGACGGTGGATTCTTATGATTTGAGAGAAATCCGGCAATATATACAGTAAATACACTCATTTACTTCTGTAGTAACTAGCTAGATTTCGTGCTGAACCTATATAGATACCTACTAAGTTAATAGAGTATTTGAGTACCTACCTACTATCAAATATATAATTGTTATTAATAAGAGCCACTGCAGAGCTACAACCACGTTGTACCACTGCAGAGCATTTGACTCAACTTACCTACTTGCACTTCTCCCGCAGGCTTATAAGTTATAACGTATCTTTTGCAAGAGCAAAACGATAGCGATCAAACGCTTTATGTCATTAAAGTCTGAATTACTCGTACCTGCAGTGTAGGTATGGTAGGTCCTACACAATCGTTTGCTAATCACTCGCTGTTTGTCAAATGCATTTATTGCAAAAAACACCGCCAACGACTCTAAAACTTCTGTATGGAAGAGCAATTATTGCGCAAAAACGCTATCGTTTTGCTCTTGAAAAAGATACATAATAAGCCTGCCGCTCTACTTGTTGTGATCGCGGGTTAATCCTTTAACAATATGAGTACGTACATATTTATCGTAGGAGAGAAGAACTTGGCTCTTTTTAGATTTACCGGAAGGACTGGCCCGCATTGGCAGAGGATTTTTGCCAAGTTGTGGGACATAATGGGCTAATTAGATTAGCTATATTTATTTATGTCAATACGCCAACAGCTTCCTATCTATAGCTCGGTCAAGATAACTGAGCACCCGAAATGTCAATGTAACTGTGACGTTCGACTCTTGCTATTGGCTCACGGGGCGAACGCGGGGCGCCATGGAGCGACTCCGTCGAACAACTTTTCGTGCACGTCAAAGTCGAAACCACCGGAAGGCGAGGAAGATCGTCCATGTAATAAACCGACCTTATGAATTTTGCTGTGGGATGGGATCGGCCTAGCACGACTGCACCAGATTGTAGCCCAGCAGGGAGAACTGTTGCCAGTTCACCATATGTTCTAATCCAGGACATGGTTTATCCGTGTGCGAAGATTCATCCAAATTCTATCAGTCGTTTAAGAGACATTGAGGAGCTCGTGGCTAAATAATAACAGCCGTACTTGTCGATCATCAAGGTTAAGCAACGCTTGACGAGGTCGGTCCGTGGATGGGTGACCATTTCAGCATACCGAGTTTCCTCCGTGCCTCGGAAAGCACGTTAAGCCGTTGGTCCCGGCTGTTATTTGAAGATCTTTGACAGTCGTTACGGGTAGTCAGAAGCTTGAGATCTGACACCAGTCTTGCCAAGGGGTACCGTGTTACCCAGTTACTGGGTTGTGGTGGTCAGATAGGCAGTCGCTTCATGTAAAACACTGGCACTTAGCTGAATCCGGTAAGACTGGAAGCTGACCCCAACATAGTTGGGAAAAGGCTAGGCATGTTGATTGTTAAGGTGACATTAATTTAAAAAAATACATTCCGGCTTTTACATTTATAAAATAACTAGCTGCCGGCCACGGCTCCGCCCGTGTGGTATTAGTACTTCTTTTAATATCTTTATAAACTTCGATCATCGAAGTTTATAAATTATAGCCTACGCATGTGTTATTCTGATGTACCTATTTAACCTATATTTCTGTAGCTTCATCAAAATCCGTTCTGTAGTTTTTTCGTGAAAGATTAACAAACATCCATTCATCCATCCCCACAAACTCTCACGTTTTTAATAATAATAGGAAGTAGGATATTAGGTAGGTACCATGTATGACATTGATTTTAATATTACAGGTACGTCAATGTAAGGTACCTATACTCCATTTGAAATATTATTACAACCCTTTTTTTACAGTCCGTTCAACCGATTTTTAGTTCTATCCCGTAAGTATAATAATAACGTAAAAAGCATAAACCTGTTACCAAAACTGTTTACTACAGCTGCCATTTGTTTTATCACCAACGCAATAGAAGTCAAAAGCGGTTGAACGTGCTGTAAAATCCCGAGCAAAACGCCGAGCAAAACGCCGCGCTAGCCGTTGTTCGTGCAGTTTTTAGGAGCTATCTTCTCGTAATTTAAAAAGAAATATCAATTAATAAAAATACATTAAAATTCTACATATTCCAAAATGGTAGTTTTTTTTTTATGTATTATATTATGTTTCATAAATCTCCTTCCAACAAAACCATGAAAATGAGAAATAATTATTGATAGCATGTATCTAATACAAACAAAATAACAAATCTCGTAAAGTATTCAATAATTAATTTTCTACTAACACTAATGGGTAGACAATTTAATAACGAACATTTTTGTCGTATTTTTTTTTTCAAAAGACCAATATTCGATTTGACATTTTATTTTAAAATCTGGGCGTATTCCCTACTGTAATTCATGCGCCACCAGTGCAGCTAGGCCAATAGGAATGCTCATATCTCATGCTGATTTTTGGTCAGGGTACGGCCTTAAATGTCTAATGCTATCTGAAATGGAGTATACGTTCGTAGGTACTAAAATCTGTCTAAAAGTTTAACAGGACTCACGCTTCCACTCAAATATCCTATTATCTATCTAAATAGATCTAGATTATTTAATTACTATTCATTAGTAAAAAAGTAATATGTCATTCTAAAAGGGTGTCTAATGTTACTTTTTATAGAGACAATGCGGATCGTGTGAGTTTTGGTGTTGGAAAAATCATAAAGGAAATGGCTCGAAGAGGCACACAAAACTTGGTTGCCATCGAAAAAGCGTAAGATTATTGCTAAATTATTAAAACTCAAATTATTAAGTTCTTTTTGTACTTATCAAGTTTTTATTTTTGTGTTTTTTTTCTGTATTTTTCATGGTATGTAGGTATCTATTCGTCATACCAAGGGGTCTACTCCCTAACTCCGTCAACGAAGTTACGGGCCCGTCCGAAAGTACTCCGGAGCTTCGGAGCGAACCCTACTCCGTAATGATTTTTATTTCGGACGGGTAAAAACACATCGGGAGTATGTACAACTGTCAAATTGTGTTGTTATTCAGGTACCTACCATAAGTTCGAAAAACATTTGACCGAATTTCATTTCACCTAAAGCTTTTCAACTATAATAGTTTAGTTTTTTTTTACTTGATCGAAGTCACGTCTGCCACTGTCTCAGTTGACCTATTATCAACTCGATTTTGTTCGTTACTCCGACCGACGCGGCGACGTGTCATTTGGTCGATTTTTTTTTACCGAAATTACACTTAGACGAAATATTTTTTTTTCGTAGTATGTATTTATTATTATACGCAAATCAAAATACTAATTGATACAGAAACAGTGGGCGAATACAAATGTTTAAAACAGCGACTAGATTTTTTTTTATTACGGATCCTCACTGCGCGGGGCTCCTATTTCTGTCTGCAGGGTCTAAAAATTAACATAACCTGAAGTAGATGACGGGAGCTAAGTTCGCTCGCTTTGCTCGCTCACTTCAGCTCCCGTCCCCCTTCGAACCTAACCTATTAATAAATCATTTGCATGAAAATTCAAAATAAATACGTAAACACAGACAAGACTGCGTCAAGTCAGTTTTGCAGCGATTCATAGCTGTCACTAAATTTTATACAACAACATAATGACTTTTTATGACACTATATCAATTTTAAATTGAAAATGCTACCAATATATTTGTGACCAAATAATATTCCGTAAAATGTTGTTTCGGTGTGGTAGAAATATGGCAAAAGAAAAAAATTCAAAAGAGGCTTCGGCCAAAAGCAAAAAGTTATTTTTTAAATCGGCGAAATGTAGTTCGGCAAAATAATACATATGCCACATGATAATTCGATGATCTGAAAATATGCCAAATAATACAATATAGCAAAAAAGACGTCGGTCAATAGTTGTCGGTGAAATGAAATTCGAACAAAAAACATTCGGAAAAGTGATCGGTTCCCGTTATTCATTCTTAGTTCGAGCCTCGAACGAATCATGCGTCTCGTAACAAAGTCCGAGACTACGGACTTCGTGCTTAGAGAGAAGACCCCCTGGCGCAAATGAACTCTAATCTTTGTTTCTTTTCCAGACCTGATAGTAAGATTGTCGACGAGAGCCTGCGACAATATAGGTAAGTATTTACCTAGGTACATTATGTATGTTATCGTAAATTATATTTTAAGGGCTTATTTTATAATGTTTCTGTTTGTTAGAGTGGCTGAAATCGAACTCAAACGTGCATGTGAGAGGTAAGTTTTACTTGAAATCTACCATAATCTATCTACAGGGTATCGCCGATATCGACGCGAATTAGAGTAAGAGCAGATTCTCGTCTCTCTCGTAGACGCTCTAAAAAAGTGCAGTTTTTGTTTTAATTAGGACAAAGCCGACGAAAAACACCAAAGCTAGTTAGGGATCCAGAATCATGTACTGAATCCGTGGTACTCCTATTTGTATCGATTTCAGAGACAGCCTGTATATATGCAGGAATCAGCAGGAGTAGATAGGTTGCACCTACCCGTTCTATGAGTCAATCTCAAAAATTTCCGGAGCTCAAATAAATAAACTGGCCAAGTGCGAGTCGGACTCGCGCATGCAGGGTTCCGTACCATTATTGCAATAACCGCTTTTATTTGGTTTATAGTATTTGTTGTTATAGCGGCAACAGAAATACATCATCTGTGAAAATTTCAACTGTATAGCTATCACGGTTCATGAGATACAGCCTGGTGACAGACAGACAGACAGACGGACCGCGGAGTCTTAGTAATAGGGTCCCGTTTTTACCCTTTGGGTACGGAACCCAAAAAAACAAAAAAATGACATGCTCTGATCACGTTTCTGTGGTCCATTTTTGTTTTAATAAGCACTCAGATAAATAACAGCATGCAGTAAGAAATTAACTTTACAAATTGTGTATTGATGAATACACTCTTGTATTAAAAATAAATTATCATAGTTAAGAGAATTTAAAAATAGTTCAGGTGTTTCAAAATGCTACAACCGTGCTAAATGATCTACTAACACTACTTTTGATTTAATATGTAAAATTTCTGTTACCAAATTATGCGAATTTAAAAGATTGTTTTATAGAATTCGTGTAACGAGAGCCTCTTCAGATGATCGTCGAAGCTCTTGGCTATTATGCCATTGGCCGTCACGACAATCAGCACAATGACTGCTGTATTCACATCCCACATGTCGACAACCTCGCGAGCCAGATCAAGATACTTAGTCTCTTAACTCTCTCAGCCTTCACGAGGTTCTTGTCGTGGGGGACCGCTATATCAACAATCATTGCGCGACCCTCTAGTCGGTCTAACACTATGTCAGGCTTATTGGCAACAATAGTCCGGTCAGTGATAGTCTGATCCCAATACAATGTGGCATTTTCACATTTTCGAGAACTGTGTCGGGCACATACTTAAGGCACTTCCGATTCCACAAGATTATTTATATTATTATTATTCGAAATATTTTTAACCACTATACTTTTTCTAAACCTTTGGTGTAAACACTTTTATCTCTTAAAATATCTACAATCAAATTCTGATGATTTGAGTAAGACACAAATCCTTCACTCCAGTATATATTTCTATTATGTTCAATCCAACTGACTTGCTGTTTTTCTGGTGTCGTCAAATCGTAAAATGGAAATGGTAGCTTAATTAAAAACACCTGTATTTTTATTACTTAATACAGCAATTTGTTTAATAATAAATTCATTTTTTTCTGTTAAAACTTTGAACATCTACGATGGCAGTCATCGAGACCAGTTTCCTCTTCTTAAGTTTTGGTGCCGCTTCAAAAAATTTATCAATCGCCTGCGATTAAATTTTTCTGGTACAACTCTCTTCTTCGTGTTGATGTAATAGAGGCGAGTAGTATAGGTCTACCAGAATCTCATGGCAAATGTGGAAATAAAAAATTGTTGTGTGCAATACTGGGGAAATTGGATTAAACGATCTTGATACTGTTTAATTTTTATTTATGTCTTTAGTAATAATGAACATGAGGTACCTATATTATAGTAGTCACAGCGGATCTTTGTGTCTTTGAACTTGGTCCTGCCTACCATTGGTAAGAAACAGTTTGTCATCGAGTATACTGCATAGAGTAAGCGAGATAGGACGATGTGACATACATAAGCGAGTGAAAGAGACAGTTATACAATGCTATCTTCACCTTCAACATTGACACAAAAATAGCTACTGCACGGGGTCTTGCAACCAATTCAGAGACACAAAGATCCACTGTGAGTATTATAGGTATGTGTATGAATAATGTTGTTATACATCGGGTTCTTAACATAGGAAAAATAAATCAATTGAATATTAATTTATGTACTAATTTATTAAATATCATTTAAATCATACTAATAACTTAAAACCTTATTCAGAACTAGAAAACTAGATTACGATTCCATGAACTCCACTGTGATTTCAAAAACTTTTATCTTTGTAGTTTTATGTCATCTCTCTCCATCAAAATGGTTCTTTTTCATTGGCATTTAACATATTCAAAACCAATCTCTTTATGTATAAAGTCTGTAAAAAATAATAAAATGTATCATGTTACTTATAGTCATTCATCATCATCACTCTATATATACTTTTTTTATGTAAATTTTATGACCTGGTTGCTAGGACCTTTTAGCCACGTCTTTGGAAAGAGTTTTGGATCTTATATTTATTCTTTAGTATGCATTAGAATGCGGATGTAACAGATTCTAATGTTTTTTGGAGTATTTGGCAGCAAGTCAGTCTTCCCAATAAGCTTTGCGGAGGCAGTCAATACTCCGCTCCACTATCCCGAGATCGCTTCTGTCAATGATTTTACAAATTGTCCAGTTGCGTAGACAGTTGAGACACAAAACTACACCAATAATAAATCACAATATCCACTAGGAATCAATTTGCAAATAATATTAACAGCCACTGAACTTCACTCGACAAAAACTCCCGTCTCTACACACGTCCCACTGCAGGGCGCAGATTATTACTTAATATTTTTCTTACGTCAAAGATTCTCAATCTCCGTTAAAATCAATATCTTGTCGAAGAATTAGTAACAGATACATTACTGTTGCCATTTCCTTCCGGCCATCATTCGATGTGCCCTGACCTACGATTTACCATATAATAGTAATGCAAAGAAATAAAAATTAAGTAAGAAAAATATAAAATAAACTAAAAGTATCAAAACAAGTCAGTACAACTTACCGGTCCACTCTACGACGCACTTTAAAATCAAAGATTGTGTTTGATTTACGCCTTCTTCTTCCCATAATTTATGATATACATTGAAAACAATATGTCTCGCTTGAGATCGAAGTGGGTTTTTCGGGTCGTGGGGCTTTTGGGACCGGGACCGCGGTCCCAGATTCCACCTACAAATACATTTATTATTTTTAGTAGTATTTTGGGACCACAAGAAAAAAAAAGTTAAAGTACAGTTAACAAAAAAGATGATATAATATTTTAATCAACAATTGCTTGAATATCAGTGTCAGTACAAAATAAAGGGTAATATTATTTCGTTGCACTTATAAAAGGATAGTTGTAGCAATAAAGTAAAATAAAAATATATCAATCATGTTTAAGAGAAGAGAGAGATGTATGTATGATGTGAGTATGAAGAATATGCTATGCGCGCACGTAGATGTGTGGTAGAGAGATACTCGCCCACACGTCACATCATCAGACAGTGTAGCTGGCGGAGACACGATGTGCAACTAAGAACGAGTTTGACTTTATCATGTCAACCAAGATACAAATGTTCAAAGATGTGTCAGTGATCATTTCGGTGAAAACTGCGGGCGATCACCGCATGGTAAGAGCTGTCCATACAGTCAGGCCTAAGTATTTCAAGACCCACCGTACAGATAGAAACAAAAAGCTCTCGGATTCTACTCTCAAGCTCATGAAGGAGAGACGTGAGAAGATTCTGTAGTCTTCAGACGATGCGTTAACATACCAGCAGCTAAATAGACAGATCTCAAAGTCCTTGAAAAGCGACTTCCTCCGGTTTAATACCAAAAGTATTGAAGACGCGATTAAGCGGAAATAATGGCTCCAAGGTCATTGCAAGAGATCTGACTTTTGAGCAACCCACGAAACTGAAGACCAACGATTGCATGATAATATCCGCCAAACCGGAGCTTCTGAGGGAGATCGAGAGATTCTATGGGCAGGTACACGTCAACCAGTAAACCCGTCGCGAATCTAGCAAATTAACCTAGAACTAGATGCACCCGACACTATACCGAAGACATGCCAGACGTCAGCCTGTACGAGATTAGGATGGCAAAAAACAGCTAAAGAACAACAAGGCGCTGGTTGATGACAGAATTACGGCCTAACTATTGAAGGCGGGTGGAAAACCAGTACTTAAGGCTCTTCAGAAGCTGTTTGATTCCGTCATACTCGAGGGGAAACGCCACAGGCAAGGTGTGGTGGTACTCTTCTTCAAGAAGGGCAAAAATGCCCTATTGAAAAAGTACCGGCCCAACTGTCTTCTTAGCCATGTCTACAAGCTGTTTTCAAGAATCATCACGAATCATCTTGTGCGCAGATTTGACGATTTCCAGCCTCCCGAACAAATCGGATTCCGTAAAGGCTCTAACACCGTATTAGACATACATACGCTGCGGCAGGTTATACAGAAGACTGAAGAGTACAACCTTCTTCTCTACTTTACTGTCTCTCAAGATACAGGTTGCCCTAGTTTGAGAGGCAAGGTTCATTAACCAATGGTTACAATGTAGTTTCTACGATATAGCTGTATACTTATGTGAACACTTATTATTGTAACATTTTTGTACCAATAAACATTTATTATTTATTTATTTATTATTATTAGCATTTGTAGACAACGAGAAAGCCTTCGATTCGATCGAGACTTGGGCTGTACTGCAGTCTCTCCAACGGTGCCGAATCAACTACAGGTACATCGAAGTGTTGAATTGTTTGTACAAAAACGCCACCATGTCAGTTCCTTTGCAGGATCAGACCTCAGAACCTATCCTTCTGCAGCGAGATGTGAGATAGGGAGACGTCATATCGCCGAAACTGTTCACCGCTGCTCTGGAGGAATTCTTCAAGGTTCTGGACTGGAGAGGGCCAGGTCAATGGTGAGAACATCACGCACCTTCGGATTGCGGACGAAATAGTGGTCAGGGCTGACACCATGCAGGATCTCAGTACAGTGCTTGATGACCTCAGTAGAACTTACTAAAGATTGGGTCTTAAAATGAACATGGACAAAACCAAGGTGATGTTGAATACCCATGTTACACCCACTCCTATCACCAACGTGACTAAACTCGAAGTTGTGGATGACTATGTCTACCTGAAACAAAAGATCCAGTTGGGTTGGGTCAACTGTCGAAACTGACTCGTCTAGGCAGCGTTCGGCAAGTTGCGCGGTATCTTCTCGTCCAACTTACCACAGTGTCTCAAGACGAAAGTCTATGAGCAGTGTGTGGTGCTAGTATTGACCTATGGCTCTGAGACGTGATCGCTCACAATGGGCCTCATCTGAAAGCTTACAGTTACCTAAAGGGCAATAGGAGGGCTATGCTCGGAGTATCCTTGTGTGATCTAATCAGAAATGAAGAGATCCGCAAGAGAATCATGGTTACCGACATAGCCCGAAGAATTGCCAAACTTAAATGGCAGTGGGCAGGGCACATTGCTCGCAGAACGGATGGCCGATGGGGCAGAAAAGTTCTGGAGTGGTGACTGCCAACTGGAAGACGTTGTGTTAGAAGTCCTTCCACAAGGTGGACCGATGACCTGGTGAAGGTTGCGGGAATCCGCTGGATGCGGAACGCACGGGACTGCCTATGTCCAGCAGATGATGATGATGAATAGATATACATATATAAATATTTATTTATATTGTGTGGTAATTATATTTCGTAATGAGTATCTTATTTTTAGATTTACTTCAAATTTACGTTCAGATTTACTTTAAATAAAAGAAATATTTTATCGTTTTATAAAAATAGTTTAAATATTTTTGGTTGACTGTACTTTGCCAAGACATAACTTTTTTTATTTTTTTCTGGTCCCGAAGTACTACTCAAAAATAATATTGTATCTGAAAGGGGAATCTGGGACCGCGGTCCCGGTCCCGAAAGCCCCACGACCCGGTTTTTCGACATACTCACAAAAATAACAAATTTTCAAGATAATATCGAAAAAATTCAGCAGCGGTTGACACATCAAATACTTTGATTTGACTGGTGACAATTGACATTGCCATATGAAAATCACAATTAAAAAAAAATTAAAAATGCCATGAGATTCTGGTAGACCTATAATACTGTTTATAGGTATGTTCATCATTGTCTACGAAACTGAATGATTTCTGCAATAACTCAGTTAACATGTTAATACCAATTTGCTTACACTTTGAATATCACACATGCAAGCAAAAGTTCTTGTAAATAAAAAAGACAGAAAAAAAAGTAAGTTTTTTAAAAGAATCAACACTTACCTCCATTGGGTAGCAAAAAAACGGTGGCTCTTAGGAAAAAAGTATGAAAACATTTTTATAGATAATTATCTGATCTACAATTTTTATACAGGCTAATTTTATGATAAAACTTACCGTTTTGTTGAAAATCGTGAAAACCCCGTTTTTGTGACCTTTGACAGAGAGTATTTTTGTCCAGGTGTCGGATCTATGAGGACTTTTTTGATTTCATTTATGATGGTGTTTTGTACAATCCTACCAATTTTCAGCTGGTTACGAATTTTTGTACCCTCGGCTGTCTAAATTGACCGGACTAATATTTAGTATATTTGACATGTTTAATTTAAATTTATTTTCGATCGTTAAAATACCTGCTATCCATAGATAAGAACCCGAAAGCTCGGCGGCGGACGGCGCAAAATTAACTATAGATAAGAACAAGCAAACAATGAAACTCGTCGGGGTGATTAGCTCGCGAACAATTAATGGCTCACCCTCGACAACGAAAAATAGAAACGATATCGAACGTGATATATAAGTGCTAGTAGCTAGTAATTCCAAATCTCCAGAAAGAATCTCCATCGTAGAAAAAAATAGACCACCGAAACATAATCAGAGCATAGCAAACAATTCCTTTTTATTTATGACTAGCTGACCCGGCAAACTTTGTTTTGCCATAAAAAGACCAAACATTTATCTACCCTATCCTACCCTACCCTAACCTACCCTACCCTACCCTACCCTACCCTACCCTACCCTACCCGTCCCTACACTACCCTACCCTACCCTACCCTAACCTACCCGACCCTACACTACCCTACAATACTCTACCCTACACTACCATACCCTACCCTACCCTATCCTACCCTACCCTACCTATATAGCCTATGTCCTTTCCCAGGTCTCAAACTATCTTCATACCAACTTTCATCTAAATCGGTGCAGCGGTTTAAGCGTGAAAAGGTAACAGACATACAGACAGACAGACAGAGTTACTTTCACATTTATAATATTAGTATGGATAAGCGCCGGCAATTTTTAAGATCGACTCAAATCATACTGTAACCATGCCTATGTTTTACAAAAATAAAAAAAAGATTCATAGAAAATCGTGAGCCAGAACCGATGCAACCTATCTACTTGCAGGATTCAATTCACGGATTTGATTGAACAAGTTCTATGGTTTTTTTTTCATTATTTAAATAGGTAATAGTACCTAAAATTGCCGGTCTTTTATCAGATTTTTTTACTATTATTTATCGGCTCGCGCTTGACCACTATCTATAATAATATCTATCTATAATTAAGAATATTGAGTAACAACGTCTTCAAAGAACGAATAGGTAATCAAAACAACAATTTTGGAAATTGACTTTAATATGGGGCTGGCCAAAACAGACCAGATTTTTCTCTTTTTATTATTTATATTTTTCTGTTTTACTTTTTTTTAGAAATGTTTCGATCAATTTACCTCCAGAACCTGAAACTCACATTGAAATAATAAGACGGCAGACTGGATTTGTTCGTCCGGAAGATTTAGCTAGAATGCGACAATTCGAAAGAGATGATGATGATTACAGCGACGATAGCGAACTCGACGATTATCAGCCGTACACTAGGTGACAGTACTAAATAAAGTCAGGGAAATAAATTGTATATATAATGCTTACCTATCAAATTGGCTACCAAATCAACTTTACTTGGAGAATGCTCATCGATGTATGGAATCCCGTACCAAGCTGCATCAAAATCAAACTTTGTTTGTTTTATACTACACTGACCATGTTAACTCCTACAAACTTCTTTCTGAAAACAAAACCCGGGTTGTGGAGTTATTTCATAAAATCGAAAATTACCTAAAAACTAGTTATATTTTGTTCGACACTATCAACGCCGTTTTTTATTAAAGACAAGTTATACATGAACGTTATAGTTATTTATTAAACAAAAGACACCATTACTGGTTAGTAGATTCATCAAAAATCGATTCTATTGCATTCTACATCTTTATGACCGGCTGCTGTGAACGGCCAATTAACCATAGATAAAATAATGATACCTAATCTTTTATAAGTAAATGATAAGATTCTATTCTAGATTTTTTAATTAATGTAGAATTGGAAACGTATAATTTTTTTACAGTGATCATGACACTTTCAAAAAACAAGGTTACGTTAATCATTTATCATATCATGGGAAACGGAACGTCATTTATAGAGAGTAAAACAATATTCATAATTTTAAACTCAAAAGTAAATTCTCTATTCAAAAATCAAATCCGCGACGCGTAATGTCGTAAAAAAATATGAAACTAATTACTATAAAATTTTGGTCTTGATGCGTGAGACTTTTTGGTACCACTTTTGGTCATTCTCCTTACAGTACTTGGTATGAATTGGTAATATTGAACTCGGAAAATTGACGTAGTATGTCAATTTATAAAAGATACAATTAATTTGCCTGGCTGTGCTTTATAGTAGGTACCTATATGTATCTACTACATACTTTGCATTATCTTCGGTGGGGGTATCTTTTACAGTTTTTGCAATGTCTTGGACATCATCAAATACAATCTGATCTCGCAACTGTAAAGAAGCTTTTGAGGTATTTTGTATACCTATCAATCTATTTCTCACTAAACGAACTAAAATACCTCATACGCCCATTAACGGAAACCTACACTTGACCTGCCGTACAAGGAAAACACAGTATCATATTATGTGCTTATTTTTTTCCACTTAGACAAGTATCAATCCAACAACCTCAACCAATAACCATCAGTTATAAAAAAAGGGAAAGCCATAAGGGTCCGGAAAAAACAAAAATAGATGCGCAAGAGAAGCCAAGAGACGAGTTACTACTACTACATGAAAGCGATGAAGAATTTGAGAAAAGGTACAATAACTTGATTTTTTAGACATGTGGAGAAGAAGTTCGAGGTAAACTGTGGTATAAGTTAGAACTGGTAGAACCGAAGCACGGTAATATTAGTAGAGAAACGGTGGAAGATCGAACATCATCCATCAGATAACTAGATGATACATATTTTTTTATTAAATATAATTTATTAACAAACATGCTTTTGATAACTTGCCTATCGAAAAGTTTACGTAGCTATTTTTAATTGAAGTAATTTTAATCACTATTCTTTCATTACCTTCACTCTTTTGATAACCGAATGAATTTCATCTCAACTGAAATATATTCTGATTTGATCTCTTATTTCTGTGCATGGCTACCTGGAAAGCAGATGTGAACAGGTATGTTAATATAGGTAAGTACACCGATCTGTTAACCAATCAGAAATCAATATCCTATGTAACATATTTCAATTACAAAACCAATCGTATAGGCTTGCCTGCAAAAAATCTTACATAAAATATTATTGCCAAGCTATAAAGTTTTAGAATTGCAGCTATTTGATAGGTGCGAGAGAGAAAGTATAGCGTCCGAGGTCCGTGTGATAGGACAGGGCACAACACAACATAGCTTAGCTTAGCTTAGGACAATAAGGACAACCTCTTGCAAAATTGTACATAACGAAAATTGCAAAAAAGAATCAAATAAAAGTTTAAAATCAGTAAATAGTATTAACCTGGTGCATCAAAATATTCAAGGATTTTTTAACAAGGATTTAGAAGTAGATTTATTTATGAATTTTAATAGCATTGATATTCTTTGTATAACAGAACATTGGCTTAAAAGCCACCAGTTTTTGTTCAATTTTAATAATCACCAGGTTGGTAGTTCATTTAGCAGAGTTAATGCTATACATGGTGGCTCTTTGATTTTAATAAGTAACCAGCTTAAATTTAAGGACCGTAAGGATATTGTGAGCCTATCTGCTGAGCGGTCAGTTGAAATAGCTTGTATAGAATTGGAGCAGTTTATTGTATTAGGTGTATACAGACCCCCTTCAGGATTGTATGACTGCTTTGAAAAGGTAATGGATGAAGTGTTACACAAGATTTGTAACTCAAATAAATCCATTATCACTTGTGGTGATTTTAATGTTAATTTACTAGAAAACTCAAGTTCTTGTAGTAAAATAATAAGTCTGTTTCAGTCCTACAATCTTGTAAACCTATTTTTTGAGCCCACAAGAATAACCCCTACTAGTGCCACATGCTTAGATAATATTTATACTAATGTTATACCTGTCCACAAAGAAATTATAAATTTACTAGATTCTGATCATTGTGGGCAGAGGATTACTATACAAAACCTAAACAACAAAGTGGCTAAAAAGGATATCACTGTTAACCTTCCGGACCGTAATGTTGAATTTGCAAAATGTTGAATTCCCAAAATGTTAAATTTTCAAAAGGTTGGATCCCAAAATGTTGAATTTGGAAAATGTTGAACTGTTAATCCCAAAACGTTGAATTTGCAAAATATTGAGTTTGTATAATGTTGAATTCCCAAAATATTGAATATTCAAAATGTTGAATTCCTAAAATGTTGAATTTAAACTAATCCTACAATGTTGAATTCCCATAATATTGAATTACGGGACTATGATCCCGAAGTCAATATAATATAATGTTGAAAACATTACGTTCTGACAAAAGTATTTCCTACTATGGCGATGGAACTTTTTGAACTTGTCCGCGACCATTTTATCAATTATATATTTTACACCTTGATGTTTATTCAAATGAAAGGAGCATAGATATTTATCCAGCACTATATTTATTTTTACCTAACAAAACGCAGATAACTTATACTCGGCTATTTAAACTAATTAAAGATGAACTCAAAGTCAACATTAGTTTATTTAAATGTGATTACGAAATCGCCCCAATTAATGCAATACAACAGATATATAGAGATGTGAAAATTACAGGGTTTTATCAACACTTTAATAAAGCTATTTGGAAGAAGGCGACAGAACTAGAGATAGCCAAAAAGACAACCACTAAAAACTTTGTCTATAAATCTGAAAGGAACATTGTCCGATTGTGCTCTTATTTTGTGCTATTACCTTCAATACATATGCAAAAGACCTTGGATGAGATTACTGAAAAAGCTCCTGATACACCGACAATGCATTTGTTTCTGGAATATTTTGAAAAACATTGGTATAATAAGGACCACAATTTGTTAAGTTGCGCAGATAATATCCACAGAACCACTCAGAACTCATGTGTATCATCGAATACCAGACTACCGAAAACACCCAATATATTTCTCGTTTTCAAAACGATAATAAAAGAAGCGCATTATTTTGATAGAAAAATTGAAAGAGCATTATTTTATCCATACTTAAAAAAACCGGGGAATGAGGGATATAATTTTTAACCACAAGTATGAAAATCTATTGAGAAAACTTGAAAAACAGGCACTTTCGGCTTTGGAGTTTCTCCGAAAAATAGTCTACATTAGGCTTAAGCTAGGTTCGTAATTGTGTTACCAAAAATATATATATATAATTTTATTTTAAACGTTTAACTAATCAATAAGCTTGAATCCTTTTTTAAATTAAAGTTAAATATAAGAATAGTTATTTATGCTACAAGTGCGGAAGGTAGGTGATTTCCGATGAGTGGCATTTTTATTCACGAGCGAGCGAAGCGAGTGAGTGGATAAATCGACACAAGTCGGTAATCATCTTACGTACGTGTATCATACTGTCAACAAACATCAACATCATTGTGCGAGGAAATAAATAAATTAATAATATGAAATTAATAAAATGGCGGGCTTATTCAAGCGCGTTCAGCATATCCACAGATTAACTAATAGTTCCTCGGGCATATCTACTGCGCATGTGCAAATAGCTGTCACATCGTAACGCAATAAGACACGAGCAAAAAATACGTTCTGCCAAACATATTTAATGAATATTTAAAATTAATTTATTGATCAAAATCAAAATCTAGAGTAATTAAAAACGCCTAAAATAAAGTATTAGTTTTATTTTACCTTTTATATGAATGATAATCTGTACCTAACTATTTTTTTAAACTTCTCAAATAATAAAAACTCTATGCGTCGGGCTGACGTTGGAGTTAAAAATTAAAAAAGTACAGGAAAGTAAAAAGCACTAGTGAAAAAAAGTGACACTTTCCGCACAGTTTGGCTGCTTGGAAAACCGCTCTTTTCGAGGACATGCATTGTAATAGTTATTTATGATACAAGTGCGGAAGGTAGGTTATTTCCGATGAGTGGCATTTTTATTCACGAGCGAGCGAAGCGAGTGAGTGGATAAATCGACACAAGTCGGAAATCATCTTACGTACGTGTATCATACAACATTTTACTATGCATTGTGCGAGGAAATAAATAAATTAATAAAATAAAATTAATAAAATGGCGGGCTTATTCAAGCGCGTTCAGTATATCCACAGATTATCTAATAGTTCCTCGGGCATATCTACTGCGCATGTGCGAATAGCTGTCACATCGTAACGCAATAAGGCACGAGCAAAATATACGTTCTGCCAAACATATTTAATGAATATTTAAAATTAATTTATTGATCAAAATCTAAATCTAGAGTAATTAAAACGCCTAAAATAAAGTATTAGTTTTATTTTACCTTTTATATAAATGATAATCTGTACATAACTAATTTTTAAAACTTTTCTCAAATAATAAAAACTCTATGCGTCGGGCTGACGTTGGAGTTAAAAATTAAAAAAATACAGGAAAGTAAAAAGCACTAGTGAAAAAAAGTGACACTTTCCGCACAGTTTGGCTGCTTGGAAAACCGCTCTTTTCGAGGACATGCATTGTAAAATATATTTTGTTTCCATCATTTTAATTAATGAATAAAAGCACACGTTAACTTTTACATAGTTTTTTTTTATTTTAGAATTGGATTTGTTGTTTGTTTTGAGGAGAGGCGGTGTGGGTTGAGTGTTGGGCGGCTTTTAATGAACTACAACCTCACGACCGAATTGCATAAATGTATCTACTTGTTAATACACAAAACATTTAGCAAATTCAACATTTTGGAATTTACTGTTCATCATTTTGCAAATTCAACATTTTAGAATTTACAGTTCAACATTTTGCATATCCAACATTTTGAGAATTCACCATTTTGCAAATTCAACATTTAGCAAATTCAACATTTTTCAAATTCAACATTTTGGGATTCAACCTTTTGAAAATTCAACATTTTGGGACTTCAACATTTTGCAAATTTAACATTACGGTCCGGAAGGACTGTTAACCCCAAAACTGTAAGTCGTTTGGCAGCTTTTAAGGCTAAACTCATTAATAAATTACCAATTTTGTCAATTCATGCTGATCCTAATCATCTATATGATGATTTTTTTAGTATATACTGTAAACAATTTAATTCGACCTTTATTCCCAAGAATATCTCCGTTAATAGTAACGCATCATTCGGTGATTGGGCGACCATTGGTATTCATAAAAGTAGAACATGGCTTTATGAGCTGTACAGTGAAAGGCCTTATGTAAACACTGCTGAATTTAATTTATATGTTAGAAATTATTCAAAATTATTTAAAAATGTTTGTAGTTTGGCCAAGTCGCATTATTTGAGTTCGAAGATTAAAAACAGTAGTAATGTTATTAAAACGACTTGGAATATTATTAATAGTGAAACGGGAAGATCTGGTAACCGAAATACTGACTACAGCCTGTCTATTAATGACAACATCATTCAATCAGAACTCAGACTCACAAGTTGCAGTGGCCTTTGAAAATTTCTTTTCGGATATTCCCATTTCAACTACTAAATCCCTAAACTCATCACCTTCTGTTGCTGAGTCTTTGCTAAAAGAAAATGTTAATGTCTGCCATACGGAATTTCTTTTTGAACATATTACTTGTAGAGACATAATTAAAACCTTTCACACTTTAAATGTTAAAAAGACTGCAGATCTGTGGGGTCATTCTGTAGAAGTTGCTAAGTCTATTATTGATGTTGTCGCACCTAGTTAAGCTATTATCTTTAATAATTGTATCGACTGTGGGGAGTTTCCTGACCTAATGAAGAATAGTAAAATAATACCTTTGTTTAAATCAGGTAGTACATCAGACCCTACAAATTATAGACCTATTTCAGTACTACCTACTTTTAGTAAAATATTTGAGAAATTAATTTTAGAGCAATTGCAAAGATTTTTTTAATAAGCATAAATTATTACATAGCAAACAGTTCGGTTTTACAAGGGGTCGTTCAACTACTGATATTACTACAGACTAAGTATACATAAGTATATTTATGAAAATCTTTTATATGCTCATAAAAATATAAAATTGTTTAAAAAATACAGTGATATCCATAACATAAATACTAGGAACAAACACAAATTTGTAGTACCTACAACAAGGCTCAAGAAGATAGGTGGCTCGTTTAGATGTCAATGTGTACGCTTTTATAATAAGCTTCCAAGGCACGTACAAGATCTAAGTCTTAATAAATTCAAATCATTCATTAAACGTAAGTTGTGCTAGAAAGCGTTTTATACTATTAAAGATTACGTTGAGGACAAAAAGGCTTGGGATTGAGCTGCTCCAATTAATTTTGATTTTTTATATTTTGCACCGTGAATTTTGTTTTTAATTTTGATATTTTTTTTTGTTTTCTTGCAATGACGAGAAAATTTACTTTTTAAAGTATTACATTATTTTATTTTTATTATTGTGAATGTGAAGACTATGTGGTTTTTTTTTAATTTATCTTAGTTAGTTTTTACTCATGGTTTGGCAGTTTGAGTAGTTTATGCGGCCTACCCGAATGTCCTTACTTTGGTATTGTTCGTCGAATCGTTGAGCTCCTTAAATTCTGAGTTGAGCTGCTCGGTTATTGACAAATGCGTGCACTGACTGGACAGGTCCACTCAATCTGGCTGGTTCTTTCCTCAAAAGACCATTTCAGACATCTGTCTACATGGTCTTCACATGATATAACCAAGATTTTGTCAGGACTTTAAAAGAGACTGTGACCTCTGAGTTTGTTTCGGCCTTTCTTCTCAGAGTAGTCAGTTAGGAAACGCCGACCTCATCTAGTTTTAAAAAATATGATCGACATGTAAAAGAGTTTGTACAAACCAACTTACAGAAATAAAATTATTTATCATTTATTTATCATTTAGCAACTGCACGCTACCTGACCGTTGAATGTATCCGAGTCACAGATTACTTTCCGAGTGCGCATGTGAGGGACAGAGACAGCATTTGTTTACACTCGACAGTAATTTAGAACTCTAATTAATTATAACTCTAATTTCGATCATAATTTCTGTATTATTACATATTATATATACTTACAGCTATGAAATAATCATAAATAAATAATTTAACATATTAATAAATACATTTTCTATTTTTTTTAAAGCTTAGTTATATGGTTTTAAAATTATTTAAAAATCTATATTTTTCATTTAAAATTAAATAATTCTTAATTTTCTTTACTTTTAATTATTCTCTATTTAAAATCAAATAAAGGATAATTATTTTTTTATTATTTAAAATTAAATAAAGAATAATTTATTTATTATTTAAAATTAAATAAATGCCGTAAACCGGGCAAGAATAAGACAGAACTTACCTTACCTTAGACTTATAAAAAAATGATAACAAAAAAAAACACCAACATAGAAAATAAAATATAATACATTTATGTTATTAAAAGCGCTTATTGCAAAGCACATAAAATAAATGTTTTTTTTTTTATATTATAATTTTTATTATTCACCACCGGAATCATCGGCAGCTAAATAATGATCTTCAGATTCTAATAATTCTTCGTCTGTCCATTCAAATCAATTTGTTTATTTGCTTAATACAGGTAGGTTCAAACAGATGTTTAAACATAAGATAAACATATATTTACTTGCCCAAACACGTATATGCATGCATACAAAATACGTGCATGCGATAACATAAAAATTACAAAAAGTTCGGACATGTTTCGCAAATTCTATGGCCTGCAAATATTTTCAAAATTATTATAATGAACAATGACAAAAATGAATTTAAACACAATAATTACAAAATGTCAACAATAAAGAACTGTTAATAAATAATAATTATGTCAAAATATAAATGAAAATATCAATTAATAATAATATCGCCCAAAAATATCAAATAAAAATGACAAATCTGGTCTTATGATCTGTTTCAAATATCAATCAAATGCTAATAATAACATGAAAAATTACAGAAATGAATTCAAAATACTACAAATATCAAAAGTGAAATAAAAAATAACAAACTGTCAGATGAAATAAATAACATGTCTAAAGAATTTGTGAAGCTTCGACTTCAATTGATGTACAGGTAACTTTTTTACATCGTCAGGCAATTTGTTGTAGATCAATGATGACATAACAAGAATACATTTATTGATTAGTGCTGTTTTCCCATAAGATATATCAATGCCTAATCTTTTTTATCACGTAATTGTCTATAGTAGCTTTTAAAAGTAGTCTTATAATAATTAGGGTTTGATTTCACAAAAACATTTACTTCATATATGTATAACGAAGGCCTTGTCAGAATTTTTAAGCTTTTAAAATAGGGTTCATAACTGCTAGTTTTGTCTACATTACACATTGCTCTAATGCATTTCTTTGTTTCTTTGTTTTAAATACAGATTGCTTATCGACCGAGTTGCCCCAAGATATATATGTCGCATCAGGGCTGGCCGATTGATGCAAACCATCGGGAAGTCAGGATGTATTCCCTTAGGCTAAGACATCGTGTGTGGGCAGGTCGTTGGGTACAATCGTGCAAATGAAATCACAGAAGTTATTCGATACACTGGGTTTATTTAAATAGTCACAACTCAGTTACATTCTTGCTTACTAATATTACGGATCGACACTGATTCTACGACGTGTTAGCTCTAAGGCTGTCAGTACTCGACTGCCATATTCTACTATCCCCACCACGCAAGTGATTAGAGGAAGCGCGCCAATGCGTAGTTCTGTTGCTTTGCCGCCAGATGGCGTGCTTGCGATTTGTTTTAACGTCCGTACTATTGACTAAACCCGACACGGCCATCCTGCGAGACAGGCGTCCTCGTCTGTTCCTCATTGTCAGGTTTTACAGTGTATCGAATCATGTGGAAATTCTCATGAATGTCCTCAGCTCTTGGGGAAAGCTGAGGGGTCTGTCAGACTCCTACTGACTAAAACCACATGGTGTTCTCTAGGCCGTAATTCATCTTGAGAGGCGAGCGTGGAACACAACACGTCGCCTTCTCGGGCCTCTCTCAGGTGACAGATCCCCAAATCTATCACCCACAGGCATCATCTTCTTGTCCTTGCTCCATGCCTCCTCATGTCGTGTTGCACCACACGTCCTCGTAGTCTACTCCGACCCATCAGTCTCCCATCATACAAGGGATGTTTTTCTGAAACACAAAATTTCCAAACAGTATTCGCTCGTCCAATCCTGACTCATACTCTAGAGTGAGGAAACATTTCGAAACAATCAAACATGATCATTTAAATCTCTCTGTTCACCATTGCAAGGAACAAGTAATTCTATTTTCAATTTAAAGAAAATAGCAACGTAATCATCGATCCGGTACCTGATAGCACCTAATCTTCGTGATTACAAATTCCAAGTACCACTGATAGTCATTAATGTCACATTAAATGAAACAAAAGAAACAAGACACCAGGTGTCTTATTCACGATCTATAGCCATCACATAGCTCTCCTAGCTATCTCATAGCTCTCTTAGCAATCACAATTGCTCTACTCGCTCATCCTACGATGTCGAATCAACTGAACTCTCTGACCTAAGAACCTGTTCACACAGACACTCAGTCTGTCCTATGTTACGTCAATTCATTATCAACTTCACTTTCAATCTCAATTGGTACTTGAGCTTTGTGTATCTTACTAACACAATCTACGCATAGTAATCAAAATTAGAAAACTAAAATTATTTTAGTTTTCGTAATGAGGGTATGACGATTCGAACGTCATCAACGATAACATGGTGACCTCACCTCTCGCGTGACTATGCGAGTTTACTTTATTTTAACCTCTTAACTCAACAGGAATCCTCTGTAAGGTTCCTTACACAAACGTGTTTTTTACACCGACTTACAGGTGCCCTACAGGCCCACAGTTGCTACAAGGACCTCCAGTTGCCAGACTGGCCTACAGTTGCCATAAAGGCCTCCAGTTGGCACACTGGCCTTTAGTTGCCACACAGGCCAACAGTTGCCATAAAGGCCAACAGTTGCCACACAGGCCAACACACAACGCTCGGCTACTCCTGACCAAACTAGATCATTGGGTTCGTGATAATAGGGAAATTTTAGAACTCTGATTTTTAACTAAATCATTACCCTGGGCCATGTACCACAGTCATTCCAGACAAACTTCAAAACTGCTGCAGCAAAAACTGCCAAGCTCATAGAAACCCTCGAGTAAAACCTCTAACGCCACGGCTCTATAGCCAACCAGCAATTGTATTGCTCTCACACAACGGTCCTCTAGACCCCGACCTCCGCCAGTATCCACTGGTACAGTCAAACATAATACGGCTGATAGACTCAATTACTCGACATCTTAGGCTTGCTCATTATTATCAAAATCCCTTTGACATCAACATCGACTGGTACATAACCCGCTGGCATCGTTCTTAACCTACCGTGTGCATACTTGTAGGTTCTGAGCGTACCTATCTAAAGCTTTCAGTGTATAACGATCACTGCCCTGTCATAATCACCTATCGCAGACTTAATAAAGTTAAGGGCCTATTTAGTTTTCGTACCAAAGTTTCCCAAACAACACTTCATTAGAAAAAGGTCCACCGATCAACAAGCTTAACAACTAATCAAAGTAATTGTTACAATTCTGTTACGGTTTGTTATGATTCATAGGCATTGCATACTCAACTCATGAAACCTTCATTGTGACTTGTGCACCAACACAAGCCAGAATCGTATCTACCAACGATTCTCTACATATCTGCCGCCACATATGCTACACCATATGAGGGGCCCTTGTGCACCAACACAAGCCAGAATCGTATCTACCAACGATTCTTTACATATCTGCCGCCACATATGCTACACCACATCATGAGGGGCTCTGTGCACCAACACAGACAAGAATCGCACCAACGATTCTCAAAAATCTTGCGCAATATGTGCTACACCACATGAAGCGCTCTGTGCACCAACACAGACAGAAATCGCACCAACGATTCCTTCTAGACCCATCGCCACATGTTACGCATGAGGTGCGGTCTAAAGTTTCGAGTATGAGTGTACAAGCCATTCTTAATCAGATTTGGTCTCATTACCACTGTCATCAACTATGACGTCTAACTCTCAAGGAACTTGGTGATCGGGTATCCTTCTCACAAGATTCGCGCCTTTCACTCTAAGATCTTGTAACATACCGACTGTTAATATGAGGGGAACAATTAGGCCTGATCATATTTGCTTCTTAATACCTCGCGTGAACGACCTTCACGAATAACTCGGATCAATATCGTTTAAACTATATTATCAACAGTAACCCTTTACTATCGCTCACAAACTCAGTCATCATGTACGGAAAACGATCGCGAGATCTACTGCTATCATAATATTACTTTGAAAGTAAGCAAGTGAATTCAGATCTGAAGACGGTGGTTGTACATCGTTACGCAACAAGATCCGTCCTGAATACAAGCAAATGATCAGTACCGTTACTAACTCGATACAATTACGATAGCCCAACGACATCACTAACTCGCTTTACCACTGAAAACGACTAGTTATTCAGTCATTTTGGAAAACTCATCTCCTTCATATGAGATATCTCATCCTAAAGTTCGAACTGAACCAAATGTTGAAACTAGGAAAGTATTAACAAGCCAATAGGTAACTTATTAGCTACTTGCTTTTTACTAGGTGTCTTAATTACCTAGTGATGGTGCTAGGTATAACCACTACCAATCAATTCAGTGTTCCAACATGAACACTCTTAAAACTCGAAATAGCATCTCATCACTAGAGAACATTCGACTTCACTATCGAAATAAAATTGAAGCGACTCACCGAATATTCCATTCCAAACTTGCGCGCGCTCGTAACGTTCGGCTACGACCTGCGAACTGCTACCCTGCCGTTCCTCTTAACCTCTCAGATGGTGACACGTCAGCCTTCACATACAGCATCTGAACCACTAGCCGCTAGCCTTCACGCACAGCAACTGAATCGCTAGCCTTCAGCAGAGGCTTCAGGCTGCGACACAATATGGTATCTGAAACATGAAAAATATTACGAGAGTATATGTTCACACGGTTATCTTAACCATACACAGCTTTGATGGAAATTAACCTGTGCACCGGTGTAGTAACCTAAACCAATCAATCTGCCTAGCTTTTTCCCAACAACATTGGGGTCGGCTTCCAGTCCTACCGTATTCAGCTGAGTAACAGTGTTTTACATGGAGCGACTGCCTATCTGACCTCCACAACTCAGTAACTGGGTAACACAGTACCCTTTGGCAAGACTGGTGTCAGATCTCAGGCTTCTGACTACTGTCAAAGATCTTCAAATGACAGCCGGGACCAACGGCTTAACGTGCTTTCCGAGGCACGGAGGAAACCCGGTATGTTGAAATGGTCACCCATCCACGGACCGACCTCGTCAAGCGTTGCTCAACCTTGATGATCGACCAGTGCGGCTGTTATTATTTAGCCACGAGTTTCTAGTAGTAGTAGTAACCTAAACCAGCATGGCCAAATAGGTTATTATGGACACCGAATGTGAGTGCAGAGCTCCTGTCCAAAACATGAATCACACATTACAGTGTCCCAAGTGCCCAGGTAGGTATATGGGCTTTAGAAAATCCAATGAATGCCATAGCATTTTAAGTCGCAATTAATGAGGCATGGTAGGGTTTTCCACTTTTTAGAAAGTTTGGCCCACCAACCACAAAAGAAGAATAATAAGCTTCTTCTCAAACTTAGTTAACTCTCACTAAATAAAACTACAAAACACACTACAAAACTAATCAAAATATTTCATTTGGAATTATCATAATTTCCAGACTGAAGTATAAGGTAAAGGTACGGTACGGTAAGAGGAACAATAAAAGTCAGCCAAGGTCAGTCAAGGGTTATTTCCAGTGATAATAGAATAATAACTCCTCAACAACACCAAAACTTGACCATCGATAACTAACATGAAACTATGAGCTGACACGGGCCACCCCGACGAACCACTGACCACCATACCGTACACAAAACCAGAACTTTGAATAATGAACACACTTTTCCATAGTCATAACAAAATGAAAACGACTCACCAGATTGGCATAAAGATCAGTGAGTATGGATCTTTTCACATGTCCACACGCTCCTCCTTGACCTGTCCAGCTCCTTGGTTGCTACTATCCTCCTTCCTGCTCCGTTCCGGACTGGTTTTTTTCATTATTCAAGACTGAGGGTAGTCGCAGAAAACTCGACAACTGTTTCTATCTGACACCGCAATTTTTTTTGCAAGAATGTAACCGCCATTTTCACTACCATTGTTTCTATGTGTGATCTCATTAGCACGACCGAATCCCAATTCTGATGTCGCATCAGGGCTGGCCGATTGATGCAAACCATCGGGAAGTCAGGATGTATTCCCTTAGGCTAAGACATCGTGTGTGGGCAGGTCGTTGGGTACAATCGTGCAAATGAAATCACAGAAGTTATTCGATACACTGGGTTTATTTAAATAGTCACAACTCAGTTACATTCTTGCTTACTAATATTACGGATCGACACTGATTCTACGACGTGTTAGCTCTAAGGCTGTCAGTACTCGACTGCCATATTCTACTATCCCCACCACGCAAGTGATTAGAGGAAGCGCGCCAATGCGTAGTTCTGTTGCTTTGCCGCCAGATGGCGTGCTTGCGATTTGTTTTAACGTCCGTACTATTGACTAAACCCGACATATATAATACCATACCTTAGAACAGGTGCCACAAGTCCATGATAAGCAGCTATAGGTCTACCGGAATCTCATGGCAAATGTGGAAATAAAAATTTGTTGTGTGCAATACTGGGGAAATTGGATTAAACGGTCTTGATACTGTTTATTTTTTATTTGTGTCTTTAGTATTAATCAACATGAGGTACCTATATTATAGTAGTCACAGCGGATATTTGTGTCTATGAACATGGTCCTGCCAACCATTGCGTAAGAAACAGTTTGTCATCGAGTATACTGCATAGAGTAAGCGAGATAGGACGATGTGACATACATAAGCGAGTGAAAGAGAGTTATACAATGCTATCTTTACCTTCAACATTGACACAAATATAGCTACTGCGCGGGGTCTTGCAACAAATTCAGAGACACAAAGATCCACTGTGAGTATTAAAGGTATGTGTAAGTGTATGAATAATGTTGTTATACATCGGGTTCTTAACATAGGAAAAATAAATCAATTGAATATAAATTTAAGTACTAATATTTATATATCATTTAAATCATACTAATAACTTAAAACCTCATTCAGAACTAGAAAACTAGAATACGATTCCATAAACTCCACTGGCATTTCAAAAACTTGTATCTTTGTAGTTTTATGTCATCTCTCTCCATCAAAATGGTTGTTTTTCATTGGCATTTAACTTATTCAAAACCAATCTCGTTATGTATAAAGTCTGTAAATAATAATAAATTGTATCATGTTACTTATAGTCATTCATCATCATCAGTCTATATATACTTTTTTTTGTATGTAAGTTTTATGGCCTGGATGCTAGGACCTAGGCTGGTTGTTAGCCACGTCTTTGGAAAGTTTTGGATCTTATATTTATTCTTTAGTATGCATTAGAATGCGGATGTAACAGATTCTAATGATTTTTGGAGTATTTGGCAGCAAATTGTATCGAGTCAGTCTTTCCAGTAAGCTTTGCAGAGGCAGTCAATACTACAATCAAATACTCCGCTTCACTATCCCGAGATCGCTTCTATCAATGATTTTACAAATTGTCCAGTTGCGTAGACAGTTGAGACACAAAACTACACCAATAATATATCACAGGAAACAATTTGCAAATAATATTAACAGCCACTGAACTTCACTCGACAAAATCCCGCCAAAAACTCCCGTCTATATACACGTCCCACTGCAGGGCGCAGATTATTACTTAATATTTTTCTTACGTCAAAGATTCTCAATCTCCGTTAAAATCAATATGTTGTCGAAGAATTAGTAACAGTTACATTGCTGTTGCCATTTCCTTCCGGCCATCATCCGATGTGCCCTGACCTACGATTTACCATATAATAGTAATGAAAAGAAATAAAAATTAAGTAAGAAAAATATAAAATAAACTAAAAGTATCAAAACAAGTCAGTCCAACTTACCGGTCCACTATACGACGCACTTTAAAATCAAAGATTGCGTTTGATTTACGCCTTCTTCTTCCCTTATTTTATGATACACATTGAAAACAATATGTCTCGCTTGAGATCGAAGTGGGTTTTTCGACATTTTCACAAAAATAACAAATTTTCAAGATAATATCAAAAAATTTCAGCAGCGGTTGACACATCAAGTACTTTGATTTTACAGCTAACAATTGACATTGCCATATGAAAATCACAATTAAAAAAAAATAAAAAATGCCATGAGATTCTGGTAGACCTATAATAAGGCTTCTTTATTTACAATTTTTAAGAGTTTATACTGAGCAAATGGGGATTTATTAATTCTTTTGCAGACATTTTCTAAATGTGTTTTCCATGTCAATCTATCATCAATATTAATGCCCAGAAACTTTGTATTTTCTTTGTATCATTATCAATGATTTATGCGATGTCATCAATTTTTAAGGGTGTTTGATCCCCAACAAATCCAATAGGTTTAAAATTATCATCGTCTTAAAGCCAACCACAGTTTTCAGGGCCCAGTTTTAAGAAATCTTGATCAGTCGCATGAAGCCGCATAGAACTGACATAAATCGTTCATCATTTTTTTTGGGTTAAGGAAAAATTTTTTTCATAATTTCTGACGAAATTTTAAAATTCTTCTTTGTATTTCTTTTTTAAACTGTAACTTTGTTGTAACACGTGGAGTGATAACCAACAAAATCCAACGATTCTTTACTTAATTGGATATTTCCATACTTAAAATTTTGTTTTTACGGCAAGCCAATTATAAACAGCTTATTTTAAATGAATTTCCATCAAAGTCAATAACTTTTTTTGTTGTATCACACAAAAAGCACCTTAGCACGTGTTGTCATTATTATAGTAGTTTATGAAACTGTTAAAAGAAAAAAAAATGTCGAAAAATCGAGCCGTTCAAGGTTTTTAAAAGTATCACACGAATTTTAATACCAAGTTATGTGCAGTTTCATACACTACTTTATCAACACTAGGCTTGAACCTACTAAATAAAAGAAAAAAGTCAAAAGAGTATGAACAATTCAGTATCTACAGCAAAACGTATGAACGGCGCCTAAACCCAGTCGTCACCGCATTAACCGCGCATGCGCTAAAGCGGGCGTTGCAAAAATCAACAAGTAAAAATAGGAATCAAAACTTTTATAGGTACTACTAGCTGACCCGGCAAACTTTGTTTTGCCATAAAAACACCAAACATTTATCTACCCTACCTACCCTACCCTACCCTACCCTACCCGACCCTATACTACCCTACCCGACACTACACTACCCTACCCTACCCTATCCTACACTACCTACCCGACACTACACAAAGCAAAAATAGCTTATACAATAGCAATAAAGCTCAAATTGACTCTACGTTTTAGTTAGAAAACTTTTGTATGGGAAAAAGAAAAGGGCTGTTTTTATTTTTTTTCCGGCAATTATTAGAATTTTTCTCCCCGTAAAAACCATCTTTGAACTTCAATGAACATTTAAAAAAAAGAATGGGCCAAATTGGTCCAGGCGTTGTTGAGTTATGCGCTTACCAACACATTTTGCGATTCATTTTTATATTATAGATAAAAAACATTACCATCCCACAGTCTGGTAAAAATGCCCCAGGCAAGCGAATATGAATGGTTTTTAACCCACGCCGGAAAAACAGGGGTGTTATAAGTTTTTAACCCACGCCGGAAAAACAGGGGTGTTATAAGTTTCACGTGTGTTGCTGTGTATCTGTGTGTCTGTCTGTGGCATCATAGCGCCTAAACGGATGAACCGATTTCAATTTAGTTTTTTTTGTTTGAAAGGTAATTTTGTCAAGAGTGTTCTTAGCTATGTTTGAATAAAATCGGATCAGCCGTTTAAAAGTTATAGGCATTTTACTGTTTGTTTGGTTTTTTAAATTGTGAAATTTTACTTGTGTAATTATAATATCTTATAAATTTCGATTGGTTAACAGATCCGTGTAGTTACCTATATTGACTTACCTGTTTACATCTGTTTGCCAGGTAGCACCCTTCACTTTGTAGTGTTTTGTTCAAAGTTGTTAAAAAGTTTTTTTTATGTACCCCTATTCAGTTTCGGTAGGTACCTGCAATTACCATGAAAATCATTTATAGCCAAAGTACGTAGTAGTAAGTAGCCTCATAACGATTCCAATAAGCCCAAACACGACTAGGATACATTGTATTATTTCGGAGTTTCAGTGCCTACGAGTACCTACCGGCTTCATCATTAGATCTGTTCGATGGTACCATTTTTATAAGTAGATACCATTTATTTAGTCTGGTATCTATTCGAGATAACTTATGTTCGTGACCTAGAATTAATGAGTTCCAGTGGCCATCTGTGGTCTACTTCTTCCACTTCACCAAATAATACTTATGAGAGCAAATGATTGCCATGTTGATGAAAATACCTAAATCGCCATATGTATGCCTATAATATTTGAGGAGTTCCCTCGATTTCTCTAGGAACCCACCATCAGATCCTGACCTAATGACTGTGGAACCACCTGGCAAGTATACCCTTTCAAACCAAAGAAGAATTTACCAAATCGGGCCACGCGTCTCTGAGTAACCAGGGAACATAAATAAAAATTAAAAATAAAACTTACAAAATTATGAGTTTTGAATGTATGATAAATGAGTGTATGCCAAAAGATTTTCTGCGAAATTATTTTTATGATTTCCGTTGTTATGCATAGTAATTACCGAATTGAGAACCTCCTTCTTTTTTTGAAGTCGGTTAAAAAGAAAGGTTAATATTGCATTGCCTATATTTTTTGTATTCTTATTTTACTAATCCAAATATTTAATGCCTTCTCTGTATGAGACGAAACTAAATATAATAATAATAGTCCGGGCGGTAGCGTTGTTACAAATACAAAAATCATAACTTACCGGCTGATAAACGATAGTTGATCTTATATGGCAAATATGTGAACCGACCGTCAGCTGCTCAAGTAGCGGTGGGTTTGGGTGTGGGGGAGGTTGCGAAAGCGTTAAGAAAAATATATAAATAACTAGCTGACCCGGCAAACTTTGTTTTGCCATAAAAAGACCAAACATTTATCTGCCCTACCTACCCTACCTTACACTATCTACCCTACCCTACCTTACACTACCCTACCCTACCCTACCCGACCCTACACTACCCTATCCTACCCTACCTTCCCTACCCTACCCTACCCTACCCTACGCTACAGTCCCCTACCCTACCCTAAGTTTAATTTTTTTTTTGGTTGCGAAAGCGTTAAGAAAAATATAAATAACTAGCTGACCCGGCAAACCTTGATGCTCATGCATACTGCGCTACCACGGGGAGATAGCGCAGTTATGTGGGACTCTAACCCACTAAAACTCCACGGTGTCCTCCTGTGCCGCTTACGGCGGGAACACGGGTACGCGTTAGCACTTACCGCGAACCCGCCGCGGCTGTCCGTCACCGGACCCTCCTCTTGGGAGTACCCCCCATCACCGGCGCACCAGAACACACTGTGCGCCGTGACCACCCCAGGGACCATACCAGCACATGGGTGCCAGAAGACCCCGTGTATGGCACCCTTGGTCCCCTTGTGACGGGTCAGGGTCAATGGCCCCGCCACCTACCATTTTTCGGCCGCAAGGGATAGGGAGGGCGGCCAACGCTATACCGGCACTCCTCCTCCCCTGCGGCCCCACCGCGTCCGCCATCAGACGGTGGCGACCCCGTCTAGGCCGCGGAAGGTAGGGAGAGCGGCGCACCGCAATACCGGCACTCCTCTCCCGCCGCGGCCTCCAACCCTCAGCCGCGATATCGTATGGGTATGGGAGACCCCATACGACATCGCGGCGCACCTCAGTTGCGATGTCGCCTAGGCAGCACCGCAACCTACATATGTTGGCCGCTACGTCGTCGGCTTATCGGCAAAATCCCTGACGAGCGGCCCCTCCTCGGGTTCCTCTTCGCTTCACCGTGGGTGACCAAGCCACGGTTACTGAGCCCCCCCGCAACGACAATGCGACTACCTACCCTAACCTACCCTAGCCTACACTACCTTCCCTACCCTACCCTAAGTTTCATTTTTTTTTTCTTCTCATTAATCATCTGCTAAATAGTCCGAATAAAGCCAAAAAATTTGGTTTGGATAGGTGAGCCCGTTCTTGAGTTATAAAAATAACAACGGAAAGTGTCATTGATTTTTACATATATAGAAGTAATAGTATGCCGGCTGAAACTTTTTCTGTAAATAGTTGACATCGTACTGAGCTGAAAACAATGTTGTTCGTCAGTTGCATCGTGGAGACCGAATTATACCGGTAAGTGGTACGTACGCCTTTTATACGGCCCGTTGTTTCCGTAACGACGACGTCCGCGTTTATAGACCATTTTCACGTTGATTTTCAGCCGAAATCTTTGGAGCCTTATTTATTGACGTTTTTTTACACCTAACAATTTACAATATCCTTACATTTATTTTTTTTGACTTAAATAAACGGCTCCCGGGGCTTTCGGAACCGGGACCGCGGTCCCAGATTCCACCTTCAGATACAATATTATTTTTGAGTAGTATTTTGGGATCAGAAATAAAATAAACAAAGTTAATGTCTTGGGAAAGTACGGTCAACCAAAAATATATAAACTATTTTTATAAAACGACTAGCGGACGCCTCGCGGTTTCACCCGCGTAGTTCCCGTTCCCGTAGGAATACAGGGATAAAAAGTAGCCTATGTCAACCGGACATAGTGTTGGTTCCCAACAGTGAAAGAATTTTTGAAATCGGTCCAGTAGTTCCGGAGCCTATTCGGTACAAACAAACAAACAAAAAAATCTTTACTCTTTATAATATTGGTATGGTATAGATAATAGTATATTTCATTACGAGTGCGGAAAGCCTGTCATTGCAAAGAGTTCCGACAAATGTCTACCCGAGCCGAGGCGCAGCCGAAGGTGAGGGTTGACAGTCGGAACAAGTTGCAATGACGGTTCCGCACGTGTACTGAACAACTATTTTTAATACAGTTGCGAAAAAATTAAGCAATTTAATAAAACAATAAAAACAATAAACTCAACTAACTAATCATTTATTTCTTATAAAAGTTATAATTCACATATACATTGAAATTGGTACAGTTTTTTATACTAACTGGGGAAGTTTTAGGTTGCATATTTACTGTTTGAGACAAACTATTATTAATTTCGTATGATTGTTCATGTATATTTGTCAATGGCGTTTGCTAGTTGATGGAATTGGATCTGATGAATTAACCTTAATAACGAAGATGGACGAACGTTCTCTTCAGTATTGTGAAGGAGACGAACTGGACTTTAAATTAATGGATTGTGTGTGTATTTTTTTCCAGTTTCTAGTTTGTTGTTTAATGAATCAGCAATATAGCCCTCTGCAACTTTGTCTGACTTCCAACCTCCTAGTCGCTTTAAGGACGTCAAATTGGCTCCTGAATCTACCAATAATGTAGCAGAGGTCCTCCTGAAGCTGTGCCCAGTATAATACTCAGCATCCGGCAGACCAAGAAACGTAGGTGTTTCTTTTGGCATATTACCAAATTTGTTTATCCCGATTGCTTGAGCTGTACACTTCCCGTTTTGATAATTTTGGAAAAAACGGTCGGTTTTTGCATTTCGGGACCGCTGATTCATATATTTTTGCACTATTCTAAGAAAATCTCCTTCAACAACAAAGCTTCTCGGTATCTCATTTTTTGTATTCGGAATCTTGATTAGTAGCATTTTTCCATGGGCTTCAATATCTTTTAAAGTAATATTTGCTAACTCCTCTCTGCGGCAAGCTCCAACAACGCCAAAAATCAGCGCAACCTACAAAAAAAGGGATTTGGTTAATATTTTTTTAAATAATATAGTGACTGTATTTTGCGATTTCGTAAACTGAATACTAAAGAAAAATATAAGTATTTATTAATAAATTACCTTTGTGGCTCAATAACGATCATCGGGAGCTTCGTTCAAAAACCTTTCCATTTCATTCGATGTTAATATTTTTATTTTCGACATTTTAGTTGTAAAACCGTCTCGATTGTCGTTTTAAGAAAGCATTTAGTTTTGCGTATTCACTTATATCCACGTTGTTCCTTATTTTCAGCATACTTTTTATCATCGAAAACCTCGACCATAACGTAGAAGGTTTTAATTTTGCTGAGAGTTCGGCGAAGTATGCCAACATAACATTTTCTGAAATACTATTTGCTTTTTTCTCTTCTCTCCACACAATAAATTCGTCATCGACTTTTTGACTTTTCCGGTAAAATGTTCTCCGAAGCATTTTGTGCTATTATACTGAGTTCCGGTGGTGTTAATTCAAATAAAATATCGTCGAAATTACTCATTTTGTGGAACAAACAACTCGCAAAGAACATTTTTGGAAAATGGCGCCAACCGTAAAAGAATATAAGCAGAGATTTTTTTTGTTTTCTTCTCCCATTCTGGGTAGGCAAAGGGAACTATGCCCATACAGCCAAGTCTTCAGAAGTTTTTTTTTATTGATATGAAATGAAAATGAAACATGAGATGAAATGAAATGAAACCTAACCTAACTCATTGAATCAAATCATTAAATCTGATATTGAAACAAATTAGTAGTTTCTTTTTAGAATTATTTGCATGAATCACAAAAACTTCTGATTTTTTTTTTGTAAAGACTTCGTGGTTGGTTTTTTTCTTTTTAATAGACATTATTTTGACAGTTGGGAAAGAGAACGCACTAGTTCGGCAAAGGTAAAGAAAAAGCTCGAGTGTGTAATAGCCCACATCCCGAACGCTATACGTCCCTGCAATACGCCACTTTTTGAGCAACTGTATTAAAAAATATTTGTTCAAATAGGCTTCTAGAAGTAAATCTAAAAAAGTAGAAGTAAAACAAAAATACTCATTACGAAATATAATTACAACACATTATATTTAGCACCTTGGCTTGGCGCGCGAGGATGGGCAGAGACCAGACGGGATGACCATAATGCCTTGGAAGGTGGGTAGGCCTTTGGTGTGGGATGCAACATGTGTAACACCCTTACGCCATCCCATCTTCTTAGCACGGCGGGCTGTGCTGGGGCAGCTGCTGCTGGTGCAGAAAACCTCAAACGGCGCAAATACAACTATCTTATTGCAAGTTATATATTTGAGCCGTTTGGGGTCGAAACATTAGGTCCATGGGGTCCGAGTGCTCTTCGAGTATTTCGAGATGTAAGCAAACGGTTAGTCGACTCTTCACGTGACTAGAAGGCTGGGCTTTTCCTTGGCCAGAGAATCAGCATTACCATCCAACGTGGCAATGCTGCCAGCGTTCTGGGCACTTTTCACGTTGACAGCAATGTGGACGAATTTTATGACGCCTTATGACGCCTGCCCTTTTATACGCGTTCGTAGTTTTTTTTTTTTTTTATTGTATATATGGATAGTTAGTGTTAATTATGTGCTACTCGAAGTGGGAGTTCCTGAACACCTCGTTGCTTTGATCCAGAGTCTATATATCGTGAACCGTTCTTTTATCAGGATAGACACTGAATGCTCCAATATGTTCCAAGCTAAGAAAGGCGTGAGACAGGGTTGTATTTTGTCCCCCGCAGTTTTTAACATATATGGAGAGTATATCATTCGGAGGACCATCGAAAATTGGGAGAAGGGTTTTCCTATAGGTGGAAAGAGACTGTCAAATCGCCGATATGCTGACGACACCGTTCTTCTGGCAACATCCATGGAGGACATGTGTGAGTTGTTCCAAAGACTCAAGTCGGAAAGTGGCAACATCGGTCTCGCAGTGAACAGATCAAAAACCAAGGTAATGATAGTGGATCTAGCCGGAAAGCTTGCAAATGTCACCTGCAACATTCCTGGCATTAATATTGTCGACCGCAACGTATACTTGGGTTCCCAAATCTGCAATGACGGCAGATGTGCCCCCGAGATAAAGAGGCGAATCGGGATGGCGAAAGATGCTATGACCCGTGTAAACAACATCTGGAAGAAAAGAGGAATTGGTATCAAAACCAAGATAAGATTGATACGAGCGCTGGTATTCCCTATCTTCCTGTATGGAGAGGAAACGTGGACAATCCTGGCCCGAGAAAGGCAAAGGATTGATGCATTCGAGATGTGGTGCTGGAGTCGAATGCTAAGAGTACCCTGGACTGCGAAACGCACCAATGCATCGATCCAGACCCAACTCCGAGTAAAAACTCGCTTGTCCACGATATGCCAGCAACGCATTCTCACATATTTCGGTCACACAATGCGCAGAGGCGACGAAATTTAAAAAGACTGATTGTGGTTGGGAACACCGAAGGCAAGAGATCGGGCGGTCGTTCACCAACAAGACGGATCGATCAAGTGAAAGACTCGTCGTCCTCCAATTTCTACACGGTCATAAGGGACGCGCTGGACAAAAACCGGTGAAGGCAGATCACCCGCTCCAGATGTAAACCTGATGCTGACCACGATCTTCAGACATGAGAGACCGACCAAGAGAGAGAGAGATTGTTAATTAAGTATTTTATACTATGTAAATTTTAGTTGTAATAATTGAATAAATAAAGTAGGATTATGAAATGAAAATGAAAATTAAGATTTTTTAAGTACTGGAGAAAAGGAAACAACTTTTATCTCAACTACTAAAAGAAAGATAAAAACGTTGCGTATATTAAGAAAGACAAACTCATAATAAGAGGCCCACAGGAAGATAACAATGTAAAAAGAAAGAGAGACCAAACAGTATCTCCTAATAATTCCCCAAATCAACCAATGGTATCAGCACACAAGAAATTAAACACAACGAACATCCTGGACTACTTAACTAGATCCAGGTCAAACGCAATCTCTGAAACAAAAAACGAATAAACATCGGCAACTGGAAATCAAACAAAGAAATAATATTAAACATGAATTATAAAAACAACACTCCCCAACCTCCCCCCAGCCGACTGGTCATCGAGGGGGAAAATGACCAAGACCCTCCAAGGATAAATAAAAAAAAGAAAAGAGAAAAATATTGCGACATACACGTAGCTACGCTTAATGCACGATCATTGAGAACCCCAGAGAAACTCATTGAACTAGAAACAGCAATTGAAGAAATAAAATGGGACATCATAGGAATAAGCGAAATGAGAAGATTGGGAGAAGGAATAGAAGACCATGAAAAATATCTATTTTACATTATAAAGGAGAGACACAAGGACAATACGGTGTTGGCTTTATGATAAAAAGGAAATATATTAACCGAATAGAAGAAATAAAAGGTATTTCAGAAAGAATTGCACTTCTTAACATAAAACTTCCCCTGGAAAAAGGCAGAGATAAATCTTGGTCTATTATCCAAGTGTACTCACCGACTGAATCCGATAAGAAAGAAGATATAGCCAAAATAGAGGAGTTTTATAACAACTTACAATGCGGTGTTGATACAGCACACAAAAATATAATTATAATGGGCGACTTTAATGGTCAAATTGGAGAATGCAATAGAAAGGCGAAGAATACATAGTGGGAAAGCACGGTTATGGCAACATGAGCAGCAATGTGGCAAGATTGGTTAATTTGTGCTTAGAAAACAAACTTAGTATATTAAATAGCTTCTACAAAAAGAGAAAGAATAAAAAATGGACGTGGACTTCTCCAAATGGGCTATATAAAAATGAAATAGATTATATTTTGTCCAATTATTTTGAAAGCTTTTAAAAACTCATCTATCATTCATAAATTAAACTTTAATTCTGACCATAAAATGATTCGGGCAACGCTTCGAGGACACCCTATAAAGAAAAGTCGGCAGTTCCAGAATAAATTGGTTCCTAGTGTGAACATAAATAGTAGCGATGAGCTACTGTACAACCTAAAAAAAGTATTAAGCAGCATAGAAGAAAAAGAAACTAACAAAACAACACAGGAAAAATATAATTCCTTCTTAAATACTCTCAAAACGGAAGCAAAAAAAGTTTTTACAAAGAACAAAAAAATACTATCCACGGAAACAAAAAAACTACTCAATGAAAGAAAAGAGTTCCTACAAGGGCTGAAAAGTAAGGAAAAACTTAAGCAGATATCAGATATAAGCAAAAAGATTAATGAAAAATAAGGAAAGACAGAAAAAAATCAAGGACATCCACATTGAAACATCATATTATGAGAACAGGAGGAGTAAAGAAAGCTTTTAAAGAACTGGACTCAAAGAAGGATTGGATGCCAAATGTGAAGGATAAACTGGGTAAACGTACTAGCAAAAGAACTGACATATTAAACATTGCTACGGAATACTATAAAGATCTGTACAAAAGTCAAAAATTAGACCTCACTACAATGCAAGACGAAGACACGCGGGAATTTGAGCCCATACCACCTATTCTTAAAGAAGAGATAGAAAAAGCAATTAATTCACAGAAGCTAGAAAAAGCACCAGGTTCCGATCAAATCACAAATGAACTCCTAAAAGTTTCAATGCCAATGATTGTCCCCAAATTAACAAATTTATTTAATGAAATAATTGAAATTGAAAGCATACCCGAAGATTGGACGAAATCGAAAATAGTATTGTTACATAAGAAAGGAGACAAAGGAGACATTGGTAACTAAAGAAGAAGAATAAAGAAGAATAAAGAAGAATAAAGAAGAATAAAGAAGAATAAAGAATAAATTTATTAGATAAGTTTACATTCAAGTGGATTGAACTACAGGCCGATAAGTTTGATGTCTAATATTTATAAAATCTTTTCTAAAATTATATTATTTAGAATAAGTAACACCCTAGATGAAATGCAGCCGAAAGAGCAAGCAGGATTGCCAGATTGGACAGTTGTTGGAGAAATACAAAGAAGAAGAATATAATAAAATTTATTATTTGGGTTTCGTGGACTTCAACAAGGCGTTCGATTCTCTAGAACATTACTACATTTGGCAAGCCTTAGAGCGGCAAGGGATTCATAAAAATTACATAAATATATTAAATAATATTTACGGTAAAAGTTCAGCACAAATAAAACTGGAAACGGCTGGTGACGAATTTCCAATAGAAAGAGGAGTCCGTCAAGGTGACCATAACTCACCTAAGATATTCTCAGCAGTTTTGGAGTTGATCTTTACGAAATTAGAATGGGATGATTTCGGACTTAACATAAACGGAGAGAAATTAAGTCATTTGAGGTTTGCCGATGATTTATTACTGTTCTCGGAATGCCCTAAGATCTTGAAGAAAATGCTGCAGCAATTATCAGACGAAAGTAGAAATGCAGGTCTCTCAATGAACATAAGTAAAACTAAAATAATGAGTAATTCTTCACGACAAGATGATATCAAAGTAAATAATGTAAAATTAGAATACTTAAATGAGTACATTTATTTAGGTCAATTGGTATCACCAACTGAGACAATGCAGAAGGAAATCGAAAGAAGAATAGCTAATACCTGGAAGAAATTTTGGTCACTAAGCGAAGTAATGAAGAATAAAGAGATGCCCATGTCGGAAAAACGGAAACTCTTTAATACCTGCATTTTGCCATGCCTAACATACGGATGCCAAACATGGGCCCTTACAGAACAACAACAAAATAAAATAAAGGTTTGTCAGAATGGAATAGAGAGAAGCGTATTGGGAGTAAGAAGGAGAGACAGAGTACGGTTAAAAAAGATAATTTAAAAGGAAAAACAAAATTTAAAAAAGTTCATGTTGCACAGAAAAAAAAAAAAAAAAGTTCATGTTGCATGGAAAAAATTAAAATGGCGTTGGGCAGGACATATGATGAGAGAAAAGAGAAAAAAGTGGACAAAAGTAATTACAGAATGGTACCCGAGAGGAAATAAAAGAAGTAGAGGAAGACAGGCAAAGCGGTGGGAAGACGATATAAAGAAAGTGGCAGGTCCAGATTGGTTACGGGTAGCGAGGGACAGAGTCAAGTGGAGAACCTTGGAGGAGGCCTTTGTCGAAAGACAAGCTAGTGCGAGGGAAAATAACCAGATGCCGAGGAAAATAAATAAATAGTTATAAATACAGTGTAAATAGGTTATCCCATTTAAAAAAAAAGTATAGTATATTGTAAATAATATAATAAAGCAATAATATAATATAAGCAATAAAGGCTTATTTTATTTTATTTATATTTATTCATCATCATATCAGCCGAAATTGACTTTAATATTGGGATGACCAAAACTGACCAGATTTTTTTTTCTTTTATTTATATTTTTCTGTTTTACTTTTTTTTAGAAATGTTTTGATCAGTTTACCTCCAGAAGCTGAAAAACACATTAAAAAAATTAGACGGCAGACTGGATTTGTTCGTCCGGAAGATTTAGCTAGAATGCAGCAATTCGAAAGAGATGATGATGACAGCAAGGATAGCGCTGAACCTGACGATGATCTGCAGATTACTAGGTGACAGTATTAAATAAAGTCAGGGAAATAAATTGTTTATTAATGCTTACCTATCAAATTGGCTACCAAATCAACTTGACTGAATATTCAAATAAGTTTCAGAACTTAGTATGAATTGGTAATATCGAACTCGGAAAATTGACGTAGTATGTCAATTTATAAAGGATACAATTAATTTTTCTGGCTGTGCTTTATAGTAGGTACCTATATGTGTCTATATCTACATACTTTGCATTATCTTCGGTGGGGGTATCTTTTACAGTTTTTGCAATGTCTTGGACATCATCAAATACAATCTGATCTCGCAACTGTTATGAAGCTTTCGAGGTATTTTGTATACCTATCAATTTATTTGCTACAATTTTAACGGAAACCTACACTTGACCTGCCCTTACAAGGAAAACACAGCATCATATTATGTGCTTATTTTTTTTCACTTAGACAAGTGTCGATCCAACAACCTCAACCAATAACTAAGTACCCAGTAACAGTAAGGGTCCGGAATGGACTATGGAACCACCTGGGACACCCTTTCAAACAAAATAAGAATTTTCCAAATCGGTCCACGCCTCTCTGAGTAACAGGGAACATACATAAAAAATAAAAGATTCCGACGAATTGAGACCACCTCCTTTTTTTGAAGTCGATTAAAAAGAAAGGTTAATATTGCATTGCCTATATTTTTTTGTATTTTTATTTTACTAATCCAAATATTTAATGCCTTCTCTGTATGAGAAGAAACTAAATATAATAATAATAGTCCGGGCGGTAGCGTTGTTGCAAATACAAAAATCGTAACTTACCGGCTGATATTGACAACGATAGTTGATCTTTTAAGGCAATTATGTGAACCGACCGTCAGCTGCTCAAGTAGAGAAGCTAGGGTAAGTTTTGGTGGGAATCGCTGTTGGTGAGAACAGCATTACTTATAAAGTGCCAAAAATACCTTCTGCTGTACTCGTGGTGGAGTACCGTTACAAGCAGAGCCCTAGCCTGTTCGAGTCATCCAAATCCCCGTCGTTCTCCCTGGGACCTGCTGCAACCGCACCGTCGCGCGTCCACCACCCCGAGTTGCAGCTGAGCTAACGGATGCAGGGCAAAGGGCGTATATTCTGCGCCTTAAAACAGAATAAGAATAATTTATTAAAAAGTAAGTACGAATCGACTCACTAGGGAGGATACCCGAAAGAAACCGAGCAAATCCGTAGGCTCTAAAGCGGCAGTCCCGCTAGCGGATTAAGGCACAGTGGGCTAATCACTCGCTTGCACGACAATAACAGATTCATGAAACCGAAACAGTAAGACCCCGGACCGATACCCTACCGACGACTTTTGGTTTTGAAACACGGACACGAATTGCTTTTTGGAATGTGAGAATGCTTAGCGATGACAGTAAACTAGCCTAAGCAGAAGCAGTAATGCTAAATTACAACTTGCAAATACTCGGTCTAAGCGAAGTGAGAAGAGAAACGGCTTCAGTAAACTGAGAACGTCCAGGGGCTTGACTTTGCTGTATTCTGGTAAGGAGAGTGAGGAAGATGTGCGCGAGTACGGCGTGGGGCTCCTTCTTTCTAATACAGCTAGGAATAGCCTCCTGGACTGGAAGCCGATCTCAGACCGAATCATGTACGCCCGTTTTTACTCGAGAGCCCGGAAGATCTCCATCGTACAATGCTACGCCCCAACTAATGCATCACCAGAGGATACCAAACACGATTTCTGCAACGCCCTCAACGCTACCATTAGGAGCATCAAGAAACAAGATATCGTCCTAGTCATGGGGGACCTAAATGCAAAGGTTGGGAGCGTTGACACAAACCGTGAACGGAACATGGGTACGCAGGGGCTTGGAGTTTGTAATGAGAACGGAGACCGATTTGTCGAGTTTGCCAAAACCACGACCTGGCCATTGGAGGCACATTATTTATACATGGCGACCACCACAAGTACACATTGGCGTTCCTCATTGCTCAATGTCCGAAACCGCAGGGGCTTCGATATTGATAGCGACCACCATCTGGTAGTTGCTGAAATCCGACTTAAGGTTGCTGTGGCCCGTGCGTCTGGAGGACCCGGCAAGCTCGGAAGAAGGTTCGACATGAGCAAACTGCGAGACCCGGGCATCCATAAAAACGTTCCAACTCGAGCTACGTAATCGTTTTTCGGGACTTGATACCGGTTCGGACTCATTTGACGAGGAGTGTAAAACGCATCAAAGTGGCCTATACAGAAACCAGCTCCGTCGTTCTAGGACACAAACCAACTCATTCTCACGAAGACTGGATGTCACAGCACACTTGGAGCCTGATCGAAGACAGAAAAAACCTTCATCTGAGATAACTTGAAACCCGTAATGACGCTATGCGAGCCGACCTTAACATGCAATACCGTCAGAAACGCAGAGAAATCTATCGCAGCACCCGCAAAGATAGGAGACAGTGGGCTGATGATATTGCTGATCGTGCTCAACAAGCTAACCAACAACAAACACTGGTAACCTGAAGGAATTGTAACAGCAAATATAAGAAGAAGCCGCTCAAGTCTGAGGACGGTCACCTCATAATGACGTCTGAAGGGCAGGCCGTCTCTTGGAGAGTATATACAAGAATTATTCCTGTAGAGTAACTCACGACGGCCTCATCTCGGATGATATAGCAGTACACGCAGGTGTCCGCCAAGGCTGTCTCCTTTCACCACTCCTCTTTTTAGTCGTTCTTGACGGGATTTTGCTTCGCATTTTCGACAGCAAGCGCCGCGGGGTAGAGTGGGGATTATCCAACGTCTTAGCGGACTTGGATTACGCCGATGATCTATGCCTGCTGAGTCATACCCACGCTGATATGCAAGCTAAACTGAAAGATTTAAGCCAGGAAGCGGCAGAAACGGGACTAAAAATAAACACCCGGAAGACCCAAGAGATGAGATCTGGTGTGAACAATACTTCACCGTTGCTGATTGGCACGGAGGCAGTGGAACGCATCCGCAAGTTCACTTACCTCGGGAGTGTCGTGTCAGAAACTGGAGGTAGTGAAGGGGACATCGCTTCAAGGATAGCCAAAGCACGAGCTACCTTGGCACAGCTGAGACCCGCAGCCTAATTGTGTAAGTGAATTAAAACGGCTGAACCGATTTTAATCAAACATAGGTTAAACACTCATCAAATCGGTTCATCCGTTTTGGAGTTATGATGCCACAGACACAGCAATACACGTCAAACTTATAACGACACGCGCTCTCGCCTGTGTGTCGCCGTTCCTGCCGCCTCAGCCTTACTACAGCGATTCCCGGCACGCTGTCGCCATACCGGTGAATGGTGCGAATCCGGTTATAAACCCACGCATCCATATCCGCCAGAATGTCAAGCCGAGGAAAGCTTGCCAGGAGTTACCGCCTCAAAGGATACCGTTCGATATCCTCGTTCGATAGGAATGGCCATTTTCAGCTGCAGGCTATTCATTTTAGTACTGCAGCGTCGGACGCCTGACAATCTGCTTGACCAAACAGGCTACCCATAAAGGACCATCAATCGCATGACACCAGCGTAGAGGCGGCGAACTTCTTCCCGAGGTACCCCCAGGTTGGGCAGTACCCCATGAAAGATGAGGCTACTTTAGCCGATCTGAATCTTGTTGAACTAATTGGTCCCTATTTCTAGTAATGTAATTATGTCTGTCTCCGTTTCTACTAAAAAGATGCAAATTCTTTCTCACGTATATGATGTTTTCATAAATATATTATCAAGGAACCGTCATGATGTTAATGTCCTTAAACAGTTCCCTTAGAGAATCACGCCGGCGAAGATTGTATATCGCTCTGATGACTCGTTTTTGCAATGAAAATTGACTCAATGTCTGCAGCACTTCCCCATAGTATAAGATACCGTAAGACATTATACTATGAAAGTAACTAAAATAGACCAGCCTCGCGGTATCTATATCAGTAAATTGACGAATTTTTCTAACCGCATTATCTGCCAAACTTTGCTATCCTGCAAGTGATTTTAATAAGGACCCCATTGTTACCTTGAGTCTAGCGTGATCCACAGGAAAACCGTTTTATCGACGAATTTTAGCTTCTCCTTGTTTAATATAATGTCACAATCAGTACTTTTGACATTCGGCAAGGAAAATTTTACGCACTTGGTTTTTTAACATTTAAAACTAAATAATTGGCAGTGAACCAATCCTGAACCAGCCGTAGCGCTTTATTTAATTCGTCAAACTAACAAGTACGTCTATTAATTTTAATTATTAAAGATGTTTCATCAGCAAAAAACACCCTGTTTTGTTTGTTTTCCAATAAACGGTGTAAATCGTTTATGTATATAAAAATAAGAAAGGACCTAAAATTGAGCCCTGGGGTACCCCCATTCTCACGTTTAACGCCGACGAATTCACACCGTTTATTTGTTGTCTATCATTCAAATAAGATTTAACCAAACTTAACGCTGATTGACCTAGCCCTTAATGCTCAAGTTTCAGAACCTCGGCCTTTGGCCTCAACTTTTGACGTTTTTCTTTTTTTCTTTGACCATCGTCCTTTGTTATTTGTCCTTTGTCCTTCGACCTTCCTTCTTTGACCTTTGTCCTTCATCAGGTTTTGTTCTTTGTTCTTCATCAGGTTCCATTATTTTATTTGCTAATTTGTTATGTTATGTGATTGCAGATTCGTGTTTTATTTCAGCGGACACTTCAATGCGCTGGGCTGGTGAATATTTAATTATTATTAGGAACATGAGTAAAAGATGCATCAATATTTGTTACAGAACACACACATCGAGATATTTTATCAACAGGCCAGGAAATCACAATATTTATCAATGATTTGCATTGTTTGCATAATATACCTTTGCAAGTAATTCTATCTACATGAATAACGGTTGAAAATCCAAAAACGCGGGCTTTTGAATGATTTCCATACTTGCTGCCCACATATGCTTCGGTAAACGACACTTATGTTTAATGGGCTTTAGGTAACTTTAAATTGCTTTTTTAATGGTTGATTTTTATTTCATTGGTATTGTAGCGACACCAACGCCGCCACTTACGAACTAATGACATGACGTCACACAAATCCTGCATCGCGCAAGTAAAGTTTTCGGCGCGATTAGAACACATACAACAGTCCGACAACAACCGTTGGGCAGTTGCCCGGACCAGACACAACACCCGTCTGGTCGGAGGATCCTCCCTTTTCTATGGAGGTTTGTGGGACTTTACACCCTGTTCCACTTACCCCCAAACTGGTGACCCTCGAACATGAACATCAGCGCAGCCTTCGTGCAGAGCTACTTCATCGTTACGTCATCATCACTTTCTCAAGCTTTCGAGCAGCGAGTCATACAGCAAGCCAGTACCTACTACGGGGGTATCCTGACCACCAGCCTTGCAGCGGACGCGCATTCCTGGTCAGCACCCTCAGCTTCTATCATCATCGCTCCGACCCACTGGAGCCAGCAGCACTCTCCCGACTCACTGGGACATCATCACCGCTCCGACCCACTGGAGCCAGCAACTCTATCCCGACTCACTGGGATATCATCACCCCGACTCACTGGGGCACAACCGCAGACAGTTCCGACTCAAAGCGAACACTGCGACTTCCGGTTCCGACTCACTGGAACCAACCTTCCACTGGCCAGGCACACATCACAAGATGTACGGACGACTCAACCTAACCTGCTATCGACCTCCGGTCTCCGGAGGGGAGTGATGTAGCGGCACCAACGCCGCCACTTACGAACTAATGACATGACGTCACACAAATCCTGCATCGCGCAAGTAAAGTTTTCGGCGCGATTAGAACACATACAACAGTCCGACAACAACCGTTAGGCAGTTGCCCGGACCAGACACAACACCCGTCTGGTCGGAGGATCCTCCCTTTTCTATGGAGGTTTGTGGGACTTTCCACCCAGTTCCACCTACCCCCAAAGTATAAATCAATCATAAAATCAAACTTAATTGACTTACTTGGTGAGCATTCTTTACTTTGTGCTGTACCGATACTGATGCTCCTACTTTCCAGATTTTCCGTTGCATCGAAAAAGTAATTGAAATTCTTCTTCACAGAAAGTAAAAGCCCTTTTTCGGTAATAGGGCCCACAACACACATTTTATTTCTGTAAAAACGGGATCACTTGCTGGTGGCAGATCATCAGGATCACGGAAAATATTTTGTATAATAAAAACGCTTTTTTTTTTGTTTCTCCAAGGGCACAACATATTTTCTTCCCCTTTTCATGATGAAGATAAAACTATATTAGTTTACATTTATAATATTCAACTATCACAATTCGCCAGTAATAAATAGTAATAACAACTTCCAATGATAACATAGATTAATAACGACAAAGTAATAACAAACGCTACTAAGCAAAAACAAATCTACCCTCGTTTATTAATAAATGAATAAGGTACAGTGGCTGGCACCTATAAGAACACTCCTCATGACGTTAAGAATTAATTTTTTTCTTTAAAGGTGTTTATTGAATTTTTGTCACTAAATACAATATGCACTTTTGTTTAATAACATAATACTTAGCTGTAAGCCACCGGTGCAATACGATAGATTGATCGCCTGCTCAAGTATAACTGCAATGTTAAATTAGAGTATTGCTTTATTTTTTTGTCAGGCACTAAAAATATTAATAATCAACACTTTTGTCGATATCTTTATTATCTTGATAGTTACAGTATTATCGTTGTAAAACATTGAGAGAAGCAAACGGGAAATAATTAACGGCCACCGGGAATTTCAATAATTCTATTTATCAGGAACTCTTCGACTCGGTGACCGGTCACCCTTAAAATGTTTTTTTTTCTTCTGGAATGCGATGGAAGCAATTGTTTGAGAATAGGAAACAAAAAGAAGCAATTCTCGGGTATAAATTCAACGTTAAATACGCCTGGTGACCGTTCATCCTGACGGACACACTGCGTGACCGTCGCCGTACGCGTGCGCCAATTTTCTTTTACAAAGTAGCAAACGGGTTTACTAAGTGCAGTGATTTAGTAGAATGTATCCAATAATCAGTCCCTTCAAAACTACCTAGACATCTCATCACAAAATTGCCGCAAAACCAACCTAGGTCTCAACGCTCCACTTCTCTGCATGTGTAGAGGTATAATAGTTTTTGTACAACACCAGATAATGGCTTACACGGTATTTCACTCAATAAGTTTAGAAGAGCAGCCTCGGAGGTACGGGAGTCCGCAAATCCTTCAACTTAGGCTAATTACGAACACATACATCCTATCTTTAAAACTTTCGCGTTTCATAATTGAAAACAATATAATTATCACGGGAAATTTAACGCGATGATTTCGATTGTTTGTTTACCTATTTCGCCCGACGTTTCGGCCGTGTTGCAACGACACGACGTGACGTGGTGTTGAATTTTCTGCCCCAAGGGAGCCAGTACACCAGTGCTTAGCGTTTTCAGCGCCAGATCTAGCGCTTTTTTTGTTCAATAGCGCGTTCTAGCGCCTAGCGCTAAATCTAGCGCGTTTTGAAACTCTATAATTTCTCTAAAAAAAAAGTAACTGCGCAAACTATCAACCTCCCAATGACGTGTTGAGCAAAATTTCATCCACAGAAAAATATAAATTCAAGTCCAAAACTTATCAAGAACAACCTTATTTCGGCCGTAGAAGCAATTGTAGTAATATCAGACGATGATGAATGAATTTAATCCGTTTTTTTTTTTTTTTTTTTACAAAACACGTACTTTGATAAAGTAGTAACGTGTTAAATTACATTAACACGTTACTACTTTATTTTATTATTACTAAACAAGTACTATAATGTAAGTAACTCTTATATATGACATATTTTGATTAAATAAAATATAAAAAAATGTTTCTAGTCTCAAATTATTGGGCGTTTTGTTTGAATTTGGTGCCGATTTTTACCGATTTTTGGAGCGACTATTGATTATAAAAAAAAACAACTTTTTGTGTCTATGTTATTGGGAACTGTGAATATGTTCTGACTTATATGTGGCAGTTTAAAATTGTATCGTTTATAAAATATATTTTTTATAAATTGGTGCTCATTGTGCAATACATCTAGATAAAACATAATTATCGACGTCAATGTGTAGGTAAAATAATAAAATCTTTGAAAGTTACATGTGTTTTATATTTATATAATTTTTTATAAATTTCTTACCCTTTCTAAATTCTCGGTTGTTAAATTTTAGTGTAGAAAAAATCCTGAATCTAATAAAAAGTTTTATGAGATATTGTTTTGGAAAACAAGTGCAGGGAGAATCAAAATGTATGTCATTTAAAATTTCATAAAGAGTACTACCGGCCTTTGTTTCATATTTTAAAAAAAATTATGAATAAAAATAGTCTCAAGTTCTCTTACATAATTATGAAACGCATCTGTTGGCACTTTTAACTTTCCGTAAAAAGACGATAAAGATAAAGATAAAGATAATTTATTTGTTCAAACATGAGTTCACATACAGTAGGCATGCAGGATGTTCTATTTTTATTTTTTGCACTGTCATGTTTTGCCTAGTGAGGCGTACAAATATATTCTACAATATTTATAGCACGAAACGGTAAAAAAAAACTAATTTACAAAACAAAAAAAATACAATTTAACTTATAAGGCACAATGGATCCCAAAAAAAAAAAACCAGATTCGTATATGTTGTATACGATGTTTTGTTGAATGCTTTAAAATGGATAAACAATCTATTAGTAGATTCATTTAAATCGGGAATGTTCTGTAATTCAGCAACAAAGTCAGGACAGGTATGCTTCTTGCTACATTTAAAAAGTAAATAACCCGATATATATGTTAAGGCGTTATCAGTTGGCAAGTCGAAGCGGTAATCAGTTTCACCACTTAAATTCAAAAGCGAAGGTATACTGGGGCGCGAGCTATCTGCATGTCTCTGTGGTCACAATTTTATTCTAATACAAGTAAAATTTCACAATTTAAAAAACCCCCGGCACATTTGTCTTGCGAAAACACCCCAATTCAAACAGTAAAATGCCCATAACTTTTGAAAGGCTGAACCGATTTTATTCAAACATAGCTAAGAACACTCTCGACAAAATTACCTTTCAAACAAAAAAAACTAAATTGAAATCAGTTCTTCCGTTTAGGCGCTATGATGCCACAGACAGACACACAGATACACAGATACACAGCAACACACGTGAAACTTATAACACCCCTTTTTTTAAAATAGCTTTTTAAACGTTGTTAAAATAGTGTTTATGATAAGTATAACGTTTCTTTGTAACAAAAATATGTAAATCTGTGTCTGAAAGGCAAGCTAATGCTTAATACCTACATAAAAAAAATAAAATTAAACGACAAAAAATAGTAATACTTACCTTTCGTCATTGACAGGTAAATGGAAAAATGTTAGGTGTTTATCCCTTCTTTTACTTGATTTGCACCCATCTACAGCACATAAGGCACCAGACGGCATCGTAGGTACGCGTACGAACGAATGGAACTATAAAAATTGAACAGAGTGCGTGCGCTTGCGAAAACCGCACTGAATTTGGTCCGCTAGAGGCCCGAGACCGCTAGGTCGGGTGGTAGGTAATTATAGCGCGCAAGTACATGAAGTGACGGAGGCCTGCCGAGACACCAGTCTACCCGGGACCACGGTCGTTGCAACACGGCCGAAACGTCGGGCGAAATACGTAAACAAACAATCGAAATCATCGCGTTAAATTTCCCGCGTGATAATTATATTGTTTTCACATACATCCTACTTCTTTTTTATATCTTTTTTTACTATGTTTTTAAGTTTAGATTAATATTTATATTTTGAAATTTTAAATAATCTAGTGTTTCTGAACATATGGTGTAAGCTGCGTATACTTATAATAGGCATACATACCAGCACCTTTATTTGTTCTTTGTTTACTACAAACTGTTTTGTATGTAATGCTGTTGGTGTACCTTATAATAAATAAATGGATAACATTACCGTGGCTGTAGGAACTACGCTCGCGTAAAGGATGGGCCCGATGGGGCAGAATTGTTCTAGATGGGGACCTATACAAAAAGGCGTGCTACCTTTAAGTCAAGAGTGATTAGGTTACTTTTAGGCAAGCGTGCTTAACCGTCGACCACATCATCGCTTACCATCAAGTGAGATAGAGGTCGCGAGCCTAAAAAAAAAAACAAAGGCGTAGCGTTGGCCCCAGCAACCCGCTGAATGCGAAAACAGAGGCTCGCTGATTGGCATCAATATAGTGAAGCATGGGGGAGGCCTATATCTGTCGACGTCGTCTAGCTTAAATAATGATGACGATTCAGCTGCTTATGGTTTAATTGGAAACCCACCACAACATACCTACTTGCGTAAAGGCCAGGTAGATTATTCTTGACTAGTTTTTGTCAGCGGCTTCGCCTACGTGATTGTCGAAAATTATCCCGAGAGACCATATTCTTGGGATAAAAAAAACTTAATTCAAAAAATCAAAAAACCCGTCTTCTTCAAAAGCGAACTAAAAAGTCGTAAACAAGGAAAAAATCATGCTGTGCAGTCGGGAGGATACATATTCTACATATTATATTATTTATAACTTTTAGTTAGTTTTTTTCGAATTAGATACATTTAAACTTATAAGTGTTATATATTTTTGAAATCACCTCTTAAAACCCTTTATTTTGATACCCACACGATGGGTTTGGAAGTAAAAAAAAATTTGAGCCCCCACAATATGGCACCCAAAATCCGCCATTTTTCTATTGTCCAATTTTAATGTAGCCTATGACACTCGCAGGGTTAAGACGCATCGATTGACGTATGAATCATCAAAATCGGCCAACGCGTTTGGTCTCTGGAACGCCATATAGGAACAAACATACATACATACATACATAGACTTATAAACACATTATACCCTCCTTCGGCATTCGGGTAAAAAGTAAGTATCTCTGTGCCAAATTTCATTCGGATCCGTCCAGTCGTTTGAGCGTGAAGAAGTAACAAACATACAAACCCACACACACACACACTCACAAACCTTCGCCTTTATAATATTAGTGTGACTAATAATGATTGTATTAACAGACAGAATGCTGTTGTATGGAAATCAGCCAGCGGTCTTCACGAACCCAGGACTACAGAGTTTAGAGGCAAAAGGCGGAAGTCTACCCTCACGCGGCTCATTGAAGAAGTCGATAATATTGACCAGGGCCCAGGACCCACCTTAAAGGGTTATAAGTAAGTATACTAACCAGTCAGTACCTAGTAGGCCAGGAGCCAAATTGCGTAAGTAAATTCGGCAAGGTTTGACCCCATGAAAGAGTATTAAATAATTAGATAGGTATTGTTCTCTTTGGAAAATATAATCACTCGTATTTAAAGACTAGTACCTGGGCGACCGAGCTCTGCTCGGGTGAAAATAGGGAAAACGACGTTTTAAAAAAATGAAACCTAGCTATATCGATTTATCAAACCCCCTGCATACTGGATTTCATGAAAATCGTTCGAGCCGTTTCCGAGATTCAAATATATACAAGAATTGCTCGTTTAAAGGTCAAACTCAGTCAGTCATGGGGTCAAACTCTTTGCCATGCCAAATTCACTTAGGCCCAGCGCACACCTGCCTAGCGAGCATGGGCGTACCCAAGACATTTGTGACATGACATGATAAATTATATCATGTCTTACAATTTGTCTTAAATGCTAGCAAGGGTCAAATATGTGACATATTTTAAAGGCGCAACATGCCTTTCTTGTTGCTGCCCGGCGAGCACGGCCTACTGTGACATGGCTTAAGTCACACATTTCATCGCAGTTTGGGCGATAACGCCATTTTGTCCTAAATAATAGCACCGGCGGCGTGAGAAAATTTCCTGACGTTTGTTTGGGACTCATCGGGTCTTAATTGCTAATACGGGCGCACCCATTTTGTCACAAACGTCACATTTTGACAGATGATTTAGAAAAATGTATCACTTTCGTTCGGAGGTGGTGATAAAATTTTATAGTTGAAAAAAATATATTTGCCTTCTAATTACTGCACCAAATGGCAATAAATTCATTTTGTGTGTATGGTGAATTGGTGATCAATGCTTATTAATTAATTTTATATTATTACTTTTTCATAATTGTAATTTTTTTATTGTTGTTCTTATTCTTAGTTTTTTTTTATAATTATTTTCTTTTATACCATATTCTTCTTGCTTTCTACATTTTTAAATGTTTCTTAAATAATAGCCCCAAAAAAACATTTAAAATATAAAAATAGGGGCCCACCGGTATTGGTCCAAGTTATTATATTTTTTAGTAATTATTAAAAATTTTACAATAATTATATCTTTCTAACAAACACTTAATATGTTATCAAACAAACAAAGAAAAATAAAGTGTGCATAAGTCTATGGTCGTGGGTCAAATATTAATTTATTCCCAACAAAATTAAAAAGTTGTTTAGCTGTATGAACGGCATACTTTTTTACGTATTATTTTATTTGGTCGTCTATTCAAATTATGTCGCACTATGAAGTCAATAACAAGAAAAGCAAGTCGCGCCTGTAAATTATGTCACATGGTTGTCCCGTGCTAGCATTTAAGACAAATTGTAAGACATGACATATTTTATCATAACTTGTTATGACCGAGTCGAAAACCAAGCAATTTTTAAAAAAAAATCCTTATAATTCATGTTGGGATGCTGCTAACATGGGGGTAGCAAAGGGGGGGGCTAAATTTTGGTTATTTTTGGCCTAGGACATACCGTTTTCGAGATATCATTTTGGAAATATGCAAAATAAAATAAGATACGGAGGCCCATAATTCGGCAACAGTGCGTCGTAGGGCTATGCTTCTCAGAACATAAATGGTTTTTATGGCCTAGGTTAAACCGAAACTACAATAAAATTGGAAAATTTCCGAAAAAGAAAAAAATAAACGTCAAGAAGTTATGCCACAAGTCAAGAAAATATCTCACGCCGCCGTGCTAGCATTTAAGACAAAATGAGTTTATCGCCCAAACTGTGATTAAAAGTGTGACTTAAGCGATGTCACAGTAGGCCATGCTCGCCGGGCTGGAGGGGCGCGGCGAAGATACTGAGACGAGCGACTTGAGCGGTGCTCGGCGACACCGCCGAGCGCGGCCAAGACGCACGGAGCGGCGCGCGGTGACACCGAGCGGCGGCGGCTCGTGGAACCCACAACCCGTGTTAATTGAAGGCTGGACAGACGTTATGGATGTTAACTGGGACTTGGTTATTATTGCAACGCTTGCAGAAGAAGAAGAACAGAGAAGAAGTAGCTTCTAGCACGAACCACCCGAGCCACCTGCGCCCGTCGGTCGGGCGAGCGGTCGCGTTTGGTCACGAGACTGCCTCAGGCCCAGTATCCACCGAAGCGGAGAGGAGAGGAGACGAGAGGAGATGACCAATCCGATTTCGGTATTTCCACATCTCTTCTCCGCTTATCATGAATAAACCAATCCGATTTCGTTATTTCCATATCTCTTCTCCTCTCCGCTTTGGTGGATACCGGCAGCATAATTGTGTAAGTAAATTCGGCAAAGGTTTTTTATTTTTTCATTTTTCTTTTGCCGAATTCAAAAAAAAAAGAGAGGGTAGTCAAAAGTCAAACACCAAATTTTTTTCACTTTATTTTAAATTAATATTAAAAATAGAAATAGTTAATAATTTTATAATTTAATGACATATATTGTTAGATAATCGTCACTACCTGCCGGTCAAGTGTTATCAACTCAAAAACACATAATTAATAATTATATATTTGCATATTTGAATTTGAACATCATGGAAGCAATCAACCGCACTATCGCTGAAATGAGCAATCTGTTTGGTGAAAGAATGTCTGCGTTTGAAAAGGAATTGCAGAAGACTCCATGCACCACAGCAATCACCACCTCAACTCTGGCAGCGGAGTTTGCCTCGTTCCGGACATTTGTTGTTAAGGCGCTTGGTGCTCTGCAGCAGCAGGTTGCCATGTTGGGGCAGAACCTGGATAACATGGAGATGCGTGGGCGGCGAAAAATCCTGCTGTTGCACGGAGTGTCTGAGGGGCAGGACGAGGTGACTGCACAGGTGGTGGCTCGAATTGTCAAGCAGCACCTGGATATTGACTTGGCCACTTCTAGCATCAAGAGGTGTCACAGGATGGGACGCAGTACATCTCACAAACCCCGACCAATCCTATTCAAACTGAATGATGTTGCACTGCGGGATAAAATCTGGTTCGGCAAAACTAAGCTCAAGGGGTCCGGTGTCACGGTGTCGGAGTTCCTTACGAAGACCAGGCACAACGTGTTCATGGCGGCGCGGGACAGATTTGGAGTGACCCAGTGCTGGACGTCAGAGGGCACTGTGCTCGTCCTGGATTCGAAGGGACTTCGCCATCGAGTCACTTCCACTGCCGACCTCAATAGGATCGCACAGCAGTCGGAACTGATGGCCGCCCAGCCGGAGCAGGTTTCTGAACAGCCAGGCGTCGCGCAGCCGGTCGCAGTGGGAAAGGTCGCCGCAGTAAAATCCAAGCGCACTGTGGCCAGGAAGTAAAGTTCTTCGATGTCTTTTTCTTTTAGTGGTCCAGGTATCAATCATGTATTATGTTTTCTAGTAGGTATTCATTATATTTTTCCATAATTCGCACATATTATTATTTACTTTCTCGTTTGTTTTAATACCGTACATAAATTTTTGTAAACTTTGTTTTCATTTCGTTTTCGTCAATGTCATGTCATGTCAATGTCACAAACTGTCAATTCATGTTTGCGTTCCATTACACTGAATTGACAAATGTCATTCTACATTTTATTTAATATCGCTCTGCTACACGGTACTGATTTTCATTTATTTTTAATTTGCATTGATATTAAACATGTTATATTTTGTTTAGGCCTGGACTACAGTATTTAATTGTGTTTTGTTATTTTTGTTTATCTCTAGTGTTAAGTACAACCGGCAGGTGGACGGAAGGTTATTAACCGCGTAGTTTGTATTTGTTTTGTTATAGATATTTATTTTATATTTATGCTCAGTCCTAGCAGTGACAATGATTCGTTTCATTCGTTGGACAGTGATGCTCCTTTTTTAGCCGATACTCTAGTTGCACTTTTTTCCGATGTCTCCAGGAACTTTAATGTAGTCCACATAAATGCCCAGAGTATTCCGGCCCACTTCCCCGATATGCTGGCAAGCTTTGACTGTAAGAATATTCATGCGATTCTTATTTCCGAATCATGGTTAAAACCTTGTCTTCCCTCTTCCTCCTACTCCCTACCTGGATTTCGGCTTATCAGGAATGATCGCGCGGTCGGTGGTGGTGGCGGGGTGGCCATATATCTTCGTAATTTTATTCCTTTTTCCATAGTTAACATGTCCACACAGCCGCCCCCACCGAACGCTGGTGAACATCTTTTCTTGGAAGTTGAATTACATCATACGAAGATTCTCCTAGGGGTTTACTACTGTCCTTCTCTTCGGATTAATTTCTTCTCTTCTTTCGAACGTATTTTAGAACATCTAGTCCCCTCTTACAGTCACAGTATCATAATGGGCGACTTTAATACATGTCTTATTAAAAAAGATTCCCGCTCTTCTTCTCTACGTCATATTGTCGAATCTACCAATCTTTCTATTCTTGATCTTGGTGCCACTCACCATTTTCCTAACTCTGTTCCCTCGCTTCTTGATCTTATTATTGTCTCATCCTTCGATCACGTCGCTAAACATGGTCAATGTTCTGCCGACGCATTTTCCTATCATGATCTAATTTACACTTCCTATAAAATTCGACCTCCTAAGCATAAGTTCAAAACTCTTCTGCTTCGCAATTTTGATGGCATGGACGGTGATCGTCTGCGAGAGGACGCCAGTAACATTGACTGGTCTCCACTGGTCACATCCTCGTCCGTCGACGAACAAGTTGATATCTTGACGTCTACCCTCATTCAGCTTTACGACGCACATGCACCTGTTCGAGCTATAAGAGTTAAACATCTTCCAGCGCCATGGCTGACTAATGAAATTAAAGTTTTACTAGGCAAAAAGGCTGCTGCGAGGTTTAAGCTTAAAATTCGGCCCAACGACGTCAACAGGGAAAAATACGTCTCAATAAGGAACCAATGCAGCAAGGTGTGTAGGAACGCACAACGCCAACATATCCATAATTCTGTTCAAAACGGTGACCCAGCCAAAGTCTGGAAATTTCTCAAATCATTAGGTATCGGAAAAAAGTCTCATGACACACTTCCTAAAGACTTGGACTTAAACTTACTTAACAGTAATTTTTCTACTTCGCCTGTATTAGATAGGGCCACCAAAGCAACAACGCTTAGTTATCTTTCAAATCTTCCGATACCAGATTATTCTCCTTTTGTAATAAGTCAATTCACTGCCTGTGATGTTAAAAAGAGTATTGTATCGATAACATCCAACGCTGTTGGTAGTGACAGTGTCAGCCGTAAGATGATCATCCCCATCCTTGATAACATTATCCCTGCCATCCTTTATATCCTCAATTTCTCTATTTCCAGTGGTGTCTTCCCAGAATCCTGGAAAGATGCCCAAATTATTCCTTTACCCAAAAAATCTCATCCTGCATCTTTTTCTGACTATCGTCCCATTTCTATTCTTCCTTTCCTATCCAAAGTCCTTGAAAAACTTGTCCACCATCAACTCAGCACATTCCTTACCAAACACAATCTGCTAAATCCTTTCCAATCTGGTTTTCGACGCGGACACAGCACTACCTCAGCACTTGTACACATTACGGACGATATCAGGTCAGGCATGGAAGTGGGAAAGTTAACGGTACTGGCTCTGCTTGATTTTAGCAATGCCTTCAATACCGTTGACTTCGACATTCTGCTTGGTGTCTTAAGCTCTTTTAACATATCTCCTCCGGTAATTGACTGGTTTCGTAGTTACTTGTTTGGCCGCCGGCAGCGTATTAGCACTGATGAATCTTTCTCTTCTTGGTGTCACACCTCTGCCGGTGTGCCACAGGGTGGCGTTTTATCTCCTCTTCTCTTCGCACTTTTTATTAATGCTATCACTCAACGACTTTCTTCTTTTTACCACCTGTATGCTGATGATCTCCAGATTTATACCCAAGCCCCTCTTGGAGAGTTACGAGATGCCATTGAGACGATTAACATAGACCTGGCTCGAATAGGTGACTGGAGTGCTGAGTTTGGGTTGAAGATTAATCCGTCGAAGACTCAGGTGACTGTTGTTGGGAGTTCCCGGACTGTTTCTAGGATTGATTGGTCGACGCTTCCCCAGGTTTCTTTCAACAACACCATTATTCCTATAGCTAACACTGTGAAGAACTTGGGGATTTATATCGACAGCACTCTTGCCTGGACCAAACAACTGCAGGAAGTCAGTCGTAAACTGTTTGCTTCTGCGGGCTCCCTCAGACGTCTTCGTAATTTTCTTCCCACCACCACTAAAATTGCGATAGCACAATCTATTCTTCTCCCTATCCTGGACTATGCTGATGCCAGCTATCTTGATCTCACCCAAGACCAATTGGATAAGCTTGAGCGACTTCAAAATCTCTGTATTAGGTTTATATTTGGCTTGCGCAAATATGATCACGTTTCTGAATTTCGTACTAAGCTCAGATGGCTTCCTATTCGCCTTCGCCGGAATGCCCACATACTCTCTTTGCTTTATAATGTGCTCTTTAATCCTTTTACTCCCTTTTATCTTAAAGAACGTTTTCAGTTCCTCTGTGACACCCATTCTAAGTCCTTGAGATCATCGGAGAATTTGAAATTGAGTGTTCGTATGCATTCCACTTCCTTCTTTGGCAAATCTTTTACGATTCAGTCAGTTCGGTTGTGGAATGCATTACCTATAGAAATAAGACGTGCTCAAACACTGCCAACATTTAAAAAAATGGTAAAGGAGCATTACCTTTCACTATAATTTTTTAGTCTTTTCCTTTATCTGTCATATAATATATTTGATATTTATTAGTATATTAGATATGTAATATGTATGTATTTTATGTTATTATGTATAAGTAAGTAATATTTTTTATGATCTATTGTACACTGACAGCCCTAAATTCTTCTCCTATCGTTCAGTCCATCCAAAGGTTGTCTGTAAGAGATTGCCCTGTGCGATAAGACCGCCCATTGTACACTTTGTTTTTAAAAATGTTTGTTCTGTATGTTTTTTTTTTTTTTTATTATGTGGTGTACAATAAAGTATATAATAATAATAATAATAATAATAATTCACTTACACAATTAGGCTGCGGGCCTCACTGTATCGTGCGCCGCTCGCTTTTATTTATCTTTACCATGACATATTCAACTTTAAAACAAAATAATTAGGGTCTAATTTAATATGTTAACTTCTCAGTAACTTCGCCGCGCCTCTCTAGCAACTTACACAATTATGTGTAAGTTAATTCGGCAAAGGAAACAATCTGGTTCTTTCCCAAAAACACACACATACATAAAGAAGTTCAATCTTTACTCAACTTCTTTGTATATGTGTGTGTTTTTGGGAAACAACCAGATTGTTTCCTTTGCCGAATTAACTTACACAATTAGGCTGCAGGTGTGCGCTGGGCCTTAACCAATTAGGCTACTGCAATTAGCTCTTGTTAAATTAATAATAAAAATGGGGTATCGTAGATATCTCTAAGGGTTAATTGGTTTGGGACAATTCGTTATTTGACTTAAAGTATACATTTTAGGTTACTCCCCTAAAAAACTTAATTACTCCTTTTTGCCCTGATGAGGCCGAGTTTTAAACGAGCGCACGGTTGTCGCAGTGGTTGAGCTATTGACTGCTACGCGCGCTGCTTGTCGCGGGTTCGATACCCGCACGGAACAAATATTTGTATGACCTACATATAGTTGTTCCGGCTCTGGGTGTTATATATTGTGAGTTTATATGCTTGTAAACGCACCCACGAGACAAGAAGAAATTCCTAGTGTGGGGCAGTGTTTAAAAAAATAGATTTTTCATTAAAAAACAAATTTTCACCTATTCATCCCCTTAAACGCTTTTGGAATTTCCAGAAATTTCCTTCATAGTTCTCCCCTAGACCCTTACATCAAAAACGTAAAAGGTAAACGTAAGATTCTTAGCAAACTTGAAGACCTGCTAAATCGTATTTTGGGGGAAGTTTCGAAAAACTAATAATAAAAATCTTTATTGTTTATTTAGTTTAGTATTTGTGCCATGTTCCAGTTTATTAACCCAAGAAATAAGATTGTTCCATACAAACTTCGACACCCCCTCCCCGTTCCCGTATTTTGGGGGTAGTTTCGAAAAACTAATAATGTCAACCTTTATCATATACTTAGATAACTATTTAAAAAGCTAACGTTTCGTTTCGCAATATTACTAGATCGAATCGTGTTTTTCCAAAAACCCTATTAGGGTTCCGTACCCAAAGGGTAAAAACGGGACCCTATTACTGAGACTCCGCGGTCCATCTGTCTGTCTGTCTGTCACCAGGCTGTATCTCATGAACCGTGATAGCTAGACAGTTGAAATTTTCACAGATGATGTATTTCTGTTGCCGCTATAACAACAAATACTAAAATTAGAATAAAATAAATATTTAAGTAGGGCTCCCATACAACAAATGTGATGTTTGTACCATTTTTTTGCGATAATGGTACGGAACCCTTAATGCGCGAGTCCGACTCGCACTTTGCCGGTTTTTTTTACAGTAAGATTGAGAAATGTTTTCACAATTGTCTAATTAACCGTGTTTTCGCAATATCCCTAAAGTTTTCGCGTAAATTCGGATTATCAAATCATCCTACAACATAAATATAATTAATGTCATTTTACATTTACAGATCATTCATGGATCACCAAAATACTAAGTCACTGTTCCTTCTAACGTATTCTCCGGAAAAATACCAAGACCTAAAAAATACTAGCGATGATTCCCGTGAAGCGTATTTAGAGCGTCGCTATCCGATAGAAATGGCCTATGCACCTAAACCGACGGAACAACTTCTTAATTTACAACATGGAAGAGTTTACCGCAAGATATCTACGGATTATGTCAAGACTATCGATCAGATTGAACAAAAGGAACAAACGTCTTTAAGGAGTTTGGAATATGCGAAAAAGCGACCTGCGATTTCAATCAAGGAATACCAAAAGAAAAACAAAGAGTATCAAGAAAAGTTATCAAGAAAATCGAAGCCTCCTTCCAATGAATCTGTGTTTAGTAAAAAAAGAGGAAAAAAATAACTGCTGGGTAAGTTCTAAAAATCAATACACCGTTTTAAGGAGCGTCCTCACTGAGAGCATTCACGTTCACGTGTAATGAGCATTCGACGTCGAATATTCGAGTGGTGTGGTCGTTGAGCCGAGCGTTACAAAGCTTACACGCAAGCGCGAACTTCGGCCAGTGTGGATTTTAGATTTTCGCGGAAACGACGCTCGAAAGCGAGTATTCAGATAATGAAATGAATGAGTATATATGTAGGAATATTACTGGCAACTTGTAAGCATGGAACAGTTCCTTGATCTTAAGTGTTTGTGACCTCCTTGGTCAATCGTATTATCGAATGAATGACATTTAAGATCGTATTCGAATGCTCCAAACTTGCGACTCGAACGTTCATAGTTTTGCTCGAAAGTGAAAGCTGGGCTCGCTGGGAAGCATTTGTTGCTCGCCTACGATTGCTTGTTTACAAATGCTCACGAAAGAACGCTCCCAGTGAGGATGTTCGTTTAGGCTAAGTTCACATGACCGCGCGGCACCGCGCATTGCTACGCGGTGGGTGCGTTTTCATCACAGCTTTGTACGCGAGCCAGTCTGGCAGTCTTCGCTACAAATTTTTCTTCAATCAGTGCGTCTGGTCTGTCCATTACAAACCACGCGGATCAACAGACCGAGTCGATACAGGTTTGTGTAGACGATAAACACTATTTAGTTTGATCTTGTACTGCGCGGAACTATAGTTCTTGCCAAACTTCTGGGCCGCCCTGAAGTTAGTTTTCCGATGCGCAAGGCACGGATCGGTACTTTTTGTATGAGATTTACTACTGCGCAACCATTGTAGCCAACTTTAGGGCGGCCAAGTTTGGCGAGAACTATTGTGCCGCGCAGTACCGCGTGGTCATATGAACTTAGCCGACAGCTTCTTTCAATTTATAACGTTTCGTGTCGGACTGCTGCGGCGCCGCAGAGGTGCGGGTGTCGTCCTGCGCACGACCGGTTTTTATTCCGCGACACGCAACTTCTAGAGCCCTAATTTTGATTGTTTCTTTAGATCAAAGTGACAACGGTACGGCTACCTTCATAATAAAAGTTTGATACTACCAAGGGATACGCCCCTTTATAATTACTCCTTTGTGCGCTCCAGCAATTCTTCATAAATCTTACCTAGCTCAATCACAATATTTTTTACAAGCATTTCCTGGCTTCCGATTCAGCGGGAGCTTTTCTTACTTGTGTAACTTTTGGCAACATTGAAATAAGATCGTATACTGATATTATGATGGAGGCGGAAGGAGGCCACATAGCAACTCCTTAACCAGACGGAGGCCATAGCAACACCTTAACCAGACGGAGGCCATAGCAACTCCTTAACCAGACGGAGGCCATAGCAACTCCTTAACCAGACGGAGGCCATAGCAACTCCTTAACCAGACGGAGGCCATAGCAACTCCTTAACCAGACGGAGGCCATAGCAACTCCTTAACCAGACGGAGGCCATAGCAAAGCAACTCCTTAACCAGACGGAGGCCATAGCAACTCCTTAACCAGACGGAGGCCATAGCAACTCCTTAACCAGACGGAGGCCATAGCAACTCCTTAACCAGACGGAGGCCATAGCAACTCCTTAACCAGACGGAGGCCATAGCAACTCCTTAACCAGACGGAGGCCATAGCAACTCCTTAACCAGACGGAGGCCATAGCAACTCCTTAACCAGACGGAGGCCATAGCAACTCCTTAACCAGACGGAGGCCATAGCAACTCCTTAACCAGACGGAGGCCATAGCAACTCCTTAACCAGACGGAGGCCATAGCAACTCCTTAACCAGACTGAGGCCATAGCAAAGCAACTCCGTAACCAGACGGAGGCCATAGCAAAGCAACTCCGTAACCAGACGGAGGCCATAGCAACTCCTTAACCAGGCGGAGGCCATAGCAACTCCTTAACCAGGCGGAGGCCATAGCAACTCCTTAACCAGACGGAGGCCATAGCAACTCCTTAACCAGACGGAGGCCATAGCAACTCCTTAACCAGACGGAGGCCATAGCAACTCCTTAACCAGACGGAGGCCATAGCAACTCCTTAACCAGACGGAGGCCATAGCAACTCCTTAACCAGACGGAGGCCATAGCAACTCCTTAACCAGACGGAGGCCATAGCAACTCCTTAACCAGACGGAGGCCATAGCAACTCCTTAACCAGACGGAGGCCATAGCAACTCCTTAACCAGACGGAGGCCATAGCAACTCCTTAACCAGACGGAGGCCATAGCAACTCCTTAACCAGACGGAGGCCATAGCAACTCCTTAACCAGACAATATAACACTATCGTGTTTGTTGTTGTTGTCCACATTTAGCGCCTTACAATTAAAAAAACTTGTCAAAAAAATTACTACTTATTATAAATTAAAATGCGTATTTTAAATAAAAACAGTTTTAATCAACACTGAAATAGCACATATAATTTCCCATCACAATTTTAATACTACTTGGTACAATATAGTTACATCATCACAACGCCAACTTATGTACCATTACGTTTGTTCGGTGAGCTAATGCTTGTGCATAATAATGTACAAAGGATAGAGTTCACGATATTGATACAAAAGTTATTTGGTTACAAATGCTCTTCTTGAGCGATCTGCCATGTCCCTTATGCCTAACGTCCTCGAACCAAACAATTGACACTAGGAATCGATAAAAATATTCGAATTCACTGATCCAGGAACCGACTAGCACCCTGCTTCGTTACTTATATTACACTTAATGTCCATGGCCATGTCCGAAAGTGTTGCTGCCGTTGGGCTGGCCGGCCGGAGGTCGGGGCTCGTTGTTGTTGTTGCCCTCTCCTCCGTTTTCATTGTTATTGCGATTCTCCAGCTGTTGTTGCCACATGGACGCGTAGAAGGTGCCTTGTGCGAGGAGGGCTTCGTGGCTGGAAATTAACGTAAACCTCAATTAATCAACAATTTACATGACGAGTTATTTCAAGAACAGTCGCAAATCTGCGTAAATCGGCAGTGTAATTATTCCAAGAACAGTCACAAATCTGCGTAAGTCTGCTGTGTAGTTATTTTAAGAACAGTCACATTAGTTATTTGAAGAACAGTCATAAATCTGCGTAAATCGGCAGTGTAGTTATTTCAAGAACAGTCACAAATCTGCGTAAATCGGCAGTGTAGTTATTTCAAGAACAGTCATAAATCTGCGTAAATCGGCAGTGTAATTATTCCAAGAACAGTCACAAATCTGCGTAAGTCTGCTGTGTAGTTATTTTAAGAACAGTCACATTAGTTATTTGAAGAACAGTCACAAATCTGCGTAAATCGGCAGTGTAGTTATTTCAAGAACAGTCATAAAACTGCGTAAATCGGCAGTGACGTTATTTCAAGAACAGTCACAAATCTGCGTAAGTCTGCTGTGTAGTTATTTTAAGAACAGTCACATTAGTTATTTGAAGAACAGTCATAAATCTGCGTAAATCGGCAGTGACGTTATTTCAAGAACAGTCACAAATCTGCGTAAATCGGCAGTGTAGTTATTTCAAGAACAGTCATAAAACTGCGTAAATCGGCAGTGTAGTTATTTCAAGAACAGTCACAAAACTGCATAAATCGGCAGTGACGTTATTTCAAGAACAGTCACAAATCTGCGTAAGTCTGCTGTGTAGTTATTTTAAGAACAGTCACATTAGTTATTTGAAGAACAGTCATAAATCTGCGTAAATCGGCAGTGACGTTATTTCAAGAACAGTCACAAATCTGCGTAAATCGGCAGTGTAGTTATTTCAAGAACAGTCATAAATCTGCGTAAATCGGCAGTGTAGTTATTTCAAGAACAGTCACAAAACTGCATAAATCGGCAGTGACGTTATTTCAAGAACAGTCACAAATCTGCGTAAGTCTGCTGTGTAGTTATTTTAAGAACAGTCACATTAGTTATTTGAAGAACAGTCATAAATCTGCGTAAATCGGCAGTGACGTTATTTCAAGAACAGTCACAAATCTGCGTAAATCGGCAGTGTAGTTATTTCAAGAACAGTCATAAATCTGCGTAAATCGGCAGTGTAGTTATTTCAAGAACTGTCATAAATCTGCGTAAATCGGCAGTGTAGTTATTTCAAGAACAGTCATAAATCTGCGTAAATCGGCAGTGTAGTTATTTCAAGAACAGTCATAAATCTGCGTAAATCGGCAGTGTAGTTATTTCAAGAACAGTCACAAATCTGCGTAAGTCTGCTGTGTAGTTATTTTAAGAACAGTCACATTAGTTATTTGAAGAACAGTCATAAATCTGCGTAAATCGGCAGTGACGTTATTTCAAGAACAGTCACAAATCTGCGTAAATCGGCAGTGTAGTTATTTCAAGAACAGTCATAAATCTGCGTAAATCGGCAGTGTAGTTATTTCAAGAACAGTCATAAATCTGCGTAAATCGGCAGTGTAGTTATTTCAAGAACAGTCATAAATCTGCGTAAATCGGCAGTGACGTTATTTCAAGAACAGTCACAAATCTGCGTAAATCGGCAGTGTAGTTATTTCAAGAACAGTCATAAATCTGCGTAAATCGGCAGTGTAGTTATTTCAAGAACAGTCATAAATCTGCGTAAATCGGCAGTGTAGTTATTTCAAGAACAGTCATAAATCTGCGTAAATCGGCAGTGACGTTATTTCAAGAACAGTCACAAATCTGCGTAAATCGGCTGTGTAGTTATTTCAAGAACAGATACAAATCTGCGTAAATCGGCAGTAAAGGAATGTAAGTTAGAAATCCAAGTTTTACTCACTTTCCTCTTTCGATGATTTCTCCATCTTTCAATACGAGAATCTCATCGGCGTGAATGATAGTAGAGAGCCTGTGAGCGATGATTATTGTTGTCCTATTCGCACACACCCGCGCCAAAGCCGCCTGAAACAAGAGCAGAACGTGGTTACGGTTAAAAGAGATAAGTTTGACGTGTGTTGCTGTATCTGTGTGTCTGTCTGTGTCATCATAGCTCCTAAACGGATGAACCGATTTTGATTTAGTTTTCTTTGTTTAAAAGGTGATTTTGTCGAGAGTGTTCGGGGTGATTCGGTGAGTAATCGGGGTGTTTTCGCATGATAAATGTGTCAGGGGATTTTTTTAATTTTGAAATTTTACCTTTAGGTTATAAAAGAACTGCAGTACATATAGAGAAAACGTTTTAAAATATCATAAAACAAGATATACCCGTACTGTTTTATACTTATTTTGTTTGGATTTATGTCGTTAATCATCTGGCAAAAACACCTACCAATTTCACATTTAGAAAAGTTTCTGACTAAACGAGATGAGAATGGCAACAAAACAAAAACTGTACACATCTGCGTACCTCTTTAGAGGGTACTGACGTGATGTTATGTTATGAAATGGTATAAAAATCATTTATTTCAAAAGGTCCAAGGAGAAATCGGTGAACATACACAAACAAACAAAAAGTCGAACATAAAACCTCCTCCTTTTTTAAAAATAGAACGTTTTTGAAATAAATACGAGAATTTATTAGGCCTTCTGATCTTTTTACCTGTATATTTCTTTCCGTGTTGGTGTCGAGAGCTGACGTAGCTTCATCTAGCAGTACTATTGCCGGATCCTTTAGTATCGTCCGTGCGATTGCTATCCTTTGCTTTTCACCTCCGCTGAGGCGTAGACCTCTTTCTCCAACCTGCAAATTAGTAAGAAAATTCAACGAAAAGAAAGAAGAAGAAGAAGATTCAACGTGACTTTCAAATTGTCTAAAGGGAACATCTTACATACATAAACATAATTAGAATTTATTTTGTTTCAGAGAAAAAGTAACTAAGGATTCATCAGCTAGAAGTTGTTGAAAGGTGAGCAATAGTGAAGGTAATTCATTTTGCATTTATTATTATAACTAGCTTCAGTCAGCGGCTTCACCGCGTCAAAAGTGTTTTCTTATCCCAAGAAAACATTATACCGAGATGAAAAGTAGCCTATGTGCTATTCCAGACTATCTCTGGGCAAAATTTCATCCAGATCCGTTCAGCCATTTTAGCGTGATTGAGTAACAAACATACACACATCCATCCAAACTTTCGCATTTATAATATTAGTAAGATAAACTGCAAATTATTGGCCTCAGTGAAAACTGTAAATTATTGGCCTCAGTGAAACTGTAATTGGCATCAGTGAAACTGTAAATTATTAGCCTCAGTGAAACTGCAAATTATTGGCCTCAGTGGTAACACACAGGTGTTTTCAAGGCCTTTTCAAAGCCAGTGAAAATATTTTAGATAAACTGCAAATTATTGGCCTCAGTGGTAACACACAGGTGTTTTTGGTCTGGCCTTTTCAAAGCCAGTGAAAATTTGTTTGATTTTCTGAAGGATTTCTTACCTGTGTATCATAAGCATCTGGGAATGTGAGAATCCTATCGTGAATGTCAGCATTTTTAGCCGCTGATATGATGTCCGCTGCCGGCGCGGTCAATCTGCCATACTGAATATTATACCTGAAATAAAATATTTTTTGTCTAAAGCGTTAGATGAATTTATTAACTTAATTATACATTATTATTATTTATTATTCCATTTATTTATTATATATACACACGTTTACATTTTTTAACATTATCCATAAAAAAATCACACCTAGGGTCCCAGTCTCTTAAGAGGCCCCGTTAGGCATGTATCAGAAAATGTGACACCAACCGACGATTATCCCTGTATGCACTACGCAACTGCACCCAAGGATAATCCCCGGTTAGTGCAGGACTATTGCAAATTATGGAGAAAAATGTATTTGGCTATGGATTGAATATTATTTACATTATTTTTAATTATTTACTTTTTTTTTTTTAATTCATCTAATCAAGTGAGTCGGCCCAGAACTTGAAGAGATTGGCACCATTTTTTTTATTTTTGTTTTGGGTTTCTTCAGAAATCAGATTTTATATGTACCATATGTAAGTTACTTATCTGCATGGTTTAATTAGATTTTGTTTTCAGTATGCATGGGGGAAGGTTAAGATCAGAGTTCCAATGGGTGATGCAACACCAACCCAGTATGGCTGCTTAGTTTTTTAATTGTCTTTTGTTTTGAAATTGTCTTTTGTCATTTAGTATTACTATTTTTGATCACAATAAAATTGTATGTCTGTTTTGATTACCTATTCTTTTACTTTACTAAAACCTAAGCTAAAATCCTCAGCATGCAGAAATAAACGGATGCACAAGCACGTATAGTGCCACGCCCTGAAGTTGGGTTTCCGATGCGCAAGACGCGAAACGGTGCTGTTTTTGTATAAGATTTACTACTGCGCAGCAATTGTAGCCAACTTCAGTGCGGACAAGAAGTTTAGCGAGACCTATAAGCAAAAGGGTGTAATAGGGGCTTCTGTGATTCGATATTGAATGTGCTCTCGGGCTACTGCACGGTTGATATTTCGGGTTATTTCCGATTAGACAGTTTTGTTACGACAGCGTGTCACTTTGTTATCTTAGATGTACAGCTACGTAAAAAAATAAAAGACACTTATATTAATAAAAGTTTAATGATGGTTTGACGATAGTGAAAACTAAAACGTCAAATTAGAAGTCATGCAAACGCAATGGAAATTTTTAAGCATTATATTGTAGTTAATATATTTTTATTAGAGTCATGGATTATGCGTTCAATCTTCATGTGCTTTGCAATAACAGATTTATTTCTATTTTTGGTCAAATTGTGATTTTTTATCTTCCACATTATTTTTTGTACGAAAAGATTATTATTACTATTATATTCTTTATTGCACACCAAAAAACCAAAATTCAACAAACCACACCAAAGATTCTTTGGAACAACTCAATGTAGCAGTTGTGTTGTCTATTCGGATCCTAGTAAACGTAGTAACAAAGTTAATACCAATTAAATAAGTATAAAATAATCATATTATGTTGAATTAAAAGAAAAATAAAAGCTTGTGATAAAAAGATCACTATAACATCTATCACTCCTTGTGATTGTACTTTTACTGTCGAAACAAAAATCTGCCGAAACGAAAATCTGTCTAAGCGGAAACAACCCAACCCACATGACATATAAAGTTCAAGGTATATGGACGCAGTCGAAACGAATTTCTCAAAATGTACATAGAATATATATCCCCCTATTTCAGTCAAATTAAAAAAGTCGCGCGCATTCGACCTTCGATATTTTTCTTTTTCTTCGAAGTCTTTTTTTCTATTCGACTCAACGTCGAAGCGCTCGAGGGAGTAACTTTAAAAAATATATAATAAAAAAAACTTTTTAAAACAAGCTTTTTCGTATTCCTCTCTGAAAACCCTTCGGATATCCATATCATAGGGGTGCATACAAAGTGATTGGTCCGCCATCTTTTGGAGTCCGCCATATTAATTAATTAAGAATGATGTCACCAAACTTAACGATATTACAGTTCAATAGCTTTTCTTGACTTACCTCACAGAATTATTGAACAGCACGGTGTCCTGTGGCACGACGCCTATACTGGTCCGTAGCGACGCCTGCGTCACCGTCCTCACATCTTGCCCATCGACCAGCACCGCACCTTCGTTCACATCATAAAATCGGAACAGAAGCCGCATGATTGTTGACTTGCCTGCACCACTGGGACCCACCTAATGGATGAAATTGTAATGGTTTTATTACAACACAATTATTTTTATTTATTTATTTTATTTTATACTTCATGCACACATACGTACAGAGGCGGACTTAATGCCTTAGGCATTTCTACCAGTCAACCTTTGGGTGATGCAGAGACAAATAGTGGTAGGTGCAATATTGAAAGTGAATCATGACAAGATGGGTTTATTCAAATGCAAAGATCCATACTATAAAATACATACAATATATATTTAAACAAATAAACTAAAAAACATATAATGATTTACTAAATACACTAATAAACTAAATACACGAATATACTTAAACAGTTAGTAGTAGCAGTTATTTGGAAAACATTATCGCTGTGACGATACTACTGCCAACTTCTTACGAACGTGCTCGCGAACTTTCACTTTGAATGCCAATCTGTTAGTTGCCATCCTGATTTCGTGGGGGAGCAATTACTCTTTATTTGCTGAGCCACGGATAATATAATACTAGCATACAGATGCCTCATCCCATACAAAAACCGTGCCGAGACGTAATTAGCGTATTTTCGTCTGATTAAGATGATTTTATAAGTACTTCGATCGTGTTCGGTTCCGTTCCACGGCTATAGATGGTGTTAGCAGCGACTTGCAAGTAAAATGGTTTTCTCGGTTCGTGGCAATTTTTCTTTAAATGCAGCGACGATTTGTTAAGTATTATTTGCACGTTTTTACAGTTTCATAGTACCAAAATGTGTTACAATTTAAAAAATCAAGTGGCATGCCTCAGATATTTAAAACCGCGCCATCTATCGGAATAAATTTTAAACGATCCGTTCAAATAATCTTTAAAATGTGAATTAAGCGCCCAATTTTCCATAATTTTGTACCTAGGACATATTATTTTTCAATTCTTGAAAATGTTAATTTTATACAGAATTCAATAACAATTCGATGCATATCGCGCCATCTAGTGTCAATTATTTGACCCAAATTTTCTTTGTTAGCTCGGAAACCCCGTGGCTGAGCCTTATCCCATTCTTTTAAGCCAGACGTGACAGCAACTGATGGATTTATAGAAAACTGCTATTACAATATATTTCTTTTTTTAAATCACCAAGTGGCAGACACCGAGATACGATCATCGAATAGCAAAAAAAAAACAAATATACAACTGTAGCCTAAATAACGCACCATGTATTAATAAGTTTCATTTGAGTATAGCCACAGATAATACAATATTAGCATACAGATGCCTCATTCCAAACAAAGAAACCGTGCCGACGTAACTAGCGTTTTTCATCTGATTATACCGACTTTTTTTTGTAAATCGATCGCGTTCGGTTCCGTTCCACGGCGATAGATATATCACCATCTATATCCGTGGAAAGAAACCGAAAGCAATCGATGGACAAAAAATAATCAGTATAATCAGTGCAGTACGTCGGCACGGTTTCTTTGTATGGGATTAGACACCACTGTTATAGCTAAGGATTCCCTGATGCAATATGTATAGGCTGATAATACAACCTAAGGGTTTTTAAGCTGATCATTTATCAACAATACATTTTTAATAAAGCATTTCTCAACTCACCAAAGCCACAGTACTGCCCGGCGGCACTTTGAAGCTGATGTTATTCAACACAAGCCTCTCAGGACCGTATCCGAAGGAGACATGCTTGAACTCAACGGCTCCTCTCCTCACTAACAAGTCCGGGGCTCCAATAGCGTCTTTCACATCCGTGTCCACTCGCATCAGGTCGAACATGTTCTCCATGTCCACGAAGTTCTTTTGGATGGCCCTGCGAAGGTTTTATGAGTTATTTGAGTGACTTGTTAGAATGGGCGGCAGATAGATTTAAATTACTTTATCAATTTTGTGGGGACATCTACACCTTTTGGGCAGTTTTGTTTGCAATATATATTTTGATTTATATATTATGCAGGAAACATCCCTATTCATTAAATGATTACTACAAACTTTTCGTAGCCAAAAAACTATTCCGATTGGCTTTTTCAATAGAAAGAAACTACGAAAATTTCCTTCATTTGGATATGAATAGTGTGACTTGTTACCACTAACACTATGTGTTTATTAATGCTAATCGCCGATTTCTGAATAAATAATTTAAAGTTGTGTATTTGTCAAACTTTTATTCATTACTAGCGGACGCCTCGCGGTTTCACCCGCGTAGTTTCCTTTCCCGTGGCAATACAGGGACAAAAAGTTGCCTATGTTACCCAGGGATAGTGTAGCTTCCAAACGGTGAAAGAATTTTTGAAATCGGTCCAGTAGTTTCGGGGCCTATTCGGTACAAACAAACGTGTTTTTTTTTTTTTTTAATAAACCACTCTTTGCGCGCGCTCTGTCGGTTGTCTACGGTTTCGACAAATGATCTTTGAGCATCGCGTTTGTATATATGTATTATACTTACACATACTTTGACCCACATTCAGTGTTTCATTCTATTTTGTTTGTTATTTATATATTATTTTATTATATAAGTCCTGTTTCCGTTAGTGTGTCCGTGGCATCAACAGTAGGCCCTATCAGAATATCAGCGCAGCGTTATTACTTTTTTTGGATATCGCTGCACATGCTGAGATAGGAGCCTTTTTGGTCTCGCACAGGGTTTTTATTTTATTATTGTTTAAGTGTATGCTTATTTTCTCGTGTCTCCTGTGCGGGTCACAAATAATTTTTTTTCTTTTTTTTTTCTTTCACACAAACAAACAAACAAATAGTATATTATGCAACTAGTGAATAAAGGACGGATTTAAAGCGAGGGCCATAGTTGAATCGCGAACAAGTGAAGGATTGTAACAACTGAATCACGACCGTAGGGAGTGATTCATGATGATTGAATCACGAGCATAGCGAGTGATTCAAGTGTTAGAATCCTGAGCGACGCGAGTGATTCATGGCCCTCGATATAAATCCGTTTTATTCAAGAGTTGCATACTATATTTTATACCATGACTACGAGAAAAAGAAAGATCTAAGCACAAGGAATAATAATAATGGTAAGGTTTATTACCTTCAAAATATACAAAAAAATTAGAAGTCTCAGTTTCACATTTTATGTAAATTGAAGCTGACCTAGGTAACAGCACCTGTGTTTCAGAGGCCAGTGACCACCTTCGTTAGTTTATATAATTAATTAAACACCAATGCAATTAATATTATAATTACAATTCAAATAAGTATTCACTAAACATCCAAGACCAAAACCAAAATCATTATTGAAATCTTAAATGTAAACAAACTCAAAATTAAATCGATGAAGCAGTTTGAAAGTCGAATATTCTTTGCACTAGGAGTTTATATCGAGTATTTGATGCGCAAGAAGGTGCTGTAACATTGAGATGGAGTTTGAATATGCATTGGTGTGTTCCAAATTCAAACACCAAAACAGTGAGTAAAAGTGCTTTTTATTCACTGTTTTCAGTGAATAAAATAAGCTTTTTAGAGGGGGAATGGTATAAAAAATCTTTCCTCTTTATAATATTGGTATAGATTTCTGATTGAGTATAGGATATGGAGTTAAGTTCGTGCGAACCCTATTTTATCGCCAAATTTTCAGGTAGACTGGTTTTCAGGATACAGTAGCTTGACAAACACTCAACTTGAAATTCATAATAAACTCCAAATACTCAATTCGAAAGCCGGCCCGTAGTGAAAATGTGCAGTAGGTATTCGCCCAGATGAATAATAAAATATATTTAATTCTCAAAAAAAATAATATTCCATGCAAGATCCATCAAACACAGCCCAAAGTTGTTCACATACCTGTAGTAGGTCCCAAACCAGTTGAGCGGCACATACAGCTGCACGATGTAGGAAGCGAACAGCACGTAGTCACCCACCGTCAGCTCGCTTGTGTTCACAACCATCGACACGCACAGTAAGGAACCAGCCAAAAGACCTGAGGATAACAATAATTTATTTATTCGTGGTTCCGCTCACGTAAAAGAAAAAAAAAGATTCCGACGAATTGAGAACCTCCTCCTTTTTTGTAGTCGGTTAAAACTAGTATCAACTTCTATGAGGTAAGGTGAAATCTGCCCAAATATTGCCATTGCAGATATATTTAAAAATTAACTTCGCTATCGTCAACTGCCTACCCTACTTGCCTTCCTACCCACACTACCTACCTACCAATTTTTTTTCAGGGGTCATTCTTCCGCGGAGAAACTTCACAACGCTATTCAGAAAATGACGTCAAATGCACAACGCCATCTATCGAATACGGAGTTCAACTGCCCAAGTACCTGAATTGCGTGCGTTGTGATATTTTACTTCATATAACAAACACTTATATTTCACTTCAAATTCATCTAACCTTTGATAGAGTGAACCGATTGCGATGAATCAAAAACTAAGTATTACTTCAAGTTACGCACAATTTTTAGGTATATAAGTAATCTACAAAGGTTTCGTACATTTTACGTGATACGTGCACAACTAAACAGATAAACAGACATACCGACAAACATTCCAAAAATGCTGGCAATAGGTTCTGTTAGTTATCCTTTAAGAGGAACCAGGGGCAGAGAGCGCAGACTGAATTTCCTTAGCGAAAATTCATAATTCGAGGTTTGGCTCTCGCCTATTTTTCCTCCAATATAGGACCAATTTAAAAGATATTCCATAAACTGAAAAATGAAAGATATATACTATGCCCCTATGTTTTCCATTTTGATGATACATTATCTTTAGAAGCACTAGAAACCTCAAAAAATGCTCAAAATTGCGCTGTCAACAGAGGCTTCGTGTACAAATTTGACAAATATAAATGAAAAAAGGAAAACATAGGGGCATAGTATATATCTTACTATACCAGTTTATGAAATATCTTTTAAATTGGTCCAATATTGGAGGAGGAAATAGACGAGAGCCAAACCTCGAATTATGACTTTTCACTAAGGAAATTCAGTCAGCGCTCTATGCCCATATTTCCTCTTAAAACTCTGGCAATTTTTTTTTAAATATTATCGATGTACAAAAATTACTTTTCTACAGATTTAGTATATGTATTGATGATATTTGTGGAGGTGAGGTAAGGTACGCCTTCCTTTCATTAAAAATACTGGTGCATCTGGTCAGACTAGAAGCCGACACCAACATATTGAAAGGTATTGCAGATATAATTGTTGTGACAGCCACATTTCGTGATACCACAAAAAAATGGCTTTAACCTCTGCCAACACTCTCATGGAGTCAGTTTGAATGAAGATAGGAATTCAAGATGACTGTAAAATTGACTACAAGCGGTTACGCACTACATCCGACCCGAGACCGAGATTTGAGTTACGCGTTCAAAATGTTCTGAATTATGACGCATAGAGTTCGTATGTAGGCTACTTCGGCACCGAAATTTCTCGGATTCGGATCGGATGTAGTGTGTAACCGTCCTTAGACCTTGTAAAATCAGTGATAATTCTATATAAACCAAACTGAAAAAAACTGTTTACCTAAACTATCACAAAATGGCATCAGCAATTCACGATTGCTAACCGATCATGTAAATGAGAAGAATGAATAACATTGTTGTAAAAATATTTTGTGCTTATCTTATGAATTGTTAGCTGTAAAATCTTGAGTTTGGTGCAAAATAAGTACAGAAATTTCACAACTCTTTTCCCTAAAACGAGACAAGTTTACAGAAATACGTGTGAACATTTTCTTACCAGAGCAAATGATGACATTTTGTAACGTGTTCAGCATATTCAGTGTTATCAGAGATTTAAATTCCTCCGTCTGAAAAAAACATTACAATTTTAGGGAAGCTCCTTATAACAAAAAATCACCAGTTTTTGTCTTAATAAGTAAAGCAAAAGCATATAACAACATTTCAGCAGTTAAAACGTCCATTCATAGGCATTGGCCTCTTCAAGAAATGCCAAATCTGTCAGTCTTGATTTTCAGGCATCCAGCAAACTACCACAATCTTCACCAGGTCTTTGTTTTATATCGATTGGGAAGATAACAGTAGAGGATGGGCTTCCAGTAATTTATTCTACGGCATATAAGGGGTCGTTGCAATACATTAAGGTTTTAAAACAACCAAAAAATTTAATTATAAACTATAACCCGAGTACGGTTTTTTTTTGCTTATTAACATAATAACGAATCGATTGACACCTTAATCATCAAAATCGGATGAAAAGTATAGGCGCTACGGATACAAATATACATAATGCTAAAATCATAACTGTTCCTTTTGGCTTCGCCGTAGTCGGGTACATTTAGAGCTTTTTCACTCATAACAAACTACAAAATTTTCAGAAATGGATCAAAGGACCCACAATCTATATCTAATATTATAAAGAGGAAAGCTTTCTATTTTTGTACGTAACGAATAAACTTAAAAACTACTGGACCGATTTCAAACATTATTTCACCGATTGTTTCAAAGTAGCCTATGTCACCCGGGGATAGATTAGCTTCACACTACCCCCGGGTGACATAGGCTACTTTTTAACCCTGTATTCCCACAGGAAAGGGAACTACGCGGGTGAAACCGCGAGGCGTCCGCTAGTACTAAATATTTTCACTCTTACTGCCTCGTTGGAATGGTGGTCCCGGATTCGATGCCGGGTTTCGAGAAAAGACTCATTAGGTTTTTCCATCTGAAATTTTCTGTAGCAATCAAGTTCGAAGTTGGCAATTATTCCAAATAAACTATTATTTACCTGGTATTTAACAATAGCCTCCCTATAAGACACGACCTCGTACGTCTCAGCGCCGTAGTACTTGACGGTCTCGTAGTTGAGCAGCGAGTCTACGGAGCGAGCCTTCTGCTCGTTGTCGGCGAGGTTCATGCGTCTCTGGAACTTGGTCCGCCATTCTGTTACAGCTATCGTTGCGACTAGAATGATAAATATTTTTTGTTTTAGAAACCAGCATCTGTATGAACAAAAAACGGCTAAATGTGTTTAAGTGGGTCTCTGGATGGTTTATATTGGAAATTGGACCCGTTAGGTGGCGCTGCAATCGGCTTCGGGCCCGGGCAGGACAACGTCTGTCTTGACTGCTGATTATAAAGTAAATTTTAGTGTTTTTTATTTTATTGTCTCATGATGAGTAGCTTTATAAATTTTGATGTGTCATATCAACGCGCGATTAAACCAACAAGCCAATATTGTAAACAATAAATAATTCCGCGTTCACGCTGCGGCCACAGCATAAATATACAAACAGTATGGAAACTACCTACAAACGTTCGAAACGGCACGCTCACACAAACATGCACGCGCGAGGCAACTACGAAGCGTTCGCAGTCCTGTCAGTAGTGTGAGCCGCTTAGAGGTCTCGTCGATGCACATATTTAAATAGTTTCGGTACTGTTTATCCATAATTATACTGTGCTGCGGCATTAATCATTTCATTTAAATTTCTGAGAATTAAAATCTCGACAACACAGAGACCTTGTGCCAATAAAAAAGATAGAGCGGACAAACTTAATAATATAAAATTAAATTAGGCCGAATATTGTAATCAAACACGCTATGAATTGGTAATTGATTGTAGCTTAAAATCAATACAAAGGCTTGGAAACAGTGAAAAATTGTTACGAATGAGTACCTAATCTACATTGAATTAGTAGCACGCGACCAAAAACGGATAAACGATAACATATTCCAATATATTCGACATTGAAACTACTGTTTATTTACGTCACTATTACAAAAAAAATAACATATTGAAACATGTCATCATCTGCCTAGCCTTTTTTCCCAATTATTGTTGGGGTCTGCTTCCAGTCTTACCGGATTCAGCTGAGTACCAGTGTTTTACATGAAGCGACTGCCTATCTGACCTCCACAACCCAGTACCTGGTCAACACAATACCCCTTGGCAAGACTGGTGTCAGATCTCAGGCTTCTGACTACTCGTAACGACTGTCAAAGATCTTCAAATGACAGCCGGGACCAACGGCTTAACATGCTTTCCGAGGCACGGAGGAAACTCGGTATGTTGAAATGGTCACAAATCCACGGACCGACCTCGTCAAGCGTTGCTTAACCTTGAAGATGGACCGGTGCGGCTGTTATTATTTAGCCACGAGCTCCTCACATATTGATACGTGTATTGCGATAAAAGTATAGCGAATTTTACAACTTATTGTAAGATAACACACGGTGATGCTTAGAATCGACCGCTACTTCGCTACTCCCCTGCGACCGCTTTTGCGATAAAACACATTGAAAATAACAACCAAAACCGATAACAATAGGAAATAAGGTAAATGCATGATACAATTATTCTTTAAAATGCAAGGTCAACTTCGTTGATATGATTAAAGTATTGCTATACAATTTTATCGTGTTTTATTATCAAGGCCGATAGCTTTAACAGTTAAAGAGGGCTCTCGTTTGGTGATGAAGCTGACTACTGCATATTTATTATTTACTAGCTGTCCCACGCGGCTTCTATCTCGTCAACTGGCTACCTACCTACCCATCTACCCTACCTACCCTACCCTACATACATAATTGTTGCGTAACTTAAACCGTTTACGCAGCGCACGCAACGGAAGCTCTCAAAAGGGAAATTTTTCCCGTTTTTGCAACATTTTTCATTTATGCTCCGCTCCTATTGGTCGTAGCGTGGTGTTATACCTTCCTCGATAAATGTTCTATCCAATACAAAAATATTTTTTTCAATTCTTTTCAAATTTCAATTCCAACCAGTAGTTCCTGAGATTTGCGAGTTCAAACAAACATACTCTTCAGCTATATAATATTAGTATAGATTTATATATGATATATTTATTTATTTATATATTTATTTATATATTTATATTTATTTTTTTTATTTATATATTCATATATTTACTTTATGCATATCTATCAAATTAACGTAATTTTCACCAAGTTTCACCTAATCGATGCAAACTCGTCCAAAACTAAGTTAGTATTATATAAATTAAAAACTGTAAAACCCCCGAGGCTTATTAACCAATATATGCGTTTTTAAACTACATAATAATAGACACGCTTCGATCGGCAATCCATCGAAACACGTAATTAGAACGCGATATCTTACCAAAATACCCCGATTCAAAGAGTAAAATGCGCATAGCTTTTGAACAGCTGAACCGATTTTCATAAAACATAGCTACTCATACATGCAACACTCTTGAAAAAGTCATATTCCAAACAAATAAAACTAAAACAAAATTGGTTCATCCGTTTAGGAGCTGTGATGCCACATGTACACAAAAACACACTGCAAACTTATAACGCCCCTCTATTTCCTTCGACGGTTAAAAATCTACTTTAATATACTCAACAAGTAGCCGAGACAATTTGAAACCTCAAGCTTTAGGCACAGATTATCATCTGTATATCAATTTCTGACCATTGCCTCGGTGTCGCATATTCGCCTCGCACCCGTCTGTGGAAGCCGATACAGGAAAATCGCAAGGGCCATTATCCTCAAAAATCTGTGGAAGCCGATACAGGCAAGTCGCAAGGGTCATTATCTTGCACATCACACAGGGTGTTCTGAATAACGAACATTTTCTAAAAGCCTATGTGAACAAAAGCTTGTAAACATACTCACTTATATAAAGCACCATTGTAGAAAACACGATGAGTCCGAACCACACGTTGAACTCCGATACAAAGTATATGACGGCCACGACGATGTCTATGAGAGTCGGTGTGATGGAGAACAGTATGTACGACAGCAGGTTGTCTATGGAATCCGTTCCTCGGTCCATGACCCTCAGGACCTCGCCGGTCTTCCGTGACAGATGCCACCGTAGTGGTAAGTCGTGAAGGTGTCTGAATAATTCTAACTGGAAAAGACAAGTTATTTGAATTGAGATGTTTTTCAAAGCCTCTCAAAAATATAGGCGATATACGCTGCTGCTGTACTTTAGCGAAACAACCGGTGAAATATTATTGATCATTATTTTTCGCTTCCCACTGCCCTAACGAATAACTCCTTTTATGTGTGGATATGCTTTTGAAGACTCTGATCGATAAATCGTCTGTAAAATACATCAAGTTTGGCGTTTAGCTGTTATGATTATTTTTAATGACCGGTTTCGGTGGAGTTTCGGCAAAAAAACGAGTTTCGGTTTAGTTTCGGCTTCGGCGTCAAACATGCCGAAACTACGACCGAAACCGAAACTCCATACGGGATTCCTCGCGCTGTGATCCGTCATGTTCGGCGCGTTAAATACCATCCAAGCGAGTAAGTGACGAAGACATTTTGCCGCATCCACGTGCCTAATCATGTAGTGACTGGCTTGTGTTTGCAATTCGTTTTATTTATTGTGAGTTTTTATGTGATTTATTTTGAATTCGGTAAGTTTTATTACGTGTAAGAGTAGGTAGTAAACATCAAACATAATGTCGAAGACTGCATAGCTGACCACATCATCGCTTACCATCAGGTGAGATAGTGGTCAAGCGCAAGTCTATCAACAATAAAAAAAAAACTATGTAATTTAAAGATAAAAAAAATAAAGACTGACTGATTATAATAACGTTTTCTTTATATTTCTCTCAAAACATGATCCTTGTAAGGAAATGTCGGTTTCGGCCGAAACTAAGACAGTTGCCGAAATTCGGTTTCGATTTGGTGCGTAAAAACCAGTTTCAGTCGGACACTAATATTTTATCCAGCCATGTTCTATGAAACAAATAATAAACAGCTGTGATTCTGAAGGGAGGTCTAAGAGACATAACGAGCTAATTTGATTATATGAGAATCTCAAAGGACCAAACAACTTAATTGAATATGTGTTCTAACCAGATTCAACTAAAAAAGCTGCAAGAAACCACATGTGAAGTCTAACAACTTGTTCGCGACGATACGTCACCTTTAGATAGGTTGTCATAATGTAAAATATAAATAGTATTGACAGACACACGTCTGCTCACCCCAGAGCGCCATCGCATACTAAGCGATGTCGGTAGGTGAAAAAACCTTTTATAGTAAAGCTCGTAACTAATTTTTGCTCATGTTTTTGAGACACTAAAATTATATTTTATGTGTCTATCAGTAGGTAATAGAATTATATAGTCTAATAACAATAAATTAGAAGCTTTAAAATGCATACTGATTGTGTTATTACGGAAAGAAACAAGTATTTAACTCCGTAAAAAACAACCGTCCTCAACGAGCGTTTAGTTCACAATGACCTGTAAGAGGGCGGCACCTTATATTTATACTAAAACCAGTTTTTGTAGAATTTTGATAACTTTAAACTCATGTTTTGGGGGCTTTTACATAGTTTATAGTGTGAATATAGCGCTTATGTGTTAGAATTATACATAAGGTACCTTAGTTATATGATAAATGTATAGGTTTAAGGAAATAAAAATATTTTGTTTACTTATTTTAGACCCCCCGTTTTGAGCAGGGTATCAGGTGGTGCTATAGGTATTCTATTCACCAACCAATCAGATTGCTTCCTTACACATAATTGTTTTGTTAGGAAACACCACCTAGGTGTTCTAGATAGGATGGCTGGATACCATGACTGAGAAATTATACATAATAGCAGTACATGGCCAGTCATAGTGCATTTTCACTCTAAAAAGGGAAATATACATACATTTTACTCAAGTAAGTGTTTGGAAAATTCGATACAAGCCATTTAGCGCTTCTAGGTGACCTAGAATTTTGTCTAGGCCCTATAAATAGATAGCACCTGTGTAATTCTAGTACATAGACATCACTTGCTTGAAGTGATGTGTCTGTGTATGCCGGCATGGACGTTTCTATGCGTCTGCCGACGGGTCACTACGTCCAGGGACACTTGGTGCCTGGTCAGTTATAGATATGCTGTCTGAAGCATTACCTTCGTGGACCCACAGGCGGGCGTCTAGACTCAGTCATGACACAAAACTAGTATATAGGTGTATATAACGCACACAGACACATTAAAGCTGTGAGACGACGTAAAATTTAGTATTCGGCCGCTTCCCGGCACCTTAAGCTGCGGAAAGGCTGGTGGTACACCCATCAGGGTACCGCCGTCAGACAGCCTAGTTTTCCAGCTACCCAACCACACTTCCGGAAGGAGCTTAGCTCTGGTGGTTGAGGAGTTAAGCGACCTGATATGGTGCGAGGTTACATGGATTTGCTATGTAAACAAACTTGTAACAAACGATAACTCATCGGGGGTTGGACATGTAGCTACCGGACTTCTACCTTGGGATAGCCCATCACGAGGGCTACCCGGGTGTGAATGTAACTTGAAAATCCACCCAGCAGTCTGAGTAGGAATCGAGTTTATGTGCCAAGATCAGGGGCATAAGCTAACTTCTCGCACCATTTCGCGGCTGTACGCCTGAATGTTTTGAATATAACTGTAACACTTATGTGTGTCAACGGCCCAGTAGGAGGGCTCCAAGTCCCTCGCTGGTACCCTAGAGCTAACATGTCTAGTTTTAGGAGAAACTCGATTGTAAAGCTTCAAACTGGCGGGAATTCCCTTTCTTCGACATTCTCCTTACGAGAACTCCCTGATGGTAGGGGCTAGGGACCTGGATCAAAGACCGGAGGGAAGGTCTCCTCGAGACCTATCCAAAAGTACAAGTTTCACCAGAATCGGTCCAGTGGAAGGGTAGTTCCTGTCAGTTTCAAGCTACGAGTCTTAGCGTATATTTTTTGAAAAATAAAAGTTTTTGCGGTCGGAATGTTGTGGTCCTCGTCGCAGTCGAGTTCGCCTCTTTAATAGTGCGCAGGCGCGTGAACATTTCGTAGCCATTATTTCACTTAAAGTATTTCCACGCATCATTGCGCTTCGAGGACCATGAAGGAACATCGCTTCTGGCCATGAACAAATAGTTTTATTTAACCTGGACATCACGTTTTTCACCTCAACCTACTTGGCAGCCTTCAAGTGTCTCCAAGGTCCATAGTTACCAGATGACAACTGAACAATAGGTGCAAGGGGCGTCAACGCGTTCAAGCAGGAGCCTTACAACCTCCTGATTGCCTGTCGGTCTTGGACGATCACGTCCGTCCCGTACATTTGCTGGTCCTGTCGAGCCGAATTTTCTGGGAAACATACCAGACCTGCGGACGCTGTGAAGATATAGGCCAACGAAGAGCCTTGTTCCCGAGAACAAAGAAAACTGATGTCCCGGACGCTGTGAAAATATAGGCCAAGGAAGAGCCTTGTTCCCGAGAACAAAGAAAACTGATGTCCCATTCCTGTGAAAAAAGAAACCTGATGCCCTGGGGACACGAACGCTGCCTTGAGAACAAACAAGCCTGATGTAAAGTGACCTTATATATTGAGGTTACATTCCTGTTTCTTGGGTAATGTCAAAACGTATCGTTCCTGTGAAAACTAGTACCTGAGAACAAAGAAAACTGACGCTCACGCCTGTGAACATTCGTGAGAACAAAGAAAACTGATGCTCAAATATCTCAAGGTACCCTCAATATAAATCTGGTAAGATTACACACCACACAAATGTGCCAACTGGGGTACTAAGCGTTGCGTTCGTGAGAAAAGTTCCAGGGAAATAAGAATACTGACGTTCCATCTCGTAAACCTTACAAGTGCCAGGGTTAAGATCATGTTTCTTTAACAGTCAAAAACATAGCGTACACTCTGGGACGATAGAAACCCTTTCCTGGGTGAGATAACCCAGTTACTGGTCAGCAACCGTATTACTGGGTGATTAGCGTCGTCAAAAGGCGCAACGTACTATCGTCTCATAGTAGAAACTTCCAGAGCGACTACAGTCGTGAAGAGTGCACGAGTGGATTAGGCCCACGCGTGGACTACCTGGAAGACAACCATTTTGCTGGGACACAGCAGCCATTCCTGAGCTATTCCTGTGGTTCTACCGGCTTCCTGAGAAGCTAACCGTTCCCGTGTGATTACCGTCGCGAAAAGACGGTTTTTTGAGCTGTTTCTGTTGTGTAACCTGCTTACTGAGAATTCACAGTAATCGAAGATTACACAGAAACTGTATCCTGAAGGAATATAGCATAGCCTGAAGAGTTATCGCTAGGAAACTCATAATCGGAGTTTTCAAACAGCGTGTTGGGAGCTCGTTTAGGAGATAGAACGAACATACGACGTTCATAGAATTCCTGAAGGGTTACGGCTGAAGGATTATCGCTGAAACGTTATCCAAGAAGAGGCTTACACACAGAAGCATATTGAATAGTCGTGTGGGCGACTTGTTCTATAAAATAGAACGAAAAAATAGTTGCTGAAATTTCCTGAAGCGTTATAGCTGAAGGCTTATTTTCGACTTAGAATTTGTTTAAAGACAAATAGTCGTTATCGAGATAGAAGCTCTCGATCGAAGTCTGGAGTTTCAAACCTGGATATCTGGAGTCTGAAGTGACTACTAAGGTCAAGAGTTGGACCAACAGTTCAGTGATTGGTACCAGACCGGCTGCTCAACCTTGGAGGCTGCTGGACAAGTTGACACTTAGACAACAGTAAGTACAGTGAAAACATATGCTCATGTGCTTACCCATTTTGTGTTGAAAGTCTTATAGTGAACTTGTTTACGTATCAACATTGAAGTTTGAAGCTGATTTGGAACTTATAGTTTTGAAGACTGACTAGCGACTTATAGTTTGAAGAATAACCTGGAGTTAAGAGGGTCGGATATAACCCGGAGTTTAAACTAACCCGGAGTTTGGAGATACTTTTCGAAGTTTGAAAAAGGAAGCGAACCCTCTTCAAGCCGACGACTGAAATCGGACTTAACCCAGAGTTACCACTTAGCAGTTTTTAAGAAAAAATTAAGTTTGGACATAGCCGTTTTGAAGCTCGAAAATAGATGTCAACCAGTTCGTGTTGAAGTCTAGAGTTGGACTCAGCCGATTCAAACTGACATATTGAAGAAGTCTAGAATTGGACTCAGCCGTTTCGAGCCAACGTTTTGAAGACAAGTTGAAGATTGGACTTGTACTTGGCGTATTCAAACTGAAACTTTGAACCAATCAGGATGCCGACTACCAGATCCCAGGACAAGAGGCCTGAATCATGGACAGTCCCCATTGAGCGTCCAGGTGCGGGCGTACAACATCAGCTGCCCCCACGCTCACCGTCCACTACTGAAGGGACAGAAAAGTCCATACCAGTCAGAAGCCCACCAACGTCACAGATAGGTGACAACACGCCCACACATGAGGAGGAGGAACCACAGGAACCAAGCACACGCAGGAAGGCATCGAAATCAGAAGATTCTTCAGAAAAAACACTGAAGCCTTCTGGTAGAAAACAAAGGATCCGGGATAAGACCTTTGTTCAAGGAGAAGTAATGGCTACCCGGGGTGACGCCCGTATCGAACATACTGGACCGCCGTCAACTAGCAAGTCGACCCGGTCACGTAAGAAAATTTCAAGAGCTCGTGAAGACTTATTGAAAATAAAGTTGGAACTCGCTAAGTTAGCACTTCAAAAAGCAGAAGAAGAAGCTTCTGAGGATGAATATATGGATGACAAAAATTCTAATGAAGAGTATGTCCGTTCGTGGCTCGAAGAGGCGCCAGAGCCCACACCGTTGAGGGAGAATGACGTCGCCAAAGGGGACAATGACGATTGGACCCCGGCTGCGGCCGTCGACGCTATAGCGGACTCCCGGAAACATATCGACCATATAGAACATCCACAAGTGAAGTCTAACATCGAACCACCTAGGACAGAGCCGTCCAACGTGGAGCCGCCAAGGCAAATAGAAGCGAAAGAGTCACTCCGTCCTTTTCTAACGGAGCTGACATCCGCTATAGCGTCGCTAGCCGACAGAAAAATCGAACCATGGACGCCTAACCAATCGGCGTCGCAGGTTATCATGACTCTGCCGAATTTCGGTGGAGCTCATACAGAATGGCTATCTTTTCGAGCCATTTACGAGGCAACTCATGCCTACTTCAGCGACATAGAAAACACGGCAAGACTCAGAAGGAGCTTGCGTGGTCGCGCACTGGAGACAGTGAGCTCAGAGCTCATCGGGAACGCAAAGCCGGATGAGATCATGAGAGAATTGGAACTACAGTTTGGACGTCCTGACTCAATAGCTCAGGCCGAAACAGACCGACTTAGAGGGCTACCAAAATGCAGCGAGTCGCCCAAGGACATCTGCACCTTTGCAAGTCGAGTCAGAAGCGGAGTTGTCACTCTGCGAGCTCTCAAGAAGGGGCACTATCTCCTCAATGCCGAGCTGGTGCGCCAGCTAACTGAGAAGCTACCCAATTCTCTGCGTGTACAATGGTACAGAACGTACACGGAAAAGTACCAGTCGCTGCCGGATCTGTCACTCTTCAGCGACTTCATAACCGAGCAAGCTCACTTCTGCAGTGCATTCGCCCCGCCTGAGAACATCAAGGAAACGGATTCTCTAGCGGGAAAACGCGTCATACAACGGACGCATACAGCTACCGACAAGCCGGTAAACAAATGTCGAATTTGCGACAAAAGTGGTCACTACGCGTCTGACTGCCAAAGGTTCAGAGACGCAGCAAGTGACAAAAGATGGGAGCTAGCCAAGAATTACAACTTGTGCTATCGCTGCCTAAGACAACGTCGTGCTGGACACACTTGCAACAAGAAGCAGTGTGATCATAAGGGGTGTACAGCCACGCACCATCGACTTCTTCATAGGGGTAAGAAGCCTCAAACAGACAGGACAAGGAAGCCTGCTGTTCCAGAAGAGAAGAAGGAGTCTCAGGAGACGGTGGCCAGTTCGCGAACTGAATCGAGTCAAGCTTTCCTGAAGATGATACCGGTCCGGGTAATAGGACCGGCGGGAGAGGCAGACACATACGCACTCCTTGACGACGGATCCACCGTTTCGCTGATCGACGAAGCAATCGCTCAGCGAGTGGGAGCAGTGGGCCCAATCGACCCTCTGAAGATCGGTGCTATCGGAAACACCATGATCGACACTCCCTTATCGAGACGTATAACCGTCACTCTCACAAGTCGTATGAGAGATAGGGTGCCCTTCAAGGCGCGCACCATTTCGAAGCTCAACCTGTCACCACAGGCAGTCAGTCAAGAAGACGTAGCCCGCTGTAGGCACCTTCGAGACTTGACGTCGCAGCTTACGTATCCTGCTGGAGTGCCAAAGATACTCGTCGGCCAAGACAACTGGCATTTGTTGTTGGCCACTGAAGTCCGCAGAGGACCTAGAAGCCAACCCATCGCGTCGAAAACCATGATGGGCTGGACATTGCACGGCGCGCACACCAGAACACTGGGCCAGCAGGTGCACTATGTCAACGGGTGTCAGTCCGTTGACGCAAGGCAAGATGCGGAACTGAACGAGCAGCTCCGTGAATTCTTCGCTATCGAGTCGTTGGCTATCAATCCACGACAACCAGCTTCTGACCCCCAGAAGAGGGCAGAAGATATACTGAACCGTCACACAAGACAGTTAGGAAATGGGCACATAGAAACCGCTATGTTATGGCGGGACGAGAAAATAGAGATGCCCGATAGTTACGAGACAGCACTCAAAAGGCTAGTCTCCATAGAGAAGAAGCTGGATAAAAACCCCGCTCTTCGTGTGAAATACACACAACAGATGGACTCCCTGATGGAAAAGGGATATGCTGAGAAGGCTCCCAAGTCAAGCACGCCAGGAAAAACCTGGTACCTGCCTCATTTCGATGTCTTCAACCCCATGAAGCCAGAGAAAATTCGAATAGTACATGATGCCGCCGCAAAATCGAGAGGAAAGTCACTCAACGACTTCCTGCTAACTGGACCAGACTTGCTGCAGTCGCTGCCCGGCGTCATGATGAGATTTCGTAGACACTGCGTGGCCATCTCCGGAGACATAGCCGAGATGTTCATGCAAGTAAAAGTACGAAGTGAAGACCGAGACTCACTTCGCTACCTATGGAGAGGCAACAGAAGAGATGGAGCCCCAGAAGAATATCGTATGACGTCCATCATTTTCGGCGCGGCAAGCTCGCCGTGCACCGCTATCTTTGCGAAAAATTGGAACGCAAGAAATCACATCGAACAGCATCCAGTAGCAGTGAAAGCTATAGTAGAGAGCCATTATATGGACGATTATCTGGACAGCTATAAAACAGTCGAAGAAGCGACAGAAGTCGCGACAATGGTGAAGAAAATACACCAACAGGCGAAGTTTGACCTAACAAAATGGGTATCAAACAGTAAGCGCCTGATAGAAAATATCGATCCGTCACAAACCTGCACTGAGGTTGTGAACATCGGAGATACAGTAGGCGCAGAGAAAATACTCGGCCTGATTTGGAGACCTAGTGAAGATACGCTAGGTTTCAACCTAACGCTTGCGAGACTGCCGCCAGGAATTTTAGAAAAGGAGGCCCCTACAAAAAGAGAGGCTCTCAAAATTGTTATGTCGTTATACGACCCCCTAGGACTAGCCTCGCCTGTTACGATTCGAGCTAAACAAATATTGCAAGAAGCTTGGAGGCGAGGCGTCGATTGGGACCAGCTATTAGACGCTGACCTGGCATCTCAGTGGAGAAGTTGGATCGAAAACCTGCGGCAGCTCAAGGGCATCAGCATACCAAGATGTTATCCTGGTTATAGTGATGCCACAGAAATACAAATACATGTATTTACCGACGCAAGCGAGTTGGCATATGCAGCAGCTGTGTATTGGCGAGCCACCACAGCAGTAGGCACACAGAAGGTGAGCCTAGTCATGGCCAAGGCGAGAGTAGCTCCATTAAAGCTACAATCGATACCGCGCCTCGAGCTGCAGGCAGCGGTGATGGGAACCCGTCTGGCTGCAGCTGTGAAACGTGAACACGACAACAATCCATCGTCGGTCACGTATTGGACAGACAGCAAAACAGTCTTGTCGTGGATAAGAAAAGGAGCACGAACCTATAAAGCCTTCGTAGCTCATCGCATAGCTGCCATAGAAGAAGGTAGCAAAGTGGAGGATTGGCGATGGATATCCACGAAGTTGAACATCGCCGATATAGCGACTCGTGACGTGCCGCCGAGGTTTGACTCACAACACGAGTGGTTCTGTGGCCCAAGTTTTTTGTATGAAGACCCTTCTTCATGGCCATCAGAAAAACCTCCAATCACAGAAGAGACAGGAGAGGAAAGAACGCTCACTGTCACAGAAAAAGAAAAATCTGTTTTGGAGAAAATAACAGACAGACATACATACACTTCGAAGCTCATAGAAGCTATACCTAATCCCGTCAACTTTTCAAGATGGGAGCGGCTATTACGTGCGACTGCTACCGTCCTACGTTTTATACATCTCTGTAAACAAAGGACAGAGAAAACGTTCTACAAAAGAACCCGGAAAAACGCTGAGGAGGACACGGACTGGCGAAAGAAAAAGAAGACAGCGACTGCAGCAACCAAGCCGTCATACATAGCGCCAGAAGTCCGAAAGCAGTACATAGATGCGAGCTTTCTTCAAAAAGCCGAGAAAATACTCGTACAAGTTGCACAGCAGCAATCGTTCGCTCAAGAAATAGCTAGATTGCATGCACATGAAATAGTGGACAAAAATAGTCCGCTACACGCGCTGCAAATAGAAGTAGTAGATGGCCTACTACGTATTAGAAGCCGTATAGCCGCCACTGACGAGGTCACAGAAGATGTAAGGCGACCGCCAATATTACATGGCGACCATCATATAACCCAGCTCTATATAGACTGGACACACCGCAGCTTACTACATAGTGGGACTGAACTCACAATAAATGAGGTACGGCAGCATTATTGGGTCGTAAGGATGCGTCCCACCACCAAGAAAGTACTGGCACAATGTCTTCAGTGCCGTATTCGTAAGGCACAAGCACCTGTGCCAGCGACCGGCGACCACCCACGAACGCGCCTGGCTCATCACCAAAGGCCGTTCACGTACACCGGGCTAGACTACTTCGGCCCGCTATCTGTCACCGTGGGTCGCCAGCATCACAAGAGATATGTAGCACTGTTTACATGCCTCACCACAAGAGCTGTCCACCTCGAGATCGCCGCCAGCCTCAGCGCAGACAGCGCAATATTAGCGCTGCGCCGTTTCGCCGCCCGCAGAGGATGTCCAACTGAGATCCACTCAGACAACGGCACCAACATGCACGGTGCCGATCGAGAGCTACGAGAGGCCTTCCGAGAGGAGGCCAGTCGCCGAGGCATCACTTGGCGCTTCATCACCCCATCAGCGCCCTTTATGGGAGGTGCATGGGAGCGTCTAGTTCGCTGCGTAAAAAACGCATTGTATACCGTACTCACAGAGAAACACCCACGCGAAGAGGTGTTGTCCACACTGATTTGTGAGGCAGAGTACACGGTAAATAGCCGCCCGCTGACACATGTATCAGTCGACGGCGATGACGACGAGTCTATCACGCCGAACCACTTCCTACTTGGTGGGTCGGCTAGACTCCCAAACCCCGGCGTGTTCACCGAGCAAGACATCGACCACAAAAAGATGTGGCGTCGGTCACAAATCCTGGCCGACATGTTCTGGCGCCGGTGGGTGCGAGAATACCTGCCGGAGCTCCAAAACCGGCGGGAGCCCCACAGCCGCGGGCCTGGCCTGCTGGTGGGCGACCCCGTCCTTATCGCGGACGGGCAGCTGCCTCGCAACACGTGGCCGCGAGGCCGCATCGAGGCCATATACCCTGGCCCTGATGGAGAAGTCCGGACCGCTGAGGTGCGCACCACTGGCGGCACTCTAAAGCGTCCGGTGAAGAAGCTCATTCCTTTGCCAAAATGAGTGCAGCAGAGTTCCAGCGGCGAGAGCTGAGCGACGTGTCGCAGAGCGTCGAGGTCACGAGCGCTGCCGACGTGCGCCGCTCACAATGCTGATGCAGCGCCGCGCCAACGTAGCATCGAGTCGACGCGACACTGCACGGCGGGAGAGATGTTCGCGACGATACGTCACCTTTAGATAGGTTGTCATAATGTAAAATATAAATAGTATTGACAGACACACGTCTGCTCACCCCAGAGCGCCATCGCATACTAAGCGATGTCGGTAGGTGAAAAAACCTTTTATAGTAAAGCTCGTAACTAATTTTTGCTCATGTTTTTGAGACACTAAAATTATATTTTATGTGTCTATCAGTAGGTAATAGAATTATATAGTCTAATAACAATAAATTAGAAGCTTTAAAATGCATACTGATTGTGTTATTACGGAAAGAAACAAGTATTTAACTCCGTAAAAAACAACCGTCCTCAACGAGCGTTTAGTTCACAATGACCTGTAAGAGGGCGGCACCTTATATTTATACTAAAACCAGTTTTTGTAGAATTTTGATAACTTTAAACTCATGTTTTGGGGGCTTTTACATAGTTTATAGTGTGAATATAGCGCTTATGTGTTAGAATTATACATAAGGTACCTTAGTTATATGATAAATGTATAGGTTTAAGGAAATAAAAATATTTTGTTTACTTATTTTAGACCCCCCGTTTTGAGCAGGGTATCAGGTGGTGCTATAGGTATTCTATTCACCAACCAATCAGATTGCTTCCTTACACATAATTGTTTTGTTAGGAAACACCACCTAGGTGTTCTAGATAGGATGGCTGGATACCATGACTGAGAAATTATACATAATAGCAGTACATGGCCAGTCATAGTGCATTTTCACTCTAAAAAGGGAAATATACATACATTTTACTCAAGTAAGTGTTTGGAAAATTCGATACAAGCCATTTAGCGCTTCTAGGTGACCTAGAATTTTGTCTAGGCCCTATAAATAGATAGCACCTGTGTAATTCTAGTACATAGACATCACTTGCTTGAAGTGATGTGTCTGTGTATGCCGGCATGGACGTTTCTATGCGTCTGCCGACGGGTCACTACGTCCAGGGACACTTGGTGCCTGGTCAGTTATAGATATGCTGTCTGAAGCATTACCTTCGTGGACCCACAGGCGGGCGTCTAGACTCAGTCATGACACAAAACTAGTATATAGGTGTATATAACGCACACAGACACATTAAAGCTGTGAGACGACGTAAAATTTAGTATTCGGCCGCTTCCCGGCACCTTAAGCTGCGGAAAGGCTGGTGGTACACCCATCAGGGTACCGCCGTCAGACAGCCTAGTTTTCCAGCTACCCAACCACACTTCCGGAAGGAGCTTAGCTCTGGTGGTTGAGGAGTTAAGCGACCTGATATGGTGCGAGGTTACATGGATTTGCTATGTAAACAAACTTGTAACAAACGATAACTCATCGGGGGTTGGACATGTAGCTACCGGACTTCTACCTTGGGATAGCCCATCACGAGGGCTACCCGGGTGTGAATGTAACTTGAAAATCCACCCAGCAGTCTGAGTAGGAATCGAGTTTATGTGCCAAGATCAGGGGCATAAGCTAACTTCTCGCACCATTTCGCGGCTGTACGCCTGAATGTTTTGAATATAACTGTAACACTTATGTGTGTCAACGGCCCAGTAGGAGGGCTCCAAGTCCCTCGCTGGTACCCTAGAGCTAACATGTCTAGTTTTAGGAGAAACTCGATTGTAAAGCTTCAAACTGGCGGGAATTCCCTTTCTTCGACATTCTCCTTACGAGAACTCCCTGATGGTAGGGGCTAGGGACCTGGATCAAAGACCGGAGGGAAGGTCTCCTCGAGACCTATCCAAAAGTACAAGTTTCACCAGAATCGGTCCAGTGGAAGGGTAGTTCCTGTCAGTTTCAAGCTACGAGTCTTAGCGTATATTTTTTGAAAAATAAAAGTTTTTGCGGTCGGAATGTTGTGGTCCTCGTCGCAGTCGAGTTCGCCTCTTTAATAGTGCGCAGGCGCGTGAACATTTCGTAGCCATTATTTCACTTAAAGTATTTCCACGCATCATTGCGCTTCGAGGACCATGAAGGAACATCGCTTCTGGCCATGAACAAATAGTTTTATTTAACCTGGACATCACGTTTTTCACCTCAACCTACTTGGCAGCCTTCAAGTGTCTCCAAGGTCCATAGTTACCAGATGACAACTGAACAATAGGTGCAAGGGGCGTCAACGCGTTCAAGCAGGAGCCTTACAACCTCCTGATTGCCTGTCGGTCTTGGACGATCACGTCCGTCCCGTACACAACTCATTGGAAATAATCGCGGGTTAGTCACGTTTAGCATAATTATCAGTAAAGTGGAACACAATACCATATGTCAATATGTGGTGAAACATCTGATTCATAGGAAAAACATAATTGGATTGGGTCAGTGGGTCTTAAAAGATTATAACTATAGAATCTATAGTAAAGATCCTGTTTGCACAAGGGGGCGACAATAAGCTCTTATTGTAAGGTTACTTTGAGTGTGTGTAATAGATCTTGTTTATACAGGTGGGTGACCACAGATTATATAACTAGATAACGCAAGTCCCTCCATCTGTATGAAAACCAAGTGTGCCAGTTTTTCACAAACAATTAAAAATAGTAGTTTATGCAATGGTCATATAATAGGGGTTATTAAAACACGAGCGTGGGTGATAATATTAACACGCGAGTGTTTTAATACCTAATTATATGCCGTTGCATACACTTTTTTATCTTCACTCATACAGTTGAAATAAAATAAAAGTAGAATAGGAAAAAATATGCAGTATGGCGGGCAATTTAGATTCTCTTTGCACCATGACTGTCAATGGGGATCCTGCCGTTTTGCCGAAAAGATTTTGACAAAATTTCATTACCCAAACAAATTTCAGCAATCTTTTTTTATACCATTGCAATATTTCGAATGATTTTAGTACGCATATTTTTATTTGGTCAAATTTTTACATGGCAAAATTTTACCAAGTATAATGTCATTATGGCATTTGGTCTTTAATCAAATGATTTATTACAGCAAACAATCTTCAGACAATAAACGTTTGGTGAAATGATTTGTTAAGACAAAAAGTATTAAGGCAAACATAAGATTTTTTGAATTATATAATAAAAAATACAATTTTATTTTTTGATTAATTCTTTCAATTTGTCTGAAACAAGTCAAATTTATGGTTACTTGATATTAATTTATTTATGGAAGTAGTTAGAGTAGGTTAATTATTAAAAAAATGGTTAGGTTAGGTTAAAACTGTGACCTCCTACGCACGAGCCGAGCGAGCGAAGCGAGCGGTGCCGCGGCAGCGGCCGGCGAGTGCCAGAAACGACTTGCATTAATAGAAAAAAGAGATTGTTTTTAGTAGGTTACCCGGAACTGAACTATTAAGATTAGGATAATTAGTTATTTAAAAAAAAATGGTTAGGTTAGGTTAAAACTGTGACCTGCATTAAATTTAAAAAAAATATATATAAAAAAAGAGAAATAAAAAACTATAAATATTTGGCTTATTTGATTTTGCGTAAAAACTGTTATTCCAAGTGAAATATTTGAATAAATAAAAAATGTTAAAAGTACTAGTTGGTAAACAAGTTATAGTTTAAACGTTCATTTCCCAAACATTATGTTTGCGTTAAAAATGATCGTGAATAGATTTTTTGCTAAGTAATAATTTGGGAAATGAAATTATGCGAAAATTTTTTTGGTAAGTGAAAATTTGTCAAATTCGTTTCGGTCAAACAAGGGAGACCCCTGTCAATGTCAATCAGCCCATAAGCTTCAATAAATTAAAAAGTAAAAGAGTGCTATAAAAATTAAAAAGTGATTTTATGATGCAGTTCTTTGAAAATCGAAGGAAAATGTTGAACTGTAATGGTTTATTTTTAATTTTACCTTTCCACGAATATAAAGTATGTGTTTATGCAATATTTTTTGAATTCATATTTGGAACATTACGTTGTAAGTGTAGATAAACAAATATACTTACCAATGGAAGAAAATATTTCCAATGCCTCGGCCAACTTTTTCTATACATTCTTTACAGCTCAATATGGCATAAAAAGGCATTTAACTAGATTTCGATGGATAGATTGCGATCATTGATCGTAATTTTACTCCGTTTTTTGGCACGCATATACATACAATCGCGTCATCTAGTTAGATTTATGTCTGTGGTCACCCCGACCATAAGCTCTTAGAGTACGGTTACTTTGAGTGTGTGTAAGGGACAGATGTATATGACTTGTATACATCTGTTCCTTACGCACAATCAAAATAACCTTACTATAAGAGCTTATGGAGACCCCCTGTCCTACTGCATGGTAAAGATCAGTTTTTCAGTCTGGATGCGCGCGAATTTACGATTTGGAGAACCGTGGCTATCTAGTTGGAACAGTATGGAAACTACCTACAAACGCTCGAAACGGCACACTCACACAAACATGCGCATCGACGAGACCCCCAAGCGGCTCGCACTACTGACAGCACTGCAGAAGTGCCTTAAAGGTCTCGTCGATGCGTATGTTTATGTGAGTGTGTCGTTTCGAGCGTTTGTAGGTAGTTTCCATACTGTTTGTATACTTTAACTGTGGTAGAGAATTAACTCACAGTCCAAAAAAAACCGGACGGTGCGTGTCGGACTTCGCACATTATACTTCCGTACCAAAGAAAAACACTTATATATTGGTATTTGTTGAAAATACGTATTATTAAACATTATCACAAAATATCAAGTTCATAGGTCAATGGGAAGTTAAAAAATTCTTTGGAACACGTGAGTGACAGCAATAGGGCCCTACGAACCCTTCGGGTACGGAACCCTAAAAAGGACAAACGCCTTCACCTCTCTTTTTCAGACACTTTTATTATCTGCAAATGCAGGCCAGGACTTTTGGACGAGCTTGATCCCTACTCGAAAGTTCGTCTAACGAGTAACGTCTGATCTTCTGTCATACACCCGGTTCTTTGCCTAGTTCGTCTACAAATAGCAAAAAATATTAATAGATAAATACCTGTAACTCCCTAGTAGTATACTGCTGCACTTTGATCCACAAGAATGACCGCAGATTGTTGAGGAGTCCCATCCCGCCGGTTCCGCCGCCTTGTAGGAACTTGAAGAACACGTAGATCAACACCAGGTCCCATCGGAAGAAGAATGGTGGGATGGAGATACTATCCACTGCAAGGAAAGCACTATTAATTAAAAATCGTGTTAGACTGCTACAACTAAACGAACGACTAAACTTGTAAATTCTCCTTATTATACCTTATAAAAAAACAAAATAACTTTAGAAAGTGCAAAATAACTTTTGTTTCGGAAGTCGGTCTCTTTGGTCTGATTGGATGTTTATAGAAAAATAAACATCCATGTCTCTTATTGGTGAGAATTGAGACAGCGGTAACAAGGGGATTATTTTTCCTACTAATAGGTACTCGTATGACCTATATACATGTGTAAGTCTATAGGTACGTTTGGATATTAGTTGACAAAATATATCTATTTAGTCCACTTGTTAGATAACCTAAAAATATTGGACACAGATTTTCTCTTTTGTCACGTAAACACAAAAATACGACGATACAGTGCGTTGAAATATTCGTCACGGTGTGCTAGAGTGCGCGCAAGATAAGTCTGCGCGCGGCCAAAATCGGAACTAATCGTTTATCATTTATGTCAGGTGTCAAGAGAGTGTGTTGTATTCCGTGTTTTTATTCGTTTCCGAAGTAAATAATCGCCATCATTATGCTAAAAGTAATTTAAAGTGATAGCAGAGATGCTTTCTTGAAGTGAACAAGACAATAACGGGCCTACGTACCTAAATACCTAGTACCTAAATAACTCAAGAGGGTTATGTGGCAGCAGCTTCTTCAAAAATTGTTGAAGAAGAAATTAAAAACCGGCCAAGTGCGAGTCGGACTCGCGCACGAAGGGTTCCGTACTTGGTAAATTGCGGTTTACGATTTATGACGTATTAAAAAAAAACTACTTACTAGATCTCGTTCAAACCAATTTTCGCTGGTAGTTTACATAGTAATGTACATTATATATTTTTTTTAGTTTTATCATTCTCTTATTTTAGAAGTTACAGGGGGGGGGACACACATTTTACCACTTTGGCAGAGTCTCTCGCGCAAACTATTCAGTTTAGAAAAAAATGATATTAGAAACCTCGATATCATTTTTGAAGACCTATCCATAGATACCCCACACGTATGGGTCTGATGAAAAAAAATATTTTTAGTTTTAGTTTCAAGTATGAAAAATAATAATAAGTATAATAATAAAGCTTTATTTATTCCACACATACAAAACAATACCAATTTAACAAATAAAATTAGATTATTTTAAGTAATTTAAATAAGTTCATCAAAAAATTATTATTTTAGATATTTCGTTAATAAGAAATAGATGAATCAGATTACAAGATAAACAATACATTGGAATTCAACATTATTAAAAATAAGTTCATCAAAAATATTATATTATTGTTTGATTTTTTTTTTTTTCTCGTTGGTAATAAATAGATGAATTAGATTAAAAATAAGACAATACATTGAAATTATAAATTAAAATAACTTTGATTATAGAAATTGATTGATTAAATAAATAATTCATTAAATATATAATAAAAATAATTCATAAAAAAAAGTTAATTTATCTGATTGATTAAAAATTTGATTACTTAGCATTAAATAAATTATTTATAAAGATAAAAATTAATTACTAGTTTAAAAAATGATTAAGAATTAAATAACTTAAGATATCATCAATCAATTACTACAAATACATACAACAACAATCATCTGAGATTGGTTTTGTGTGGACCCCTTTCGGGTAAAAGCCTCCTCCAAAGTAGTTTTCCAATTTTATTACAGTAAAGTTTATTTATAAATTACATATTCTTTATTCTGGTTTATGTTAAGTACATAGAGCTGTTTTCAATTTCAGTAGTTTTTGAAATACTTAATAATAATTTTACACGCGTAGTTTTTGACTTTGGAGGGTTTTGGTCTGCCACTCCCGCGGTGACCAGCCGTATTGGGAGGGTGGGAGGGAGGACACCGATACCAGTGCCATCAAGCTCTATTTACGAAAAGTAGCAAGTAAAACAGCGACCGCGCTCACCTCCCTTCAAGTATGGGAACCCCCAAAATTTATTGTTTTATTTTTATTTTTGTGTGAAAATCTTAATGCGGTTCACAGAATACATCTACTTACCAAGTTTCAACAGCATAGTTCTTATAGTTTCCGAATAAAGTGGCTGTGACATACGGACGGACAGACAGACAGACAGACAGACAGACAGACAGACATGACGAATCTATAAGGGTTCCGTTTTTTGCCATTTGGCTACAGAACCCTAAAAAGGAATTTAAATTTAAGGTATTAGCCACGGCAGGACCATTGTTAGACCAATTTTATTTATTTAGTAGGTACTACTAAGTATTCAATAAAAGATTTACAATAATTTCATAAGGTTTTTTCATCATATTCTATGCAAGTAGAAAAATCTCGTAATTAATTATGCTTAACTTAAATTACTTTAAGTTTCGAGTAATGAAAAATGACTATTGATTGAATGAAGGAAAAACCGGCCAAGTGCGAGTCGGACTCGCGCACGAAGGGTTCCGTACTTGGTGAATTGCGGTTTACGATTTATGACGTATTAAAAAAAAACTACTGACTAGATCTCGTTCAAACCAATTTTCGCTGGCAGTTTACATAGTAATGTACATCATATATTTTTTTCAGTTTTATCATTCTCTTATTTTAGAAGTTACAGGGGGGGGGACACACATTTTACCACTTTGGAAGAGTCTCTCGCGCCAACTATTCAGTTTAGAAAAAAATGATATTAGAAACCTCTATATCATTTTTGAAGACCTATCCATAGATACCCCACACGTATGGGTTTGATGAAAAAAAATATTTTTAGTTTTAGTTTCAAGTACGGGAATCCCCAAAATTTATTGTTTTATTTTTATTTTTGTGTGAAAATCTTAATGCGGTTCACAGAATACATCTACTTACCAAGTTTCAACAGCATAGTTCTTATAGTTTCGGAAAAAAGTGGCTGTGACATACGGACGGACAGACAGACAGACACAGACAGACAGACAGACATGACGAATCTATAAGGGTTCCGTTTTTTGCCATTTGGCTACGGAACCCTAAAAAGATCAGTATTGCTGGCAACATTAAGGCGGTACCCCGAAAAAACGCCGCGCAAGCCGTTTTTTGTGCTGTTTTTAGGAGCTATCTACTCGTTATTTAAAAAGAAATATCAATTAATAAAAATACATTAAATTTCTACATAATATTGATTCTAAAATGGTAGATTTAGTTTTTTTTTAAATGTTGTATATATTTCACTAATCTACTTCCAAAAAAACATAAAAATGAGGAATAATTATTGATATTATGCATCTCCTCGTAAAGTGTTCATTGATTATTTTTTGTACTAACACTAATGGATAGACAATTTAATAACGAACATTTTTGTAGAATTATTTATTTCAAAAGACCAAAATTCTATTTTATAAAGATTTTATTCTAAAATCTGGGCGTATTCCCTACTGTAATTCATGCGCCACCAGTGCCGCTAGACCAATAGGAACGCTCATATCTCATGCCGATTTTTTGGTCAGGGTACCGTCTTAAGCCTTAGAGCATTTAACCTATGGAGACGGCAAGCCGCGAATCACCGAACAAATTTTTCTGCCACTTTCTGCGGGAGGCGAGGAAAACACATACAGCACACTACAAAAAAATGACAATCACTCACAGATGCATGCATCCTATTGCTACAAACGCACACGAAAAAATAATAACCACACAATCAAAAAACACACACACATTGACAAATTTGTGTGTATCTACGCAATAATCCTATGACAACAGATACAAAGTGCTAGTGATGTGATACAAAGAATGACTGGAAATTCATTTTAATGCATGAATGAATGAGCAAAATGTTAATTCGTTTTATTTTTGTTATACTAAATAATAATAAACTTAAGTAATTAATTTCACAAATAAAAAAAATACGCAATATGATTTGTGGTCAGCTAAACTACGTAGGTAGGTAAGAAAGGTAGCAGAATTTAAGATACACTAAAAAAAGAACGATTGAATTTATTTTTAGTCAATAATATCAACCGGATAGAATTTTATTTGACACTTTTTTATGTAACACTTTAACACGTCAGTTTTTCGTTTGTTTTGAACTATTTGAGTACGGTGTTTCCTAGCTAAGCTAGTTTGATATCTTATATAGGAAAACATACGTGTATGGTTTCATAGCCATAATCTAGTTCATTTACATGTCTCAATGATCACGCCTAGAGGCAATCACTGATTTTTAAAATGTACCAGTTCATTATATACATGTCGAACACATTTCTGTGGATCAACTTTTTTGGTTAAAAAGGATAAACGAACATTTGAGTATTTTTAACATTCGCAATTGTATATGGCTTCGAATTGATGTGCAGTGGAGTTGTCATTGTAACTACCATGGCTGCGATAGTCTCCTCTCGATAGAGGTATCAAACAAAAATCTAAATCACTTCATCTGTTTAGGAGCTATGATGCCACAGACAGATACACAGCAATTCACGTCAAATTGATAACACCCCTCTTTTTCCGTCGGGGATTAAAAAATGATTGAAAACTCACTAACGAAACGAACAAACTTACTTTTTATTAGCCTAAAACTTGAAAAGAAAAGAATTTAAATCTATTCTCATAGACATTTATAAATGATATATTTTTTTAGTTCAACCTGACTTGTCCAGAAACAAACACAAACAAAATTATTTTGATACTGAACATACTGATTCAAAAAAATCATTTAATTTATCAATCAATTATTCACGTTGTCCCAGCACTATGCACATCGCTACCGTGTCAGCCCCTGTACTGCGTTTGTGCTACCAACGTACCACTGAATTTTTCTATCGTAAAGGCATTATCCATTATTTCGACATTGTTCTTAAATACAACTATGTTGATGTATAATTTATACTTATATGTGGTAGGAAACACCATGGCTTCGCAAATTGAAAGTGGCAGCTCGCTTTTTGCAAGAGGAAACCGCACAACTAACCATTTTTTCGGAGAACTTACTTGCGACACAATACGATACACAATGGCGGCGGTCGGCGAATGAACTAGTTTTATATAACGCGTATGGTCATATGGCCAAGCGACTTTGGCAGAGGGGTACGCTTTGCTATGCCATCTCCATAGGTTAAATGCTCTAAGTCTTAAGCACGCCACCCGTCGCGCGCAGACTTATCGTGCGCGCACTCTACATTTTATACTGACAAATTTTCGTCACAAGCCCCAATTCCTGAACTTTGATGCGCTTTATCTGTGTTTTTATTCAATTCAATTATTATTCAAATATTATTTATTTGATAAAGGAAATATTAGGGCCCAACATTATTTGATAATCTCACTGACGCACTAAATATAATTATCATTTTTGTACCCAGAAAATATGCCTATTGCTCCAAACATTTACATAACATATCATAATTCCTATATTCTCCAAAGAGTTGGGCAGAAGTGCCTATTATTTTTACACCACTTGCATTTCGTCGTGAAAATTTCAACTGTCTTGCTATCACGATTCTTGAGATATTGCCTGGTGACAGACAGACAGACGGACCGCGGAGTCTTAGTAATAGGGTCCCGTTTTTCACCTTTGGATACGGAACCCTAAAAACCATGTTTTACAAAATAATGTACATGAATCAATTTTTTTTTTTCAAACCTTTTAACCTAGCCGTACTAAGGAGTATGCTTTAGAAAGAAACCGTTTTACAGCACTCTAAAGCGGAGTAAGGTTAAGTCCCATGTAATCCAAACATAAATTATTTCTTAAACGACAACTTACCTATCTTTTTGCTATATATAGGCACAAAAAGGTTCACGGCTCGTCCAGCGATCAGGAGGAGAACACACACGAATACGTAGATTTGTAGGAATGCGCTCTTCTTCGGCCATAGGAAGGGCAGCAAGGTTCGCAATTTGCCAAACACATTGCGGAATGTCGATCTGTTTTCATCTGGCTATGGAGAAAGACATGAAAATTATTAATATATACAAGTAAGGGTGGTTTATATCCAGAGTATGTCAAGGAAAAAACCCACTAAAAGTATGGCCCAATTTAAAAATAAGATAAAATTTTAATATTTTAACTAGCTTAGTTATTGTGCTTTCTGTAAAGTCGCATTTTTTTTTGCGCCAATTTGCAGCAAATTATTGGTAGTTTTCGTAAATAATAAACTTATCAACAAAGGCACAGTAAACATATACAAAGTACTAAGTGAAAACTTTTAATTGGCCTTGATCTTGAATAAAGAACTTTTGTTAAAATTAGCTGTAAGTTTTCCGAATAAAATAAAATAAACAGTATGGAAACTACCTACAAACGCTCGAAACGACACACTCACACAAACGTACGCACCGACGCGACCTTTCGTGCACTTTCAAGGTTATGTCAGTACTAAGTGCCGCGTCGCGACGAGTGGTCACACTGGTCACGTATTTTTGTGTTAGTGTGCCGTTTTGAGCGTTTGTAGGTAGTTTCCATACTGTTTGTATATTTTTACTGTGGTCGAGGCTTGGCGTCGGAATTAGTTGAACTCAATTTGCGCCAATACAAGATATTCTGCGTGAATAGCGTTTAATACGCTTTTATTTTTATTTTAGCCTACATTCGAGATCAAATTTTATTTAAGTAGGTATTGTTTAATTTGAATAATAGTGTTTAACTGCAATAGGTCACGTTCTTTGAACAAAACCGAGAAATTTTAAGATATAATATATATAATCTCACAGGGTTGTAGATGTAATAGTATTTTCCCATTGCCTCCATGTTTGTTGAGTAAACCAGTTAAACAGTCTGAAAACAAACATCTTTAGAAAATAAATTGAAAGATATCCGGATTTGAAGGAACCTACCATAACACATCTGATTATCTAGTAGAGTAGAGAAGCGGCTAGAGGCGCTAAATTTTAAACAACAGAATAATTCGAAATTGTACCCAACTATCTGTAGATACCCAGGGCCCAGGGGGGTAACCACAAGCTCTTAGAGTAAGGTTATTTTGAGATCGAGTAAGTGACAGATGTATACAGGTCAGATACATCTGTCCCTTACTCGATCTCAAAATAACCTTACTCTAAGAGCTTGTGGTCACCCCCCTGATCTAGCAATTTCGTCGCTCCGGACATAGACAATATTTGCCGCCCTTTAAAATGACGCCTTATATGAAGGTAACCCCCAGTTTCCCAGCTTAAAATTATCGGAGAATTAATGTGACAAATTGTCAAGCACGCGTTATCTGCTGTGATTGGTGTTATTGGGTGATTTTTAATTGTCTACACTTATTGTTTATGCTTTAAAAGCAAGACGATTTCAAATTTGGATTAAGTTGTGTTTTGACATTTCTATGAAAAGAAAATTCTAGCCATTGGTTTTTGAGAATTGTTCAGAGTATGTTATAATTTTGGAGTGTATTAGTTTGATAGAAAGATGTAGTGTTTATATCGAAGTTATTAGTAATGAATTAAATGAGTAAGTGCATGAACTAAAAGGCGGTGTGTTTTTCTACTGGATCCCAATAGTTAATAATCCTGTGAGGGCAAAGAAGAGGCTGTGAAGAGAAATGGTTTTGAAGATAGTATTGTTGAAGAATTATTGGATAATAATTGTTGAAGGGAATTTAATTTGGAAGGAGTCTTAAGAAGTGAATTATGGAATGAAATTGAAGATAATAGTAGATTGATGGTGGATGGAAATGAGTTGTTTGTGGATGCGGAGGAGTCCGTTGAAGAAATTAGAGGAAAAAGAGAAAGGAAAAAGAGATAGAAGATTACCGATAAGGTTGAAAGATTGTGATTTAGAAACGTAATTTTTAACTTATAGCAAGGTGTTAAAATTGTATATGGGGTGTTCTCCGAAAATATGTCAAAGTTAAATACAGGTTGATTTTAATTTTATTTGAGACAATATAAAATTCAGAGGGGATGTTATTGGGTGATTTTTAATTGTCTACACTTATTGTTTATGCTTTAAAAGCAAGACGATTTCAAATTTGGATTAAGTTGTGTTTTGACATTTCTATGAAAAGAAAATTCTAGCCATTGGTTTTTGAGAATTGTTCAGAGTATGTTATAATTTTGGAGTGTATTAGTTTGATAGAAAGATGTAGTGTTTATATCGAAGTTATTAGTAATGAATTAAATGAGTAAGTGCATGAACTAAAAGGCGGTGTGTTTTTCTACTGGATCCCAATAGTTAATAATCCTGTGAGGGCAAAGAAGAGGCTGTGAAGAGAAATGGTTTTGAAGATAGTATTGTTGAAGAATTATTGGATAATAATTGTTGAAGGGAATTTAATTTGGAAGGAGTCTTAAGAAGTGAATTATGGAATGAAATTGAAGATAATAGTAGATTGATGGTGGATGGAAATGAGTTGTTTGTGGATGCGGAGGAGTCCGTTGAAGAAATTAGAGGAAAAAGAGAAAGGAAAAAGAGATAGAAGATTACCGATAAGGTTGAAAGATTGTGATTTAGAAACGTAATTTTTAACTTATAGCAAGGTGTCAAAATTGTATATGGGGTGTTCTCCGAAAATATGTCAAAGTTAAATACAGGTTGATTTTAATTTTATTTGAGACAATATAAAATTCAGAGGGGATGTTATTGGGTGATTTTTAATTGTCTACACTTATTGTTTATGCTTTAAAAGCAAGACGATTTCAAATTTGGATTAAGTTGTGTTTTGACATTTCTATGAAAATAAAATTCTAGCCATTGGTTTTTGAGAATTGTTCAGAGTATGTTATAATTTTGGAGTGTAATAATTTGATAGAAAGATGTAGTGTTTATATCGAAGTTATTAGTAATGAATTAAATGAGTAAGTGCATGAACTAAAAGGCGGTGTGTTTTCTACTGGATCCCAATAGTTAATAATCCTGTAAGGGCAAAATTTCCCTCAAGAATTGGTTGAATCAATTTTCAACAGCCAATCACAGCAGATAACGCGTGCTTGACAATTTGTCACATTAATTCTCCGATAATTTTGAGCTGGTAAACTGGGGGTAAATGTTTCAGAATATTATCTATTGAAAGAAATGCGGTTGTTAACCGTCGGATCGGATAATGCCGCTTTTTTTACTTCGAGCGGAGTGAAAACGAAGTGAGCTCGAAAATTTCACCTAAGAACTTTTGCAACATTATGAATGCGCGTGCTTGACAATTTGTCACATTAATTCTCCGATAATTTTGAGCTGGTAAACTGGGGGTTAATGATTCAGAATATTATCTATTGAAAGAAATGCGGTTGTTAACCGTCGGATCGGATAATGCCGCTTTTTTTACTTCGAGCGGAGTGAAAACGAAGTGAGCTCGAAAATTTCACCTAAGAACTTTTGCAACATTATGAATGTTAAGTTATTAAACGGTGGGACAGCAAGAACTAAAAACATTCGATAGCGAAGCGAGGTTGAAAATTTCACCTAAGAACTTTTGCAACATTATGAATGTTAAGTTTTTTAACGGTCGGTTTACAACAAGAACCAAAAACATTCGATAGCGAAGCGAGGTTGAAAGTTTCACCTAAGAACTTTTGCAACATTATGAATCTTAAGTTATTTACCGGTGGGTTTACAACAAGAAACAAAAACATGCGACAGCGAAGCGAGGTTGAGAATTTTAGCACCACACCACGAATAATTTACGTTTTCTGATGAAATGAAAAGGGCGGTTAGTGCAGTTTGACCGCTCCTCATTTATGCCACTCTGGGCATTTGCCCGGCGCGCCCCCCCATAGATCCGGCCCTGTAGCCCTGTAGGATGGCTATAAATAAGGAAGGGTAAATTTTAAAACTTGATAATAGTTTGTTCAAAATTACTTTTCAGACTGTTTACTTGTAAGTACTCACCCTATTTCAAAATAAAACATCACGTTATGGCAGATCTAAACCGTGGGAATAATGTAACTGAGTTCAATACACTTGATAATTTAATCACCTTTTTTGATTTAAATATATATTTTTCGCCTGTTGAAACGATTAAATGATTTTGATATGGACATGACATCTTAACCTACAAATTAATTACGAAAAAATGAACGAATTGACGTACGGGACAAAAGTAATGCAGGAGAAATAAAAAGTTTGATTATTTTATGTGAAGTTTGCCACAAAAAGTTTTTAATTGTTTGTTGTTGTTGATTGTAATTTGTAACGACTAGCGTCCGTGCACCCTTGAAATGACACAGTATTTATATGGTTTCTTCTCAGATGATACACCTACTGTAACTTGTTCATACAATAATATATGTTTTCATTTGAAGTATTTCTGAATGAAGAAATGGACTACGTCTTCATCCTGACATGAAAAGGTTCAAAAAAAAAATTTGTTTTTTTTATTATTATTATTTATAGGCTCGCGCTTGACCACTAGATCACCTGGTGGTAAGCGATCGACGATGCAGCACGCTTGCCTAGCATAAACCTATTCACTCTTGTCTTAAAGACTCCCAGGTTGTAGCTATCAGGAAATACAGACTCCGGCAGGGAATTCCACTCACTATTATAGCTGTACGCATAATAAAAGTATTCCCAAAACGTTTGGTGCGTATGGGTAGGATGTCCCACCATGTGCCGTTGACGCATGTCCGTACGTCTTGTGGAACGATGATAGAACGGGCCAGGAGGAATTAGTTAGTTCATGCAATTCCATCGCACACTCCCCAAAATTTAACCGACAAAAAACCAACCGGCCGCAACTTTTGCATGGTTGTGACGCATACTCTATATTTGTATTTAAGCTTTCCTTTGTTTTTTTTTTATGGTATGTGTCGCGCTGCAAGTGGGGCAATTTGGAGTTGGACGTCGGAACCACCGGGGTCACCTACTGGCCAGTTTTATGGAGAAGGAGGGCCTCTACATGATGAACTCCTTCTTCAGAAAGCGTGAGCATAGGAAGTGGACCTGGCAAAGCCCCGATGGTGCAACAAAAAACGAGATCGACTTCATCATGTCAACCAAGAAGCAAATGTTCAATGATGTCTCTGTGATCAATTCGGTGAAAACCGGGAGCGATCACCGAATGGTAAGAGGCACATTGAACATTAATATCAAGCTTGAAAGGTCTCGACTGATGAAGTCAACGCTCCGTCCAGCACAGATCCAGATCCAAAACCCCGAGAGCTTTCAGCTCGAACTCCAGAATCGTTTCGAGTGCCTAGGGAGCTCCGTGGACGAATACAGCGACGGGTTCGTGGAAGCTGTCCATACGGTCGGGTCTAAGTTTTTCAAGACCCGCCGTACAGATATAAATAAAAAGATCTCTGATCCTACTCTCAAGCTTATGAAGGAGAGGCGTGAGATGATCCTGCAGTCTTCAGACGATGCGTTGAAATACCGGCAGCTTAATAGACGGATCTCAAAGTCCTTGAAAAGCGATCTCCGCCGCTATAATACTGAGCGTATTAAAGACGCAATTGAGCGGAATAAGGGCTCCAAGGTCTTTGCAAGAGATCTGTCTATTGGGCAGAGCCAGCTCACGAAACTGAAGACCGACGATGGCAGGATCATATCCGCCAAACCGGAGCTTCTGAGGGAGATCGAGAAATTCTATGGGCAGTTGTACACGTCAACCAGTACACCCGTCGCGAATCTAGTAAAAGACCCTAGAGCTAGATTGACCCGTCACTATACCGAAGACATACCGGACGTCAGCCTGTACGAGATTAGGATGGCTCTTAAACAGCTTAAGAATAACAAGGCACCGGGTGATGACGGCATTACGGCCGAACTCCTGAAGGCGGGTGGTAAACCAATACTTAAGGCCCTTCAGAAGCTGTTTGGTGCCGTCATACTCGAGGGGAAAACGCCACAGGCATGGTGCAGGGGTGTGGTGGTACTCTTTTTCAAGAAGGGTGACAATGCCCTGTTGAAGAACTATAGGCCCATCTCACTTCTTAGCCATGTCTACAAGCTGTTTTCAAGAGTCATCACGAATCGTCTCGCGCGCAGGTTTGACGATTTCCAGCCTCCCGAACAAGCCGGATTCCGAAAAGGCTTTAGCACCGTAGACCACATACATACGCTGCGGCAGGTTATACAGAAGACCGAAGAGTATAACCTGCCTCTCTGTTTAGCGTTTGTGGACTACGAGAAAGCCTTCGATTCAATCGAGACTTGGGCTGTACTGCAGTCTCTCCAACGGTGCCAAATCGACTACCGGTACATCGAGGTGTTGAAGTGTTTGTACAAAAACGCCACCATGTCAGTCCGACTTCAGGATCAGGCCTCGGAACCTATCTTTCTGCAGCGAGGTGTGAGACAGGGAGACGTCATATCTCCGAAACTGTTCACCGCTGCACTGGAGGATGTCTTCAAGGTTCTGGACTGGAGAGGGCTAGGCATCAACGTCAATGGCGAGTACATCACTCACCTTCGGTTTGCCGACGATATAGTGGTCATGGCTGAGACCATGGAGGACCTCAGTATAATGCTCGATGACCTCAGTAGAGCTTCCAAAAGAGTGGGTCTTAAAATGAACATGGACAAAACCAAGGTTATGTTGAATGCCCATGTAACACCCACTCCTATCAAGGTTGGAGACTCTACACTCGAAGTTGTGGAAGATTATGTCTACCTGGGACAAACGATCCAGTTGGGTAGGGCCAACTTCGAGAAAGAGGTCAACCGTCGAATCCGACTCGGCTGGGCAGCGTTCGGGAAATTGCGCGGTGTCTTCTCGTCCAACTTACCACAGTGTCTCAAGACGAAGGTCTATGACCAGTGTGTGTTGCCAGTGATGACCTATGGCTCTGAGACGTGGTCGCTCACAATGGGCCTCATCAGAAAGCTTACAGTCACGCAAAGGGCAATGGAGAGGGCTATGCTCGGAGTATCCTTGCGTGATCGAATCAGAAATGTAGAGATCCGCAAGAGAACCAGGGTTACCGACATAGCCCGAAGAATTGCCAAACTTAAGTGGCAGTGGGCAGGGCACATTGCTCGCAGAACGGATGGCCGATGGGGCAGAAAAGTTCTGGAGTGGCGACCGCGAACCGGAAGACGATGCGTTGGAAGGCCTCCCACCAGGTGGACCGATGACCTGGTGAAGGTTGCGGGGATTCGCTGGATGCGGGACGCACGGGACCGGTCAATGTGGCGACACTTGGGGGAGGCCTATGTCCAGCAGTGGACGTCTTTCGGCTGATATGATGATGATGATGATGATGATGATGTGTCGTGCCTGGCGCAAATTAACGTTTTTTCTTTCTTTATTGCTACTAAGTGCCGATGTTCAAGGCTCTGGAGCCTAGACTCGACCAGTACCTCATTGAGATTACATGTTTGTAAACTCACCCACGATACAGAAGCTTTAAAAAAAAGTAACGGTGGATATAGACCAGCTATTGATAACTACGAGTACTACTTCTACTATTTCTGCTGGATCAGCGACCGTGTAAAAACAAAAAATGCCTATAGAACAAAATGCTTTGGTTATATTTCGGGGAGTGTGCGATAGAACTGCACAATTTGATTCCGCCTAGCCCTTTCCATCATCGGACTACAAGACGCACAGAAATGCGCCACCGGTACATGGTGGACATCACACCCATACGCACAAAACGTTTTCCGAATACTTTTATTGTGCGTTCAGCTGAGTTGTATTCCCTGCCGGTGTCTTTGTTTCCTGATAGCTACAACCTAAGGGTCTTTAAGTCAAGAGTGAATAGGTTTTTTCTAGGCAAGCGTGCTTCACCGTCGACCACATCATCCCTTACCATCAGGTGAGATAGTGGTCAAACTAGAGCCTTAAGGAGAAAATAAATAAAAAATGCTTACCCTAGGCGGTATATGCCTGCGGTTCTCCTCCTCACCCTCGAGGAACTCAAACTGGTGCATGATGCCGGGCGCCTTCATGCCCAGCACGAATATTATCATGCACGACACGTAACGCCCCACGAACAGAGCCATCTCCAGGCGGTCTTGGAGACTGTGGACAATAGAGTTTATTTATTTATTATTAATATATATAAAAATCAATTGCTGTTCGTTAGTCTCGCTAAAACTCAAAAACGGCTGGACCGATTGCAATAATTCTTTTTTTATGTTCTATATGTTCATCGGCATAAGCCGAAACAAAATATTACGTAAAAACATTCTGAATATAGAATACTAGCTTCTGTGAGCGGCTTCGCCCGCGTGAAAGCCGAAAATTATCAGTGTTTCTCTACAATATTATGCATGTATCATACATAAAGCTTTCTATTGAAACACTCAATCTAATTTTAAAAAAACCGCATCAAAATCCGTTGCGTAGTTTAAAAGATCTAAGCATACATAGGGACAGACAGACAGCGGGAAGCGTCTTTGTTTTATACTACTACTAGCTGACCCGGCAAACTTTGTTTTGCCATGAAAAACACCAAACATTCATCTACCTTACCTACCCTACCCTACCTACCTACCCTACCCTACCTAACTACCCTACCCTACCCTACCTACCCTACCCTACCTACTCTACCTACCCTACTATCCTATGTCCGTCTCCTGGTTCTAAGCTACCTCTCCACCAATTTTCAGCCAAATCAATTCAGCCGTTGTTGAGTTATAAATAGTGTAACTAACATTGCGGCTATAAATTAAGATGTAAATCCTATCTTTCAAGTTGGATCAAACTGCACACGGTGTGCAAATATAATTTAAAATCGGTTAAGTAGTTTAGGAGTCCATCGCGGACAAACAACGTGACACGTGATTTATATATAGTAAGATAGAATATTCATATTCTATATGACATTCTATCAAGATATCTATAGTATACAATGTAGTAATATCATTCAAATAACAACAAAAAAAAATATACTCACTCTTTCAAATGCCACCACCATCCTTCTTTGTTAAGATTCAGGAAGGAAAGATTTTCCGATACAAATATCATGGCCCAGAAGACTAGCAGTACAAATCCGTGCCCTTTTGGAGGGACGGACGGCAGTAGGTACCGCCTTTCCAGTACTGCTAGGTAAGCCGATAGGGGAAACATTACCAATGTTATCACTAAAGCTAATATCTGTAACAAAGATATTTACAATAAATTATAAAGCGCTAATGTAACATCACACACATCACATGAACAGCCTATTAATGTTCCCACTGCTGGGACACAGGACACACCTCTCTGTGAGAGGGCCGTAACCCACCACGCGGGTCCAGTGCGTGTTGGTGGGTGTCTTCGCATTTTTGGTTCTAGGACATGGCGGTTTCCTCACGATGTTTACCTTCACCGTTTTGAGAGCAGTGGTAATGAAATAATTTACACAAAGTAAAGCGCCTGCCTGGGCTCGAACCCACGACCTCTAACTTGTAAGTCGCGGCCGATACCACTGGGCCACCATAGCATTCGCTAAAATCAGTAAAATGACCGGAGCGAAGGACCGTCACCTTTTTGATTTGGTTCACTTTTCTCTCGAAGATTTTGACGATCTTTAGCCCCCTCACGCAATGGCGATTGGCCGCCTAGGCGGTTCATTTAAGCGGCCAGCCGCCTGACGCGGTTGGCATAGCGGCTGACCGCCATGGCGGCCATGAGCTTATGAATTAATTTATAATTATGCTGTTTCTAGATACTCAGAAACAATTACAAGTTAGTTAATTTTACGATAAATAGTGTTGTATGTTAAGATGGTTTGTTTGGCCATGTTGAGAGGATAAATGAAAGGCGACTAACGAAATATATTTACAAGGCAGACGTGAATGGAAACGCCGGGAGGGCACGCCCTAGAAAGACATACATAGACCTTATAGGTCTTTTCGTTCTTCAGAAAGGCCAAGTGCGCAGTATCCATAACCGGCGTGTGTGTATGACTAGATGTTTGAATGTGTGTGAAGCAAAAGAAGTAGGGAGTTTCATACAAAGAGTACTGCACGACTCGAGTTGATACGGTGACGATCCCTTTCCGAGTTGATAAGTGTGCTATGATGGCGGCCCGCCGCGGTAAATCGCCACGGTTGAAATTTTGTGGTGGTTAAGTGCGTACGATCACAAGCGGTTACACATTAAAATGGAAAACCGGCTAGCCGCGCGGTTAGCCGCCCCACGGTAAACCGATAGTGCGTAAGAGGGCTTAGCAGTAGACTTCTAATAATAAGGAATAGCCTCAATTTCCAATAAAATTCATCATCTTCCTGCCCTTGTCCCATGTTATTTGGGGTCGGCGCAACACGTTTTCTTCTTCCATACCATCCTGTCCCCCGTCACTCCATCACTGACGCCCTTTTCTTTCATTTCACTCCTCACACACCTCACTCACATTTCCAATAACATTACTCCTAATATTGTTAGTGTAATAACTGAAACAAGCTAAGAAAAACACTTACCATATATCCATAAATAGAACCTCCCTTAAATACGAAAGCCTGTAGCAGGAATCTTATCACAGCCAGCACTGGTACAAACAAGGTGAAAAACAACTGCACGGCGAAAAGCCGTGAAGTTCGGACATCCACCACTTCCGTAGCATATCTGAAAAGAAGCAGCTTATTATTATTTGTACCAGTAAAGCCAGCATTTAAAACTGACATGACTATTACTCAATAATTAACAGGCAAAACTGTAACTCAGATACGAGAATAGTTTTGAAGAAATTCAAAACTACATTATTTATGGACTATAGAAGCAGTGTCTGTAGGTTTGCTTGTGATTAGCATTTGATAAAAGTCACACAGAAAAAAATATCTATGAGGCAATTTTCAATTTTAAAACAAGTACTAATCGGACTCGCGCACGAAGGGTTCCATACCATAATAGCAAAAAAGGGCAAAAAAAAAACACCTTTGTTGCCCCACTTAAATATTTATTTTATTCTGTTTCTAGTATTGGTTATTATAGTGGCAACAGAAATTCATCATCTGTGAAAATTTCAACTACCTAGCTATCACGGTTCATGAGATACAGATATTGTGCCGCTTTAAGAAAGCTGATGACAAAATATATCTTCCAACTAGCTGACCCCCGCAGCTTCGCTCCCGTCAACTGGCTACCTACCTGCCATAAAGAAAGAAAGAAAAATATTTATTTGTGACCCGCACAGGAGACACGAGAAAATAAGCATACACTTACCCTACCCACCTACCCTACTCTACCTACCCTACCCAACCGTACCTAACCTACCCACCTACCCTACTGTACCTACCCTACCCAACCGTACCTACCCTACCCTACCTACCAAATTGTTGAACTATTTATTTGAATAAGAAATAATATATACTACTATACGAATGTAACCAACTTTTGTTTCTACCGGTGGCGGAGATCTAGTTAAAATTTAGAACATTTCAGCTGTTATTGTGAGTCAATCTTAAAAGATAGACATATGCTGTCGCTGACTTTTTTTTAGAACTTTTAAAGAGGAATAATTCCATGCTACATGATATTTGCGTAAGTTAAACCGTTTACGCAGCGCACGCAACGGAAGCTCTCAAAAAGGAATTTTTGTTCCCGTTTTTGCAACATTTTCTTTCATGTTTGTCTCCTATTGGTTGTAGCGTGATGTTATATAGCCTATAACCTTCCTCGATAAATGGACTATATAACACAAAAAGAATTTTTCAATTCCAACCAGTAGTTCCTGAGATTAGTGCGTTCAAACAAACAAACAAACTCTTCAGCTTTATAATATTATAGTATAGATAACATTATGCTATTAATCTCTTTTAGATTAGAATAAACGTAAATAATATTTTTTTATTGCAAGTTTAATGTTGCATTAATTACCATTATTATCAATGCAAAAAATATAATCAGATTAATTAAAAATTAACAGTTATAAAATGCCGATATGTTTTATTGGAGCAATTACATAATACAAACATGACTGTACATTAATGGTGTGGATAATAATATTAGATAATAAATAACTAGGCATTGTTTAAATTAACTGATAACACAGAGAGTCAGAAAACTTTACTAAGCATACTTCAGATTAATCAACAACGATATACTTAAAAATTTCCTTGTTCCTTTCGCACTCTATGACCTTCCAAATGTAACACTTCTAGTATTTTCCTGGTTTAAGTGATTGAGTTTTTTACAGTGTGTGTTTCCTGATAGCTACAACTTAGGTGTCTTTAAGGCAATAGTGAATAGGTTACTTCTAGGCAAGCGTACTTCACCATCTACCACATCATCGTTTACCATCAGGTGAAATAACGGTCAAATGCAAGTCAAAAACCAAAAAAAAAACTTTCCACTTACTCATAACAAGTTACAACATTTTATGAAAAGATAAAGTTGCTGAAGATTTACACAGCATGGTTTATATGGCATGAGTAATTTGTAAAATTATGGACCCACTATTGTACTGAATAAAATTAACATAATTTTTATTTAAAAAATTCTCAGTCAATGTTAGCATTTCAGAATATTTTGTGATGTCATCATGAGTATGGATTATAATATTTATATCGTTGACTGAGAAGTGCATAATTTCAATATGATTTGTTAAAGAATGAAATCAAGATACTTATTTCTTGGTAGAAAGCAATAATAAGTGACAATCAATAAAGTCTAAAATATATCACAGCATAATCTAATCATAACAAATCATTCACATACCTTTTATACATTACAATTTGAATCAGTCCAAATACTAATAGGAATCCACCAATGAAGATAGCGGAGACAGTCTCCATAAAACACTGAGATATGCCATGGTCCACCCATATCTCTCCCAGGGTCACGTTAGGGGGGCAATATTCCATCATTTTGCTGCAAACATTTAACTTTATTTATTGTAAGGTATATCTAAAACAATCTTTAAAAAAAATATGAAGTTGAAATGGACATGATGACTTTAAATTGAAAGTGGATTGCAGTAGTTAGTAGATTATGCTAAGAAGTATATAAAATATATTTCTCACAGACGTTACGCGCATGTTACGCGCAGTAGTGATAATGCAACAAATATTAGACAGAAATTACAAAGTAAAAATAATTGTATAACTTCATGAAAGTACAAAGCAAAAACAATGTTACTTACATTGCGGTTAAGTTTACAATGCGGTTTTGGCGTGAAATTTCATCAAAACACACTGCCGGCTAACTCATATTGCCCTATCAAAATGCCCTAATCATTTCATTGAAAATTAAATTTCAATTTATTTTGACAGCTGATGACAGCTCCATTGATTGACATTTATTTCGCTGTATATTTTTTTTATTATTACTTTTGGCTAAGCCACTGGCTTGGTTACGAGACCTTTAAGCCAGATATTTCGTTATAATTTTAGCGCGGCCACAGGCCTCCCATATTTCAATGTACTCTGTGCCACAGACGACGTTACAACGTTAGAGCTAACGCAGCCAAAGTTGTCATTATTGTTCACAAAGACAAATAAAAAGAGTCCATTCTAAGAAACTGCCGTCAATAACCGGCACTCCCACATTCTCACGTCATAGTAATATTATATTCAGTCGATTTTGGCAATGTACAAAAAAAAAAACTTAAAAACAGCATTTTCTTACATAAAAAAACCGGTTAAGTGCGAGTCGGACTCGAGCACGAAGGGTTCCGTACCATTATGGCAAAAAACGGCAAAAGAATCACGTTTTTTGTATGTGAGCCCTCCTTAAATATTAATTTTATACTGTTTTTAGTATTTGTTGTTATAGCGGCAACAGAAATACATCATCTGTGAAAATTTCACCTTTCTAGCTATCACGGTTCATGAGATACAGCCTGGTGACAGACAGACAGACAGACGGACCGCAGAGTCTTAGTAATAGGGTCCCGTTTTTACCCTTTGGGTACGGAACCCTAAAAACACAAGTAAAACACCGTTCTGGTAGTCGTTCATACTTGATCTTTTCTTGTGAAGTAAAATTAAAATTTATGTCGTTTTATAGTGGCAATAAAATATTTTCGCGAATAAAAATCGCAATGCGTGCTGAGCCTTAGGCCTGAAGTCTCTCGTAAATATATAGTAAATTTTCATATGTAAGTACTGTGCATTGTTAATTTCTGTCCGTGATTGGAGTATCATCTGTTTTACTCTATACTCCAGCCATTTTGAAAAATGTTTATTAAGTTAAACAGCAGATTTTTTGGGCTACCTTGGGCATCAGATGAAATATAGTTTGAGAACATAAAATATCCAAGGTCAAGGACTAGAACATTAGATTAGCAAACCAAAAAATAAAAATATTTTTGCTACTGCTGTCAGCTGATTGAGCTGTCATGTCAGTGCTTTATAATTCAATAGCTTGATCCCTGCGTCAGCTGTCAGTATCAATACATTAACTTGCTCTGTCTAGTCCATAGACTATACACTTATATACCAGGTCTAGTCTACGAAAGTAACAATAGCGCTTGACAGGTTAACAATACAGTTAAAATGAAATCTATTACCATACATCTAGGTTAGCTATTCCCTTATAAGCGGTAGCTAACCAAAAGCGGTCCTGAGCGAGAGGGTTCCCGCAGCCCGGCGAGCATGGCCTACTGTGACATCGCTTAAGTCACACTTTTAATCACAGTTTGGGCGATAAACTCATTTTGTCTTAAATGCTAGCACGGCGTCGTGAGATATTTTCTTGACTTGTGGCATAACTTCTTGACGTTTATTTATTTCTTTTTCGGAAATTTTCTAATTTTATTGCAGTTTCGGTTTAACCTTGGCCATAAAAACCATTTATGTTCTGAGAAGTATAGCCCTACGACGCACTGTTTCCGAATTATGGGTCTCCGTATCTTATTTTATTTTGCATATTTCCAAAATGATATCTCGAAAACGGTATGTCCTAGGCCAAAAATAACCAAAATTTAGCCCCCCCCTTTGCTACTCCCATGTTAGCAGCATCCCAACATGAATTATAAGTTTTTTTTTTTTTACATTGCTTGGTTTTCGACTCGGTCATGACAAGTTATGATAAAATATGTCATGTCTTACAATTTGTCTTAAATGCTAGCACGGGACAACCATGTGACATAATTTACAGGCGCGACTTGCTTTTCTTGTTGTTGACTTCATAGTGCGACATAATTTGAATAGACGACCAAATAAAATAATACGTAAAAAAGTATGCCGTTCATACAGCTAAACAACTTTTTAATTTTGTTGTGAATAAATTAATATTTGACCCACGACCATAGACTTATGCACACTTTATTTTTCTTTGTTTGTTTGATAACATATTAAGTGTATGTTAGAAAGATATATTTATTGTGAAAATTTTAATAATTACTAAAAAATATAATAGCTTGGACCAATACCGGTGGGCCCCTATTTTTTATATTTTAAATGTTTTTTGGGGATTTAATTTAAGAAACATTTAAAAATGTAGAAAGCGAGAAGAATATGGTATAGAAGAAAATAATAATAAAAAAAAAAAAACATAATAAAAATAAGAACAACAATAAAAAAAAATACAATTATGAAAAAGTAATAATATAAAATTAATTAATAATCCTGTAACATTTCAATTAATTAATAAGCATTGATCACCAATTCACCATACACACAAAATGAATTTAGTAATTAGAAGGCAAATATATTTTTTTCAACTATAAAATTTTATCACCACCTCCGAACGAAAGTGATACATTTTTCTAAATCATCTGTCAAAATGTGACATTTGTGACAAAATGGGTGCGCCCGTATTAGCAACTAAGACCCAATGAGTCCCAAACAAACGTCAGGAAATTTTCTCACGCCGCCGGTGCTATTATTTAGGACAAAATGGCGTTATCGCCCAAACTGCGATGAAATGTGTGACTCAAGCCATGTCACAGTAGGCCGTGCTCGCCGGGCAGCAACAAGAAAGGCATGTTGCGCCTTTAAAATATGTCACATGTTTGACCCGTGCTAGCATTTAAGACAAATTGTAAGACATGACATAATTTATCATGTCATGTCAAAAATGTCTTGGGTACGCCCATGCTCGCTAGGCTGGTAGTGTGTCCTTGTCTGACATCTTGCCAGCTCAACTAATCATTGGGTTTGGTAGAAATGGTAGAAAATTTTATATTTTCTTTTATATGTAATACCAAAACGAACGAATAAAAAATATATTTAAATACGTTTCAAAGTCTATGAAACTTTAAATCTTATTTAAATATTTTTACAGTTCCTTTAATTCATCAATTCATGGTATTTAAAAAATAATTCATTAATACTGAGTAATAGTAGTACTTTTAAATGTTTGGGCCTGGTAATACTAAATGTAGGACCACCAGGTTTGTGGAGTTTTTGGCGGGTTTTGTTCGAGTAAAATTCAGCGGCTGTTAATATTATTCGCAAATTGATTCCTAGTGGAATAAAATTGGTGAAGTTAAGTTTCTCAACTGTCTACGCAACTGGACATTAAGTGAAATAATTGAGATCCTTTGGGATATTTCAAAGCATCGTCTGAAGACTGCAGGATCATCTCACGCCTCTCCTTCATGAGCTTGAGAGTAAGATCAGAGAGCTTTTTGTTCCTATCTATACGATGGGTCTTGAAGAACAAGACTTATCCAGACTTGGGATTTGAGGGTTATCGAGTCCCCCCCCTCTCTTCGAACTTCAGATAACCCTATAATACTCCATCGTAAACTGCTCAATTCCTCTTCGAGTTCGGTGATCTTATCGTCGGTCCGGAGTCCGGAGTGTGCGCGTGTTGTACATTGCCAGGTCCTGTCTTCGGTATTTGTTGGGGTAGCTGGATCTCGTCCGGGATTCTTTGCAAACCTTGCCATACGTTAACCTAGATCGCTACCGTAGTCGAGGGTAGGCAGGCTGCCGGGCACTAAGGGCTATGTTTTATTTGTGATATTCATGGGGAGTGCTTTGCAGGCGGGTTGGCGTTCCCAGTATGGTTGTTACAAATGCACAGAGAACGCTGCTGCCCATTCTCTGGTTTGTCCCTTAGTCGCCTTTTATGACACCAATGGAAAAACATGGGCTGTTGAAATTCTTTATGCCCGACACCTAGGTTAAATGCTCTAAGCCGACACCATACGGTAAGTGATGTAGATTCCAAAAAATGTACACACGTTTCTTTTTTTCCTTGAATTTGGTAGGTTTAGGTAGCGTAAATAGGTAGGATATATACATATATCGGGATACTTACACTATTGTTTTTACAATCAATTTGTCCCTTGTTATGTTTGGTCATGGTCACCTCATTAGAAAGTGACACACTACCAACGGGAGCCCTCTCGCTCGGACCGTTTTTTGCGCCATAGTGCACAGTCTAGTAGTAAGAAGTATAAGGTCTTTGTCAGTCGCAGAGATCAAGCTATCGTATAACCTGTGACGAAGTTACATAGTGAATAAATTGTACCTTCATGTTGGCCAGACTTTTGCCCAGTTTGTGTCTATGTAAGGACTAGGATCTTAGATTAGGTACTTTATCTAAGACTGGGACGATTTCAAAATTTTCGGTTTTGCTATAAACGCAGAGAATTACTGGGAGTGGGACCACAGAGTACATTTAATATACTGAGTGGGATGATCGGTTTTCCAATTTTAATGTGGTTCTTAGACTTATGTGTACCTAGCATTACTTATCTATGAAACAAGGTTCTACAATAGTTTTTATTTTCGTTATGCTGGAAAGTATATATTAATATTTAATTTTATTTGAAATTATTATTTAACAAACGAAGAAAAGACAGGGATAATAAGGAAAGGACCCTTTCTTCTTTAAAGTTATTGTGTTTCTGAACGGACAGCAGAGTTACCTTTTTGAGTGTGTGGGTGGGAAATCGTGTACGTGTTTACAACATGAATTCACTAGTGTGAGTTCACAGTTCCGGATGTGTGCGTAGTCTCGGAGTGACGGGTGTTGGATTAGATTACGTTTTTAGCGATTGTAAATCATTATTTGTTGTAGCTTCTTTCCGTGTAATATCTGCTACAATTAATTACAAACTTGACGTTTATCTGCAATGATAATTTGCAAATAAGTTACGTGGTCATATGTTAGTAAAAAAATATTCTGCGAATGTGAATGATCAGCATGTGTCACTACTCATCAACAAATTCTGTGAAATGGTGAACAGTCGCGATGTGAGGAAAGTAATGACTATCAGCTAAAATCAACTTGAGTTAGTTAGTGTTTGTGTTGCGGACCAGTGTTATTTATTTTTTTCCTGGTGAAGGTGATAAATTGTGACTCAAAATGGCGGACCTCGAGGCTGTGCTGGCAGACGTCAGCTACTTGATGGCTATGGAGAAGTCGAAATGCACTCCAGCAGCACGAGCTAGTAAAAAGATAGTTCTACCAGACCCAAGGTAATGTCCTCAGGGGTTAAACTACGCCATGGCGCCCCGGTCGATGATGTTTACACGATTTTAGAAAATAATTCTGCACTTGTTTACAACATTGATTTTACTATGATTTATTATGACTTCTGTTTAATCTATGGCAGAATTTAATGAGATAATCACTTAAAATTACACTTCCTTGTAAAGATTAATTCAGCTGATCAAAGTCTAAACTGCAGAAATTATGGTTCAACTATAACAGAGTTGAGATAATAGAGATAGCTGAACTATTCAGGATTATTATGATAAAATTAATTAATATGTTAATGTACAATGTTTTGTTCATTTAATGTTATTAAACAAAATAAATCTAGGTCATTAACATCTGTTGAGGTCATTGCACTCATCCATGTAGTTATGACCAAATTATTATCATTTTCACAGATCTGGTTTTTTTATTAATTGTTTCCCAGGCATTATACCTAATTATTAATTTGAATTTATTAATAATGGAGGAATTTCTTGAATGGAGGAAGTCTTGCTATTGATTTTACCTACTGTGTATAGGTAGGTATGACTTTTTTTAAATTTTGTATTAGAAGTCAAGGCCCTTTCATAGTCCTCAGGTTGCTCCAAAATGTCAGTCATGGTTGAAATTATAGCATAGTTATTAAAAAGTCATGCACTTTTTAATTTTATTTTGAATGTGTCTATCTAATTTAAGTTCGTATACCTACCACACTTAATTTAGTTTTGAATAAGGCATCTATTAACTTGTGGAATCATCATCATCATCATATCAGCCAAAAGACGTCCACTGCTGGACATAGGCCTCCCCCAAGCGTCGCCACATTGACCGGTCCCGTGCGTCCCGCATCCAGTGGATCCATGAATATAATATTCACTTGTGGAATATTATGAACAAATGAAAGGATGGAAACATGCCATTTTATGGTCTTCTTTTTATTACCCTTGACATATATAGCGTGCTTCACCGTCAACCACATCATCGCTTAACATCGGGTGAGATGGTGGTCAAGCGCAAGCCTATAGACGATAAAAAAAAAAAAAAAGGATAAGTATAAAAGGTAAATTTCATTGTTGATCAATTTAAATAACAAGGCAGCAAATAAGTACAACATCTAAATTAAAAACTAAAAAATCATCAACACAATGAAGAAGAAGAAGAAGTACATGCTTAAATGTCAAATAATTTTAGGATCAATGAAAAATATCATCACAAATCAATTATCTAGCAGTTATACCTGTCTTTACACAAACTAGGTTTAAACTTCTTCTTGAGTACAATTATCCTGAGGAAACATATTCCCAGGATAAAAAGTATCCTATGTGCTATGCCTGACTATAATCTATCCCTGTGCCAAATTTTATCCAGATCTGTCCAGCCATTTGAGCATGAAGAAGTAACAAACATACAAACACATACGCGAACTTTCGCCTTTATAATTTAAGTGTGAAGTGTGATTCTGAATGGTAATGGTTGAAATTTGTGTTGAAAAATGACTTGAAGATTTTCTTAACAAAATATGATTTATGATTTACTACAAAGCTTGAAGATAACTCATAAAATCCTACAAAGAAATTTGCAAAACAGATTGCTACTAGGTAGTTCAATATTCAAAGCATAAAAAAAAAACATGCAGTTCAGGAGCCTGGTTTTACTTATAATTCAGACATGGCCGTAAATAATTACGCATAATTTGTCTAATCCTAAATGGTTAAAACTTCAATTTCCTATTTTCTGAAATTTAGACACATATTTTTTTGATTAGACATAATGTCCATCTGATGTTTACGTAAAGAAAGAAAAGTTATCAATTCTGTTCAGTACACATAAAATATGTAAATATTAAAGCCTATTAACTGGTTGTGTGCTTGTAATTACCAAAACAATAGCCAAGCCATTCTGTCTTGTGTTAAAAAAAACACAAATTGATATTTTTCAAAATGTAAAGAGAATGTAAGAGTTGTAAAATAGCCTATTATGTAACTACAAAACGAAGCATCTAAATAGCCTATAGATAATTCTCACACAAACTTTGCAAAACAGGATGTCAGTTCAAAACTCTCTGCCCAAATAAAAATAAAAGTTGCAGCCTGATGTGACCTCTCCATTTTTCAACAGGAAGGAATGTGACAATTGCTGTGTTACTTACAATTCTGTTACCCTATGTAAACAGTGGACATGGCCTCTGATTCATTGGAGTGACTCATTCCTGAATTGAAGCCACTAACAGATGTTTTGGGTCAACATAATTAGATTATTTGGATGATACACTTTTCAAATTGCTATGGGTTTAAAAGGAGGCATTTTTGACAATGTTCTACTTATTAGAAACTTAAAATTAGTACCAAGGCAATAGTTAGAAGAAGGAGAAAAATACGTTGTTTATTTGCAACAGGCATGAAGACTGCCATTAAAAAAAACTGGCCTATATCATTATCACGTATATATAGGCTGTACGTATGTTTACCGTAAATGGCAAAAAATCACGTTTGTTGTATGGGAGCCCCACTTAAATGTTTATTTTATTCTGTTTTTAGTATTTGGTGTTAAAAACAAAATAAAAATGGGTACTAAAATCAAACATATAATTTTATTTACAACCAAATAGTATATTAGTATGCTTACTAAAAATAATTTTACCTGATCTATTCCAACTTTAAATATTACAGCCAATATTTTTTATTTCTGGCAGCATATAAAACATATATTTTATTGACCATTTTAGATAGCCAGTACCTACTTATCTCTAACTGATATATAACATTGATATTCTTAAATGATTGATTCTTTCTTAGAATGTTTCATGAATACTAATATATAATAGTACCAAAACAATAATAATAATAAATATCCATTGAGAAATTATATAATAACACGAATTTGAAATTCGACTAAATAATATTGTAATTGAACTTGAAAAACTACCTACTTGAAAAGATACCTAGGCTTGGCTTAAATACAAGATTTAATAAATAATTTGTCCCAAATAGTTAGGCACCTAACTATATAGAATACATACAACAAATTATATAGAATAGAAATGACAAATATCTCTTATTAACTTTAAATTACAAAGTGTTATTATTTTGCTAATCATAATTAACTAACATGTGTGCACTCTGATAAAAGTAGGGTGGGTGCACCAGTGCCACACCAGGAACCAGTAGTACACCATTTCAATCTTTTAACCGAAATATTAACCTTCTGTTGAATTTCCCGCAACCTTTTTTACGTTTGGTATCCCTGCCGTACTTCTACCAATCATGTAAGCATAGATAAAATTGATGTACACGCCATCTACATCAGTAAAAAACACAAAATCCGAAATGACAATCGTTCACATCGTTCCGGGCGGCCATTTTAGTAAGCACGCGTACGACGGTAAGTTTTTTAATCCTTTTATATCTTGGTTTAAATCAATCATTTTAACCTAATGTGCAATTATCTGCATAGTATAATGCATAAAGAAATAGTATTACTTCTTATTTCATCAGAAAATGCTAATTTAAATCATTGGTTGTCATTGGTAAACTAATGGAACACGAATTCAGTGATGTTCTAGTAATATTCCATTTGGTCTACAACTGGTGATTAAAACTTTTTTATATTTTCTTGTTTTTTCTTTTTCATTTATACTCACTTAAGGTACTGCAATAAATTATTATAATAAACTCCTAAAAAAATCTCAATATTCCAGTTGTAGACCAGAGGTTTGTTACTGGTAACATCTATACTAAGAGTTTGTTCCAGTAATTGACCACGTACACTTTTTTACAGACACAATGCCACCGAAAAGAACATTTTTCAAATATAAGGAGGAAGATTTCCTAAAAGCGATGGACGAGACAAGTAATAGCGCAAAAATTATGCAAAAATAAATAAATAAGTAATATGTAAAAAAGGCCCTCGCACGCCTTTCAAACGACCGGGACCCCAGGGTCCTGTAGTATGAAATACATGTTGTGGTCCTGTTCCTATTACATGAAATTTGTACCCTGATTAAAATTTGTGATGATTATTAAGTACAAAACTTAATTAAATTAATTAGTATCAATAATAAAATTATTCTTCATTAAAAACATTCGTTTTATTTACTGGTTCACTATTGGCACATTGTCTGGTATATTACTGGTACAATCTGGTCCATCTTAGGCACATTGCGACTTTCCACATTCATATTTAAATTTAAAAAAACCCAATAATTATTAAGAAAATCGGATTAAACAACATGATTCTATGGTAGATAAGGAGTATGAAGATTTTTTTTTGCAACGATTTTTGCAATAATTGAGTCACAGCATAATTTTTTTTTTCAAAATGTCTCTTAATCGGTTTGTTACTGGTGCACCCACCCTATATTACCTATTTACAATTTACATTGTATAAAATGCAGCAAGTCTGTTTGATGATTGACTTGTTGCAAACAAATTTTTTGTTTGAATTTTTAGTTAGATGTTTTGTTAATGAATTATCTGAATGAATTATCTTATCACACAGGTAGATCATGACTTACTAGAATACTTTATATCCTGTTAGTTCATTCCCTCGGCATTATTTCCGACTTTTGATTTGACTTTCACGCGGGCGGAGTCGCTAGCAAAAGCAGGTCACAAATAATCTGTACCACAAATATAATAGCCACTTGAAGTTGCAAAAAACACTGAGCAACAAAGAGAGAAAAGGTCCGATCTTCGCACATAAAAATCAAATGTTAAATTTCGCATTGTACGAAACTGTAACGCATTATAGTATTACTACTAAGAATAACTAGAACAGTTACCTTGAAAAACGACAACAAACCCAAATTTACCTTCGAACGTTTGGTTCGTATGCTACAAACGATTCAACTAGGCGCCCTTGCAAACAGAATTTCGCTCAGGAGGGCAAATGGCTCACTGAGGGGGGGTGGAGGGGTGTCATTGAACAAAATGCTGTTCCTGTTTTTCGGATCGTGTTAATAACCTCCTGGTTTTTAGTAGGATTTTTTATGAAATGCATTCCTGAAAACCACTGTGGTTAAGATCGGGGGAACGAGTTCGAAAATTTTAGGACTTCATTGATAATAACTCAGATGTTGACCATTCTTCAAAGTTATCAGAATAGTACCTACACAACTTTTGTCGGAAAATTTTAGCGCCCTGCATCGGAGAAAAATTTCTGTTGAGCATTCATACTACTAGTTTGATCGAGGCCCATGGCGGGGTGCATAAGACCCCGTTCCTCCCCCCCCCCCCTCCAAGATCAAACGCGGCGCCTGCAATAATCGCTTAGAGAAGATCCAGTTCAACTTGCTTAAACAAACGACAGGTAAAATATAGTCAGCTTTACAGTGATTACTGTAGCTCCTTATCTTTTCTAAACGACATTCGTAAATGACTATTACGTAAATTTCGCCTGCACAACAACTGCTTAGTCCATGCGTGCACAACTGACCTTTACAAACAACAGGACCAAAGTTAAATGGATTAGTATTCAATCACGAGCTCTGAAGCTCTGAGTGTTCTTGAGGTGTACCACAGACAATTTTGTTCTACCAGGAGTTCCTGTTATGATTTGCCGCCGTAAATATATTGGCAAAATTCGATGTCTCATACCAATACGAAAGACATCGACGTCCTAAGAAAAACGGTCTCGTATACCGTTTGTTGTCTATTATATTTGCTTAAGGTCCACAAATTAATGTAAACCCCACTAAAAAGTTAAGAGACGCACCGGTTGTGCTGTAAACCTTTGTTTAAACTTGCGCACGCGCACTGAGCTATTTTTGCCAAAGTTGCAAACAACTCGGTGGACGCAGTACTTTGCACGCGCATGAAGTGAACAAACTTGAGTTCTAGTGCTTGAGAAAATGGCGTGTCCTTTCCAACCACTCAGATTACTTGATATCATACATACGCAGACGAAGGCTCTGTATTGTATGACGAGAAATCAAGTTGCCTTAAGACGGTACCCTGACCAAAAAATCGGCATGAGATATGAGCGTTCCTATTGGTCTAGCGGCACTGGTGGCGCATGAATTACAGTAGTGAATACGCCCAGATTTTAGAATAAAATCTTTATAAAATCGAATTTTGGTCTTTTGAAAAAAATAATTCTACAAAAATGTTCGTTATGAAATTGTCTATCCATTAGTGTTAGTACAAAAAATAATTAATGAACACTTTACGAGGAGATGCATAATATCAATAATTATTTCTCATTTTTATGTTTTTTTGGAAGCAGATTAGTGAAATATATACAACATTTAAAAAAAAACTAAATCTACCATTTTAGAATCAATATTATGTAGAAATTTAATGTATTTTTATTAATTGATATTTCTTTTTAAATAACGAGTAGATAGCTCCTAAAAACAGCACAAAAAACGGCTTGCGCGGCGTTTTGCTCGGGGTACCGCCTTAAACAAAAGTTTACAGTATTTGATAGAATATTCAAACTAAAACCCTTCATATCGCCTCATCATCATCATCATCAGCCTTATTATGTTCCCACTGCTGGGACACAGGCATCCTCTCTGTGAGAGAGGTAATGGGCCTTAAACCACCACGCAGGCCCAATGATTTTTGGTTCTAGGCCATGCCGGTTGCCTCACGATGTTTTCCTTCACCGTTTTAAGAGCAGTGGTGATGAAATAATTTAAACAAAGTAAACCGCCTGAGTTCGAACTCACTACCTACGACACGTAAGTCGGGGCCGTTACCACTGGGCCACCATTGGTCCTATCTCCACATGGAAAGAAGGAAAAGTTGTTTTTTTTTAGGTAATTACGCGAAAACATGTGCATTATAAATACTAGCTGATCCCCGCGGCTTCGCTCCCGTCAAAATTATAGCCTATGTTACTCGGGAATAATGTAGCTTTCCATAGGTGAACGAATTTTTAAAATCGGTTCAGTAGTTTCGGAGCCTATTCGATACAAACAAACAAGCAAAAAAATCTTTCTTCTTTATAATATTGGTATAGATAACCATAATACTAGGATTACTTAAGACGGTACCCTGACCAAAAAATTGGCATGCGATATGAGCGTTCCTATTGGTCTAGCGGCACTGGTGGCGCATGAATTACAGTAGTGAATACGCCCAGATTTTAGAATAAAATCTTTATAAAATCGAATTTTGATCTTTTGAAAAAAATAATTCTACAGAAATGTTCGTTATTAAATTGTCTATCCATTAGTGTTAGTACAAAAAATAATCAATGAACACTTTACGAGGAGATGCATAAAATCAATAAATTTTTCTCATTTTTATGTTTTTTTGGAAGTAGATTAGTGAAATATATACAACATTTAAAAAAAAACTAAATCTACCATTTTAGAATCAATATTATGTAGAAATTTAATGTATTTTTATTAATTGATATTTCTTTTTAAATAACGAGTAGATAGCTCCTAAAAACAGCACAAAAAACGGCTTGCGCGGCGTTTTGCTCGGGGTACCGCCTTAATGAGGTGATAAACGATTTCATAATACCTAATTCGTCGTTCATACATTAACGTTTAAGTAACTAACTAACCTACCCCTACAGGCTCCCGCAATGTAGAAGTCTCAACATCGACATGTCATTAGGTCCTTGGTCCTCGTGCCAAAGCAGCGTCTGCCGATACGCAGTCGCCACTCCCGAACCTCAGCCCCATCGACCATCAGTTCTGCAAGCAATGTGCCCCACCCAATGGCACTAAAGTTTGCAAATTCTTCGGTCTTTGTAACCTTAGTTCTCCTGCGGATGTTTTTAGGGTTCCGTACCCAAACGGGACCCTATTACTAAGACTCCACTGTCCGTCTGTCTGTCTGTCTGTCACCAGCCGGGCGAGCACAGCCTCTGCGATAGGCTTGAGTCACGAATTTTATTGCGGTTTTTGCTCCCAAACTGTGATAAAAATGAGTGACTGAAGCCTGTCACAGTAGGCCGTGCTCGCCCGGCAGGCTGTATCTCATGAACCGTGATAGCTAGACAGTTGAAATATTCACAGATGATGTACTCCTGTTGCCGCTATAACAAAAAATACTAAAAACAGAAAATATATAATTGTTTTTTGCTTTAATGGTACGGAACTCTTCGTGCGCGAGTCCGACTCGCACTTAGCCGGTTTTTCTTATTCAATCACGCAAGGAAACTCGCAAGCAAACCCCCCTTTTGAATAAATTCCAAAATAATAGGCCAATAATAAACTTCTTATCACAAAATATCATATCTGCCATCCTCTATGTATTATGTCCGTGTCTAACAATAAACCAACTGCAAAGGATTTTTTCAACTCTGGCAAAAATAACATGTCAAAATCAACTAATTTTCTACCCATAATAAGCCTGAATATTCACGAATTTCGTACGTGCTGCTGCGTGCATCAATTTGATTCTGATCTCGATGCGTTTACCAGCAAAATGGAGACGATATTCTTTTGATTCTCTGCCGATTTTCTTGTTTTTATTTTAAACTGTAAAGATGTTTTGATACTGACTTGTTCTACTAGATACGTTTAAAGCTCGTGGTTAAATTATAACAGCCGCTCGGGTCGATCGAGGTTAAGCAACGCCTGGCGAGGTCGGTCAGATAGATTAACGTCTGTAGTCGGCAGTTAGATGCCGAAAATCTGACACCAGTCTTTCCAAGGAGTATCGTGTTACCCAGTTACTGGATTGTGGAGTTCAGTTAAGGCGCAGATACCAATCAGTAGCTAATTTTAAAATGAGAATCGCGTCTAAACGGCTAGTCATAATTTGTTGGAAAAAATATGTTACATGAGACCATTTTCTTAATAATTTGATCTAAGAAAATATTTTGTTTTTTTTTTCGCTTAACCACAGATAATTATAATACTAGCATACAGATAGATGCCTCATCCCATACAAAGAAACCGTGCCGACGTAAATAGTTTTTTTCATCTGATTATACCGATTATTTTTTGTAAATCGATCGCGTTGGGTTCCGTTCCACGGCGACAGATAGATCACCATCTTTATCCTTGGAACTGAACCGAACGCGATCGATGTACATAAAATAATCAGTACAGTACGTCGGGACAGTTTATTTGTATGGGATGAGACCCCAATAGTATAACATAGCATACCTAGTTAATATGTAAAGTTAAGTCTAACACGGACAAAAAAACGACAATCGCAACAAAACCGCCGGCCGTATTTTTATAAAATTGTTACCATCTCAAAGACAATTTAATTATCTACATTATAATCTAAGGCTTTTTTTTTAAGTCATAGAAAAATAAGGAAAGTACAAAAAACTACTAAATTTTGTGTCGCGCGGGTGTGGAAAACGAGTGCGCGTTTTGTTCCCTCAAGGTCGTTGTCGACAGACGTCGCCTTAAGCATGTCGCTCCATGTAAAACTCTGGTATCCAGCGGAATCCAGTTAAACTGCAAGCCCAATCAATCAATCTGCCTAGCCTTTTCCCAACTTCATTGGGGTCGGCTTCCAGTCTAACTGGATTCAGCTGTAGTGACCTCCACAACCCAGTAACTGGGTACTGGGTAACACGATACCTCTTGGCTAGACTGGTGTCAGATCTCATGCTTCTGACTACCCATAACGACTGTCAAAGATATTCAAATGACAGCCGGGACCCAGCGGCTTAACGTTATTTCCGAGGCACGGAGGAAACTCGGTATGTTGAAATGGTCACCCATCCACGGACCGACCTCGTCAAGCGTTGCTAAACCTTGATGATCGACCAGTGCGGCTGTTATTATTTAGCCAAGAGCTTTTTAAATTTAAATGTTTAAAGTGCAAGCCCAATATAGTTGGGAAAAAGGCTACATTGATTTATTCTACTAGATACCGAAGACTTAGATGCGTACAATATGTTCTAGCTAGCATCAATATGCAAGATACGAACTAAGCATTCTACTAAGTTTACCGTCGCGTTACAGACGAGCTCGTAAAAAGTTCAAAGGCACGTCTTCTCACAAAAAAATATGGTGGTCGGGACACGGTAAACAAAACGATAAACTAACATTTTATTTAAGTCGCGACTCCGTAGCTTTGTTAACATTTTATTGGCGAATTTGTGACGAATTTTGTGATTTCTGGAGATATCCAGATAATTCTAGCCCTCTTACTAATAAACGCGGAATAAAGTTATACCAAGTATAAACCTATGAAAATGTATGGTTATTTCTTTGTTATTCCTGGTATAACTTTATTCCGTGTTTATTAGTAAGAGGGTTCGTGTTTAAAGTAATGAGAACATTTTTAAGCATAGTCACAGATAATTTAATACTAGCATACAGATGCATCATCCTATACAAAGAAAACGTGCCGACGTAACTAGCGTTTTTCGTCTGATTAAACTGTAGCCGTCTAACAAATAAACGCGGAATAAAGTTATACCAGGTATAACTAAGGTATACCCATACATTTTCATAGGTTTATACCTGGTATAACTTTATTCTGCGTTTATTTGTAAGAGGATAGGGGTTTACTCGGTTCGTGAATACTTTTCTTTTAAATACAGCGACGATTTGTTTCATAGTATTTTTTGCACGTTTTTACAGTTTCATTGTACCAAAATGTGTTAGAAAACAAATAAAAAAATCGAGTCGATTCCTCAGAAATTTAAAACAGCGCCATCTATTGGAATCAATTTTAAATGATCCATTCAAATAATCTTAGTAATGTGAATTAAGAGGCCAGTATTCCTTAATGTTGAAGAACATACATTTTTTATGATCGTCTCTAGAAAATCCTAATATTTCACAAAACTCAGTTACAAATCGAAGCTTATCACGCCATCTAGTGCAATTTATTTGAACCATATTTTCTTTCTTTGCGTTCGGTGCTGTGGCATAGTATAGCAGCACACTTGGAACAATACCAATATCTTCCCACCAAGAATCACTATGATCTATCAGCTACCGACTAAAACTAAGTTCATGTTACCTTCCTGTAGCATTGTTTAAAACTATTTTTTTTTGTTTCAGTGTTCGGAGTGTAATGCACAAATATATGGAAAAGAAAAATGAAGTAAATTTCGACAAAATATTCAATCAAGTCTTAGGTGAGTAAAGAAACAATTCAGATTATGTCGAATTACTGAAGTCATCTTGGCGTATGTTAATTTATTTAACCCGAAAAACTGTAACGTAGTGGGCACTGTGATTGCTCCACAGTCTTACAAAATTTATGCTCATTCTGACACGAAGGAAGAAAGATAAATGCCAAGAATGTGCCAATTTCGTCACTTCCTAACTTTATTATAAAATTGATGGGTACTAAAGTTTATAGTGTAGCTGGAGGTAAATAATTTGTAAATGAAACAGTTAAAGTTTTCCAATGGAGCAGAAGAAATAAATCGGACAATTACAGAAAGAATTACGGCAATTCGTAAACATATTGCATGGTTTTGTGACTGTGTAGAATTGAGAGCGAAATTGCATGTGTGTATGATCGCATTCATTATGTTTTGATCAATGATATTCTAGTAAACAGATATGTTATGAGCGCGCGCATTGTGTAGTCTCGAATACGTCCTTATTGGGACGTATAGTCTTTAGTCAATGTCACGCATGGCGAAGAGCGATACGCTTTGTTGAAACAAAAACAAAATTTAAAAAATGACATCGTGTCTATTTAGAAAGTACCAATTGTGATACCAAAGTAAATGAAACAGAAGGGTTCTCATACCATAATGTAAGTGCGCAATACACCTCAATTTAATACCTATATGTTTTATTTATTTTTCTGGGTTTTGGAGGTTAGAGAAAGAAAGAGATAGTAAATACATTGGTGGCCAGAATAATGTTTGTTTATATTCTCACGAAAGTGACAAAAACTAGCTGCCTCTTTTTCTTGTTGGTTTTATCAAATGTCAGATGAATGAAAAGTTTGTATGTGTGCTGCCGCTGCTGCGCGGAACACTTTTTTCGGTTGTTTTGTGAGTGTACAACATTGGTTTTGATCAACTGTATCCGTCTGCCTCGATCATTGAACTGGTAATTACCCCTCATGCTATTTTGGGTACTATTTTGATTAGTTTAACTCGAGTCTATTCCGGGACTAAATGGCACTTCCTAATGATCGCCGTTGCCTTATCTTGTTTAATGGGTGCAGTATCTTAAAACCGTTAATTATAATAGACGTTAACGTACCATGTTGTGTTTAGGAATATATTTCGAACGTACAGTGCGGGCTGTGCCAAAGCAATCAAAATCTCATAGTTAGCGAGGCATAAATTAGAACTCCGAACTAAACTGTAGGTTTTGGTGTCATGCGGATTTGCTCCATGCTATCATTGCTGACGGGTTTGGGAAGAGGATGTTGGGATCTGAATTTCATGTACCTAATATACCTATAATACACATTAATGATAAATTTTATCCGTGGTGCTTTACAACTGGGCTTATCCCAGTTGTAAACGACTTTAATTTTGAGCCTACTGGCCTTGTTTGTTCTGTCTCCTGCTTGGTATGGAGGGAAGCGGAAATTCGTATTTTTTCCTACTCCTCCGTTATTCTTTTCTGATTAATTTCTTTGCGTGATACAAGACAGTTAAATTCGTTCGCCGAGACTTCGTCCAGCTTCATTGCCTCGGCGCTTTTCTGGTGGACACCAGTGTCACCACTGTTGATTGGCTTTCAGGAATTGCAGTGGTTTGGGAATCTTCTTCTTAGCGTGTCAATGGAAATATAAAAAGTTAAATATTGTGATTGGCCCAGAATTCAGCCACGGCAACACCATTCGGTGACGCAATCATAAGGTCTTCACAAGTACAGGTGACGGCATGCTGCGCACTCCTTGAGGTGGGCCATGGTCTGCGGAGATATGCTGCACAAACACTTAAGACTAGTGCCATCAGAGAACCCCCACCTGTGGAGGCTGTCTCTGCTGCGGCCAACCTGAGTGCGGAGTCTATTTAGGGTTTTCCAGGTCGACCACGGCAGAGTGTGCCCAGGCGGAAGACTCTCCGACGGCCCGATGAAATTTTCAAGGGGCTTGAATTTCTCTCGCCAAAGGTCGCATCTCGCTGAAGAGGAGTTGCCATCACATAGAACCACGCATCCTAGTTTTTTTTTTTTTTTTTGGGATTATTACGTCGCGATTGTCCCAAAAACAAAATACCTTGTTTATTATGATGTCTGCTTCACGCAGGTTGAGGATTTGCGAACGCATGCGTCTTAACGTATTCACTGAAAGCTTTTACATTATGATAAGCCGATTTCATTCCAACATTACAATTTTATCGAACGAAAATAGTGCTCTTGTTTAATCTTCCACGTCTCCCAAGTTCCTCGGCAGTTCGGCTTAGATTAGAGACAACATTATTGGTTGGTCGATGCTAAAAGTAACAGTGTCGTGTAAACACGAGGGCCCTTTGAGCCGTTTCTTTTCGTGCGATTTACGTCTGCGCTTTTACAATTGGTTCGTAGATTGAACGAGCAGTTGTGTCGTCTGATCACACGTCCATGTTTGCTGTTATTCTTCTTTGATGTTTGTTTTGTGTTCTAACTAAAAATAACAATGTTTTTTCTCTTAGAAAATTCTCTAGTAAAACACATGTAGGTAAATTAAAACTGAAACAGTTTCCAACGTTTCGCTGAGGTTGCCTAAATATTCATTATAAATAAATTTCGCCGATGCTTTGTACTCTCGTGCATATAATGTATGCTTTCTGTAAACAATGGTTTCTCACAGTCTACAAACGAAGATAAAAATAGTGCAACGTGCATACCATTTGTTAGTCGTATTAGTTTTAACCAGTGTGTACTGCAAACAGGCGTAGTATGCCATTGATTTAAGGCGGTACCTGACCAAAAAACCAGCATGAGATATGAGCATTCCTACGGCCAATGCTTAGCGACACTGATGGCGCATGAATTACAGTAGTGAATACGCCCTGATTTTCGAATAAAATCTTTATAAAATCGAATCTTAGTCTTTTGAAAAAAAAGATACGACAAAAATGTTTGTTATTAAATTGTCAATCCATTAGTGTTAGTACAAAAAATAATTAATGAATACTTTACGAGGAGGTGCATGCTATCAATAATTATTTCTCATTTTTATGGTTTTGTTGGAAAGAGATTAGTGAAACATATACATCTTTAAAAAAAAAGTATGCGACCATTTTAGAATCAATAAGATGTAGAAATTTAATGTTGTTTTATTAGTTGATATTTCTTTTTCAATATCGAGTAGATAGCTCCTAAAAACAGCACGAAAACGGGTAGCGCGGCGTTTTGCTCGGGCTACCGCCTTAAGTATTCCAGTCAAGTTTAATTAAAATTCACTTTCGTATCAACTTTCTTGCGGGGATTTGTATCGTAAACAAGATTAAACGTAAGCGAGGCGAGTAGGCCGCGTCGTTGGTTCCGCACACAGCTACGCACACCGGATTATTGCCGCTCCGCGTACAATTGCCTTCCCTCTAATGAAGTTGTCTCATGTCGCTGGATAATTTTCTTAGTCCTGGACTTTGTTTTGTCGAGTGCCTTTTTCATTCTGCTAGCCAAGCTTGTCCAATTTTTTTTAAATAAAGCACTGGATATTAAGAGGAAACGGGGGTGGTCTTTTCTCCATACAAACGCTCTCGTCTGTTTTCTCTCTGGTTTATGAACTTAAAGCAATGATTTTTTACAGTAAAATAAATATCAACTTCTTCTATGTCCCTATGTTTTCCTTTTTGGTGATATATTATCCGTATAAGAACTAGAACCCTCTCAAAATGCTCAAAATTGTCTGTATTGAGTCGCTGTCTTCAGAGCCTTAGTGTACAAATTTGACAACTATTAATGAAAAAAGGAAAACATAGGGACATAGTAAATATCCTTCTTATTCAGTTTATCAAAAATTTCTTCTAAATCGGTCCAATATTGGAGGAGAAAACAGACGAGAGCCAAACCTCGAATTATGACTTTTTACTTAAGAAAATTTGTCGAATCTGCAGTTGTCCTTATCGCACGAATTTGTGGGCGGGGTGAGACGCAAGGGGTCTGCATAATACGTACACAGACGGAAAGGTGATGCGTAGTAGTTGAAAATAATATCGATATACTAGTGTTGAAAACAGTTATCGATAAACACATTTATATTGTTTACATGTGCTGTTCGTGAGAAATACAAATAGAAGTATTAAAAAGTATTGGATACAAAATAAAATAAAGTGCATGTCTATAAATGTTTATTACAAAAAGTTTTCAATACAAAACAGTAAATTATATATCGGATAGGTATCCGCAATCTCTAGATCGCCTACAAGGTACATCAGCGAAATTAAACTTATTTCAACGTCAGCCGCACGGGTCAATCGATCAGTTTAAGCTTTGCTTGCCGTGGTTGGTCCGTGGATGGGTGACCATCTTTACATACCAAGACCCGTCCGTGTCTCGCCAAGCACGTTAAGCCGTTGGTCCCGGCTGTTATTTTCGGCTTTGACAGCCCGAAAGTCTGACCCGTTTTACCAAAGTGTTGCATATTACTCAGTAACTGGTTGTGGAGGTCAGATAGGCAGTCGATCCATCAAAATACTGGTATTCAGCTGCATCCAACTCTAACGTAGATGGGAAAAGGCTAGGCAGATTATGACCACGTGCTTTCTCTCACTGGTTTATTCTTTGGTATCCAACCGTCAATGATTTTTGCTAAAAGGCTAATGCCCTAGGCTTGCCACTAATGTGGTAGAACTTTTCAAATCAAATCAAATCTATCGAACTTTTCTAATAATGGTTCCATTTTTATGCCATAATGCATCGTCCCTCTTAATATTTTGAAAAATAAAAGCTTTTGTGACTACCTAAATAAAATAACAGAAATCTCGACGAGTTATGTGTAGTTGGCCTTGTACTTGGTAGAAGTAATTGTGATTCTGTTTTAATTGTAACATTTTGCCTTTAAACATACATAAATCTATTTCATCATCATCATCGTCATCATATCAGCCACTGCTGGACATAGGTCTCCCCCAAGGGTCACCACATTGATCGGTCCCGTGCGTCTCGCATCAGTGGATCCCCGGAACCTTCACCAAGTCATCGGTCCACCTGGTGGGATGGCTTCCAATGCAACGTCTTCCGGTTCGCGGTCGCCACTCCATATCCTTTCTGCCCCATTGGCCATCCGTTCTGCGAGCAATGTGCCCTCCCCACTTAAATGTGGCAATTCTCGGGCTTGCCAAATTCTATTGCTCAGGCTATGTCGGTAACCCTGGTTCTCTTGCGGATTTCTACATTTCTGATTCAACCACGCAAGAAAACTTCATGCATAGCCCTCTCCATTGCCCTTTGGGTGAGTGTAAGCTTTCTGCTGAGGCCCATAGTAAGCGACCATGTCTCAGAGCCATATGTCTGGCAACACACACTGGTCATAGACTTTCGTCTTGAGACACTGTGGTAAGTTGGACGAGAAGATACCGCAACTTCCCGAACACTGCCCAGCCAAGTCGGATTCGACGGTTGCCCTCTCGAAGTTGGCCCTACCCAACTGGATCGTTTGTCCCAGGTAGACATAGTCACCCACAACTTCGAGTGTAGAGTATTCGACCTTGATTGGAGTGAGTGTAACATGGACATTCAACATCACCTTGGTTTTGTGTATGTTCATCCTAAGACCCATTCTTTAGGAAGCTCTACTGAGGTCATCGAGCATTGTACTGAGGTCCTCCATAGTCTCAGCCATGACCACTATATCGTCGGCAAACCGAAAGTGAGTGATGTATTCGCCATTGACATTTATGCCTAGCCCTTTCCGGTCCAGAACCCTGAAGACATCCTCCAGTGCAGCGGTGAACAGTTTTGGAGATATAACGTCTCCCTGTCTCACACCTCGCTGCATAAGGACGGGTTCCGAGGTCTGATCATATAATAATAATAACTTTATTTGCATCATAAAATAGTACAACCAGATAATTAGGTGTTTTTGACATTTTGTAGGTAGACACTACATACATAAACAAAGAGATTCTTGTATTCAAACACTAGCTTTCTATGTGATACTTCTTATATATGTTGATCCTGAAGTCTAACTGACATGGTAGCGGTTTTATACAAACATTTCAACACTTCAATGTACCGGACGTCAATTTGGTACCGTTGGAAAGACTGCAGTACAGCCCAAGTGTCGATCGAATCGAAGGCTTTCTCGTATTCCACAAACGCTAAACAGAGAGGCAGGTTGTACTCTTCGGTCTTCTGTATAACCTGCCGCGTATGTGTGTGGTCTACGAAGACGATTAGTGATGACCCTTGAAAACAGCTCTAAATCCATTTATTTTTGATGAATTCCGTCTTCAGGTGACATACTTGCAATTTCATAAGGACAGTTTACCTCTATTATCGAGTCTTCACATAACCGACCATCCGGGCTTGCCGCTAAAAAGGGTTTGTTTTCATCGATAAACATTCCACAATCTAATACCTGTAGCCCCGTGTGCTTGATAAATTGATCGATCACTTCAGATTCCTTTTCCTTGCCATAATTGGTAGCCACGGCTCCTTTAAATTTGTTATATAATAACGTTTCTCATATTTTGTGAACCGATGTTTTCGGTCGCATCTTACATATTCGCCCAAAATTCGATGCCGTAAGCCTCTTTAGTCTTTCGATTTCCCATAAGTTATTATCGCTTTGGCCCCCACTATTTTTCTTTGAACATCCTTAGTTGAGAGCAATCTTTCAAGAAATTTATTTTTCTTTTAATTTATATAAATCCAAAGGCAGGAAGAAGACATTTCTTCCAACTCTAAGCGACCGTAGTTTTAACAGGTTATGTAGTTCTTTTTATTTTGCTCGTTCCGTCTTTGGGATACGTCATTTTCCTTTTTCGGTAAATCTCTGTGATTTTTTTCGAACGCTGCTGTTGTTCTTTATTTTTTTTGTATATTGGCCTAGACTGCAGCCCTGTATTTTTTTTTTAATACGTGCATGAATAGCCCTTCGCTATTCCATGAAGTTACAAATCCATAACATCTTGTCTGATGTGATATGAGCCACTTCCTGCAAAGTTAATTCTTTTTCCGCCAATAAATTTAGCAATTACATTATTAAATTGCTCTACAGTATTATTAGTCACGTCCAAAAAAAGATTTTCTGCGTTTGCTTTTAAGAATAACATATATTGTTGGATATCTGTCCACAATCCACAAAAACAAAAGTAACGAGTGACTGGGGCGATTACAAGAAATGCGCGAGCCGCGGCCGGGAGCGTTTCGGAGGCACGCACATATTGTCAACTTACACACACATGGATAGGGCGGCCGGACGCCACGCGCTCGCAGTTCGCAGAGCGACAGCGATAGTTTTTTCAAATACCTATTTTTCAAAAGTCTCTCCGCCCGTATTTCCTCTTAAATGCGTTTCTAATTCCGAGTAAAACGCCGCGCTAGCCGTTTTTCGTGCCGTTTTTAGGGGCTATCTCGCTAAGTCGATATCGATATCGTGTCGGGGGTGTTTTAAAGCTAACTCGTTATTTAAAAAGAAATAAACATTTAATTTCTGCATATTTATTGATTCTAAAATGGTCGTACACTTTTTTTTTAAAGAGGTATATGTTTCACTAATCTCCTTTCAACACAAGTAAAATTTAAAAATTTAATGAACCCCCGACACATTTATCTTGCGAAAACACCCCGATTCAAACGGTAAAACGCCCATAACTTTTTAACGGCTGAACCGATTTTATTCAAACATAGCTAAGAACACTGTCGACAAGATCATCTTTCAAACAAAAAAACTAAGTCAAAATCGGTTCATCCGTTTAGGCGCTATGATGCCACAGACAGACACACAGATACACAGCAACACACGTGAAACTTATAACACCCCTCTTTTTTCGGCGGGGGTTAAAAAACATAAAAATGAGAAATAATTATTGATAGCATGCGTCTCCTCGTAAAGTAATCATTCCTTATTTTTTCTACTAACACTAATGGATAGACAATTTAATATCGAACATTTTTGTCGTATTTTTTTTTCAAAAGACTAACAGTCGATTTTATAAAGATTTTATTCTAAAATCTGGGCGTATTTACTAATGTAATTCATGCGCCACCAGTGCCGCTAGGCCAATAGGAATGCTCATATCTCATGCTGATTTTTTGGTCAGGGTACCGCCTTAAAGCACTCAGTCTGAAGATGATTAGAAATACGTCACACGTCTAGTTATTCGGAGCTTGATGAAGGCTGAGGCTGCTGGTGACATAAGTGTCAATCTGTTAGATACAGATTGCACTGCAGCTGTATACTAGGCCCGCTGGGACGCGTTTACTTCGATATCGATGATTTCTCTCGAGAAAACATGTAGGTTTATGGCACACTTACAGTTCTCAAGCTTTACTAGTATTGCAATTGAACAACCGTAGCTTTACATATAATTGGAAAACTAGCCTACCTAATGTGTTTCTATATTATAGTTTACTACTAATTATGGTAATACATAAGGCCATTTACTGGTAGTTAGGTGAACGCGAGACGTATATTTTTCTCCACGAACAAAGGAGAAATGTTTTATTTGATAAATGATTTTATTTCTGTAAGTTGGTTTGTACAAACACTTTTTATTTTTTTTAAACTAGATGAGGTCGTCGTTTCCTATCTGACTACTCTGAGAAGAAAGGCCGAAACAAACTCAGAGGTCAGTCTCTTTTAAAGTCCTGACAAAATCTTGGTTAGATCATGTGAAGACCATGTAGACTGATGTCTGAAATGATCTTTTGAGGAAAGAACCAGCCAGATTGAGTGGACCTGTCCAGTCAGTGCACGCATTTGTCAATAACCGAGCAGCTCAACTCAGAATTTAAGGAGCTCAACGATTCGACGAACAATACCAAAGAAAGGACATTCGGGTAGGCCGCATAAACTACTCAAACTGCCAGACCATAATTAAAAACTAAGATAAATTCAAATTAAAAACAAAATAATGATCCACATAGTCTTTACATTCACAATAATTAAAATAATATAATACTTTAAAAATTAAATATTCTTGTCATTGCAAGAAAACAAATTAAAAAAAAATTATTTAAAAAAAAAATAACAAAATTCATGGTGCAAAATATAAAAAAAAAAAACTAAATTAATTGGAGCAGCTCACTCCCAAGCCGTTTTATCCTCAACGTAATCTTTAATGCTATAAAACGCTTTTTGGCACAACTTACGTTTAATGAATGATTTGAATTTATTAAGACTTAGATTTTGTACGTGGCTTGGAAGCTTATTATAAAAGCCTACACATTGACATCTAATTTAACTTCGTTTTTAACCCCCGACGGAAAAAGAGGGGTGTTATAAGTTTGATCTGTGTATATGTGTGTCTGTCTGGTATCCTAGCGCCTAAACGGATGAACCGATTTTGATTTAGGTTTTTTTGTTTGAAAAGTGATTTTGTCGACAGTGTTCTTAGATATGTTTGAATAAAATCGGTTCAGCCGTTCAAAAGTTATGGGCGTTTTACTGTTTAATAAGGGGTGTTTTCGCACGATATCGTGACATAATTACGTGTTCAATAGATTGCCGATCGAAGCGTATCTAATATGTACTAGATAAATTATGTAAAATGAAATAAAATGTGACGGCGATTTTTTAAATTTTGAAATTTTATTTGTTAACCATAGAACAAATGATTTAATTTTTTACTGTTTGCAACATAACATTTGCGTGAATCAGCACAAGGGTATTTAATTAAGGCATTGTGTTGGTGCTCAGTTAATTATACTTGTTTACGAAGTGTGCATTTTCTGTGTGTATTCTAAGCCACAAGTTTTCCATTTCGATATCGCCTGCACAAGTTATTTGCCCAACGAGAAAATTGCTTTGTAAGCTTGTTAAAACAGCTTCACCGGGTCCGTCAAAGGTTCCAACTAAATCTTTCGTAAACATACGCTTCAAAATTTCATGTTTTAAACATAAAATCCATATGTTGGTAGAGGTAATTGTATCAATATTTTCAGAAATTCCTTAAAACATAGAATAGAACACTCTTTATTATGTACAGTGTACATAATAAAGAGTGTTCTGTAACTTATATGGTGAACATTGTACACCATATAAGTTACAGAAAATATAGACATAGGCATACTTAATCCAGTTTACCTGTGTATAATATTAGTTTAAACAATTTACCTATTTATACTATCTTTATATGTATAATTCTACTGTACGTGTTATGTCACTGAACTCCTCCTAAACGGCTGGACCGGTTTGAATGAAATTTTTTGTATGCGTTCGGGTGGCGCCCCGGATGGTTTTAGGGTAGGGTAGGTAGGGTAGATGAATGTTTTGTGTTTTGATGGCAAAACAAAATTTGTCGGGTCAGCTATTTCGTTTATAATATAATTTTACTTCTATGTTATATTAGTTTAAGCAATTTTAACTCTTTCTAATATTAGTTTAGAGTCTAAACTTTAGACCATTCAACTACTTTATAATGTTATTTGAAAACTGCTACTGCTCCATTATGGTAGATATGATTTAATTGGAAACGGTTTTTAAGTTGACTCAATCTATTAAAAATTGAGGAACATAAATATATCCATACATTTATGTATTGCACAGTTTGTTACGTATGTCAGCAACTTGAATGTAGTACAAACAGATTCGTCTTTTTTGAAAGTTTCAAAAGCCTAGGTGATTCGGGGTTACGTCTACGGAGATAGAGCACGGGGATAATACGAGAGGATCCTTATCTGGCCTATATATCAGTGACCCTCAGCGGATCAAAAGACAATACCATTGAGAGGCATTCCTGAAAGCCAGGAGAATTACTTGCCCTCAGACATGGGCAGTTGCGTTTTGAGCTTACATGCGTTGGAAATAAAGTAGATTGTCCTAGAAAATGTAAGTGAAGCACTGATTTTAGTTTAGTTTTGCTTCAAAACATTGTTTAGTTTGTTTGATAAACTAGAACTAAGCTGTATTGACTATTTCACGTCCAGCCACGTTTCACATTTGAATGTAGGGACTACATACTTTAAGCGTCTCTTGGTGTTTTGAGTTATTTTTACCCGACTGCGGGAGGGTAATGTTTTTCGAACGTATGTACCAGGCCCCTCAGAAAGTATTGCGAAAAAAAGTTTTTATATATGGGAGACTGGCCAGTTATAATGTTTTTCGAAAATATGATTATTTATAAGTAAAAATAAGTAAGTTCCAATTTCAAAATTTCCCTCCACATTTTTTGCGAGTTAATTCAAAGTATTGTGTCTCACTGAAATATGGATCTGCGCCGGGAACATTTTAGAGCTATGATTTTATACGATTTCAAGTGTCGCCTGAAACCGGATGAATCGTACGATAGACTTCAAATGGCATTCATGGATGAAGGCCCTTCCAAGGCAACCGTGTATCGTTGGTATAACGAATTCAAGCGCGGTCGACCAACTTTGGGGGATGACGAAAGAAGCGGTCGCCCTTTGACGGCTGTTACCGAAGAAAACGTGCTAGCAGTGAAAAATTTAATCCAAGACAATAGGCGAATTACATATCAGGAGATTCAACACATATTGAAGATTGGATCGGGAAGCGTTCACGAGATTCTACACAGCCATCTTCGCGTGAGGAGGATAGTATCACGCTGGGTGCCGCACAACCTCACCGATGCTCAGAAGCAGGCCCGGGTGGAATGGTGCCGTGATATGCTTAACAAATTTGAAGCAGGCTCGTCTCGGCGTGTTTACGACATCGTTACAGGTGATGAGTCCTGGATTTATCAATACGACCCAGAAACCAAGCGCCAGTCGACTGTTTGGGTGTTTCAAAATGAGCCAACGCCTACCAAAGTGAAGCGATCTAGAAGCGGGGGTAAGATTTTGATCGCTAGCTTTTTTAATTTGACTGGCCACTTGGTATCAATTCCCTTACGGGATCAAAGAAGCATTAATGCCGAATGGTATACTACCAAATGTTTGCCAGAAGTTTTCTCTGTTATAAGCAACAAGCGACCAAACACAGGGCTCCGCGGGCTACTGCTCCACCACGACAATGCACCTGCGCACACCGCACTCAAAACGAGGGACTTCCTGGACAGCACGCCAGTCAAACTCCTGGGTCACCCTCCTTACAGCCCTGATCTAGCACCGTGTGACTTCTTTTTATTCCCAAAAATAAAAAATCAGCTCAAAGGGATACAATTTTCGTCGCCGGAAGATGCGCTGGCTGCGTTCGAGCAGGCTGTAAACGAGGTGTCTGCGGCGGACTGGAAAAAGTGTTTTGAAAACTGGTTTAGGCGCATGAATCTTTGTATAGAGGCTGGTGGAAAGTACTTTGAAAAGATTTAATAAAAATATATGTACGTATAGAACAATTTTTTTTAGTTTCGCAAAACTTTCTGAGTGTCCCACGTATGTATGTCTATTTCTATAGCACGCTCTACAGCCCAAACGGCTTGACGGAAGTAAAAATAAGAATGTTTTAGGATATGGACATATGAGGTGTCGTTGGCTTCGTCTCAATTGTGGGAGTGACATAGGCTATATTTTTATTAAATATATTAATATTTATGTATATATTTTTTAAATTATAGTAAAACCTTCCAAAACTTCATAATATTTAATGTATAATTATACCGAGTACTTGTTTTACTCTTTTCAGTTAATATTTTTAGTGCTCCGTACCCAAAGGTTAAAATCGGGACCCTATTACTAAGACGCCGCGGTCCGTCTTGTCTTTCTGTCTGTCACCAGGCTGTATCGTATGAACCGTGACAGCTAGACAGTTGAAAGTTTCACAGATCATGTATTTCTGTTGCCGCTATATCAACAAATACTAAAAATAGAATAAAATTATTATTCTTTGGGCTCCCGTTTTTTGTGATAATGGTACGGAACACTTCGTGCGGGAGTCCGACTTGCACTTGGCCGGTTTTTAATCTTTTTTTGCTTTAGACGTGATGTTTCGATGTGCACCGGTATCTAAACAAACAGTGGAGGTTCACCACTTTTCTGCATGACCAAAGGTCGCTAAATACAAACGCATTATCTTCATTTAGTCCTACTACTGTGTCACCATTTTTATTTTTTTTTATTTTTTTGCCACGAGGTAGACCCAAGCTTGCGATTAAATTGCCATTTTAAGGGCCTACATACCCTTTAGTGCCGTAAAACGGTAACTTTCTAAAGCATACTCCTTAGTAACGGCTAAGTTAAAAGGTTTGAAAAAAAATATACTTATTATTGATTCATGTACATAATTTTGAAACTCCTCCAAAACGACTTGGATGTTTAAAAACATTATAACACAGAAAAAATTATGGCTGGTATTTCTTCATAACTAACATAGCATATGTAAATCAAATAATATTTTGCAAACAAAACTGTTCACAAGAAAAATTTCAAAATTTAAAAACCCCCGACACATTTATCTTGCGAAAACACCGCGATTCAAACAGAAAAACGCCCATAACTTTTGAACGGCTGAACCGATTTTTAACCCCCGCCGGAAAAAGAAGGGGTGTTATAAGTTTCACGTGTGTTGTCGTGTATCTGTGTGTCTGTCTGTGGCATCATAGCGCCTAAACGGATGAACCGATTTCAATTTAGTTTTTTTTGTTTGAAAGGAAATTTTGTCGAGAGTGTTCTTAGCTGTTTGAATAAAATCGGTTTAGCCGTTCAAAAGTTATGGGCATATTACTGTTTGAATCGGGGTGTTTTCGCAAGATAAATGCGTCGGGGGTTTTTTAAATTGTGAAATTTTACTTGTATTCAAACATAGCTAAGAACACTCTCGACAAAATTACCTTTCAAACAAAAAAAAAACTAAATCAAAATCGGTTCATCCGTTTAGGCGCTATGATGCCACAGACAGACACACAGATACACAGACACACAGATACACAGCAACACACGTGAAACTTATAACACCCCTCTTTTTCCGGCGGGGGTTAAAAAGTAGGTTCAATATCGATATTATGGCATCGAGCGGGCGCACGGCCAGTACTGCGTTAACATTAGGGCGTATATAGCGCCTTAAATTTTATCCAAGCGGAAACGATCCCGCCAATTTATATTTCATTAGGCGCACTTTTCTAGAAATTGCAGTAATTTCAATGATATACTTGGTTGGGAGGGGGTTATATTGCAGCGAGACTCCCGGGACCGGGAACAAGTTACAAACGCAATTTACGCTGGCCCACTTCGACTTGCAGTAAATAACTTTATCGGCTGCACTGGACTGGACATTGTAGGGGCTCGTCGCCCTCGCTCGTTCTCTTCTAGACAGTAGCTGTTTGGGTTTTGTGTCGCTTTAAGTATTTTTACCCGACTGCCGAAGGAGGGTAATGTGTTTATCAGTCTATGTATGTATGTATGTATGTTTGTTTCTATATGGCGTTCCAGAGACCAAACGCGTTGGCCGATTTTGATGATTCATACGTCAATCGATGCGTCTTAACCCTGCGAGTGTCATAGGCTACATTAAAATTGGATGATAGAAAAATGGCGGATTATAACACTTATATTTTTAAATGTATCTAATTAAAAAAAACTAACTAAAAAGTTATAAATAAAAAAACTTAATTCAAAAAATCAAAAAACCCGACTACTTCAAAAGCGAACTAAAAAGTCGTAAACAAGGAAAAAATCATGCTGTGCAGGCGGAGGATACACCAGATTTTGGTCAGCCAGCCCGCGAATATGTATCCTCCGACTGCACAGCATGATTTTTTCCTTGTTTACGACTTTTTAGTTCGCTTTTGAAGCAGTCGGGTTTTTTGATTTTTTGAATTAAGTTTTTTTCTGGGATAATTTTCAAGTTTGCCATGCTAAGATCGGAAGTGGAGCGAACAGAGCACATAAACTGAGTGACCTTTATCATCATCTCCATAAAGTTGAAGTTTGAATCGTGTCAGAAATGTTTAGGTTACGCATTGAGAAATAATAAATAGGTAACCTATACTTATTAATTGTACCTTGGTAAGCACCAACCATCCGTTGATCCATGGTGTACAATATTCCTGATGAGTTGAGAGAAAGCAGTGTGTGTATATAGTTCGCGCCAAACTTCTGGGCCGCCCTGAAGTTGGCTTTCGGCAGGGTTATTATATATATTACTAGCTGACCTACGCCGCGTCACTCCCGTCAAAATTATAGCCTATGTTACTCGGGCATAATATAGCTTTCCATAGGTGAAAGAATTTTTAATATCGGTCCAGTAGTGTCGGAGCCTATTCGGTACAAACAAACAAAATAATCTTTCCTCTTTATAATATTCGTATATATGGTATAAATAAGTATCTTGCAAGAGCAAAACGATAGCGATATTTCCGCAATAATTGCTCTTCAATACAGTGTAAGTGCATTTGACAAACAGCTTGCGATTAGCAAACGATTGTGTAGGACGTATCCTACCTACACTGTAGGTAATTCCTACTTTTATGACATAAAGCGTTTGATCGCGTGATGATTTCTGATTGCTGTTTTTGTATGAGATTGACTACTGACATATATTTATATTATTTGACATTTGATTTATTTTTTGTCAATTTATTTATTTGTTCGTTGATTTGACATAAGTCTATTGTTTCCATTTGACATTTTGTTGATATTTTGACATTAATATTATTCATCTTTCCTATATTCTTAACTATTGTGTTAAATTTCATTGATAAAATTTATTATTATTATTTTAATATGAATATTTTTATTCATTATTGTATTTAAATAACGAATTTTTTAATGATCCTAAATGTTCTTAACTGTATTATGTTGCGAGTCTTTCTATGTTTTACTGCTTTAAAAATATTGGTGTCTGTAATTATATTAAAATAACCAATTTTGCATGCCGTGAGGCAAAATGTATCGGGACTGTTCTACAAAAAAAACAACACCTAATCTGTATACCTACATTTAGCAAATAAACTATTTCATTCATACTGCGCAGCCATTGTAGACAACTTCAGGGCGGCCAAGAAGTTTGGCGAGAACTATACCTATATGTTACTGAAGTTGTCGAGTAGTACACTAGATACATATAGTTTTGCTTCAAAAAATAATCCTTGGCTGTGCAGTGTGCCCCTACTCTCTAACGTCATAATGCATTTTCATGATTTTCATGTACAGAGCGAGCTTTAGACTACAAGATATTCAGTCAAATTGTCATTCTGTTATGTCATAGTAGGATTTCGAAAAATAAAGTGAAGTGAGTTGCGGTTTGCGGTCAGTGTTACGCAATCACTGTTCTTTTACGTCGTGTTCGTACCAAAATATGTATTTACTTCCCCTTTTATAAAGTACCCAGTGATACCATGTTGACGCAAAACGTGGACTGCTATACGTTCCAAACGATTATTACATGTAACGCACACCACTTATGACTGAATTAGCAGATGCCACATAATCAATTGACATCATACGTATTAATTTACATAAACATGTTAAAAGTACGCGTGAAGCAACCTTTGAGGTGTTGCGTAAACAAAAACATCATTTTAACATATTTCTGTATTGTTCCAGGTTATTTATTATTTAAGGAATTTTGTGAACAGACTTCTGACGAACCAGTGCCACAATTAAAATTTTATGAAGAGGTAAATATGAAGCATGTACGGACATTTTTATTTGGAATTGGTGTTATGTGTGTATTTCATGTGGGGTTTTTCTTTGACAGATTAAATTATACGAAAAGCAAGAATGTATTGAAGAGAGACGGCGGATTGCACGGGATATCTATGACAATTTTATTATGAAAGAACTTCTAGCACATTCACATGTAAGTCGAGGAAAATTATGATCAATGCTCATGTTTTATCAATCCGACTACAAAATTCAACAGACAGTTTAGGCTAGGTGATATCTCTTTGTCTCCCTAGGGAGACAATGCACTAAGCGTCTAGCTTGCTGTAGCCAATACAAAGAACGTAGCTGCTCTGGCATGCCAGTGTCGGATAAGCTGAGCCAATACAACATGGCTATGCCCTTTTTGATATGTATAATACATAATTCTATGGTTATCCCAATACTAACAGAATCATTCTTAGACTTGTCTTTATTATACCATCTTCCTATTATAGGTCAATTTACATGAAATTTCGTGTTAAAATATAGTTGATGAAGTACATAAACCGCGCCATCTGTACATGGTGGACATCCCACATCCCATCCATACGAACAAAGCGTTTTTCGAAAACTTTCATTGTGCGTACAGCTAAGGAGTGGAATTCCCTGCTGGAGTCTTTAGTTTTCTGTTAGCTACAACCTGGGGGGTATTTAAGTCAAGAGTGAATAGGTTACTTCTAGGCAAGCGTGCTTCACCGTCGACCACAACATCATTGTACATCATGCGAGATGGCCTAACACAAAAAAAATAGTAAAAAACATTGTCCTTAATAGGACAATGTTGTTGTTTGTCTTCGCCCACAGTCTCGTCGCCCGTCCGTTCGCATTTAATTCTTGGGATTATCTCAGTTGTTCTAGGAGATTTGCACTCAGCTTCACTTGCATAACTATCGTTATGTGGATTTATACCCAAGCTAGAACAAATATTTGATTCAGTTGCATAGAGAAATAATAACCAGAAGCAGTTGAACTGCGCTCTTTCAGCGAACATACTTTCTATTATTGGAGCCACTACCTGCCATCAAAACAGACGAAAAGTCTGAAACAGATGTCATAAAGTCCAAGAACTTTTTTTATATTCACATTAGTATTTTACACCTTGAAACAAACATCTATAAACTTTAAAATACATTGATTTGATTTAGTCTACTGGGCGCTGTGATATTCAGTCCAACGAGCAGTGTTTGTAAACCATATTTCAATTATGTAAAAGCTTTTAACCCAATGAAATGAGTGAGTACAAAGTGATACGATCTATGTGGTCCATATTGCGATATGGTCGCGGTTTTCGTTTTCAAATAGTTTCTAATCTAACATCTCTGTATGTTATACGCAAGTTGTAGGGTCCGTATGAATGCGGCCTACAGCGCCTTTTGTTATTGGCCCTTCTTATTGCCAAACATCGCCGCATATGTCGGTTATGTTTCCCGACATGCCTCTGTTTTCTGTGGTCAAAGTTTTTGATGAAACTATAATGGGGTTCGTGCAAATGAACGTAAAATAACAACATCCATTCTCAAGTTGCTCGAAGTATGTTACTCGGCGTCCAAGCTGATGTTTGCGTTGCAACTAGTTTGTTTACCATTTTTAGAATAAAATGGTTTTAATTCAAAATCTGTGTATGATGTTAGTATAGACATTACGAAACAAGAGGTCGTAAGCGTTGTATCCACAGGCTTATTACGTATCTTTTGCAGAAGCTTTAGAGTTGTTGACAGTTTTCTTTTAAATAAGTTCATTTGACAAGCAGCGAGCGATTAGCAAACGAATGTGTAGGACCTACCATACCCACACTGCAGGTAATGCCGACTTTTATGACATGAAGCGTTTGATCGCTATCGTTTTGCTCTTGCAAAAGATACGTAATAACCCTGCCGGTTAGAACGACTGTTGTTTGAATAATGAGCTTCGTTAGTGGCGTGCTGTCCTCTGATAAATAGCTTAACGGTGGACACTCATTATTTGAAATCTCAAAATCATCTGCATATTGTGAATAATCTCTTGCCCAGTTTCTATTGTGAACCTCAGGTTTAGTACAAATACTTCCTGAGTAACAATTAGAGTAGGTAGACGACGACAAAGCGACCAGCAAGCTGAAGACACTAAGGCGAGATGAAAAAAGGAGGGAAGGGACGGGCTTGTGGAGGCGACAGTGTGACACTTGGCTTTAGGCGGGCAGAGGGTACGGACTGATTTTGAGAGATCGAAAGAAGTCCGTACTGGTCGAATACTAGAGTGTAAGGGACTCATAGGGATAGGCTTGGAACGAATAAGGAAAAATAGTTATATTCATTGTAACATTCTTTGTGGCAAATTCAATCCATCAATGACATTCCTTCTCGAATACGAGTCCCAAAGAGAAGAAAAGAAAGCTAAATGGTTTCTGCAACAACTAGAGAGCGCATTCTCAGCGGGTGACAATAAAAACAAATAACGTTCATGAGCAGTGGCGTCTCTATTGATTTCTTATCAGACTAGTTGAGAAACTGTCTCAACTGCTTCAGAATACACTGGATTTTATCGTCGCGTGGTTATTGCCTTAGGTATTCGTACGTGTACAGGCAAAACTTGACGGCAAACAATAATATTGTGACTTGCAGACGTGTATGAAGTTCTGCGTTTGCATATGTTTGTTCAGTAACAGTAAAATGTGGATCATAAAAGTATGCTTCTCCATTTTAGTAGTGCTAGTCGAGATTCTCAAATGACCAGTTTTCACATAAAGGATATGCAGTTTCTTTTACCGCTGTGACGACCCTGAAAGTTTTCTTGATCGATTCCGATCGTTCAACTATCTATTTGGAAATATGTAGAACCGATTATCTGATATTGTTTTGGACTAAAGGTTGGTTGTAGCCGTAATTACTAATCGATGTAGTTTTGTGATAGCCTATATATACGTAAATATATAAATCTCACTATTTGTGTTTTTGGCTTTCAAAGCTTTTACCGATTGTTAGTAACTCTGTTAGTATCTTAATTTTTCATATTGACTGTATAAGTATACGGAAACATTTATGAAATACGTATAAAATATCTTTTTTTATTTTATATTATAGGCTCGCGCTTGACCTCTATCTCGCAGGAACGTAAGCGATGATGTGGTCGACGGTGAAGCACGCTTGCCTAGAAGTAACCTATTCACTAGACCCCTAGATTGTAGCTATCGGGAAACACAGACTTCGGCAGGGAATTCCACTCCTTAGCTGTACGCATAATGAAAGTATTTCCAAAACGTTTAGTGCGTATGGGTGGGATGTCCACCATGTACCGATGGTGCTTCGCCGTACGTCTTGTAGTCCGATGATGAAACGGGCTAGGCGGAATTAGATCATGCAATTCCATCGCACACTCCCCGAAATGCAACCGATAAAAACCGACAAGCTGGCAAGTCTGCGACGATGTTCAAGGCTCTGGAGCTTTGACTTAACCAGTGCCTCATTGCCGATGAGCCTCTTGGCCCGCTTTTCGATCGACTCTAGTGCATCAAGCTGGTATTTGGCAGATCCGTCCCAGAGATGAGAACAGTACTCCATGCATGATCGAACTTGTGCTTGATACAAGTTGAGCAGCTGTTCTGGCGTGAAGTAACTTCTAACCTTTGCAACGATCCCTAGCTTTTTGGCAGCCAGCTGAGCCTTTGCCTCAATGTTTGGGCCAAAATTGAGAGTCGATGTCAACGTAATATATAATATCAAAGGCAACTACCCTGGCTATAAATCTAGCTTACTAGAATCCATTCTAGTGTTATTATTTTATGAATAATATTAACTTGTAGCTTCATATATTACGTTATTCCTCAGCATGCGTGATGTGTACACGTTCCTAGTAACATAATTTATTTATATCTAACCTCGATACCGTATTTGTTTATTTCACTTGTAAATCATATGTGTATTTTTTTCAGGATTATTCTAAAGAGTGTGTAGCGCATGTACAGAAATATTTAATGAAGCATGAAGTGCCACCGAATCTATTCGAGGTATGTTCTATCAGATTATCGAAATAGAATGTTGAGCTTTTTACCCGACTGCCGAAGGAGGGTAATGTGTTTATCAGTCTATGTATGTTTCTTCCTTTGTGGTGTTCCACAGGCCTAACGCGTTGGCCGATTTTGATGATTCGTACGTCATTCGATTCGTCTTAATCTTGCGAGTGTCACTGGCTACAATTAAATTGGAAAATAGAAAAATGCCGGTTTTTGGGCGCCATATTGTGGGAGACAATTTTTTTTTTCTCCTCCATCCTATCGTGTGGGGTATCAAAATAAAGGGTTTTCAGAGGTGATTTCAAAAATATATAACACCTATATGTTTAAATGTACCTAATTCTAAAAAAAATAACTAAAAAGTGATAAATAAAAAATAAAAAAAGTTAATTCATAAAATCAAAAAAACCCGACTGCTCAAAAAGCGAACTTAAAATCATGCTGTGCAGTCGGAGGATATATATTCGCGAGCTGGCTGACAAAAATTTGATGTATCCTCCGACTGCACAGCGTGATTTTCTTCTTGTTTACGTCTTTTTGGTTCGCTTTTTAAGCAGTCAGGTTTTTTGATTTTATGTTTTTTTTTTTTTTGGTTACATATGAAATTCTCATTAATTATACTTTTTCAGCCCTACATTGAAGAAATCTTCCAACATCTTCGAGGGGAACCATTCAAATTGTTCTTAGAAAGGTAACGAACGTTCAGATTCTCTTTCATCTTCATTCTTAAGTTTTGTCACTGTTATATTGACGTCTTCCTTTGTTTTAGTGACAAATACACAAGATTTTGTCAGTGGAAAAATTTAGAATTAAACATTCAGCTCACAATGAACGACTTCAGCGTGCACCGCATCATTGGGCGAGGCGGGTTCGGCGAGGTAAGATCAGCCATTAAAATATTACCCGTAAATAAATACACTTAAGGTTCCTCTAGTCGACGGCACGAACTATTTTGTGGGCGGGGTTAAAAGGCGTGCCGTCTCATCCGACAACACGTGCGAAAGAGATAGACGCTGTGATGAGCAGTAAGAAGCTAGTTCTCGTACGAATTAGCACTTTTGCAAATTAGTAGCGAAATGGATGATGATTTCGGACGAAAACGAGCGCGCGAAATTTTATGAGGTCTGTTCATCATTTGGGAGTCTAGGTATCATGAAAAAACTACTAAATGTATATTTTCAAAATAAAATTATTTGCTTTGTTGAATTACTAATCTATCCCTGTATGGAGGCCGTTTTGCAATTTTCCTTCTTGTTATGGTATTTATTTCCGCCCAAAGATGCGTTAAAATTAGTGTTGAAATATGGAACTTTCGACGCTCATAACTTTCAAATATTGTATTTTTTTACTTTTCTGTTTCCATACAGGGTAAGATAATGATGAGACAAATTGATATAATTTTTTTTTGAACGTACATCCTCAAACAGTGGAGCAAACGCCAGACTACGTTTGTATGGAAGAATTTTCGACCAGTGTAACCTTAAAGTACAAAGTTAGTTACGCCAGTCTCAATGTGAGTCCCAAACCTAATATCATTAGCATTCTGGGCTTGCAGCGTGAACGTGTTTACTATATTCATCTCGACGAACGGAAAGCCGCTATACGTAGGTATAATAAAGCTGTCCTGCTCCCCCACTGAAATAGTGATGGATTTTAACGCCCGTATTTTAATATAACACTCATAAGTACATCGTGATCACTCAAATATGTTGTGTTTTACATTTTATTAAAATAAGATGTCGGGTGGGTCTTGGGTTATCGGAAAACCGTATCCTTTGTGTTGAAAATAAAAATTTATTTCAAGCGGGAACAACACTAGCTATACAGGGTGGCCAAAAGGTCGTGGATCAAACGCAACTAGGGGTTAGATGGGGCCATCAGCTGCAAAAACGGTAGGTCCTTAAGGTCAACCCCTGCAGAGTTATAATTTATTTTGTGTTTGATTTATTTTGTATTGTTCACAATCGTTATTAACCCCCACCGGAAAAAGAGGGGTGTTATAAGTTTCACGGGTGTTACGGTGTATCTGTGTGTCTGTCTATGGCATCATAACGCCTAAACCGATGAACCGATTTTGATTTAGTTTTTTTTTTGTTTGAAAGGTGATTTTGTCGAGAGTGTTCTTAGCTATGTTTGAATAAAATCGGTTTAGGCGTTCAAAAGTTATGGGCGTTTTACTGTTTGATTTGGGGTGTTAACACAAGAATGTGTCGGGGGTTTTTTAAATTATGAAATTTTATTTGTGTTTTTTCGTCCTAGAAAGATATTCGTCTCATGGCCATGTGTTATACTTTTTCAGAATCCCTATTTAATGCGCACCCAATAAACAACCATAAATAGCATGTCGACTTTATGGTTGTTTATTGGGTGTGTTAAAGATAATATTTAGTTTCACGTTTTTTTTTCTGAAATCGTATCTTTTTATTTACTTCGGACCCCACTGTGAAAAAAAAATACTCTACCGAAAAGTGACCCTGTATTACAAGTTTTGGCGCATTGAATAGGGATTCTGAAAAAGTATAACACATGGCCATGAGTGGCTCTAATATCTTTCTAGGACGAAAAAACAAAATAACGATTGCGAACAATACAATAGTTATTTATGCAACAAGTGCGGAAGGTAGGTGATTTCCGATGAGTGGCATTTTTATTCACGAGCGAGCGAAGCGAGTGAGTGGATAAATCGACACGAGTCGGAAATCATCTTACGTACGTGTATCATACAACATTTTACTATGCATTGTGCGAGGAAATAAATAAATAAATAAAATGAAATTAATAAAATAGCGGGCTTATTCAAGCGCGTTCAGCATATCCACAGATTAACTAATAGTTCCTCGGGCATATCTACTGCGCATGTGCGAATAGCTGTCACAGCGTAACGCAATAAGGCACGAGCAAAATATACGTTCTGCCAAACATATTTAATGAATATTTAAAATTAATTTATTGATGAAAATCTAAATCTAGAGTAATTAAAAACGCCTAAAATAAAGTATTAGTTTTATTTTACCTTTAATATGAATAATAATCTGTACATAACTATTTTATTTAACTTTTCTCAAATAATAAAAACTCTATGCGTCGGGCTGACGTTGGAGTTAAAAATTAAAAAAATACAGGAAAGTAAAAAGCACTAGTGAAAAAAAGTGACACTTTCCGCACAGTTTGGCTGCTTGGAAAACCGCTCTTTTCGAGGACATGCATTGTAAAATAAATTATAACTCTGCAGGGGTTGACCTTAAGGAACTCCCGTAGAACAATTTTTTGCAACTGATGGCCCCATCTAACCCCTAGTTGCGTTTGATCCACGACTTTTTGTCCACCCTGTATCTATACATTAATATTCTTCCAAACATAGTATATCTAGCAAAGATCATTCGCTGTTTTTGTGGTCTGAGAAAGGTCCACGTTCAGCCGTGGTTATCTGCTTGGACAGTGGTATCTCATCCCATACAAAGAAACTGTCCCGACGTACTGTACTGATTATACTGATTATTTGATTTATCTATCGATATCGATTAATTATTAGATGGTGATCTATCTATCGCCGTGGAACGGCACCGAACGCGATTGATTTATATATAATAATCGGTATAATGAGATGAAAAACGCCATAGTTACGTGGCACGGTTTCTTTGTATGGGATGAGGCATCTGTATGTTAGTATTATATTATCTGTGGCTTGGATATCTATGTTCACAAAACTATATCTCTGCTTTGATTGTGGATACAGCAAAAAAATGTACTATAAAATATTTATTCATTCATTGTTTTGAACACCAAGATTTATCTGATCGATATGAGCTCAGTTTTATGCTTCACAAACGTTTTGTAATATTTACATTTCGAAGAAAGAAAAGCTAAGCGTTTCCTATATTCATTATTTGCCAACACGAATGTGTGCTTAAGGGCCTACATACCCTTTAGTGCCGTAAAACGGTAACTTTCTAAAGCATACTCCTTAGTAACGGCTAAGTTAAAAGGATTAAAAAAAACATATATTTATTATTGATTCATGTTAATAATTTTGAACACAAGTTTTTTTCGTTTAACTAATAGTTTTGCTTTAAAAAAATAATTAACAACACGATATTTTTTCGCAAATTTTGAAAACTCCCCCAAAACGACTTGGATGTTTAAAAATATTTTTACACAGAAAAATTGATGGCTTGAATTTCTTCATAACTAACATAGCATATGTGAATCAAATAATATTTTGCGAACAAAACTGTTCAAAAGGTGGTTCAATATTGATATTTTGGCATCGAGCAGCACGACCAGTGCTGCGATAATATTGGAGCGAATATAGCGCCTTAAATAATATTTAAAATAAACTGTAGCTGCACGTCTTCGTGTGTTGTACGAATCAATTCGAGCACTTATGTCAGGAAGCGACATGAAGTGCTTGTCATAAATCAGCACACGCGACTTCCTATTCAGTTCTGCACTTTACGAAGCTGAAAATGTTCGTAATTTTGAGTTTTTCCCCCTCATTATATTCTCGCTTTTTTCCCTTGAGGCGGAAGGGGGACTTTTTATGAGGGGAAACTCCATGGATTATTATTGATTACTGTTTTAATTGTAGATGATTGTAGTTGATTATAAGGAGCAGACTGCCAATTGCCATGTAAAAAAACCTCAATTACCCTTTTTGTCCCGAAACAGAAGATCAGCCCCCCTTGCCAAGCTGCAAACGTTTCGTATTGAATCTCTGTCTACAATCGATAACGCCTTCTATTTAATGTGTCATTCCCATACATTGATTCCTTTTCTATTAGCGTTATCGATTGTAGATTGTCAACTTAGCTACAGGCACAGAAGCCAAGCTCCATGATTGTTTTTGACGCAATTAGGTTTCCAGCCCCGTAGCCAAGCTGCAAACGTTTCGTATTGAATCTCTGTCTACAATCGATAACGCCTTCTATTTGATGTGTCATTCACATACATTGATTCCTTTTCTATTAGCGTTATCGATTGTAGATTGTCAACTTAGCTACAGGCACAGAAGCCAAGCTCCATGATTGTTTTTGACGCAATTAGGTTTCCAGCCCCCGTAGCCAAGCTGCAAACGTTTCGTATTGAATCTCTGTCTACAATCGATAACGCCTTATATTTGATGTGTCATTCCCATACATTGATTCCTTTTCTATTAGCGTTATCGATTGTAGATTGTCAACTTAGCTACAGGCACAGAAGCCAAGCTCCATGATTGTTTTAGACGCAATTAGGTTTCAAGCCGCCGTAGCCAAGCTGCAAACGTTTCGTATTGAATCTCTTTCTACAATCGAAAACGCCTTTTATTTGATGTGTCATTCCCATACATTGATTCCTTTTCTATTAGCGTTATCGATTGTAGATTGTCAACTTAGCTACAGGCACAGAAGCCAAGCAATTAGGTTTCCCAGCGCTTAAACAGAGTCTTTGCACGACGATATCACAATCCAATGATGTAACGAGCAGACATCCCGAACACAACCTTTTAAGAGTATCTACACGTAGGTACAATTTAGCAGCGGCACGTTATGCTCACGGCGCGTACAGATAAATACCTTATTTACATGTATCTTATATACAGGTGTACGGGTGTCGGAAGGCGGATACGGGCAAAATGTACGCGATGAAGTGCCTCGACAAGAAGCGTATAAAAATGAAACAAGGGGAGACTCTCGCCCTCAACGAGAGGATTATGCTCTCTCTAGTCAGTACTGGGGTAAGTACTTTATTGTATTTGTTTATGACTTTGTCGCCATTTCGACGTTATTGCGTGTCGGATTGTGTGTGCTCTTGAAGTTTAGTTGTGTGACGAATATGTTTCGGCAAATTGTTACAACCGCATCTTGTTGTGGGTGGTGGTGGTACTACTCACCTTTTAAAAACTAGTGGAATATTTTCTTGTAGCTAGGTATACTGTTACTACCCACCGATTTACTTCACAGATTGGCCTTGTTTGTTCTGTCTCCTGCTTGGTATGGAGGGAAGTGGAAATTTGTATTTTCGCCCACTCCTCCGTTATTCTTTTCTGATTAATTTCGTTGTGGGATCCAAGACAGTTAAATTCTTTCTCCGGGACTTTGTCGAGCTTCATTGCATCGGCGCTTTTCTGGTGATCGCCACTGTTGATTCTGGCTTTCAGGAGTAGCAGTGGTTTGGGAATAGTGCGGTGGGATTGTCCCAAAAACAGACTGAAAAAGAGTCAGAATTACTTTTTCAATAAGCGTGCAGTTGGCCAAAAAGTAGAAAGAAGTTTTGGCAGATTCTGCACAGCAGATTTTCGTCTTAAAACTCGTTATGGTAATAGCCTTTTCGAGCACGTTATATTCAACAGATAACGAAGTTACTAGCTAGCAAATCCTTTCACCATATTACTGCGATACTTATGCACTGATAACCACACGAGGAACGCCAAACAATCATTTTCCACAATGACAACTGTCTCCTCAACGCATTCCAACAAAGATAACGATTGTTAAAACTGACACTTTATTCCCGTATAAAGCTGGCAAGGTTTTGATCAAGCATATTCATGGGCAAAGTTGATAACAGAGTCGGTTATAGTGAACCGATCTGAAAATAACTTTTCACAATAAATAAACCAGCTTATGGTTTATTGAAGCAAAGAGATCAAGTGAACAATACGGCATAATGTCCGGGCAATTTGAAAATGCCCAATAATGAGTAGGCAATATGATAAAAAAATTAAAAACTATTGGAATAATTAAATTGCCCGGGCTTTCTGAATAATGGCCATCACTTATTGGGCATGGTAATAAAGATGTGTGTATATATATAGAATAGGTAAGTACCAAAACTATATAAGCAACAAAGTCGACGGAGTATTTCTATATAAGCTCCTAAAGTAACCTAAGGTGTGCCGGGGTACCCTAAATTCGCGAGCTCGCTTCGCTCGCTCTTGGACTAATTCATTGACCATAATTATCGAATTGCCCAATCGTTACTTAGCAATATTCATAATGACCAACAATGTGATAAATATAGAAATTTAAACCAGTATTTATTATATTGCCCAATTTGACTTATTGGCGCAGTGGTTGAGCGATTGACTGCTGCGCTGCGTGTCGCGGGTTCGATTCCCGCACGGTACAAATATTTGTATGACGTACAGATAGTTGTTCCGGCTCTGGGTGTTTGTGTGAGCGGCAAAGTTTAAAAAAAAAAAAAACATAATTCCCGGGCATTATACATAGTGCACATATTAATGACTTCGTCCATGACATATACACAGTTATAAAGGATAAACAACATGATAATTCCTATAGATATACTAACATAGCTGTATAATATGCATATGTGAATATATGATACAGTACAGAGAAACGCCCACACATAACTACGTCCGATGTTTTTAGATACTGGAATGGAACAAAGTGCATGTTCTGCTATTGTGAGATAAGCACATAGGTTTATAGAGATATCCCCATCAAAGAGCCATTGTAGCAGAATCAACTGTTACTGAAAATAGACCAGACGAAAATAGGAACGCTAAAAGCGGGCGTTTATTCGTAAATATGTATTGTGTGACTGCCTGCCTGCCTAGCCTTTTCCCAACTATATTGGGGTCGGCTTCCAGTCTAACCGGATTCAGCTTGTACCGGTGAGCCCTCTGCCCTCTTGCCAGCTTGCTCAATTTGAGGGAACCTCACCAGACCACGTTATTAATTGGTTGTAGTGAAAGCAGACAACAGTGAAAACAGACTGGAGAATATTTACTTATCGCAAAAATTGATAGAAGAATACACACAGAACAGTATTGACACAGCGTTTTTTAGAAGATTATAAGACGATGGTTATAGTAACGAGACAGTAACTAGCCTCGGCGGGCTCTAAAGATGAAGTGACTACTGGGAGGAATGAGAGTGCATGGGAAGGAGAATGGGGCGTTCTGAATTTGAATTGAAAATCGAATGATAATGTGAAAAGTAAATGATGATGTGGCCTGCAATAAAAAAGTTGCCAGTAATAAGTGATCGGAAGAGTATGGAAGGAATGATCTCGTCACAAGCAGAGTACCAGTATTTTACACGGAGCGACTGCCTATCTGACCTCCACAACCCAGTAACTGGGTAACACGATACCTCTTGGCTAGACTGGTGTCTGATCTCAGGCTTCTGACTACCCGTAACGACTGTTAAAGATCTTCAAATGACAGCCGGGACCAACGGCTTAATGTGCTTCCCGAGGCGCGGAGGAAACTCGGTCAGTCTTATTACAAAAAGCGGTTTAACTAAAAACCCAGGTTTAAATCTCTATAAACCACGGTTTAAACAAAAATGATATTACAAATAATGGTTTAGCGATAAACCATGGACCATTATCATGGTCTAACACTAAACCTCGGCGGCCCCTAGTTTAACGATGGTCTAAGTCGTATCTGTCAAAGTTTTTCTTTTAGGTTATAGAATCTTTTTCATTGTGTTGTGTTGTTTTTACCTGAAAATGGATATTATCATGGTGGATTTAATTGATATTGAGGATATTACTTTTTCCTCGGTACTCCAATTCTCAGATGTTTTTTTTTTGTTGGTCCATCACAACACATAATATACTATTATAACACATTATTAACAAAGAAAGAGGCAATTGTTATAATAGAGACTTGGAGAACTTAAAAATCCAAAGCCTAATGAACTTTGTTCATCGAGCGATGGTTTTGTTTATTGTTATGGTTTCATGTAACGCGCGAGAATGTTACGTTTCGTTACACGTACGTAGATCTATTATTAGTAATTAATACGAATTTAAGTAATGTGCTTAAACCTAAACATAACTGCATTCGATAAAATAACTAATGTTAATATACATGCAAAATAACAAAGTGTCAATATTTTAACACTCCTAAACATCATTTAATCCTTATCGTATTATCAAAAAGTTTTCTTTTGTGGGCATACGGAACGTTGCAATTGAATGATATTATGGTGAACGAATGATATTTATTTTAATCTGTGGTTGATATATTGACAATGGTTCAAATGACGGTACTAAGAAGACCAGGGTTTTTTTAAGTTTTGTAATACGGACAAATTTAGACCATGGTTTTGCAGATAAGCCTGGACTTGATAGGCCAGGTTTAAACCAAGGTTTATTGAGTTTTTTGTAATAAGACTGGGTATGTTGAAAATGGTCACCCATCCACGGACCGACCTCGTGAAGCGTTGCTTAACCTTGATGATCGACCAGTGCGGCTGTTATTATTAAGCCACGAGCTCCTGCGTGACTGTTGGTATATAAAAAAATACGGTTATTTTTTGCAGTTTATCGATTAACGCGAGTTTAAAGCAACCTTGTTATAAATAAATTGTCTTGTTAGGCTTCTATAGAATTTAAAACGTGGACTCTGTCTTTAATTAAATATCAATCAGCCATTGTCGAGTAGACGTAGTATTAAAAACACATATATATTATATTTAGACGCAAGTTTTTTCCTGAATGCATTCGTTACATTCCCGCAGGTAATCGATTTCCTGTAGTAATAAAAATAATGCCAGTCGTAGTGAAGGATGATTTAATAATAATATCAATACTTCTTTTTAAACGATTTCCCTCGAAAACTCGATGGAACGATAAAGAACAAATAAAAACATTTTTACAAAAAAAAACTACCGACTTCCAAAAAAAGAAAATTACAAAGTGAAAAATAACTTTATATTTGGAAGTCGGTGTCTTTGATAAGTGCCATTTTTTTGCGTTATGGACACCGACTTCCAAAAATAAAGTTATTATTGCCGAAATTGACGTTATTTTTCACTTTGTAGTGTTTTTTTTGGAAGTCGGTTGTATTTGCATTCCAAGATGATCGCATCTTATTTAAGCAACGTCTTTAAATCCTAACAGTTTGCACCACTAGCTGCCTATAAAATGTTCAGTTGTCACAAAGCTTTGTTAGCGGTGAATGTGATTTAACGGGTTCCCGAACTAAACTGAATTTAATATCCGCTTGTTAGCGTCACCACCCACGCTACATGCACAGTACAAATATACAAACAGTATGGAAACTACCTACAAACGCTCGAAACGCACACTAACACAAACTTACGTGACCACTCTTCGCGTCGCGGCACTTTGTACTGACATTACCTCGAAAGTGCACGAACGGTCTCGTCAGTGCCTACGTTTAGAAATGGGATATTTACCATGTTTACTGTTTGTTGCGAGTTTCCGATGTTTCGGTGCTGTTACAAGCACCAACACCACAAAACAAACAAGAAAGAGGGTAGACCGATTTGTCTCCTCATAAACACCCACCCGCAAGAACTTCAGTTTATCCGTGATCATGATGCTTGCAACAGCACCGAAATATCGGAAACTCGCACCAAACTATAAACATGGTAAATATCCCGTTTCTAATGTTAATGTTAGCGTTTGTAGGTAGTTTCCATACTGTTAGTATATTTTCTGTGTTACATGCAAAGATACTTCCGTCTATTGCGATCGCCCCCAAAATACTCCGAAACTCTCGTATCAATTTTAATTAGTTCCAGCCCCCCAGCCCGGGTAATTCGGCAAATTTCTTTATTATATTGCCATTCTTAGCCACAACTCGCGAGCGAAAAATTTGAGGAATTTTATTCATTGTAATGAAATAAAATGGGATGGGTGTTCGGGTCAGTCCTTTGTTGTAAGGGTGTTCCGAATAATGATACCAAAATAATTTTAAATAAAAAACTTTTTTACAAAAAAATACTACCGACTTCCAAATTAAAACACTACAAAGTAAAAAATAACTTTCTTTTTGGAAGTCGGTGTCTTTGGTAGGTACCAAATTTGTCGTTAGTGACACCGACTTCCAAAAAGAAAGTTATTTTTCACTTTTTAGTTTTTTTATTTGAAAGTCGGTAGTAATTTTTTGCAAAAGTTTTTAATTTTTCACTTTTTTGCTGTACCTACCTAATAGGCAAGTATTTACGTAAGGTAACTATAATGCCAGAATAGATTTCCCGAATATCATGAAACTGAACATAACCGTTGAAATGAGAGTACCAAAAAAATGGTGGGTACCATTTTTTTGCGTTATGGATACCGACTTCCAAAAATAAAGTTATTTTTCACTTTGTAGTTTTGGTATTTGGATGGAAGTCGGTAGTATTTTTTATATATTTTTTTATCATTATCTTTTTAGTTGTACCTCCCTAATAGGCAAGTAGTTACCTATAATGCCAGAATAGATTACCCGAATATCATAAAACTGAACATAACCGGTGAAATGAAAGAGTACCAAGGTGAACTGTACACATCTGCGTACCCCTTTAGAGCGTTCTGGCGTGATGTTATGTTATAAACAATAAACAGGCATGCGATTGCAGCAATCCCGAGAGATTTGCCGTTATTTATTGAAGAGTTCTGTTGTATATCTCAGAAGATCTTCACAAAATTAAAATGGGACCTATTTCGGCACATACTCTTGCAAACAAAAAAATAATTTTCAAAATCGGACCACAATTGGCGGAGTTATCGGTGAAAATACACACAAAAAAAAACAATCATAAAGTCGAACATAGAAACTCCTCCTTTTTGCTAAGTCGGTTAAAAATACATTCTACAAATGAAAAGTTCAGAGCATTATAAATGATGAATTTATGATACCATCGCGCATCAAAAGCAATCGACGCGCGTATAATGTAATCAATAGATACGAAACATTTCAATGATTCGGAATTTTCTATTGATCTCTCCAGCGTTGTTATTATATGAATGGCATGCATAACATAACGATGTTGTTTGTTTCTGTGCGATGGTATACTGCGAAGAGAGGATCGTTCGTTTTATGAAATCACCCGAATCGCGACAAACATACATAATTCTTCATACGTTGGTTTCAAGGGCGGATCCAGGATTTTTTTCTGGGAGGGGCACAAGGGCGCGGTCGGGCAAATAAATCAACGATAACTGTTAGAAATAAACATGAAGTATCATACTTCAAGTTTATTTCTACAAGTTCAAGTATGTATAGGAAGGTTTATGAAAGACAAGAGCTTCACTCATATTCTTTCTGTTATTTAATTCATATAATTTAACATCATCATCTGCCTAGCCTTTTACCAATTGTTGTTAGGGTCGGCTTCTAGTCTTACCGGATTCAGCTGGGTACCAGTGTCTTACATGGAGCGACTGCCTATCTGACCTCAACAACCCAGTAACTGTGTAACACTATACTCCTTGGCAAGACTGGTGTCAGATCTCAAGCTTCTGACTACCCGTAACGACTGTCAAAGATCTTTAAATGTCAGCCGGGACCAACGGCTTAACGTGCTTTCCGGGCACGGAAGAAACTCGGTATGTTGAAATGGACACCCATCCAAGGACCGACCTCGTCAAGAATTGCTTAACCTTGAAGATCGACCCGTGCGGCTGTTATTATTTAGCCACGAACTCCTAAATAAAAAAAATATATATTTTAACAACTTAGATAATTTGTTTTGCTTCTAAGTATGTACTGTGATGCAATCTCCACAGCACACAAAAAACTGTCTACGGGGCACGTGCCCGCGTGCCCCCCCTCCTTAAATCCGCCCTTGGTTGGTTTGGTGTCACACCACCAAGTTACTACACAAACAACACGTTTAAATACTCCGTCATAGCCTGTTATGTATTTACAGATTAATGGCGTCATAAATAGTTGATTTATACGCAGATTTATTATTGGATCAACGTTATCAGTGGCTAATGTGTTACAAATTATCAATAAAATGTGATCGGTGCCACAAAACGGACGATGTTCTATGTTCTGGAATTTATTACCCGATCTACTGATAAAATTTAATACCTCTAATAATTATCGTTTACTTCGTTCCCATCGCACTCGTCTTCTGCGAGGAAAATACCACATTACTTACAAACTATTTAAGGTTACACTAGTCGAAAATACTTCCATACAAACGTAGTCTAGCGATTACTCCACTGTTTGATGATCTACGTTCAAAATTAAAAATGATATCAATTTGTCTCATCATTATATAGACCTGTATGGAAACACAAAAGTAAAATAAAAATATATTTGGAAGTATGAGCGTCGAAAGTGCCATATATCAACACAAATTTTAACGCATCTTTGGGTGGAAATATTTTTTTTATTCTGAACGTACATCGTCAAACAGTGGAGTAATCGCCAGGCTACGTTTGTATGGAAGAGTTTTCGACTAGTGTAACCTTAAGAAACGAGTTTAATAGTGCCGAAAACTTTCTCACGGAAATTAAAAGAACATATGTTAGCAATACGGAAAAGCTGGCGAATACATTTAATGATGATGATATCATCCACAAAAAACAGTAGGTTACGAGTTTAAAAATACATAGAACAGGTGAAACCGAGCATCTTGTTTAGCTCAACAAATCTGTAACATCTGCTACTGCTTCAACTAGCATTAAACTATCTAATGATTGCAATTGTCATTTTCAGGGTTCCGTACCCAAAAGGTAAAAACGGGACCCTATTACTAAGACTCCGCGGTCTGCCTGTCTGTCACCAGGCTGTATCTCATGAATCGTGATAGCTAGACAGTTGAAATTTTCACAGATGATGTATTTCTGTTGCCGCTGTAACAAAAAATACTAAAAACAGAATAAAATATATATTTAAGTAGGGCTCCCATACAGCAAACGTTTTTTTTTTGTGCCGTTTTTTGCGATAATGGTACGGAACCCTTATTTATAGTTTCGCTATGTCCGTCTGTCCGTCCGCAGCTTAGCTCAGAGACTCTTAGTACTTACGGGGAAGCTGTAATTTGGCATGGATATACATATTAATAATGCCGACAAATTGGTAAAATAAAATCACGAAAAAAATATATATTCGTGCACCTCCTATAGACGTAAAGTGGGGATGGTTTTTTTTCTCGTCTATCCCATGGTGTGGGGTAGCGTTGGATAGGCCATTCAAAAATATTACGGGCCTGTTAAAACCATTTTTGATTCAGAGAACCGTTAACGTAAAAAGCTTTAAATTGCAAATTTTTGTTAGAGTCAAGTGTCCCCTCCTCTGCCAGCGAAATGGTTGCTTTTGGCTATGTGAAAAAATTCACGGCAGTAGTATATATAACGAAATTAAAAGAAAACTTTCACAGCTAAGTAGGCTTTACAAGTCAAGTTTACGAGTAATTAATAGTCGACCAACTTATAAAATGTACTTGGGACAATAGAAAATTTGTACAAATGCACTCGTTTTCAGACGTTGTGAGCCGCCGAAACCGTTTTAATGTTCATGTAACAACAAAACACCCTCTTCTTAGTCCGCATGATTACGCTTCTACGGAACCCTATTAATGCGCGTGGCCCGACACGCACTTGGCCGTTTTTTTTTTTGTACTTGTAATATTGAAATCCATCACAGCTTATGTTTATGCAGTAAAGAAAGTCTTCGAGTAACTTTCCTTTGTTCAAGCGCTTAAAGAGCCTCGTCTTTGTTGCGTTTTCTTTTCTAGGGAAATGCTTTTTCACATGGCATTCTAGGACAACTTTTTTGCGCAACTAGCATTTCAATGCTTGGAACTGTTCTGCGATGCCATTGTGTTCGCTGGATAGACTTCACAGTGATTTCAATAGTAAGTTATCTCAGATCGATCTGCTAAGAAAAATAGTTGGGATTGTAAAAACGATAATGTTCAGAAACAATGGTTTGGTTTGCAGATTCAACAACATACAAAAATATTATAAAGGGCCATGAATGACCAAAGTTCGCTTTGATGTAATATCACACTAATATAAAGGTGAAGGTTTGTGAGTGTGTGTGTGTGTGTGTTTGTATGTTTGTTACTTCTTCACTCTCAAATGGCTGGACGGATCTGGATGAAATTTGGCACAGAGATAGATTATAGTTAGTGTTGAATACAGGCCTGCGGATCACAAACCAAGAGGCAACACTGGGCCCCATGAGCAATTCTGCGACTCTTGTAGGGGTAAAATATATATAATAGTTTGGAAAAACCGATGTGGTCCAGCTAGACACGTTCCCGACAAAACTACTTCGCTGCGCGTGAAATATGTACACAAACAAATGCACGGACGAATCACAGTACCACTCGCGGATCGCGAACGTAATTCCGGATAACGATTGGTTGGTTATATACCAATTTCAACAAAACTAAATCAAGACCAACGCTTTTACGTCTCGCAATATCAATGACGTTTTTACAAGTGTTGCCAACTCCAACCCAACCAAAAACTGTCAATATCGATGACAGCGAGTTGACACAGTGTTGCATCAAAATAAGAAAAAAAAAACGGACCCTTTATTGGTTTCGAACAGTGAGGAATAGCACATAGGATACTTTTATCCCGAGAATACGTTCTCTCGGAATAATTTTCGATTTTCACGCGGGCGAAACCGCTGGTAGAAGCTAGTTCTAACATAATAACGTGATCGACTTCCTTACGTACTCACATGTAGTTATGCAAATTATGTTTGTAATTCACGCCGGCACGGAATATCATTACAAACAAGGGCAACATACAGTAACATGGCAAAGTACACGTTCTTATTTGAAGAGACCGTCGATTTTATCAGCCGATGAGTTTACGCTCTCCGAGAAATTGAACTTGACTCGTGTAGAGGCAACTTTGTTTGTAGAAAATGACTTTTCCGACTAGACAACCTCGTAAAGCGGACAACCAACGTCCGTAATAAATATATTATGTTACTAGCTGACCCGGAAAACTTTGTTTTGCCATAAAAACACCAAACATTTATCTACCCTACCTACCTACCTTACACTACCTACCCTACCCTACCCTATCCTACACTAACCTACACTACACTACCCTACCCTACCCTACACTACACTACCCTACGCTACACTACCCTACCCTACCCTACACTACCCTACCCTACCCTACCCTACACTACCCTACCCTACACTACCCTACATTATTAATATATATATATATACGTAAAAACCATCTTTGAACTTCAACGACCATTAAAAAAAAAGAATCGGCCAAATTGGTCCAGGTGTTGTTGAGTTATGCGCTTACCAACACATTTTGCGATTCATTTTTATATTATAGATCTGTAGACTTGGATATGAACATTTCGTTCTTGAGGAGCAGTTTCGAACGTCTCCTACAAAGTGAGTTAAGGGCCTACATACCCTTTAGTGCCGTAAAACGGTAACCTTCTAAATCATACTCCTTAGTAACGGCTAGGTTAAAAGGTTTGAACAAAAATATTTTATTATATATTCATGTACATATTTTTGAACACAAGGTATTTTCGAGTAACTAATAGTTTTGCTTTAAAAAAATAATTAACAACACGATATTTTTTCGCAACTTTTGTAAACTCCTCCAAAATGACTTGGAAAATGTATGGCTGGAATTTCGTCATAACTAACATAGCATATTATGTAAATCAAATAATATTTTAGAAACAAAACTGTTCAAAAGGAGGTTCTATATTGATAAAATGGCATCGAGCGGGGCGCACGGCCAGTACTGCCTTAACATTGGGGCGTATATAGCGCCTTAAGAACGAAGTGGCTTTGCGCATACTCCGTCGGAAAGTATCTTGGTTTAACTATCGTGTTGTAGGTTTCCTCTGGATCCTTGACTTTGTATTTCCTACCTACATACTTCTTATCTGGTTAGGTGACACGTGTGACCTCTTCTTTGGACAACATTTTAAAACATTAGTGCCCAAGATACTTTTAAGGGCCTACAGCCGCTTTAGTGCCGTAAAACGGTAACTTTCCTACTTTTTAGGGTTCCGTAGCCAAATGGCAAAAAACGGAACCCTTATAGATTCGTCATGTCTGTCTGTCTGTCTGTCTGTATGTCTGTCCGTCCGTATGTCACAGCCACTTTTTTCCGAAACTATAAGAACTATGCTGTTGAAACTTGGTAAGTAGATGTATTCTGTGAACAGCATTAAGATTTTCACACAAAAATAGAAAAAAGACTCTACATTTTGGGGGTTCCCATACTTGAAACTGAAACTAAACATTATTTTTTTTCATCAAACCTATACGTGTGGGGTATCTATGGATAGGTCTTCAAAAATGATATAGAGGTTTCTAATATCATTTTTTTCTAAACTGAATAGTTTGCGCGAGAGACTCTTCCAAAGTGGTAAAATGTGTGTCCCCCCCCCTGTAACTTCTAAAATAAGAGAATGATAAAACTGAAAAAAATATATGATGTACATTACTATGTAAACTGCCAGCGAAAATTGGTTTGGACGAGATCTAGTCAGTAGTTTTTTTTAATACGTCATATATCGTAAACCGCGATTTACCAAGTACGGAACCCTTCGTGCGCGAGTCCGACTCGCACTTGGCCGGTTTTTTACCTAGCCGTTACTAAAGTATACTCCTTAGTAACGGCTAGGTAAAAAAAGAAACAAAAAAAAAATTGTTTCATGTACATTATTAGTGAAACATGGTTTTTTCGTATAACAAATTTTATTTATTTATTTTTATATACTTTATTGTACACCAAGATAAAAACAATAAACTCTTTTTTGCAAAAAAATACTACCGACTTCCAAATGAAAAACTACAAAGTGAAAAATAACTTAACTTTTGGAAGTCGGTGTCTTTCGTAGGAACCATTTTTTGGCGATATGGACACCGACTTCCAAAAGTTAAGTTATTTTTCACTTTGTAGTTTTTCATTTGGAAGTCGGTAGTATTTTTTTGCAAAAAAGAGTTTATTTTTCCCTTTTTAGTTTTACCTACCTAATAGCAAGTTGTTTATTAAGGTCCCTATAACTCCAGAATAGATTAACCGAATAACATGAAACTTGAACATAACCGGTGAAATGAGAGATCTGCGTACCCCTTTAGAGCGTACTGGCGTGATGTTATGTTATGAAATGGTATAAACAACAAACAAACATGCGATTGCAGCAATCCCGAGAGTTTTGCCGTTATTTATTGAAGAGTTCTGTTATGTATCTCCGAAGTTCTACATCAGACCTTCACCAAATTAAAATGGGACCAATTCCGAAACATACTCTTTCAAACAAAAAAAGAATTTTCAAAATCGGTCCACAATTGGCGGAGATATCGGTGAACATACATAAAAAAAAAAAAAAAAAAAAAAAAAACATACAAGAAGTCGAACATAGAACCTCCTCCTTTTTGGTAAGTCGGTTAACAAATATACAACAGGCGGCCTTATCGCGTTCTGCGATCTCTTCCAGGCAACCCAGTATGGAGAGAAATAGCCTGGACACGACATGGGGTTGCACTTGGTGCAAGTCATCAAATAATTTTGCTTTAAAAAAAAATAACAACACGATATTTTTTTCGCTACTTTTGGATACTCCTTCAAAGTGAATTAAATCTTTAAAAATATTTGTACACAGAAAATTTGATGGCTAGAATTTCTGTATAACTGAAATAGCATATGTAAATATAAGTATGTCGGATCAGGGCTGGCCGATAGATGTAAACCATCGGGAAGTCAGGGCATAACTCCTTTAAGTTAAGACATCGTGTGTGGGCAGGTCGGTGGGTACAATCGTGCAAATGAAATCACATAAATTATTCGATACACTGGGTTTATTTAAATAGTCACAACTCAATTACATTCTTGCTTACTAATATTACGGATCGACACTGATTCTACGACGTGTTAGCTCTACGGCGTTCAGTACTCAACTGCCATATTCTATGTTCCCCACCACGCAAGTGGTTAGAAATAGCGCGCCAATGCGTAGTTGTTCTTGCTTTGCCGCCAGATGGCGTGCTTGCGATTTGTTTTGACGTCCGTACTATTGACTAAACCCGACAAGTATATTTTACAAACAAAACTGTCCAAAAGAGTTTCAATATTGATATTCTGGTTCCGAGCGGGCGCAAGGCCAGTACTGCGTTAACATTGGGGAATATATATGCCTTAAGAACACTGCTGCCTTAAACCTCTGCAAGATATTGGCGCACGTTAGTTGAACAAGTTCTAAGATACTTTGCATTGCTTCATGCTCTTCGAATAGATGAGGAGGGAGAAAATACTTTTGAATTGATTGGGAAATAAAAGAAAGTGCAGTAAATGGTCCTAAACGGGTTATTGCTTCAAGTAGCATTACATTATTCTATTACTGACATTACATTGCTTTTCAAGATGGTGTTCGAATCCGTTTAGTGGTCTTTGTTCGTGAGCATAGAGACAAGATATTGGATCTTCAAATATGCGCATAATTTTCGCTAAGCACGGCTATATCAATGACTATTATATCCGATTGCTTATCGATTGCAAACTGCTTTGATTCGGTGCAATACAGCAGTGATATACCTACCTACGTTTTATGTGTGATATGGTATCGGGGACATATAAACGATATCCAGCCAATTGGACTGAAACGAATTGGATCGCCCTCAATTTGTCGTCGGTAGTACAATCCGCTTCCGCTGCATTTTGTTTTGCCGTTTCATCCCGACTATTAGTGTTTTCCATTTTACATTCAGGGCTGAAGTTATACATAGGAACACATACCTTGTGAAACATGTGTACAATTTTATTCTTCGTGACCTAAAAGGCTTCCCCAAAGTTAACAAGGCCGTCGGTTTCCGAAGCAAAGTTTATATAAAACGAGAAACTGTCAGTCGTTCTGTTACAACATTTATATGTAGTCAACTTTCGACATGAATTTTCTTTTACTGTGACCTTGTTTTAAAACTTTATGCTGTGCGGTAATAAAACGTTTTTATTTTATGTTTACGAGTAAGCAAACTCTGGTTTATAGGACGGGACGGTCCGGTCTGGATGACAAATTTTATCGATGTTAGATCATACAATGTCCATCTCAGTATCGATTCCTTCTTATTTGCAAACTTTTACGACTGTTTGCTGTTTTACGAACCGTGAACCATTCATAATCACTTTATAATTTCTCATGGACTCGGATGTTAAGGCGTTATAATTATATGCCCCAATGTTAACGCAGTACTGGCCGTGCGCCCGCTCGATGCCATAAAATCAATATTGAACCTCCTTTTTAACAGTTTTGTTTGCAAAATATTATTTAATTTACATATGCTATGTTAGTTATGAAGAAATTCCAGCCATCAAATTTTCTGTGTAAACATATTTTTAAACATACAAGTCGTTTTGGAGGAGTTTCCAAAAGTTGCGAAAAAATATCGTGTTGTTAATTATTTTTTTAAAGCAAAACTATTCGTTACACGAAAAAACCTTGTGTTAAAAATTATGTACATGAATCATTTTTTTTTTTCAAACCTTTTAACTTAGCCGTTACTAAGGAGTATACTTTAGGGTTACCGTTTTACGGCACTAAATAGTATGTAGGCCCTTAAATGGCAGATTTTGTTTAAATTTCGAACGCGAACAAAAATATATTTATAACCAAGAGTAGGGCATTCGATAAAATCATGTTTCTTAAATATATTCATTTATTTCTCCCTGTACTTTGTATGTTTTGCGGAGCCAATGAATGTGAGCGAATGAGATGGCGTTCACGTGGAAAAGGCGGCGCACTGTGAAGGCTTTGTCATCCGCTCACTCAGATATAATTATATGTTGAGATTTGAACACGCCCCTTTCTGTCGTAACTTTCAAAGTCATCAACAAGTATTAAACGTCATAATCAGTTTCGACAGGATATTATGATCAATGTATTTGGCACCGGTACCTTTCGCAGTATGATATTGTAAGTAGATAGATGCTGTTGGCCATTCATCTTCCAGATATAATCCCTACTCGCCTCTTACGTCAGTTGGCGCGGTAAGTGACGGGTGGTCTGTTCGTGTTCGGCGAGACCACACGGTAATGTTACTCTATACGGGTTAGTTTATCATTTATGAGCGTTCGTCTGGTGTCGGGGCGGCGCCGCTTCGTCTGTCCGTGTCTCACGAAAGGTTTCGGCGTTCTTCGGAGCACGGTTATCGTCGGCAACGCCTCGTCTCGCCCTGATTCTCTGTAACACTAGCAAACGTGGCCCTTATCAGTTCAGAGTCCTGGAAACAAACCAGAAAAGTCTCGCAACTTTTTTGGTTCTGTTCCAGGACGATATCAAAGGAAAGTATGTTTTAGGCCTGAAGAAACGCGGTGTTATTTATTGCTTACATTTAAGAGCCTACAGACACCAAAAACAACTATTAGCTATACTTGTTTACTAGAGAGCGGTGACCGACTTACCAGGATTGTCCTACACAGAGATAAATCTTGAAAAGAAAATATTTAGTTACCTCATTTTCATGCCACCAAAGTTGCCACTGTAATCAATACAATTCTGAACGTTGAAAGCACACAGCCACCGCGCACTGGCCCCTTTAAACAAAGGAGTGCATTCATCACAATATGTATACTTAAATATTTCCGTCTGCCATAATACCGTGGCATTTCCACTGTGGTTTATAGCTTTTATGCTATTTTACATTCCGTATGACTAACAGTACTAACAGCCAGGTTATATTTGTCACCAGGCCTTCAAACGATTATGCCAATTCCCCATTACTGTTAACGTTTTGTGTGGCTGCATGTTTAAATGAATTTAATTTGGTACCGGAATTAATTTTATAAAAGTTGTGTATGTTTATTTCCTGTCCCAGTTAGAGTGCACTGCATAATTAATTAACTAGGTACTTTGTGGTGTCGCACGGAGGTCGCGTTTTTTTACCCGACTGCCGAAGGAGGGTAATGTGTTTATCAGTCTATGTATGTATGTTTGTTCCTATGTGGCGTTCTAGAGACCAAACGCTTAGGCCGATTTCGATGATTCTTATATCAATCGATTCGTCTTAATCCTGCGAGTGTCACTGGCTACGGCTACATTAAAATTGGAAAATAGAAAAATGACGGGTTTTAGGTGCCATATAGAGGGGACAATTTTTTTTTCTTCCAAACCCGTCGTGTGGAGTATCAAAATGTAGGGTTTTACGATGTGATTTCAAAAATATATAACACATATATGTATAAATGTACCTTATTTAAAAAATATCAAAAAACCCGACTGCTTGAAAAGGGATCTAAAAAGACGCAATCAAGAAGAAAATCATCGGAGGATTCATCTGGTTTTGGTCAGCCATATCGCGAATATGCATCCTCCGACTGCACAGCATGATTTTCATCTTGTTTGCGTCTTTTTAGTTCGGTTTTCAAGCAGTCGGGTCTTTTGTTTTTTTGAATTTACTTTTTTTTGGTATGGTTAAAGTCACAATGTCAATGAATACGTCCATACGACGACGCCTCTGTGTCCTTCTCTATGTACCTTTCTGCCAAAATTCTAATTCGTTTCCTTCGATTCGCGTTTATATCCTTTTCAAGGCAACTAACTATTCGCATTACGAAAACATACCATTACTACGATTGTAAGCAAAACAATACCACTGACGTGCTTGTAGTGTTTATCAATATATCACTTCTAAATCAAGAGTTCAGATAAATAAATCAAACATTACTTCATGATCTGGATTTGTAAATACCTTCCAGCTTCATTGCTTACCTCAGCGAGTCTAATCTTATTGGCACAAGCAACGTCAGCGTTGGTGACGTCATCTGCTTAAGGAGCCGAATTAAGACGAAAGTGGTATCAGTAGAAATAATTTGTACGAATAAAGTGCCAGATATCCTGCGGGAAGCATTTGATATTTCTCTCTTGCAGCTATGTCAGGTTCTGTCAGACCCACCGAAGGTCTTGGCGTTAGCGTTGACCTGATTAATAGTAGGTAAATAGTCTAAGCCCATGTTACACCCACTCCTATCAAGGTTGGAGACTCTACACTCGAAGTTGTGGACCACTATGTCTACCTGGGACAAACGATCCAGTTGGGTAGGGCCAACTTCGAGAGAGAGATCAACCGTCGAATCCGACTCGGCTGGGCAGCGTTCGGGAAGTTGCGCGGTGTCTTCTCGTCCAACTTACCACAGTGTCTCAAGACAAAAGTCTATGACCAGTGTGTGTTGCCAGTGATGACATATGGCTCTGAGACGTGGTCGCTCACAATAGGCCTCATCAGAAAGCTTACAGTCACTCAAAGGGCAATGGAGAGGGCTATGCTCGGCGTTTCCTTGCGTGATCGAATCAGAAATGTAGAGATCCGTAAGAGAACCAATGTTACCAACATAGCTCGAAGAATTGCCAAACTTAAGTGGCAGTGGGCAGGGCACATTGCTCGCAGAACGGATGGCCGATGGGGCAGGAAGGTTCTGGAGTGGCGACCGCGAACCGGAAGACGTTGCGTTGGAAGGCCTCCCACCAGGTGGACCGATGACCTGGTGAAGGTTGCGGGGATCCGCTGGATGCGAGACGCACGGGACCGGTCAATGTGGCGACGCTTGGGGGAGGCCTATGTCCAGCAGTGGACGTCTTTCGGCTGATATGATGATGATGATGAAATAGTCTAAAGTACATCTCATTTATAGAGCAGTGGGGGCCCAGTGGTAACGGCCGCGACTTACGTGTCGTAGGTCGTGGGTTCAACCCAGGCTGGCGATCTACATTGTGTAAATTATTTCATCACCACTGCTCTCAAAACGGCGAAGCAAAACATCGTGAGGAAACCGGCGTGTCCTAGAACCAAAAATTCGAAGACGTATGACTTCCACCGATCCGCACTGCGCCTGCGTGGTGGATTACGGTCCATTCCGTCTCACAGAGAGGAGGGCTGTGTCCCAGCAGTGGGAACATTAACAGGCTGACGATGATGATGATAATAATATATGGTATTCAATAAAGAGATAAGATGATCCCCAATAATGTTGTTGACACCTAACCTCCTAACAACACTATGGCGGATGCTGCCATCATCCACAATAAGGTTGTTAAAAAAAGTAGGTATATGAACTGCTAGCGAACGCCTCGCGGTTTCACCCGCGTAGTTCCCGTTCCCGTGGGAATACAGGGATAAAAAGTAGCCTATGTCACCCGCCCACCCGGGTATAGTGTAGCTCCCCAACGGTGAACGAATTTTTGAAATTAGTCCAGTAGTTTTTAGGGCTCCGTACCCAAAGGGTAAAAACGGGACCCCATTACTAAGACTCCGCGGTCCGTCTGTCTGTCACCAGGCTGTATCTCATGAACTGTAATAGCTAGACAGTTGAAATTTTCACTGATGATGCAATTTTATTGCCGCTATAACAACAAATACTAAAAATAGGATATAATACATATTTAAGTTGGGCTCCCATACAACAAACTTGATTTTTTGCCGTTTTCAGCGATAATGGTCCGTACCATTATCGCTGAAAACAGCAAAAAATCAAGTACCTTATCAACCCTTCGTGCGCGAGGCCGACTCGCAATTGGCCAGTTTTAAGTTTATTCGTTACATACAAAAATACAAATCTTACCTCTTTATAATATTACTAATATTGGTATAGATTGAAAAGAAAGACAAGTCACAGAATGACAGCGGATCGCGAAGTCCACCAACTGTCGCATCGCATTCTTGACATAAACCCATCCTTATCGCTAGCTTATTTAGCTTAGTTGGTTTAATGAAGCGTCACTAATAATGTCCAAATTATTAAGGATTAAATGATTTTACAAGTACATATGTATGTTATATGTGCACTCCCGGAAAAGTGTAGATATTAAATTGGTACATATATATTTTGACAGTAAAGTTATAAATATATAAACGGATGAACCGATTTTGAGTTAGTACTTTTTTGTTTGATAGGTGACTTTGTCGAGAGTGTTCTTAGCTATGTTTATTAAAATCGGTTTAGCCGTTCAAAGGTTATCCGCATTTTACTCTTTGAATTAGGGTTTTTTCGCAAGATATCGTGTCATAATAACGTGTTTCGATAGATTGTCGATTGAAGCGAGTCTGTTTAAAAAGCATGAAATAAAAAATAAATTAAAATTAATAAAAAACTCCGACCCAAAAACCTCAGCAAAAATACGCCTCGTACTCGCGTCCAGGAAACCGCTAAGCAAATAAAATAAACTGCTGTAAACGTTGGCGGTGCCCCGATGCGAGTACGAGGCTTATTTTTTGCTTTTTTGAGGATTTTGTGTCGGGAGTCATTTTTTTTTTACAGCCTGTTATGTCCATTTGCAGGGCAAAGGTCTCCCCTTCTGTCTTTTCATATTTAGGTATCTGTCTTTTGCGGCATCTGGCCAATCGCAGTATCGTGGAATTTTTAAGGATTCCTTTTTTCTTCCCAGCCCTTTTTTATCCTACTGCAGGTCTAAGAACTGCCCTCCTTCCACTTATACTGTGCTGTTTGCTGTTGCTATTTTTAATATGTTTATTCTTTTGTTCCCCAGGTCGACTGCCCATTCATCGTGTGCATGACCTACGCCTTCCACACGCCGGACAAGCTGTGCTTCATCCTGGACCTGATGAATGGCGGGGACCTGCACTATCACCTGTCACAACATGGCGTCTTTAACGAGGCTGAGATGAAGTTCTATGCTGCTGAAGTTATATTAGGTAATTTAATAAAATATCATTTACATATTTTTACCAGAAATAATAGGGACAGTATATTGGAATGCCTTACCCACCGTATTCGGCTTTTTGACTAGTGGCTAGAGTGCAGTGCCTAGTAGTGAAGCGTAAAAACATATTTTATTATTTTTTCCAAATCTGTGTGAAACATTGAGGCAAAACCGGAACGAATCATGAAAATATATACGACTAGCGGACGCCTCGCGGTTTCACCCGCGTAGTTCCCGTGGGAATACAGGGATAAAAAGTAGCCTAATGTCACCCGGGGATAGTGTAGCTTCCCAACGGTGAAATAATTTTTAAATCGGTCCAGTAGTTTTTAAGTTTATTCATTACGTACAAAAATAAAAATCTTTCCTCTGTATAATATTAGTATAGATTTGGATTTAGTGGAAATAAAACTGGTTCTTTAATACTTTTCAACCGACTTCAAAAAAGAGAAGGTTCTCAATTCGATTGTATGTTTGTTACCCAATTATGAACCGATTTTGATGATCCTTTTTTTATTTGAAAGCCGGTGCTTCTCATACGGTTCTATTTAAATTTAATCAAGATCTGTCGAGTAGTTTATAAGTTAACCTTGATACAAATAATCCCTATTTTCATGGTAATGTGAGGTATCAATTTGCTAGAAGGTTTTTTTATAATAACCCGGTGCTGAATTCGTTTATTGCCAACTTTAATATTGCTGCTATATGCATAATACCCTCACTCAGCCTTTCTCCATTTATTGAACACGATATGAATCTATTGAAGAGCTCATATGAATAGTTGTTTCCATTATAAAATCATGATTCGCAACTGTTCTTTTTCCGATGCGGTAATCGGATCAACGTATGACCCATTTCTCTACCCTTGCACTGAATAGGGTGGAAACAGTCCCGACGTTTTATCCCCCAACTATAAAGAATTATCACGTCATATGTGGCTTCAATTGCGAAACATTACGCTATCTGAAGGCCACCCAAGTGAAACCGGCCAAAGCTACTTGTTAATATTTTGTTATTCCAGTCGTCTATCAATATGAGTCATAATACAAGCACCTATAAATAATCTCTGCAGTATCATCAGAGTATAATTTTAGACGCAGTTTATGTACTGTATTAAAAAAATGACGCAAGGAAATGAATAAATGACGTAAACAGATAAATTATTTATTTTATTGGTACATGATGGATGACGTATAATCAGGCGATTAATATACTGCATTATGAGTGATTAAATTAGCTGGCTTTATCTGAGTAAATACAAATATTTATGACACAATATCTTTTTCATGTCATGACAGGGAAAATTGGTCATGCCATAGAAGTGAAGTGGCATGATTTATGTTAATAGTACTGCACTAAATCATCATCATCTTCCTGCCCTTGTCCCATGTTACTTGGGGTCGGCGCAACACGTTTTCTTCTTCCATACCATCCTGTCTCCCGTCACTTCATTACTGACGCCCTTTTCTTTCATATCACTCCTCACACAGTCCATCCATCTTTCCTTTGGCCGTCCCTTCCCTCTCCATCCATCCACATCTATATTCATAACTCTTTTAGTAACCCTCCCTCTCCATCCATTCACATCTATATTCATAACTCTTTTAGTAACATGCGTTTCATCCCTCCTCATCACATGACCATACCAGGACAAACGGTTATAGTACTGCACCAAATATAATGGTTTATTCATATGGCGAAAATTAACTGGGCTACGTCACCAGATGGCGCGATATACATCGATTTGTTATTGAATTGTGTGTAAAATATACATTTTCTAGATATGATCATAAAAAAATAATGTTCTTGTTTAATCAATTCTCTTAAGCACAAAATTAAGGCATATTGGGCTCTTCATTCACAGTTCAAAGGTTATTTGAACGGATAATTTAAAATTGATTCCAATAGATGGCGCCGTTTTAAATTTCTGAGGTATGACACTCGATTTTTTAAATTTGTATTGGAACACATTTTGGTACAATGAAACTGTAAAAACGTGCAAAATATACTATAAAACAAATCGTCACTGTATTTAATGAAAAAAAATTGTCACGAACTGAGAAAACCTTTATACTTGCAAGTTGCTGCTAACACCATCTATAGCCGTGGAACGGAACCGAACGCGATCAAAGTACTTATAAAAATAATCAGCTTAATCAGACGAAAAACGCTAGTTACGTCGGCACGATTTCTTTGTAAGGGATGAGGCATCTGTATGCTAGTATTATATTATCTGTGGCTACGTAAACAACAGCCGATCCGAACAAACTACCGACAACCGTTACAAACTATTTTTTTTCTTTCCCAAGGTTTGGAACACATGCACAAGCGTCACATAGTGTACAGAGATCTGAAGCCGGCGAACATTCTTCTCGACGAGCATGGACACGTCAGAATATCGGATCTCGGTCTCGCTTGCGACTTCTCCAAAAAGAAACCGCACGCTAGTGTGTAAGTATCCTTATTTTAACCTTAGAAACAATGTGGTTTATATAGCTCACAAAAAAAGCATGCTGAAGTGGCAATGAGCCGGCAATATTAGCCGTTAAACCGATGCCCGTTGGGCTAAACGTGTTCTTGAGTGGAGACTGCGTATTGGTACACGTAGGGTGGAATGTCTTCAGGCTAGGTGAAGCGGTGATCTTCACAGACTGGTAGCAGCTGGATTTGTGTTGCCGAAAGTCGAAATAAATGATGTGCGATTGGAGAGGTCTATGTCCAGCTGTGGACTGCTATAGGCTTAATGATGATAACGCAAAAACAATGGAATGCAACAGAATATCAATAAAAAACATATACAGATTGAGTTTTTATTTGGGCGTGGATGGCCAAATCCGAAACTAAGAGTAATAGCGGCAAACACTCATAGGATTCAAAAATCTAACTTGATTTTTGATCAGATTTAGCAGATTGACCAGAATTTGATTCTTATTAGCGACACCATCGAATGGTGTAATAATACAGCATTTGTTTTTTTTTTAATCAACGTGTTCCATTCCTGACTAGGAATATCATCATCATTTCAGCCGAAAGACGTCCACTGCTGGACATAGGCCTCCCCCAGGCGTCGCCACATTGACCGATCCCGTGCGTCTCGCATCCAGCGCTTGCCCGCAACCTTAACCAGGTCATCGGTCCACTTAGTAGGAGGCCTTCCAACGTATCGTCTGCCGATTCGCAGTCGCCATTCCAGAACTTTACTTTTTCACTTTTTAGCAGGAATATTGATTTTTGAAAATCCAATGTTGCGGTATTAGTTTTCACTAAAATCGGCCTCGTGACTCCTTTGAGTATATGCCGATATTCCTCTTAGGATTTAGGATTTGGCCGTCCAGGCCTACTTAAATAAATCATCCTGTATATTCTGTCCTTATCGCCACTAATTTCAAGAGCTGCAACAAATGGCCCTGTGAACGCAATCAAATAGTTTAGTAAGACTACATTTATTCAAATTATTGTTATTATTAATTAAAAATAACCCACGCGATCGCTGCATTATGTCGATATGAAATAATTGAGGATAATATTACTATGTATAGGCTATATAACGGCCGTAATATGCTTGTTTAGGAATCAATTGACGTATTAATGCACTATGTTATGTTATGTCCGTGTACACACACTAGTCGCTCTTGTGTAATCCTAGCATAATTATTCTAGTTGCCTTGACTTGTAGTTAAATGTTTATAAATTGATTGTTGATGATGCTCTAGACCAGGGGTTCCCAAACTTATTTTGTCTACTGCCCACATTTAAAATAAATAATTTTTATCGGCCCCATTTTTTCACCTACTTAAAAACCACTATAACTTCAAATTAAATTAATCAATTATTGTGAGCTATATTAGCGGAGATTAAACATTAATTCTAAACGAGACTTTTACTATAACTCGCAAGAGTTAATTTGAAACCTGAGCGCAGTAGGTAATACACAACGGCGCTCAGGTCTCAAGTTAACTCTTACGGGCTACACCTGCCAATGAGAATGATTATTGAAAAGCAACTTTATTGTATTCAGAGAATCATTTATTCAAAATATTCAAAATTCTGGTTATTTAACAAAAACTTGTTAAAACATGATTGCCCGCGGTTTACTATCTAAGAGTACTAATAACTATTAAAATGCGAAAGTATGTCTGTTGCCTTTTCATTTGTTTGTTTGTGTCTACTTTCATTACGAAACGGAGCGACCGATTGACATGATTTTTGTTTTATATATTCAATAAAACAGGACAGATATATGAACTACGCGGAGAGTAATATCGAACCGAGTTTGAGCAATCTCTTAACTAATATTAGTTGATGTTCACAAGTTGTAGTTGAGAGTCGAGAGCTCATGCAGTCGGTGTCTAAGAGGCCTCCTAGCTAAATGAAATTACAAATCACCCCCCAAGCTTCTACACAACGCCCCCATTTTGTTCTGGGTCTCTTACCGCCCCCCTTTAGGCCTGCAGCGCCCACAAAGGGGCGTTATCGTCCACTTTGGGAAAGGCTGATCTAGACTGATCTTTGTGAAAATATTTAACCCTTAATAACACGCGTGGGGTCGGATTGACCTCAGCGTTACAATCAATCGGTCAAATTTCATTGCCTTGACTTGTAGTTAAACGTTTGTAAATTAATTGTTGATGTTGGTCCAGACTGCTCTTTGTGAAAATATTTAACCCTCAATTACTCGCGTGGGGTCTGATTGACCACAGCGTACAATCAATCGGTCATATTTCGTTGCCTTGACTTGCTGGTTATAAATTAATTATTGATGTTGATTCAGACTGATTTGTGAACATTTTTTTATAGAGATTTACAAAGACTTATCACATTTTTTACACAAGTAATATTTTTGAATAGTACTGTATGTAGCATTGAAAAAGTGATTCACTTCATTTCTGACGTGTGTAAGATGTATCTATCGCTGAGTTTATTGCAAATACCGTTATTTTATAATAAATCGTAAACTCTTTCTTCTCGATAAGACAAGGATACATTGGAATTTGTATGATTTTTCGGGTTCCGTATCTCGAAAGGAAAAAAACGGAACACTTTATAGGATCACTTGGTGGTCCGTCCGTCCGTCCGTCTGTCTGCCAAGACCCTTTTTCTCAGGAACACGTGGAGGTATCAAGCTGAAATTTATATCAAATACTCAAGTCTACTGTTCCATAAAGCAGTGAAAAATCAAATTTCTAAGCCAACGAAATCAAAAGATACAGCCGTTTATGTCGCAAATTTGCGCAAATTTTCGACACTCGCAAGGGAATCAAAACCTACAGGGTACTTCCCGTGAACTCAGAATCTTGAAATTTGGTACGAAGCAACGTCTTATAGCACTGATAAAGGAATAAATGCGAAAACCGTACATTTTTAGTTACATCATATAATAAAAATATTTTTATTAATTTTAAACTTACTACCCCTTTCCTCATGAACGCGTAGACGTATTAAATTGAAATGCATATCAAATACTCAGGTCTATAATACCTTTAAGCTGAGGTTTGTACGGAACCCTATGAGCGCGAGTCTGACTCGCACTTGGCCGGTTTTATTTATTGAAACTATCTGTCCACAATATGTGTTAATCTCGCAAGATTTATTACAAAGTTTCGTCGTTTGCAATAATGTGGCAAATCCATCGTAAAGATTGGTTTACCAGACGGGTAATCCCCTGCTATGCCAATGCACTATCGTTGGCTTGTTTAATGGAAGCTGTTAACTCACAGATAAAATAATTCAGATTATTCTATGACGTACAGGTTTTACCTACCAAGGACGTTTATCATATTTTCGCTTACAATTGATCAGAAACAGTATAAACTGAGGGAGTCCCGTATACCTAAGAATTTTAATAGTTTGACGTCAAACTGAATTTTATAAATGATAAAAATAACACATTCAATTATTGTTGGTTTGTGACCACAAGAATAAATAAATAGGTTTGTGGTCACAAGTTTGAATGCAGATAACTTGCGGGCGAAATGTTTTTAGGTTTTCCTACATAACATTCTGTACATAACAAGCCATCCATCCATATTCGGCTATGAAATATTATGTACTATACTTTTTCTAAGAACACTCCTGCTATGAAAGGCCACATATTGACAATCTGTCTCGGGTCATAAAAAAAAACCGGCCAAGTGCGAGTCGGACTCGCGCATGAAGGGTTCCGTACTTAGTAAATTGCGGTTTACGATTTAAGACGTATTAAAAAAAACTACTTACTAGATTACTTCGTAGCAGGTGGCGTTCTGTAGTTTCTGCCTACCCCCATGGGAAAAAGGCGTGAGTTTATGTATGTATGTACTTACTAGATCTCGTTGAAACCAATTTTCGGTGGAAGTTTACATGGTACATCATATATTTTTTTTAGTTTAGTTTCTCTTATTTTAGAAGTTACAGGACACACACACACACACATTTTACCACTTTGGAAGTGTCTCTCGGGCAAACTATTCAGTTCTATTTCTATCATTTTTGAAGACCTATCCATAGATACCCCACGTATGGGTTTGATGAAAAACATTTTTGAGTTTAAGTTCTAAAGTTCTAAACCCCCAAAATGTATAGCATTTTTTTCTATTTTTGTGTGAAAATCTTAATGCGGTTCACAGAATACATCTTACTTACCAAGTTTCAACAGCATAGTTCTTATAGTTTCGGAAAAAAGTGACTGTGACATACGGACGGACAGACAGACAGACATGACGAATCCATAAGGGTTCCGTTTTTTGCCATTTGGCTACGGAACCCTAAAAATATCGATTAAACAATATTGAGAAAAGTAATTGCTGTATGATGATTTCTAACTGATGTAGCACGCTGGATTAATCTGGTACCAATCTGTCTTTAAGTCAAGAGTGAATAGGTTACTTCTAGGCAACCGTGCTTCACCGTCGACCACATCATCGCTTACCATCAGGTGAGATAGTGGTCAAGCGCGAGCCTATAATTTATATTAAAAAAAAAGAAACAATCTAAATGAGGAATATATATCTGTTGTGAAGGTGTTGATGATGACAGTAGAAAACTGCTAGAAAAGGTATCTATTTGAAATAACCGTAATCTCTCCTTATTTCCAGGGGTACTCACGGCTACATGGCACCCGAAGTCCTTTCAAAAGGCACCGGCTACGATTCTTCCGCCGATTGGTTCAGCTTTGGCTGCATGCTGTACAAGCTGCTGAAGGGACACTCGCCATTCCGCCAACACAAGACCAAGGACAAGCACGAAATCGATAGAATGACGCTTACCATGGTAAGACTTATTGAATTTACATATGTATCTGTATATACAGCCACATGCACAACTGTAGCAATTTCTCTCTGTCTTTGCCCTCTAAACGCTTCTTAAGGTTACACTAGTCGAAAATTCTTCGTAGTCTAGCGATTACACCACTGTTTGACGATGTACGTTCAAAATAAAAAATGATATCAATTTGTCTCATCATTATTTAGTCCTGTATGGAAACAAAAAGTAAAACAAAAATATATTTGGAAGTATGAGCGTCGAAAGTGCCATGTTTCAACACTAATTTTAACGCATCTTTGGGCGGAAATAAATACCATAATAAGAAGGAAAATTGCAAAACGGCCTCCATACAGGGATAGATTAGTAATTCAACAATGCAAATAATTTTATTTTGAAAATATACATTTAGTCGTTTTTTCATGATATCTATACTCCCAAAGGTCTGTTTATAAAATTTCGCGGGCTCGTTTTCGTCCTAAATCATCATCCATTTCGATACAAATTTGAAAAACTGCTAATTCGTACGCAAACTAGCTTCTTACTGCTCATCACAGCATCTATCTCTTTCGCACGTGTTGTCAGATGAGATAGCATGCATTTTAACCTCGCGCACAAAATAGTTCGTGCCTTCGACTAGTTCAACCTTAAGAGCGTTTTTCCTCTGGCAAATTTATAAACCTTTCTACACCTACAATATTTCTACACTGATACCACAGAATAAATATACAAACAGTATGGAAACTGCCCACAAACATGAGAAATGTGGCTCGCACTAATGACAGCACTGCAGAAGTGCCTTAATGGTCTCGTCGGTGCGTATGTTTATGTGAGTGTGCCGTTTCGAGCGTTTGTAGATAGTTTCCATACTGTTTGTATATCTTTACTGTGCTGATACTATTCTTTTAAATATTCCTTTGTAAAACTTTTCTAATGTTCTTACAGTACTTTTAAATCACTGTATCATATTCATATGCAACAATCATTAATCAATGTTAAGATATGATTCCATGCTTTCGAAAAATATGTATAGATTAGCTTGTAAACAAGTTGTTGATAACGCGCTTTGACACTTATAAAAACGCTGCTACATAGCGCTGAATACACTTAAAAATCAGTTACTCCCGAATATAAATAGGATTAGCTTACCGAACCCAGAATACCAGTGAATTTAGTCAAAATTTCTATGATGAAAGTAAAAGATGGAATCATGTCTGCAATAGACTTACGATGTCTTCCAGAATGTGGAGCTGCCGGAGTCGTTCAGCCCTAGTCTGAAGAGCTTGCTTGAAGGTTTGCTGCAAAGAGACATCAACAAGCGACTTGGGTGCAAGGGAAGAGGGTATGTACACTATATTTTAACAATAATACATAATGGTTGTGGGACACCCATCTAATAAACAAAAGAAACATAAAAACTAAACACATGTATAATAAACGTAAAAAATTGGGATGTAGTGCCTTTTTAAATGAATTTATTATTATCTATCTACTATATCAAAAAAAAAACGGGTTTTCCTCCCTGACGCTATAACTCCAGAACGCACGAACCGATTTCCACGGTTTTGCATTCGTTGGAAAGGTCTCAGGCTCCGTGAGGTTTATAGGTAGGGTAGGGTAGGGTAGGGTAGGTAGGGTAGATAAATGTTTGGTCTTTTTATGGCAAAACAAAGTTTGCCGGGTCAGCTAGTACTGTATAATATTATAAAGCTGAAGAGTTTGTACTGGTTGGAATTGAAAAATTATTTTGGTGTTGGATATTCCATTTATCGAGGAAGGTTATAGGTTATATAACATCACGGTACGACCAATAGAAGCGGAGCATAAACGAAAAATTTTGCAAAAACTGGCAAAATTATTCCTTTTTGAGAGCTCCCGTTGCGTGCGCTGCGCAAGCGGTTAAAGTAACGCAACATTCATGTATGTAGGTTAGGTAGGGTAGGGTAAGTAGGTAGCCAGTTGACGGGAGCGAAGCCGCGTGGGACAGCTATTTATTATATAATGTTATTTATCCCAACAAAAAATCAAAACCCATACTCAGAAGTTGCATGTTCAACCGCTATACCAACGAAACAATTAAATAACAGTAAATAGCATTTAGCCCACCCCGGCCGGGCTAGCACGGCCTAACGAAATACTTTGACGATGCTCACTTGCAGTTTTACAACAATATATCCACCGGTTGACATAACCACTCCAAAAAGTATCCACAACGGCGCTGCCCGCATCCAATAAATTCCTGTGGCTTTTACTAGGTCATCGATAGGACTGCCGGGCGAACAGGCAGGCTAAATGATAATGATAAATGATTTTATTTCTGTAATTTGGTTTGTACAAACGATTTTTCATGTCTAACATTTTTTTTTTTTTTAAACTAGATGAGGTCGGCGTTTCCTATCTGAATACTCTGAGAAGAAAGGCCGAAACAAACTCAGAGGTCATAGTCTCTTTTAAAGTCCTGACAAAATCTTGGTTCGATCATGTGAAGACCATGTAGACTGATGTCTGAAATGGTCTTTTGAGGCAAGAACCAGCCAGATTGAGTGGACCTGTCCAGTCAGTGCACGCATTTGTCAATAACCGAGCAGCTCAACTCAGAATTTAAGGAGCTCAACGATTCGACGAACAATACCAAAGAAAGGACATTCGGGTAGGCCGCATAAACTACTCAAACTGCCAGACCATGATTAAAAACTAAGATAAATTAAAAAACAAAATAATGATCCACATAGTCTTCACATTCACAATAATTAAAATAAAATAATATAATACTTTAAAAAGTAAATATTCTTGTCATTGCAAGAAAAGGCAAAGGCGAAAGGCTTGAGTTGCACATTTTTATCACAGTTTGGGAGCAAAAACCGTGATGCAATGCGTGACTCAAGCCTGTCACAGAGGCCGTGTTCGCCCGGCAGTTCTATCGACGACCCAGTAAAAGCCACAGGCATTTATTGTATGCGGGCAGCTCTGTTGTGTATACTTTTTGGAGTGGTTATGTCAACCGGTGGATATATTGTTGTAAAACTTCAAGTGAGCATAGCCAAAGTATTTCGCTCAAAAATGACATGTTACAAGCTAGAAAGTATGGATATTAGTATTAAAAATACTTTCTTCAAAGCATTGTAGCTTAACTTAATTTAGGTCAGAGACTATTTTGCAATTCTGAACTTTCTATTTTAGTGAGTCAGAAATTAAGAATGCCTCTTATGCAAAAGTTTTTTTCTCTCTCTGACGCACATTCAATTCACGAGAATTCTGAGAGATCATGGAAGAAGGAAAAATTAATTGCTTACTTATGACGAACGTCAGACAATACCGTTATAAGCGGATCTATGCAACAAGGTGGAAAAACCTATAAATCATTTTGAAATATATGAATGCTATTTGCACCCGTATTGCTTTTATAAGGTTTTTTTATCTAGTTATGTCTACGTCAAATCTACTACGTCAGAGTGTAGGGGCTACAAAATTTTATTCATATTTTTTTTTTTTATCTCCTTTATATCTTTACATAAGTAGAAAAATAGAAGCCCCTTTCTCAATTTTAAGTAATTTATATTGTCCTACTGCTGAACTGTAGTAAATTTCGTGTCGAGCATAAAAAGTCGACATTTTAACACGAGCGATGTAGCTACATGCGAGTGTAATAAAGCCTTTTTATGCTCGACACGAACGATTCTTTTTCTACTATCTGATGAGCTTACTCAATTAAATGCAAATAAGTTCCAACAACAATTTATTAGAAACGTTCAGACTTAAAACCACAGACTATATACACACAATCAACGCTCGCTTTTTCGAGAGGTAATAGGTTCAGTATCTTTCTGCCAGTTACATAATGATCCATACAATAGTTATTTATGCTACAACTGCGGAAGGTAGGTGACAAAATGTGGTGTGAAATCATCTTACGTACGTGTATCATACAACATTTTACTATGCATTGTGCGAGGAAATAAATAAATTAATAACATGAAATTAATAAAATGGCGGGCTTATTTAAGCGCGTTCAGCATAGCCACAGATTAACTAATAGCTCCTCGGGCATATCTACTGCGCATGTGCGAATAGCTGTCACATCGTAACGCAATAAGGCACGAGCAAAATATACGTTCTGCCAAACATATTTAATTAATATTTAAAATTAATTTATTGATCAAAATCTAAATCTAGAGTAATTAAAAACGCCTAAAATAAAGTATTAGTTTTATTTTACCTTTTATATGAATGATAATCTGTACATAAGTAATTTTTAAAACTTTTCTCAAATAATAAAAACTCTATGCGTCGGGCTAACGTTGGAGTTAAAAATTAAAAAATTACAGGAAAGTAAAAAGCACTAGTGAATAAAAGTGACACTTTCCGCACAGTTTGGCTGCTTGGAAAACCGCTCTTTTCGAGGACATGCATTGTAAAAGTCATTTCGTAACCGTTATTATGTAATTTTGTAAAAAAAAATAAACTTCTGTCTAAATGTTCATATTTCGAAACGAATTTCTTAGGCAATGTGTTACATATTAGACAAGGTAGTAGAAAAAGATCTTTTCCCTCTGCCCGATATGTGGTGTTCTCCTGCCAATCAGAATCTAGTAAATCGCCCGCCAGCGTTTACGCCTCCCTTAGCGGATTCCGGCTGTGTAGCCCGTGTGTCCTGATGCATTCTAAATTATATGGCCTACCCAATCCTACTTAATTCCCTTGCCTTCTTAACTCCTTATTAGGTCAGAGTGTAGGAAAGAAAAGAAAGAAAGAAAAATCTTTTATTATCGACGACGCATACCAAAAAATAACAAAAATCTTAAATATAATCATTACAAAGTATGCGTCACAACTACGCAAAACGGTCATCGCTCAGCATTATGCTGGGACTCATGTGCGAGACAGAGCCACAGCGCAGGTTTTCAGCGATAGCCAGTGTCGACTGGGTGACTCCGAAAACCAATGAAACCTTAGTGGCAAATGACGGAGCGAAAAATCTCCCTCTACCCAATATGTGGTGTTCTCCTGCCAATCAGAATCTAGTAAATCGAATCTTAAGTTATCCGCCAGCGTTTCCGCCTCCCTCAGCGGACTCCGCCTATGTAAGCCATCTGTCTTGGTGCAATCTACATTATATGGCCCACCCAATCCCACTTACTTCTCTTGTCTTAACTCCTAATAAATTATTTTGGTTTTCCTTTTTCCAGTGCGGAGGAAGTGAAAGAGCACGTATTCTTCGCGGGCATTGACTGGCAGCAAGTGTACCACCAGAAATACACGCCACCATTGATCCCTCCGCGCGGGGAAGTCAACGCTGCAGACGCCTTCGACATTGGCAGCTTTGATGAGGAGGATACTAAGGGCATTAAGGTAACTATCGACAAACTTTTGGCTATTGCAGCAAGCAATCTGCCTATAAAAGAAACTCTTTAGTGTCTGTCCCTATGAGAACTGACAAGATCTGTATTTTTTGATTCAAGACTTTAGGGACCAACATCTCCTATATTGGGAGTTCAGATACATACTCGTCATCATCATCATCATATCAGCCGAAAGACGTCCACTGCTGGACAGAAGCCTCCCCCAAGCGTCGCCACATTGACTGATCCCGTGCGTCCCGCATCCAGCGTATCCCCGCAACCTTCACCAGGGCATCAGTCCACCTGGTGGGAGGCTTTCCAACGCAACGTCTTCTGGTTCACGGTCGCCACTCCAGAACTATTCTGCCCCATCGGCCATCCGTTCTGCGAGCAATGTGCCCTACCCACTGCCACTTAAATTTGCTATTCTTCGGGCTGTGTCGGTAACCCTGGTTCTCTTGCGGATCTCTACATTTCTGATTCGATCACGCAAGTAAACGCCGAGAATAGCCCTCTCCATTGCCCTTTGGGTGACTGTAAGTTTTTTGATGAGGCCTATTGTGAGCGACCTCGTCTCAGAGCCATAGGCTATCACTGGCAACACTCACTGGTCATAGACTTTCGTCTTAAGACACTTTGGTATGTTGGGCGAGAAGATACCGTTCAACTTCCCGAACGCTGCCCAGCCGAGTCGGATTCGACGGTTGACCTCTTTCTCGAAGTTGGCCCTAGCCTACTGGATCGTTTGTCCTAGGTAGACATAGTCGTCAACAAATTCGAGTGTAGAGTCTTCGATCTTGATAGGAGTGGGTGTCCATGTTCATCTTAAGATCCACCAGGCAATCAAAGGTGGTGAAGAGATAACTTAGCAGGTGGTGGTATTGATATCTAAAATCGGGAGACAGCGATGAAGCCTAAAAGTCTTGCAGGAACTAAAATGTTGAATACAGGCCTGTGGATCACAAAGCCAGGAGGCAACACTTGGGCCCATGAGCAATGCTGCGACTCTTGGATCCTACAAGGTCTATACCCTCGAAACCGCGGCAGCGGTAGCTAGGGGTCTGTTATTTGGGATACCGATCCCCGTATAGGTGGAAAGTGACACAAGCATGCACAACTTACAATTACTACTCACATTTGTTCTCGTGGTGGTCTCCTGGTCCCGTGTCCAATCTCATGTCCAGTCGAGGGTTATAGGGAAAAAATATATAAATAAATTTGGGATAACCGACGCGGTCAGGACAGACAACTATTTACGTTCCTGACTAAAACACTTCGCTGCGTGCGAAATATATACCCAAACAAATGCACGGGCAACTCACAGTAACTCGCGAATCGCGAACGTAATTTCTAGTAACGATGGGTTGATTATATATCAATTACAAAAAAAAACAAAGCAAGACCCTCATATCACGTCTCGCGCTATCATTCACATTGTCAAGACTTCAAGATGAGCCTTGAAGTATTTTATTCTATGTTGCCAAAATCTTCCGCTATCATCTTACAAATAATAAAATATCTTTGTCATGTTCCAGTTGACAGAAGCCGATCAGATGCAATACAAAGACTTCCCGCTAGTGATATCGGAGCGCTGGCAGTCCGAGGTGGCTGAAACTGTGTTCGAGACCATAAACCAGGAGGCCGACAAAATGGAGCAGAAGAAGAAGGCCAAGCAGAAACAGAAGTTCGATGCTGATGAGAAAGGTTTGGACCAGTTCTGTTCAAGTTGTATAGGTGTTTCGGGGGTTGTTTCGGTATTTGTAACGACATATGACGTTATGGCAGGCCAAGTCTTACATGGCGGGACGAGCTCGACTCCTACCGAATCAACTGTTCAGCAAGAGCAGTAAACAGAATTTAGTGGAAAAGGTAGAGGAATTTGCCCTGCATTTGAACAGTTATCGGTTTGGACGGCAAAAATTAGATGTATTTTATAAGTGGGTTGTGATTTCATGTAATATACTGGTGTTCATACTACCATGCATGCTGGCAAAAGCTTCGATGAAGTATACACCTAGATATAGGATCCCATACAAAACAGATCTTTAAAACTGACGCCAATTGGGTTTAGGTAATTCTAAGAATTGTACTTGGAATAAATATACATTAATGCAAATTCAACCTTAAATGCAATGTTTAAAGTTGCATTCACAAAACGATGTACAAAAAGCAATAAAAAAATTATGAGCTCAATACAAATTAAGTCTTACACCCAAGTATTAAAGACTAAATTACAATAAGCCAAAAAAAAAACAATTCGAAATTCGAATTTTTAAAATTTATGTTCGAGCTTGAACAAGGAATGAGTGCAGTCGAAACGTTCAATTATTTTTTTATATCATCGATCTATAAAAATACTAGATTAAGAATCAGGAACGAAAATAAGTAGCTCAAATGGCCACAAACACTTAACTACCTATATTTCTATACTATAAAAATCAATTGCTCTTCGTTGGTCTCGCTTAAACTCAAAAACGGCTGGATCGATTTCAATAATATTTTTTTTTGTTATGTCCGCTCGAATAAAGAGACAGTTTAAAAAAAATCCGTTGTCACTTTCCTGCCGCGTACAATTATGTTAGAAAATGTTTCAATAAAGTTTTTCCACATGTAAGAAGAACATTACGCTGATGGTATTTTAGTATAGATTACAGCCTGGTTTTACTAACGAGTCGTTGTGTGCTTTGAAATTCAAAAGAATTAATTTATTCTTTAGTAATTGAGAAGATTTCTATTAGACGTAAAAAACAGGGATCACTAAAAAAAAAAGCTTTACAAACTACTCCATTCATTCTATGTTCCAGAACAGTCAATGTTTGTTACAATAGTTGGCGCGTTCGCTTTGCCGACGCAAACGTTGGTCAAACAATCATAATATTTGGTAATTAATTCATATTTTCTATTAAATTCGGTTTTTACTTTATGAAAAACACTTAATGATATAAACTTACCGAAAAAAAGATATTCCTTCCAAAATCAAGGTGTTACGGTGGTTATTTTCACAGTTTTTGAACGCACATGGCGGCATTTTTAAGGTATTAATGTTGGCTATGATTGGACCATACTAATTTTGAAATAGGGCCACAAACGTACTTGTGGCCCAATTTTTCGGCCCGTTTTTGAAGCGCTGACCGGGAATCTAGGTGTATTCTTCATCGAAGGGCAAAAGGGTTATTATCTATGACTGTTTCGTGATTTCATAGGAATCTCTGAAATAATTCGAGCAACATTTTATTGTATTGTAAGTGTAAATGTTTTATTAGTGGCAGAAAAACGAAAATTCTTAAAATTTTGTTATGCGGTATCTTGTGATATTGTGACGATTTGGAAAATACGAGAGAATAAGTAGCAGATTTTAATATTAAGTACGGGACTGGGTGTTTCCTGTATTGAACTTCCTTGTTTTTGCTACCAGACCTTTCGTGTCACCATAATCAGCTCATTATGATATTTAAAACAAAATTTGGTGTATTCAAATTAAGCTGATGCCACTATTTGGACGTCAAAAGCAACATGTGATTGCATACCACTTTCTAGTTTTTACAAGAAAAGAGGTTTTTCTATGTATTATCTCCAAGTCTTCTATGTATCGTTTCGGAAGTTAGTGTCAAAAAGCGAAAAACAATAGATAGATACCAATACAAAGACACCGAGTTCCGAAAAGAAAGTATTACTTTGGAAATCGGTTTTTTTTTATTTAAAAGTTTTAGGTATTATTTTATTGACACTACAAATATCTTCCAGAATCGGACTGCATACTGCACGGATACATCAAGAAGTTGGGCGGCCCATTCGCGAGCGCATGGCAGACACGCTACGCCAAGCTGTACCCCAACCGGCTGGAGCTCCACCTCGAGAACAGCGCCAAGCCAGAGATGATCCTGCTGGACTCTGTCGAGGATGTGTCCTCTGACCTCGTGTCCGTCAAGGGAGAACAGTGCATTGTGCTGAGGACCAGGAACGATACTAAGATCGTGCTCACTAATACTGTAAGGATTTTAGTTTTATTTTAATAATGGGATGTATTTAATAGCACTTTAAAATAGTAATACATCTATAATTTAGTATTATCACTTTAATAAACATGAACTAAATTTACAAAATAAATATTCACTAAAAAGTAATAATTTCATAAACAACATAATTAAAATACCTACAAAAATAATGGTTTGCACTATAACAGTGTCGAAAACCAACTCCGAAACCAGTTAGTTTCTGAACGCACATTAAAATGTCAGAATAGGTAATTACAATAACTATTTAAGACCCTGGTCGACAGAGCTTGTCTCGTTCACTTCAGCTCCCGTCATCTCCTTCGAATTTAACCTATCCGTGTCGGGGTGCCCTAAGTTCCCGAGCTCGCTTCGCTCGCTCTTAGTCTAATTCATTGTCTGTAATTATCGAATTGCCCAACCGCTATGTAGCAATATTAGAAGCATTGGCAACGATTACTTTTATAGTTCATTCAATGTGAAACATTATTTTAAAAGTGCGTTTATATATTCCCCTTAAATAATTATTTCTGGAAATTCTTCCGGTTTTGGATCGGCAAGTGCAAGTGATAGTGAATTTGGAAATATGCTCCTGCTTCATTTTTTACTTCAGGACCATAGTTTTTTCTGTCAAATTGAAGAACATTTTTGATAATACTGATTTTTTTGCAGGATGAAATCGGGCTCAAGGAATGGGCGCTGTCGCTGCGCTCGGCACACAAGTGCTCGCAGGAGCTGCTGGCGTCCATGGCGCGCAAGGCCGGCAAGATCTACGGCACGGACGGCGCCAAGGACGCCATGTCGCTGGTGCGGCCGCCCGCGCCGCAGCCGTCGCCGGCGCTGGCGCGGGCGCCCAACGGGGCCAACTAGCATGAGCTTGTCGCGCCCAACAAGGGCGCGAAGATGTTCCGCCGCTCCAAGAGTGCGGCGCAACTCATCAAGTGAGCGAGCGCTCGGCCGCCCCGCTCGGAGCGCTCGGACCGCTCGTACCGCTCGCAGCGCTCGGACCGCTCGTACCGCTCGCAGCGCTCACGCACGCACAGTTGACGCGCGCCATGAACTCTTAGTGACTCTTTAGGACTGCCAATTATTAATAAAAATGAATGCTGATCGCATTTTATTGTTGTACGAATTAATGTGATAGGACCGATCAAATTAAAAAGTACGATATATAAATATATATTTCGTTTACCTCCAGTGATTTTCGATTGTGGATAAATAGTAACTTTTGTAATCGTTTGCACCGATTGAATTTTGTAATTATTAACGTAACGTTCTGGATGTTGTATTTAACTCTGTGGTAGGTATTGTAAAAATTTAATAACTTATAATTCGAGTAGATAAGCATAGCGACTACCTATATGTGTTTGTGCAATAGATCAAAAATATATTAAATAAAGTAATAAAACGTAATGAGTAATCAGTCGAGTCGGTTAAAATTAGTGAGAGTCTTGACAATTTTAATGCAATTGGATTGTTCGTTGTGCGTATAATATAGAAGCTTCAAATTAATCGATTTATATCGTAATTAGAAATTCTAGCACTTTGGTTACGACTCTGATAATATAATATATTGCACACAGTGGAGATGTTCTACGAGCTACGTTGTGTTTTCTCCGGTTGCTCTCTTGCGGTCTGTCTGAGTTAACTGTTACAAATAGTTCCTTTAAATATAACGTAACGCGGAACAATTTGTTTATTTATTGTAATGGTACTTAAATATAACACTTGTCTGTTGTGTTCGAAACCAACTGTTCATATTAAGTTTCAACATTATTTATATATAAATATAGAAAAAGTGTAAGTAGATCTAATAAAAATCTCTTTTCATATATAATATTTAGAGGCAATACTTTTCTAACAACATTTAGGTGTGATTAATAACAATAGTTGTAAAGGCAATATTTAGATGAGAAATAATTAAAGCATGTTCAATGTCCATGAATTTATGTGGGAACCATTTTAGTTAGTATTTATTCCATAGACGATTTATTATGGCCTGGCCACGATGACATTTGTATGTTTTATAATAATTGTATAGCAATGCAAATTTTAGTTATTAATTGTTTACAAGTCTGATGCAGATTTAGTTTATTTTATGATCATGATGGTGTTGCATTCGTTGCCATGATTGTTTTATAGGCTTATATATTGTATCTTATGATTTTCCATATTCATGATGAGTCAATGACGTAATTTAAGAAACTGAGCAATACTTGGAACATGGTTATCAGGGTGAGATGTAAATTTCAACTCATATGTCTTCATTTTTAGACTCTTCCGATACTGAATTATTAAGTACAGTTTATTGAAAATTTTGTAAAATATTCTTTCTTTTTTGTGTGAGGATGTGGGCCACCTCTGAGAATCTCACAGGCCTCTGACTTATATAAGTCCTGGTTTCCTCACAATGTTTTCCTTCACCGTTGCTTATGAAGTCCAAAATAAACTTGGAAAGTACATAAGAATTTTGAAAAAGTCAAATTGGTATAAGTTATCGGCACGTAACTGACCAATCACCATATAGAGCGAACGGAATGTGGATGCCACGTGATTGGTCAGTCGATCCTTGTGTCAACTGAGCAACCAATCGCGCGCTTTGAACGGTGATAAACGTTCCCCGCGTCCCGCTTGGTAACCAAAGAGACCTAAAAAACGACTTGTGCTCATCTAACGGCTATTGCCAAGTTACGTATACTTGCGATTCTTATTAACAGTATGCCAAGCATTGCTTTGCTTCTTATTTTTACAATTTAGTTACATATGCATTGATTCAGCATGCGGGCGATGTATATTTAATCAAATTAATCCACGGATAAAATAATATTACATCGTTTTGTTATAGAATTTAGATGCTAGTCAAATAAATTTTACTACATTTATTGATTTTAATGGAACTAAGTAAATTATATGTATAATGTAATAGCTATTACAGCTAAACAGTATTATAGGTTAGTTGTTTTCTTGATAAAATCTTTCTATTGTGATATGTTTCAAACGTTTGCATAGAATAGATGTATCTGTGACAGTAGTAATCTTTCTCCTGGCGTGAAGTCTCATCCCATACAAAGAAACTGTCCCGACGTACTGTACTGATTATACTGATTATTTGATTATTAGATGGTGATCTATCTATCGCCGTGGAACGGAACCGAACGCGATCGATTTACAAAAAATAATCGGTATAATCAGATGAAAAACGCTAGTTACGTCGGCACGGTTTCTTTGTATGGGATGAGGCATCTGTATGCTAGTATTATATTATCTGTGCTCCTGGTATATTTTCTTCATGTACGAATATATCTAGTACGAGCTTAGTTGCTGTTCACGTAATGAAATACCGCTTTAAAATATTTAATTGCTATAGAAAACAAGCATGATATATTGGCTATGAGACGTAGTATTAGTTTAATACATAAAAACTCCAAAAAAACTTGTGTTGCATTTGCAAAATCCTTTACGAATTTGAAGGCCAAAGTAGTCGGGGATAATCAACATTCCGGTATGCCAAATTAGATTGTAATGGTGGTAATGATGCATTTAAAAGTTTTTATTTATTTACTGCGCACAATATTGTTCGCCCCCATTTATTGAGAGCTAATAGATTGCTTCCCTATGCTGACACAAGAGTTTAAATTGTAATGTGGATAGGCACCGGCTATGTCTGCATCAGACAAACTGTTACATACCTCTGTTAGAAAATATTTTTATTGTGAACCTACATAATGTGTAGTAAATTGTTTATTTAATCACTTGTTTGTTTTAATTTCTGCTAAGAATATCGCAGTCCATCTATCCGCAGGTTGATTTTAGCTAAGTTGTGTCGAGTTGTGTTTTTTAGGTATTTGTTAGATAATTTTCTGGGCTTGCCTCAAACAAAAAAGAAAATATTTAGGGTTAGACGCAATCTACCTACACTACTTACATAAATAAACATATTCATTTTTCTACTACCTTGTCTATTAAGTAACACATTGCCTAAGAAAATCGTTTCGTAATATGAACATTTAGACACACGATTATAAAATAAAATTAGATATAAGTGTAATATATTTTTGAAATCACCTCTTAAAACCCTTTATTTTTGATACCCCTCACGAAGGGTTTGGAAGACAAAAAAAATTTGGGCCCCCACAATATGGCACCTAAAATCCGCCATTTTTCTATTGTCCAATTTTAATGTAGCCTATGACACTCGCAGTGTTAAGACGAATCGATTGACGTATGAATCATCAAAATCGGCCAACGCGTTTGGTCTCTGGAACGCCATATAGGAACAAACAAACATACATACATACATATACTGATAAACAGATTACCCTCCTTCGGCAGTCGGGTAAAAAAACAAAATTACATACATAATATAATAACATTTACGAAAGGATTTTTGTATGGAGTTTTTAATATCAAGTAACTGGCAGAATGATACTGAACCTGTTACCTCTCGAAGAAGCGCGCGTTGATTGTGTTTATATAGTCTGTGGTTTTTAGTCTGAACGTTTCTAATAAATTGTTGTTGGAACTTATTTGCATTTAATTAAGTAAGCTCATCAGGCAGTGGAAAAAGAATCGTTCGTATCTTCCATAAAGAGTACATACAGTTTCATAGAACCAGTTGTAATGGACACCGACTTCGAAAAAGAAAGTTATTTTTCACTTTGTAGTGTTTTTAGTTGGAAGTCGGTAGTAGTTTTTTGTAAAAAAGTTTCTTTATTTTTCACTTTTTACCCGACTGCCGAAGGAGGGTAATGTGTTTAACAGTCTATGTATGTATGTATTCCTATATGGCGTTATGGCCGATTTTGATGATTCATACGTCAATCGATTCACATACATACATTGGCTACATTAAAATTGGACAATAGAATAATGGCGGATTTTGGGGCCCAATTTTTTTATTCTTCCAAACCCATCGTGTGGGGTATCAAAATAAAGGGTTTTAAGAGGTGATTTCAAAAATATATAACACGTATATGTTTAAATGAATCTTAATCGAAAAAAAAACTAACTAAAAAGTTATAAATAAAAAAACTTAATTCAAAAAATCAAAAAACCCGACTGCTTCAAAAGCGAACTAAAAAGTCGAAAACAAGGAAAAAATGATGCTGTGCAGGCGTAGGTTTACAATTTTTAGTTCGCTTTTGAAGCAGTCGGGTTTTTTGATTTTTGAATTGAGTTTTTTTTTGTTGTACCTATTAAGCAAGTCTTAAGTAAGGTACTTATAATGCCAGAATAGATTACCCGAAAACCATGAAACATGAACATAACCGGTGAAATGAGAGTGTACCATGGTGAACTGTACACATCTGCGTACCCCTTTTGATCGTACGGGCATGATGTTATGTTAAGAAATGGCATAAACAATAAACAGACATGCGATTGCAGCAATCCCGAGAGATTTCCCGTTATTTATTGAAGAATTCTGTTGTATATCTCCGAAGTTCTTATCATACTCATACCAAATGAAAAAAATATTTTCAAAATCGGTCCTCTATTGACGGAGATATCGGTAAATTTAAATAATAAAATAAAAACAAGAATGAAGTCGAACATAGTCTCCTCCTTTTTGGAAAGTCAGTTATCAAGTAAAATTACAAAATTTAAAAACCCCCGATTCTAACAGTAAATCGCTCACAACTATTGAACGCCTGAACTGATTTAATTCAAACATAGCTAAGAACACTCGACAAAATCACCTTTCAAACAAAAAAAACTAAATCAAAATCGGTTCATCCATATAGGCGCTATGTTGCCACAGACAGACAACACTAGCAACACCCCTCTTTTTCCGGCGGGGGTTAAAATAGTTTCTAGGGACAAGTAATTTTATAGCCGTATCACACGCTCAGATTTAGTACGGGCGGGCCACGGATATTGTACGCTGCCGTACCATATCCGACCATGTGTAGAGTGTTCCGCCGGACATTATTATTATTAATTGAATCCGCTCGAGGAGCTCGTGGCTAAATAATAACAGCCGCACGGGTCGATCTTCAAGTTTAAGCAACGCTTGCCGAGGTCGGTCCGTGGATGGTTGACCATTTTCAACATACCGAGTTTTCTCCGTGCCTCGGAAAGCACGCTAAGCCGTTGGTCCCGGCTGTCACTTGAAGATCTTTGACAGCCGTTACGAGTAGTCAGAGCCTTGAGATCTGACACCAGTCAAGACTGGTGACGGTGCAAGCCAAGGGGTACAGGGTTACCCAGTTACTGGGTTGTGGAGGTCAGATAGGCAGTCGCTCCGTGTAAAACACTGGTACTCAGCTGAATCCGGTAAGACTGGAAGCCGACCCCAACAAAAATTGGGAAAAGGCTAAGCAGATGATGAATCCGCCTCGGTCCGCTTGTTTGCACATCGGGTATCCCCTTAGATGTCCACCAGGCAGGCCGAAAATCACCCATGTGTCCGGGTACCCTGGCGCCTTTTGCGCTATGGGCGCGGTGTCAGTAAATCGTCGATTTCTCGGAAGTTTTGTATGGGAACCATGTATGAAACTTATGTTGTTACAATCTCTATGAAATAAGCTATCATATTCCAAATGGATTTATCCAGTTTTACCTTGTAAGTATTGGTAATTGTTGTGTAAAGTCAGTGTAAGGGATTTTTTTTCCAGTTTCGTGTATAAAAGGAGATAGAAATAAAAAAATAAACCATTATTTCATAAAGTTTTAATTTTATTTACAGGAATACACCCTATTTCACAATAATCAATCAAAATTACACACCCCCCGATACATTTTTTCATCCCACGAGAATTACAAACTTTTCAAAAAAAAAATAATGCAAATTGGCAGGGTGGACAGTTGGTGGCTGTTTTTTTTTTATTCGAATTTGTTTCGTTACCACTACAATTAAATGCATTATTTCTGTTGTTAATTAACGTAGCATTGTAAATAACAACAGTTTGATATAGTCATATTTGCAAAAATAAGAAATAAAAAATAAAATATTCGCACGCAGAAAAAAATAAACAACAATGTCGGACGGCGTTCGTTGAAATACGTATATCTGCTGGAATTTAGGCCAAATACAAAAAAAAACTATTAAAAACAGTTCAAAACTTACCGTTCCATGTATTTCCAGCAGAAAACAACAGCCACTCAAAATAAAAAAACTAAATTTTTAATCACAAAAAGTTTGAGCACGGCCCCTTGTGCTGTCAAAAATGGCGACCGCCCGATGCACAGATTTAATAAATAAATATTACGGTCTTGGGCGGATCCAAAGACCAGCGGGGTATTTTTTTTTCATAATTGTCTATTAAAGTATCGAATGAAACCAAGATTTGTCGAGAATATCCTCCTTACTGACATATTTCAAGCCAAAAACAAGAACAGCCATAGAATATCAAAAATTGGCAGAGAGGCCGACTGGACATTTGAGCGACCGATGACAGCTGGCAGAGAGGCAGAGTGGACATCGGAAGGGGTATGGTCTGCTCCGTACCAAATCCGGACGTGTGTACGGTTGCCGGTTGTTTGGGCCTTACCAACCACGGTTATGATATCTCTTTAGCTATAACACTTCACTTTCTACATGTAGTTATTTTCCCAACTCGTCTCAAGCTCAGATCAAATAAAAAGTCAAGATGGAACGTTGCAAACAACAAAGTGAAGCCGTTTCAAACTATGCCTTGCCGTATAAATACCTACACAATTACACGTGCACACGTACAACGAAACTATCCCTTAGCTTGTCAGTCGAGCTTTATTATTGGATCTGTGAGCTCGAATGATAAGCTAAGGCGTAATTTCGTTGTACGTGAGTGCGTGTAATTGAGTATTTGTACGGCAAGGCATAGTTTGAACCGGCGTCACTTTATTGTTTGCAACGTTCCATCTTGATTTTTTATTTGATCTGAGGTCTCAAGTCGTATTTCGTCTCTTTTCCCAACTCGTCCGATGCTTATACAACTAGCTTCTAACCGCGGCTTCGCCCGCGATCAAAAATAAAAAAAAATGCCCCGATCGCCACTAAACTTTACAGGATTACTCGCTGGATCTTAAGATTGTCTGAAAATTTCATTAAAATCGGTCCGGCCGTTTTTTTTTTAAATTCTCTGATTCGTCCCAGTGATGAGACCAGTGTCGCGCCGCTGCCGCGGCTCCACCGCTACGCCATCCAGTATCCGAGCTGGCCAGAATTCGCCCTTCCGGCATTTTCTCGGACAACGCAACGTAGAGACGCGGCGATGGGGGATTAGATTAATTATTATTTGTAGTTAATTATATGTACCTGGGGTTTGTTCTGAGAGGAATCTTCAATATATTGAGAGGTTTGCTTCGCTTAAATCGGCTTTTAGTTCTTACTAGCTCGCACCATGATTCAGCTCGCCATCTGTTGGTTTAAAGTAAATTGATTTCCACCATTCTACCCACAGAACAGATAAAAGAGACCTCTTTTATTAGTTCTGTAATTCTACCTATATATTTAAGTATTGTAATGTGAGTTTGAGTTAAATAATACTCCAAGAGAATGCTTGAGACCTATATTTAAAATAACACACGACACACAACAATGTTACAAAAAAAAACAAATGAGGGTAGCAGGAAAAAAAAATGTTAAGCCTATCTTACGCTAAGCAGATACTGTGAAATAACAATTCTATACGTTAACTACTGACTACTTACTTGCTTAACACTTGTACAAAACTAAATGAATGATATCAAAACAAGATGTGAAAGTAAAACGTAAACAATAACAATGGAAAAAAACTAAACAGACTATCGGCTATAAATGCGTGAAGCGCTATAAGCAAAGTAACTCAACGAACAACACGGCACACTGGTAATTTTCCGTATTACGAAAGCACCACCGAGTATGACGTATCGCACGCAGAGCGCTCAACCTGCTTGGGAAGTTGTTCCGAGTCGTCGGATGCAATGCCCGCGCAGAGTCGAACTGCCCGGCCGGCCGGAGCACGCCTTTTATACCTGCGGGGCGCTTACGCGGCGCGCGTAAGTGTGCGTATGTGTCGAGGCCTGCGAATGTATGCAGGCGGGCGCTCATTGTTTACTTCGTTATAGTCTCCCCCTCTGGCTCCGAAGTCGTCTCGACGAGGAAGGCAGGCTCGAAGATTCCTTTCGTGGTCGTCCTCGAACTGGTTTCGGTAACTGAGTGGTGGTAACTTCAACAGAGGTAAGTGGCTCAGCTGTTTTAGGTGGTCGTCCACGCTTTCGAATTGGCAGAGCTGGTGTTGGTAGTGGTCTATTAGTGTCACCTTGGAAAGGGCGTAAGGCAGATGAATGGTATAGCCCTACACTCTGGTCTGGCGTTTTGGGATCTGCGACATGGTAAGAGCTTGGTCCATGATTCCTCAAAATGATATAAGGCCCATCTCGGCGTGGGGCAAGTTTTGAGCTGAATCCTTGGGCGGTCTTACTTAGGGTGTGTGAATCAACGAGGACTTGATCTCCAGGTTTATATTTAGGGCTTGGTCTTCTGCTTTTATCTACGTATTCCTTCCGCTTTTCTTCTTTCCCTTCCTGTACTTCTTTAACTCTTTTTAATGTTTCAGCTAATACTAACAGTTTAGGTGTAATTTCAGGAATAATATTTTCAGACAAGATTATTTCACGGAGATCGTGTTCATTGTCATCGGGCGTTCTTAACTGTCGACCGAAGGTAAGGTATGCTGGAGTATGCTCAGTTGAGGAACAAACTGCAGTGTTCATGGCAAATCTAATACTTGGTAGTTTCTCTGACCAGGTCCGTTGATCATCTCCAACAAGAATGGCGAGTTGTGTTTTGAGATCCCGATTACGACGTTCTACCGGATTAGTTTCGGGATGGTAGACGGGCGTAAAGGCATGCTTAATGTCCAAACAATAGGCTACTTGCTGCATAACAGCGCTGACAAACTGAGTGCCATTGTCACTGATCATTCGTCTTGGCATGCCGTATCTCAAAAATACTTCATTAATGAGAGTCATCGCGCAATTCGTTGCAGTGGCATGTTCTAATGCAAATAATTCTATCCATCTAGAAGCAAGGTCTTCAACGATGAGTATCCAGGACATTCCATTAGATGACGCAGGTAATGGACCAAATAGATCAAAAGCGACTACTTCAAACCTTTTGTTCATTGCAGTTGTTTGAAGAAGTCCAGCTGGTTTCATATTCGACGGTTTGTATCTTTGACATGACAAACAGTTGCGAATGTAGTTCTCAATGTCCTTCCTCATGCCTTTCCAATAATACCGTTGAGCTATCCTAGCAAGTGTTTTGTCTGTACCGTAATGACCGGCAGTAGGTTCATCATGATATGCAGATATTACATGGGTTTGTTCGTGTTCAGGCACAAGAAGCTGACTGTTATCATTATCACCATCAGGATTATAGCGGTATAGTAAACCGTTATTCATGATATAACCCTTTTGACACCAGTAGCGTGCTTCTTCTTCATTATTATTCTCAAATGCCTTTACTATCTTTTCTATGTCTTTGTCTTTCATTTGTGCTTCTCTTATTTCTTTAGGACTCTTTCTTGGCGTATCTACCACAATACTACATATCCCACAGCTTTCTTTAGTATCAGCAGCACAATTAGGGCGAGACAACGCATCAGCTACAACGTTCGTCTTTCCAGTAATGTACTTTATTGTGATATCATACGGCTGAAGCTGAAGAGCCCATCTTGCTAAACGTCCAGTTGGGGATTTCAATGACATTAGCCATTTAAGTGCCTGATGATCCGTCAGGATTGTAATAGGCGTCCCTTCTATATATCCTCTAAACTTGTTAAGTGCCCATATAACTGCGAGTGCCTCACGTTCAGTCGTAGAGTAATTTCTTTCGGCTTGATTTAGCAATCGACTAGCGTATTCTACGGGGTGTTCGTGTTCTCCCTCCCCCTGCACAAGAACTGCACCGATAGCGTAGTTGCTGGCATCAGTTTTAATAATATAGGGTTTTGAGTCATTTGCTTGAAGTAAAACGGGACTAGTTGTGAGAAGTTTTTTGAGGTCATCAAAGGCAGTTTTCTGTTCTTCCTCCCACAGCCATTTAGCCTGTTTCTTAGTTAGCCGGGTTAAAGGTTCGGCAACTTTAGCAAATCCAGGAATGAATCTTCTATACCAGGAACACATTTGCAAAAACGAAAGTAAATGTTTTAAATTAGTAGGTGCAGGCATGTTGACAATCGCATTTACTTTGTTAGGATCCATTTCTAAGCCTCTTGGGGTAATATAATGCCCGAGGTACTTAACCCTTGAACAACAGAATTTGCATTTCTCCCTATTGGCTGTCAGGTTATATTCTTGAAATCTAGCAAAGACATCTTGAAGGTCGCTTAGATGTTGCTCGAATGTTGGAGACAGGACAATCAGATCGTCGATGTATATACACAATTTAACATGGCTCAGCGACACGCGGAATCCATCCATCAATCGTTGGAACGTGGCTGGGGCATTGCGCAAACCGAAGGGCATCCTTAGAAATTTGTACATGCCAAATGGTGTTACAAAAGCAGTTTTACACTGGTCCTCCTCCTTCACTTTTATTTGCCAATAGCCCGCACGAAGGTCTATTGTGGACATGTACGGCGTAGGTTTGGCATCGTGCAGAAGATCGTCTATGCGAGGTAGTGGATACACATCCGGTGTAGTAACCGCATTGAGTTGACGATAGTCAATGCAAACTCGTGTTCCACCATCTTTCTTAGGAACCATAACTACCGGCGCTGACCACGGAGAGTTGCATGGCTCTATTATCCCCTCTGAAAGCATTCTGCTTATTTCCTCTCTCAGGATTTGAGCTTTCGCAGGCGGCAAGCGATATGGCGGGACGGAAGTTGGTCTTTGATCACCTGTGTCAATACAGTGCTCCGTTTGGGTTGTGGGTTTCCCATTAGGAACAAATGCATCTGCATTTCTTTCTAAAAACTGTTGTATGCGTACAAGCTCCTTGTCACTTAGAACACACTCAGACTCTTCGGCATCTATCGCTGAGATATCCGTACTTGGCGAATTGAACAAGCATCTGGATACTGGTGACAGTTCTATAGTGCTTTCTGCTATCGACCTTCTAGCATCTTGATACAATGCATCTACTACTGGTGAGTGGCCATCAAACAGTCGTTGACGCTTACTTGGTGGAGTAGAAAATTCTATTGGCACTATTGGGCCATACTTTGGTGTCTGTGGACGTACTGCACTAGCTTGACAAATCTCCATGTTTGTAGGTGCGTCGATACCAACTAGCAGCTCACTTTGCGATTGTATAGTTGCATTTTGGTTTACGTTAGAAGAACACACACTCACTATGGGACCATAGGGTCGGATCAATTGTTGTTCGACATGACTCGATGTTGAATCTTGCGGAGTAACACTATTTCCTGATAAACTTGACATAGGAGAAATTATATCTGGTAGACTAGCGATACAAATCAAGTCAGTGATCATTCTCTCGCAGATATCTTCTTGTTTCAAGTCATAGACTTTCGCAGGATCATCTAGAAATCGACATGTTAGCTGAGGTAAGTTGAGAATCATCATAGCATCTTCGATAAAACCAACTCCCAGTAATGTCTTGTTATTTTTCGCATAAGGTAACACTACGAAAGTAGTATTGATTATTCTTCCATAAATAGTAACAGGCGCTGTAACAGTCAAGACAGACTGCATTTTTGGGATTCCATCGGCCAATGTTATGTTCATAGTTTCCTCTCTGAACTTATATCCGTCTCGCTTCAGACAAATGAAAAGTTGATACGAGGCTACACTTGATTTGGCACAAGTATCTACGAATCCAGTACCTTTTATGCCACCAATACTAATCGGTACTATTGGCCTAAGGCGTTTGACGCTAGTGGTGCTTAAGGAACAGAAATTGATGTCTTCTGTCCCCACGCGCTGATTATTACACTTTGGACAGCGACTTCGCACGACACCTGGTTCGCCGCATCCGTAGCATGAAAATTTTGGCTTCACTTTATCATCAGGTTTAGATTCTGGCTTCCCTGTAGGTTTCTGCTGTTCAGCCTTCTGACGTTTTCTGCAGACATCTATAGTGTGTCCTGGTAGTCTGCAGTAATTGCATCTGGTTTTGGCCTTGGGTGTGTTTACTGAAGTTTTAGGCATCTGCTTTTCCTCAGTCTTCTCTCCCAAATTACGCTCAATCTCTCTAGCCTTTTGTAATAAATCATCAAAATTTTCAATGGTTTCTCTAGAAATCTTTTCCCTTATATCGAAACGCAGCTGGCCGAATATTAAGTCAATCTCCTGCTGCTCGGTATGACCTGGTGCAGGAAATTCGGCTATGAGGGCACGTTTTCCAGCTATGAAAATTTCTGTTAACGTGTCCTCCTTTTGCTTTTCTTCTACAACCTCCTGATATAATTTATACGCCAACTTCTTGGGCGCAAATGCGTGCCGTAGGCGTTCTTCAAATTGACTCCATTTCCTTACTTGTTTTTTAATGCCGTGCCACCAAGTAGCAGCATCACCAGATAAAATTAATGGCAGCCCTGTAAGTGCGTCTTCGTCTTCTATGTGCTCCACCTTCTTGAATACACACACCGCCGCTAAGAAAGATTCGACCTCAGAAGCGCTCTTATTGCCACTAAATTTCACTGGACATCTTACCATCGAACTTTTGTGCTTAGACCCTGAAGCAACTGCTGCCAGCAGTTGTTGAAACTGTTCAGATGACATCGTTATTGATGATGAGGCTGAAGCGGAACCACTCTTGTTACCATCCATTGTGACCTTTTCCTTCCCCTTCTGCGGGTTGTCTTGTATTGTAAACCTCTGTGTTCGTGCTGTTGGTCTAGGTCTCAGGTTTTTCTCTGGAGGCCCCACGTTGGGCGCCAGATTGTAATGTGAGTTTGAGTTAAATAATACTCCAAGAGAATGCTTGAGACCTATATTTAAAATAACACACGACACACAACAATGTTACAAAAAAAAACAAATGAGGGTAGCAGGAAAAAAAAATGTTAAGCCTATCTTACGCTAAGCAGATACTGTGAAATAACAATTCTATACGTTAACTACTGACTACTTACTTGCTTAACACTTGTACAAAACTAAATGAATGATATCAAAACAAGATGTGAAAGTAAAACGTAAACAATAACAATGGAAAAAAACTAAACAGACTATCGGCTATAAATGCGTGAAGCGCTATAAGCAAAGTAACTCAACGAACAACACGGCACACTGGTAATTTTCCGTATTACGAAAGCACCACCGAGTATGACGTATCGCACGCAGAGCGCTCAACCTGCTTGGGAAGTTGTTCCGAGTCGTCGGATGCAATGCCCGCGCAGAGTCGAACTGCCCGGCCGGCCGGAGCACGCCTTTTATACCTGCGGGGCGCTTACGCGGCGCGCGTAAGTGTGCGTATGTGTCGAGGCCTGCGAATGTATGCAGGCGGGCGCTCATTGTTTACTTCGTTATAGTATGCAATTATGTATATGTTATAATGTTTCTGGTGTCTTAAGTGATTAATTAGTCAGTTACATACTCTACGAGATACGAGTCATCGTAGTTTGTTGGGTATTACCTAAGGAGTTGATCACAGCCAGGTCTGCAAATCAACCGCCTGCTATCTCTTTGTATACAACAGGACTAATTCTCATAATATATTAAAGAGTCAACCACAGCCAGGTCTGGGTTATTGACTTTGTAAGAGAGACTTCGTATTGGAGTACCGAAGGTTTCCTCTAACGGGCTGATCACGGCCTTTCGCCCAGTCCAATTATAGTGAGGTTAAGAGTTAACTGCAGCCAGGTCTGCCAATTAACCTCACGAGGTTTTCGCATTGCAGTATCGAAAGACCCTAGAACGTACCAGAACTTACACGGACGTTCTAAGAAAACCAGGAGCCCTAATTAGCTTCTGGAGGGAGGTGGGCTGGCTGGAATAATCCACCCAACGGCTGCCATGGCCCACGCACAATGGTCCAGCTGAAGGACGACCCTTTAACATAGAACATAGAAGACCTCTTAATGTAACCAACTTCCAAGAGCATCACAAACTTTCATAAAGTTAATTAGGAAAATCTAGAGTTTAGGCATTTAGGTGGGGAACCTCTACACTATTGTCTTAGTGCTACCACTTAGCTTATATTTCTCTCAAATGAACCGCTACCAGGTTGGACGTCTCCATCAAACACTAATCACTTTACTTTGCACTAATTAGTTAAGTTACATTTGGTGTAGTTCAAATGACACAAAATGAAGCGGCAAACGCCATGCCCATAGACTTCCTAGAGATTTTACTTAAGTGTGAGTAGTAAGTGTTTACCATAACCATAAACTATAAATATTCTTTATCTATGGTGATCGCTCTATGGGTTTGGTATTGCCTAGTTTGTTACAGGTTTCGCTCTAACAATATTAATTTGACTCTGTTACCTGTTTACGTCGCAACAAGTAGTAGTACTCCATGCATGATCGAACTTGCGCTTGATACAAGTTAAGCAGCCGTTCTGGCTTGAAGTACCGTCTCACCTTCGCAAGGTTCCCTAACATTTTGGCAGCCAGCTGAGCTTTGGCCTGAATGTAGACATGGAACAAAATTGAGGGTCGATTGCAGTATCGAAAGACCCCAGAACGTACCAGAACTTACACGTGCAAGAAACTAAAGATAATCCATTATCGGAACGGTGTCATCCGCCCGTACCATGTCGGAGCGTGTGTAAGCGAGAAATTTGTGGGTGGGGTTAGTCCGCCCGTACCTGTGTTCTATGTTAGGGAGGTTTGGTTTCCGCATTTAGTCCTTCAGGTGGACCATTGTGCGTGGGCCATGGCGGTCGTTTGGTGGTTATTCCAACCAGAATTCTCAGAACATCTGTGTAAGATCTGGGTGACCCGAGGGTTTGTGTCCTTATCTGGGTGACACCTGTGCATTCAAAGAGAACATGTGCGACGGTTTCCACAGCCTCCATGCATGCCCTGCACAGAGGACTGTCCGTTATGCCTTTTGTGAGGCCATTCCTGTCCAGGCTACTATCCAAGTCTGTCATAGCTTCTTTGGACTGCCTGCAGCCCGGTATCGAGGTCCACCAGTTCTCCGCCTGTGTCTGGGTGAATTCCTGCGTATTTGGTTGCAGGGGATGGGTACAACAGGTTCGGGTCCATAGACCGCCGTACTGGATCCACGTCTCGCAAGCTCATCAGCCGCGTCGTTGCCCAGCGATCCGCTGTGTCCCTTTATCCATTGCAGTGTCACCGTGTTACGACTAGATACAGTTATTTGTTCTAGTGCGTTGTGAGTTTGTGACATTCTAGGTAGTATTAGTTTCGATGTAATATATTTTCTCCGTAAGGATTGGAGGACTGAGACGCTGACGCTGACGCTGGCGTATGTTGGTGTCCGTAACCCTCCTGGCTTCTAGGGCGTGGACCGCTTTTATGATGCCCACACAATCCGCCTGATAGACGGTGTTGAACACTCATAGAGGGCTGGATATGTTTATATTGAGGTCGTGTGAGAAGACTCCGACTCCTGTACCGGATTTGGTCTTCGATCCGTCGGTGTATACTCTCATCTCTTTCGGGCCTGAGTAGTCACACTGTTCTTCTGTTAGTATTATGTTGTAGTTGTGTTAGTAGTGTGTCGAGAATTAGCTTACCTCCGATTTTACCGAGGCCACATATACTGTTGTTCCTGATCCACGGCTCTTGGATCAGAGCGATGGTTCTAGGTTTTACCTCCAATGCCCTGCGTAAGCTAGCCGTTGCAGTCTGGCTATGCTAGAGGTTGGTTTGGATAATGTTAAGGGGCGGCGATGGAAGTGGAGTGGAGTGAATCGGAGATGGATCCATCGGATAGTCCCTCCGTCTTCACCTCTCTGTAGTTGTCGTGTCGGCCGCCCTGCGACAAGGCAAGGAGCTGCTCGTTCCAGCCAGGTGATGAGGGCGGTATGGTGTCGGTGTCGTCGGCCATTGCCGCTCGGACCATCGCCTCGTCGAGTTGGATAATTTCCGTGTCGCTTGTCTGAGTCGTCGTCGGTTCTGACGTCTGTTCTGTCGGTTTCCCGTCTGTGCTGTCAGTCTGGGTGTCGGAGGGTGGGTCGTGGGCCAGAAGCGCACGTATACCACCCGCTCGGTTGCATTAGAAGCAAGGAGTAAAGGCAAGGGGTAAACGCAAAGAGTTTAAACTCTATCCAACCGACCAAATCGGCCAATCACTAGCGAGATAAATTACCGCTGGTTGGTCTCGTGGCGTGACTTCTAAACGCCTAGCGAGCATCGCTAAGTGAGTATAACTTTGTTAGTTCTTGTCGTTGCTACAAACTTGTGTGTGAGAATACTCGCCAGCAGTGTGAACAGCCAGCAATCGACTATTAATAGCGAGCTTCAGCGAGAAAATAGTAGATAGCTAATCGCTTACTCGTCGGCGGTGGGACAAGTGTATTTTGTGAGGGATCACAAAATATTTTTTTTGGCTGAAGTTTGTTAGAATAACTAAAAACTTTTTTGAGACAGACATTTTTGACCATAGATATATTCTATATTGAAAAAACAAACCGATCCCCATTGAGTAGAATAGATAATAATCCCAGTTGATATTAAGTTAAACATATTAAATTCGCAATATAGAGATCACAAACAGACTATAGCGCCACCTGCGCCACATAAAAAACGAACCTGGTGAGGTAAAAGTGAAATTAACAAAATCATTCTGATGCTGTTTAGGATGTGTTTTTTGTTTACTGACAGCGCGTCACCTAGGACTGACTGTAGTGGAGCATTTAATAGAGTAATCTTTGGTGGAGCAATGAGCAAGCTCCCCTGGCACGTTGTTGGAAACCGATGCTCGCGACTTCCTCACCGGTGTGCAAGTCTGACCAGATTTTTGAGCGCAAACGAAACAAAAGGAGTACCTATGTAAGGTTCGAAGCAGGGGTTCTGTAGTTTCTGCTTATCCCCATAGGTAAAAGTTAATTATTATAAAAACAATAAACCCGACTGGTAAAAATGCATTAGTTCAAAAAAAAAGAGTAAAACAAGTGGTACCTATATATATTTTAAGCATTAAATACTATGAGGTGCTGGCAGCGGTGACAAACGAAGGTTTTTCAAAAAAATTTGGCGCCTGCATCACCTCATAATAATTAATGTATAAATAATATTCTCTAGTACTTGTTTTCCCTTTTCAGTTAATTAATTTTTAGTAGTCTGGGTTTTTTTTTATAATAATTTGTTTTTTATTGCACTTTTTAGTTTTAGTTCGTTCTCCAAATAAGTTATTGTGGTAAATGATTATTTATTGTGCTATCAAATTTACGCTTATCTTGAATTTGTGCCAAAATAGGAACATACATATTTTTAGAATAGCAGCGTTTTACCTTCAAATAAAACGCTTGTTGTGTCCGGAGACTCATTCGGGGTCATAATTATAGCTACCGCAGAACGGAAACTTCCTGGAGTAGCCTCGATTCCTGCTTCCTTCAAAACAGACTTAACCCAACCTGCCAAAATAGTTCTAGTTGCTGGCTTAGGTTTTCCACATGCAGAAACAAATAATCTATCACTAGAACAAGTTAAACGACGCGGTTTTCCAATTTCTATAAGTTTTTTAAGCCAATGCACAGGATCAAGAGCCGCACTTTCGGAATTACCTAACAACTTCCACCCAGACTGTACATGAGTTTCAGAATCAGTTTTCGAACCAAAATGCGGCCACAACATGCTATTCTCACTTACGATACACCTGTCTGACGAAACACTCAGTAATGTTAAATCGTGTACCTACCCTACGCCCTGAACATAACAACAGTAGCACTGCACAAACTCTTGAAATTTCAAATAGACTTTGATTTTGAAGAGGTCTACTGCTCAACCAACCTACCAAAGACTGAGGGTCCCAAACAGGGGGTGGACACTTTTTAGGCTGTTGCAATGCAATTGCCTTAACCATCTGTTTAACCAAAATGTTCGAACTTAATCGGGCCTCACTTTTTGCATTGCACAAATAAGACACAACAGATATATGAAGTAAAATAGTTCGCTAAGACAGTTTTTCTTATAAGTGTAAATCCGCCAAATATCGTGCCAAATCACTACCGGAAGGATTTGTAAAATTTACATTTAACTTAGCACACCAATCCAACCATCTCTGCCATGCTGGTCTGTATGTATTCAAAGTAGATGACCTCCAACCTTCTTTGAGCAGACACCTTTGTTCTTCAGACCACTCACCTAGGGTTTAGACCACCCCCACATTTCCACACTTCTAGGTGCAGCGGCTGCCTGGTCCTCATGTCTACTAGGACTTTCGATAACCTGTGAATCGTGAATGGTGGTGCGATCGCTCTGTTCTACAAATTGCTCTCCAGAATGCTCGAGACCACTTTGGTGCGACTACAGGAATACACCTCGAGCCTGATTTAGATGCATCAAGACACGGGGTATCAAACTTGGAGGAGGAAAGACCCAAGCGAGACGAAAATCCCATTTGAATGCGAACGCGTTGTGCCTCCATGATCGCCGATCTCGTTGATCTAGAGTCACATAACGCGGGACTACGTGAGCCATGCTGGAAGCAAACAGATCTATTTGGGGAACACCCCACTTTGCAAAGACAACGCTGGTGAACTCGGGCAGCAGATGCCATTCCTGTAACCTCGAGTGACGTGACAGACCGTCTGCGACGTTGTTGTACCTGCCTGGAATGTGATGGGGAATTACATGAATATCGTACTTCTGAAGAATGCGAAAAATTTGATATTTAAACATCATTAGGATCTGCGACTTGTTTCCCCCCTCCTTCCTTAAGTAAGCTACTACCGCTTTGTTGTCGCACTGCAAAAGAAGAGATGTATGACTCAGAGACGGAGCGAATTCTAACAAACATTTTAGAATGGTTAACATCTCTTTGTGATTCGAATGAAGCTGCTCTTCTCCTTCTGTCCATTTGCCCAAAACGTGAAGATCGTTCAACTCCGCCCCCCAACCTGAATCTGCTGCATCTGTGGTCAAAAAGCTATTTACCTGTGGAGAATGAAGCCTGGACTTCTCCACACAGTGAACCTTCCACCACCTCAGTTCTGCCAGCACCTCTGCAGGTAAAGGGTAGGTCGACTCACATGGCATTTTCAAGACTATGTTGCATTAAGACAGTAGTTGGCGAACGACCCATCGGAACTACCAGACGAGCGAAATTCTGAACGCCTATAATACTCTGTATTTCTCGAAGAGACGCCTTCCGCCGTCTCAGCAACTTTGACAGAACGATTTTCATGCTGCGAATTCGTTTAGCGGTAAAAAAAAAAATGATTTGACCAGCAGCCTAATTGCGTAAGTAAATTCGGCAACGGAAAGAATCTGGTTCTTTCCCAAAAACAAACACACATAAAAGTTGAATAAAGATTCAACTTTTTTGTGTATTTGTGTGTTTCCTTTGCCGAATTCACTTACACAATTAGGCTGAAGGGATTCCACATCAACCCCAGATATTCTATTATTTTCTGAGGGATAAGAATCGACTTCTCCCTGTTTACCTGCCAACCCAACTGACAGAGAGTTTGAAGAACAATTTCGACGTGTTTTATAAGTGTTGTTCTGTCCTGTGCTACTGTAATCGTCGAGAAAAACCACAACTCGAATGCCAAGGTTCCTGAAAATCTCAGCAGTCCAGTTGGTCAGCGATGCAAACACTTTGGGCGCTGTCGCCAGGCCAAATGGCAAACAAGACATTTGCAGTAATCGGTTTCGATACAGTAGACGGAGAAAACAACGGTGAGCAGGTGCAACACTTTCGTGGTTGTAAGCTTGCCGGAGGTCTATTTTAGCCATCCAGTCCCTTTCCTGAATGAAATTTGGAACCCGATTTACCGAAATCAAACGAAACTTGCTTATCTTTAGATAATTGTTCAAACTCTTTAAGTTGAAAATAGGACGGTAGGTTCCGTCGCTTTTGAGGATCAGAAAGAAATTTGAGACAAAACTTGGAGTTAGGCATACTCTAAAATTTTCTGTTTCACCAAATTTCGAATTACTGTGTCCATCTGCGGAGATGGTTGTGTGAGATTGCACCGTTTTAACAGCCTTGGCGAGACCAGAGGCGGTTTCTTTTGGAATGGTATTCGATAACCCTTCACTATTTTTATTATTGGTTCTGGAGCTCTCAATCTCTTCCATTCCGTAACATGATTTTGTAAGCAACCCCTCCAGAAATCCCGATCCGAGTCAGAACTTTCTATTAAATTTACCTCGTGGTATATTGTTCTGCGGTTCGTCTCTTCGAAAACGAGAGGGCTGGAAAAAAAAAAGGTTGTCCAGCTTGCTGTCCTCTTGGTTGAGGACGAAAATTTTTGGATTATTATTAAAAGGGTTAATTGCTGGATAATTATAAAAGGCTTCAACACTCTGTGGAGGAGTCAGTGTGGAAGGGCGAATGGACGATCGATATCCACTAGGCCGAGGGTACGCCGCCTGGGGTCAAGTGGTCTTCTTTTCTTGCCCAGAAATATTTAATTTATTCATATAAAAAAAATTGTTGACACCGCCGTTATTTTTTAAAAATTCGGTAAAAGGTACTTTATAAAACAAAAATTCACTTGACGGCGGTATCTTCTCCAAACATTGTTTAAATGATTGATCTCTTAATTGCTTAATGAACACTTCAAGTCTTTGTTTTACTATATCGGCCCTACGGCCACAAACTAACTGTATATAATCACGTGAAATCTTTTGGTAATCACCGGAAAAAACTTCTTGTAATTATAATGTCAATTGGTCTGGGTCCATGTAGCAAGTATCTTTAGCCCAGTCAACTATCTGCCGAAAACTTTGCTGCATGGCCTCGCTTTGCATTACAAGCCCTTTAGTTACAGCACAAAGAAATCTATCCGCTGAGGGTAGATGGCTAACTTTTTCAAATGACTTGCCTTCATCGTTTACTTCAACCACATATCTGACATTATTCCAATTATCATTACTAAAATATTGAATCGAATTTAATAACTCCAACTGATTAGATGGAGTAGCAATAAAAGCTGGCTCCTTTAATTGCGTTGCCAAATCAAAATCTAATGATTGAGACGTTGCAGGATCTGATACGAGTTCAGACAGTCTGTCTGGAACAGGTTGCTCTTGTGCCATTACCGAATAATTATCACCACACATCGGATTACCACCCTCATAATTTTCATTTTCCTGTACAGTCTCCAGATCCGACGGTTGCGACTCAGAAGAACTTGAGGAACTTGACGAGTCCGATGACGAATTGGAATCCTTACGATTACGCGCATGTACACTGTCTGCCATCGTAACAAAATCTAATAAATAAGCTACTAAACGAACTAAACGAACGTTAACAACGTCAACTTTTAAAAGATGTGACGAAAAACAGGACGCCAATGAACGAGTTGGCGCGCTGCAGCCACCTGGTGAACGAAAGCAGAATTACGTCATCACAGTGTTGCTTGGATATATAGATGTGACACGGAAACGGAAGATGCTAGACTTAAATTATGTTTATATGACCCCGAATGAGGCCGAAGGACACAATGACCTATTTGGTAGCTTTCGTTTGATACTCATATAACTAGTAAGAAAAACGAAAAAAAATAATATCACCCCCTTTCTTTTTAGGGGAGGGGCTATTTTAAAATATTACATATCCTATGTCCCTTCCACAATTGAGACGAATCCAACGACACCTCTTATGTCATAATCCGTCAAGCCGTTTGGGCTCTATAGCGAGCTATAGAAATGGACATAAATACATACCACTCCCGCAGTCCCACAGGTAACAAGTAAAATTATAAACCCGCGACACATTTATCTTGCGAAAACACCCCGATTCAAACAGTAAAACGCCCATAACTTTTGAAAGGCTACACCAATTTTATTCAAACATACCTAAGAACACTTTCGACAAAATCGCCTTTCAAACAAAAATAACTAAATCAAAATCGGTTCATCCGTTTAGGCGCTATGATTCCACAGACAGATACACAGATGCACAGCCAGCAACACACGAGAAACATACACACCCCTCTTTTTGCGGCGGGGGTTAAAAAGGCGTTAGTTTATGTATTATGATTTTATGAAGAACGCACCCGATTTAGACCATTCAATGTTGCCATTGTTTTACCAGCTAGCTTGGTTTATTTCATGAAGGTATAGATAAAGACCAGACCTATAAATTAACCTTTACCCTTAGATAAAAGCCTTTACCTATAACTTCATGGTTTATTTTATCCATAGCCAAGATTTTATCCATGGCACACATGGTCACAAGCAGTCACAAGCGGAGTTTTTGGCGGGATTTTGTCGAGTGAAGTTCAGCGGCTGTGAATATTATTTGCAATTTGATTCCTAGTGGATATTGTGATATAAAATTGGTGTAGTTTTGTGTCTCACGGCTCAATCTCAGAATACCAGATTCTCAATATACCAGATTCTCAAAACACCAGATTATCTAAACACCAGATTCTCAATATATCAGATTTCGAACAGTCGAAATCAAAATATTTATTGAGACCAAACGGAATGGCCATAATGCCTTGGAAGTTGGGTAGGCCTTTGGTGTGGGATGCAACATGTGTCGACACCCTTGCGCCATCCCATCTTCTTAGCACGGTGGGCTGTGCTGGTGCGGCTGCTGCCAGTGCAGAAAACCTCAAACGTCGTAAATATAACAACCTTATTGGAAGTTATATTATTTTATACTCTTACTGGAAGTTATAAGTTATGATAAATTATATTATATTATTTACCTATTTTTGTTTATTGACATTGTTATGACGTCTAAAAAGTCTTATCCTTATTTATTCACATTCAAGTATTTTAATATTATTTAATAATTAAATAAAATGGATCAAAATGATATGAAATTTATAATAAGTCAGAAAGGCAAACCAGCGTTACTGCACGCAGGGTTCAGGTACGATTTCTGTTTAAAGAACAAGACGTCTGGAACAACAAATTGGCGTTGTGTCCGACATAAGGAATGTAATACCTCGATACTTTTGGATGTGTATAACATAATAATAAGGGATGGGAGGCATACATGTAAACCAAACCGTATTAGAAATATCATAGAAGGCTGCATGGACGATTGTAACAAGTACAATTTCAAAATTTAAAAACCCCCGACACATTTATCTTGCGAAAACACCCCGATTCATACAGTAAAACGTCCATAACTTTTTAACGGCTGAACCGATTTTATTCAAACATAGCTAAGAACAATCTCGACAAAATTACTGTAATACATACAATACATAATTACTATTATTGCTGTAATACAAGCCGTGAAAGAAGTATATCCGGATGTGAAAATCAAAGGGTGTTATTACCATTTTTGGAAAGCTGTCGAAAGGATGAGCTATTAGTTAAAATTTGGTGAATCCGATAAAGGTCCCAAAATAACACATCTTTTCCCACAGTTAGCATTGCTTCCTCCAGTAATAATTCCCGAAGCGTACCTCGCTATAAGTGAAATGGAATCAGCCAATGAGATTTCATCAATTTTTTTTACGAATTTGAGTTTATTTTAGTTTGTTTCTGTTGTTCACGATTTATTGTTATTTTTTGTGCGAATAATTAGGTATCTGTAATTTGATTATTTCTTCTGAAACATTTTTTCATTTAACTGTACTTCTGGTATTTTGCGAATCTGGTATTTAGATAATCTGGTATTTTGAGAATCTGTTATAATGAGAATCTGATAATCTGAGATTGAGATAGTAATCGTACTCACCTAATCTATATCAAAATCAATGTCAAAATCCAAATTGTTAAAAACTAGCTGACCCCCGCGGCTTCAGAAAGCCTATAAAATACCACCAAACTTGTAAGTTTAATATTTCAACTTTTAATAACAGTTTGCAAGATAACGCTAATGTTTATTTCCAACAAATATCATAAAGACGTACCTAGTATTGACTGCCTCTGCAAAGCTTACTGGGAAGACTGACTCGATACAATTTGCTGCCAAATACTCCAAAAAATATTAGAATCTGTTACATCCGCATTCTAATGCATAATAAAGAATGTTAAAACCCATTTATGTATCCGACTGAAAGACTTGTATCTATGGTCATGAATTATAATTACAATTAAAAAAAAAAGCAGTCACAAGCTTCACAAGTGTCAGAAAAAAAGGCGGGAAACTGTTGAAGTGGAAAGGCGCGCTTTTTTAAAATAATTATTTTTAATTCAACTTCTTGTGTTAATTGTAATTTAATTCTGTAAATATTCGTACTATTAGGTCTTATTTGGTGTATATATATATATAAGTGTACTAGAAGACATTAAAATGGGGAAAAAGAGGCGGAGGAAGGATGAGCTGGAAATTCCTCCGGATCTGAAGCAGAATTCGCAGGAATCATCGGACTCTGACACGGCGGAGTCCACAGTGTCGGCATACTCTGTTAATAAATTTAAAGATGCCACTGACAAGGAGTCTAAGGATAGTAAATATGCCATATACAAGGTAAAGGGGTATACGCGTAAGTACAGTGAAGATACGAAGAGGGCCGAGTTAATCGTCTTTCTTAGTCACATGGACGAGAATAAGTTTTTCAACGACAAAGATCGTATGGCCCTTTCCAAGGGTATACGAGAACATGGAGTGTCTGGTGTGATGCACTTGCGCACAATTAATAAATATAAGGTCGGTGTCACATTCGACTTACCAAATAACGCAAATATGTTTTTAAAAAACAAAAAATTATTTGATCAGCTTTCTTTAAAAGCATCTATCCCTGCTGGTGACACAGAGGTTACTGGAGTCCTTACTTCAGTCCCAGTAGAAATGACTAATAAAGAGATATTTTCTTTAATCGGCAGTTCAAAGAATGTTATTCAAGTGAGGCGTTTCATGCGCAGGGTCAGAGGTGATGAAGGCAGAACATCTTTTGTCCCTACCCAAACTGTTGCTGTGACATTTGCTTCCACTATTTTGCCAACTTATATTTATTTGGACTCATGGCGTCATGAGGTGAACAAATATATTCCACCAGTGAAACAATGCCTTAAATGCCTGCGTTATGGGCATATAGCTAAATTCTGTCGTAATGCTGAAGTTTGTTCAATATGTACTGAACATCACAATTTCAAAATGTGTGTTGTTGCCCCGAAGGATGCTAAGTGTGCAAATTGTAACGGCAATCATATTGCAATCTCTTCAGCATGTCCAATAAAAAAGCAAAAGGTAGAAGAAAATAAAATTAAAACTAAAAATGCTACATATTCAGATCTTTTTAATGTAAACTCTTTCCCAGCTTTAACATCACGCAATTTGGACACTCAGATTAGTAATCTCATGAAATCAGACAAATTTATAAATACTTTAGTCGAAACACTCACAAAAATAATAAGCAATAAAGACGAACCTATTAATTCACTTTCTATTAAAGAAGCCTTGAAAACAACGTTCAGAAATAAATTTTCTTCAACCTGTTGATGGATTTATCAGAATTAAATATTGTACAGTGGAATGCTCAAAGTTTAAATAGTAATAAACATTTATTTATCGATTTTCTTTATAGTCACAATATTCATATAGCAATTATCAGTGAAACATGGCTTAAACCTCACCAAAATTTCAAAATAAAAAATTATAATATTGAGAGAAATGATACCGGTAACAAACATAACGGAGTTGCAATAATTATTCACAATACTATTACCTACTCAAAAATTGATACCTTCTTTGATAACTCATTGCAAAACATTTGTATTAGAATAAAAGTAAATAACAAGGAGATAAGCATAGTCAGTTTTTATAGTCCTTTGAATTGTAATCCAGAATTCAGAAAAGAAAACCTTGATTTATTAATAAAATCTATTCCTGGACCAGTTATATTTGCTGGTGACTTTAACGCTCACCACACTTCTTGGGGCTGCGGCTCGGATTCTGTACGAGGTCGAAACATTTTGGACGTAATAGATGATAATGATTTGGTTCTGCTCAATAATGGTCATGCAACAACAGTTGGCTCTTTAACTTGGCGTCCTAACGCGCTGGATTTGACGCTGGTCTCTTCGTCTTTAGCACTCAATTGTGAATGGAACGTACATGATTGTCCTCTTGGTAGTAGTTATCACATTCCTATAATCATTAAAGTAGTGATTAGTAATACTAACAATAATTATACATATAGCAATTGTTCTAATGCTGAACATTTGCCCATTTATCCAAATTATAAATTGGTGGATTGGCAAAGGTATAGCAGTCTTGTTGATGAATTGTTGCTTGATTTTAAAGTCGATAATTTAAGTCTTTCTGGTACATATCTTCAATTTTGTAGCCTTTTACATACAGCAGCTGTAAATTCTATTGAAAATAATAATCATTTGACTGGTAGGACAAATTTTGTCAATCACTCATCTTTTGTAAATAATTTTAAAAGACCTTTACTTCCTTGGTGGAATCAAAAATGCACAGAAGCTGTATTAAATTTTAAAAATGCATACATATATTTTAAAAATAATCCATCAGAAGAAAGTTATCTGCAATTCAAAAGGCTTCGAGCGGTTAAAAAACTTGTTCTAAAATTGGAAAGACAAAAAAGTTGGTTTGCTCTTTGTGAAACATTCAATAGGACTACGCCATTATCTGTCATATGGAAATTTATGCGGAAGTATAATAAAACATTCAATTTTAATGCTCTCCAAGATGATGGATGGGTTTTAGATTTTCTTAAGAAATACACACCGGATTTCGCATCACAAGACTCAAAATCTTGTTTCACAACCAGTACTAATCCCACCAATAGTTTTCTTCTTAGTCCTTTCTCATTGCAGGAATTAATATCAGCCATATCATCCAGAAGAGATACCACTTATGGTCTTGATGGAATGCCATACATTCTTTTAAAAAAACTTAGCATTACTAGTTTAAAAATATTTTTACAACTTTTGAACTTATTATGGGAAAATGATATTATACCTCATAACTGGAAGGTGGATTGCCTTGTACCTGTATTAAAACCAGATAAGCCTAAAATGTGTCCTGATTCTTACCGTCCTATAGCTCTTACTTCTTGTGTTGGTAAAATATTTGAACAACTGTTAAAACAGCGTTTAGAGTTTTATATTGAAAAAAATAATATCTTACCATCAAACCAATTTGGTTTTCGTAGGAATCGTTCTGCTAGGGAAAGTGTTTGTCAATTGCAGCTCGATATTCACAAGTCTTTATTGGCAAATGAAAATTTGGTTGGAGTGTTTTTTGATATTGCAGGTGCATTTAATAGTGTGAATATAGATATTCTATGTAATGAGTTATCACAGATAGGAATCCCTGGAAAAATAATAAATTGGTTAAAGCAATTTCTTAGCAATAGGAAAGTCTTTGTAAAATTTAACAGACACCTTTATGGTCCTAGACTATCTTCTAAAGGAGTTTGTCAAGGGGGTATTTTATCACCTTTAATATTTATATTGTATATACGAAGATTAAATTTAATTTTAGGGTCTCAGGTTAAAAATTTACAGTTTGCAGATGATTTAGTGGTTTATGCATCTGGGAAAAATTTATCAAAAGTAGTTGAAATAGTGAATGTTGCATTAATGTATCTATGTAAATATTTCTCTTACCTTGATCTTAGTGTCAACCCATTGAAGTCCAAAGTTGTTTTATTTGGTAAACATAATCATAATGTGCCTGCTGTGCTGTACAATAATTGTGCATTACCCAGTTCTTTGGATGTAAAATTTTTGGGAGTTATTTTTTCACATAATTTGTCCTGGAATAATTATATGAAACATATTATTAGCAAAGCAAATAAAGCTTATAATATTTTGAGATCCTTGAGTGGTACATATTGGGGTGCAGACCCTAAAATTTTGTTATTATTGTACAAATCTTTAGTTCGTAGTCACTTTGAATATGGTTTCTATTGCTTTGCTGCAGACTCAAAACATGTAAATAGCTTAAATATTTTGCAAAACAAGTGTTTGCGTGTTATAACTGGGGCGTTCAGAAGCACTCCTGTAAATGCAATGCAGATTGAATGTAATGTTCCACCGTTAGCCATCCGTTTTGATTACTTGTTAGAAAGGTTCTTTTTGAAGCTTTATAGTGTTTTGGGTAATAGTCTTTTAGTCAATATGTTGCATTTAGCTACGCAAACTGCTACAACATCTTTTTATATACTACAGCAACTTAGAAAATTCAAAAACTTTATTGAAAATATTAACATTTACCGCTCTAAGCTTATCTTGCCTTGCTACGAAGGAACTTTCAGCAGTAAATTTCCAGCTATTAGTGTTATTATAAATAAGAAAAAGGATTTGCCTTCAAAAGAGGAAGTATATGTAATGTTGTCAGAATGGTCAGATCATAAATTTGTGTATACTGATGGTTCCAAGAATGATAGAGCTGTGTCTTTTGCCATCTATGAGCCGTCTTCAAACATAGGTATTGGTAGGAGAATTGACAGAAATGCTAGTATTTTCACAGCTGAAGCTGTTGCAATTCTGAGTGCTTTGAAACATATTAAAAATAGCAATTCTGAACATAGCAAATGGGTTGTAGTAAGTGACAGTATGAGTGTTCTGGAAAATTTAGCAAATAATAAATTACATGCCAACACTAATTACATTATTCATCTGATAAAACAATTGTGGGTTGAATTAGCCCAGTCAAATATTGAAGTTCGATTTGTGTGGGTACCATCACATATTGGTGTTAGAGGAAATGAAAAAGCAGATTTTCTTGCCAAAAAAATTGTTGAGTTGGAAGAATTAATACCTAGCACTGATAAGAGTGTTCCCATACCATACACAGACGCAGTTAGTCTTTTAAGACGGCGCATGTGTGAGGCATGGGGGAAATATTCATATCATTGCACTCATATTGAAAATAAAGGTTCTTGGTTTAACAGTCTTGATGTTCAAATTAACTCTGTTCCTTGGTTTTGCAAAAATAATTTATTTGTAGGTAGAAAATTTTATTCAATTATTTGTCGTATGCGCTTTGGTCATTGTAGATTAAATTATCATCTTCGTCGTCTCAAAATGGTCAGCTTATCGTATTGTAATTACTGTCAATCAGAAAAAGTTCAATCGCTACATCATATCTTCTTTGAGTGTTCATCTTTCAACATTCAGCGCCTTGTGTTGTCGGATGAGCTTCTAAAAATTTATAAAAAACCTGATAGGGTCCCGCTGTGCATACAGGAGTTGCTTAAGAACGCTTCAACTTATATATATTTGTATAGATACATATTGGAAACTGTAAATGAGATTTAAATGGTTCTGTTTCTTGTTCCTATGCACCTATGTATATATAAATTATAGATATTACCGCTTTATTATTATTAACGAAGTTTGTATATTAAAAAATATAGCAATATGATGTGATGTGTATAAAATAAACACTATGATGTCATGAAATGAAATGGAAAATAATGGAAATGACGCATCCTGGAATTGATTGACATTGACATATAATGTAAATGACGTTTACCCTGGAGATGGAATTGAAAAATAATTGGATTTGTGAAGACAAGATATTAACTACTAATCTAAGACTAACATAAAATGACTACAACATGATTTAAGAAAAACGAAAGACATGATTTTATAAACATATTACGTAAGAAAATATACCTACGAAAGACTAGGCAGTATGGTTGAAAGACTATAGCCTGCCCGATGGGCGAAAAAAAAAAAAAAAAAAAAAAAAAATTCACAAGTGTCACATTGAGTGACATTGACTTGAGTTTGACGGATTCACGGATCACTGACTGTCTGTCAACTTGTCAAATCAATGAGCAATATCATGTTTCTTGTTGTGAATGTTTTATGGACTGTTATCATTCAATTATGTCTTTATGAGCTGAGATAACTATTACTTGCTGTTTATGGATAAGCGGGCATGAGTATAAATAAATTAGTTAGTTCCGTTCAGGCTTCTGGCGCGTCACGGTCCGTGCTCCGCTAGCTTGAAAAAAAAAATACAAATACACTTGAAATAATTTTTAATCAGTGTTGTTGGTGAATATTCTCAAGGATGTCTTCAGATACCCCAAGAGTACTGTCGATTCAGAGCCATGTGGTGCACGGCTACGTTGGGAATAAGAGTGCTGTCTTTCCTTTGCAGGTAACCTTGTCATCTTATTAAGAACATGCTTTAGGATAACTTCAAGTAGATTATGGTTATAAGCATTTAACTTGAATAAACAATTATTCTCTTGAACTTATCATAATTTATTTGGGATCGGCGCAACATATATTCTTCTAATTTTTTTCCATAATTCTCAAGCAATCAATCCGACAGTCTTCTAATGGAGAAGACAATTACTTCTTACCCATTCTCCACTATGCATATCTTTCACACATTCCAATAAATCTTCTGCTTAGATCCATCCACATGCATTCTCAAAACTCAAAAATTTGATCATAATAAAAGTGTCTTGTAACGCTTCAGTAATTATATTGAATGTCGTTTTAAAACCTTGACCTACTATTATTTTCTGTGTTAAGTATTAAATTTGTTCTCACATTCTTACTAGGTATTTATTTTATTGCTTAGCAATATTTTCTTTGGAATTCTTGTAGGTGAAAAATCATGGCAAATGTATCAATTTATGTTTGAAATAATGTAGGTATTTTATTACTATCATGAATAAAAATTGTGCCTTCATGAAAATTATTAATGTCTATTTCTTGAACAAAAATATTTGTATGCGATTTGACCTTATGCCATGGGTAGGGACAGTTAAATACCTACTTTTTTCATTATTATTATTGATAGGCTCGCACTTGACCACCATCTCACCTGATCGTAAGCGATGATGTGGTCTCCCAGGCTGTAGCTATCAGGAAATACAGACTCTGGCAGGGAATTCCACTCCTTAGCTAGCTGTATGCATAATAAAAGTATTCCCAAAATGTTTGGTGCGTATGGGTGGGATGTCCACCATGTACCGATGACGCATCGCCGTACGTCTTGTAGGCCGATGATGGAACGGGCTAGGAGGAATTAGTTCATGCAATTCCATTGCACACGCCCCGAAATGTAAGCGATAAAAAACTGACAGACTGGCAACTTGAAGTTCAGGGCTCACTTTCAGGTTCACATGAATAAGTTTTTAAAATTAACCATGCAATGAATATAATCTATTGTTCCAGGTGCTGGGTTTCGAAGTAGACTCCATAAACACGGTACAATTCTCCACTCACACAGCATACAAACATATCAAAGGAAACATATTAAAGAATGAAGAATTAGATGAACTAATAGAAGGACTTGAATTGAATGATGTTGATTATTACACACACTTCCTGACAGGGTACTCCAGATCCCCTGACTCTTTGAAAAAGATTGCAGAACTCCTCAAAAAGTTGAGACAAAAGAATCCTCAGCTAACCTATGGTAACTATTCATTTGTAGTCTTGTACTGAACTGAATAGATCTTGCCAAACTTTGAGGCGCCCTGATGTTGGCTTTTCGATGCACAAGGCACAAAACGGTGCTATTTTTGTATGAGATTTACCACTGCGCAGCTATTGTAGCCAAGTTCAGGACGGCCAAGAAGTTTGGCGAGAACTATATATAGCACCTGTTAATTATAATCAGACCCTTATTCAAATTTAAAAAAAATACTAATCAATAAGTTGCTTAGCAGCTGCTGAAAGTTTCATAGATTTTCATGAATAAGACTGTTGTTTGTTACAAATAGAGATAAAATTATGATAATATTAAATGGAAAGCCAATCAAGTAATATTATAGGGTGAGTAAAAAACAGCATTGTATGACTAACTGATCAAGGAAGTATTACATGGATATTTGACTATGTAATACCATTTAGGTAACTATACTAAACAAAATACAGGAAATCATTGTCTTGAGATGATACAGTGCAACAAAACCCATATGTTATGATGATAGCAACAATTATCTAAATATTTATCATTTATTTCTGGCTCTTGGCTTTTATCAACAATCATCATATTATTAAACAGATAAGATATAATAAACTAACAATAAAATGTAATATAATATTGTCCTTTGAATTAATACTGATAAAAGATAGTGTTTAAACTAGTGATAAATTTTTCATGTTTGTTTATAGTATTCTATAAAAGGCAAGATAAGTTTATTGCCTTTACCCCACAGCAGGGTTGGACTGGCCCATAAAGTACCGGGACTTTGCCCGGTGGGCCGGTCAGGTTCACCAGGCCCACGGAGCGACCCGTTGCCAGACGCCAGCACCATTTACCTTCATATTTATACAGAGCAAAGCCGTGATTACTGATATAGCGCTAGGTTTCACTGTGGTTAACCGCTCGCGGTTTTAAACCGCGTAATATTGTGATGTTCCTATAACAATACAAGCGCACTAGCGCTATTTTTCCGCAACTGTTTTATTTAAACTGCCGTTAATTACAAAATGTGCACAATCAGGCTATGGCTCGGGCTGGTCCGGCTGGCAAACTGGACCGACCCGGGCCACAGCCTCAGCCTGAACCAGCCCACGGAGCGACCCGTTGTCTGATTCCAGCTCCATGTAATTAGTGAGATAGTGCTAGGTCGCACTGTGTTTAACCTCTCGCGGTTTTAAACCGCGTAATTTTATGATGTTCCTATAACAGGCGCTCGAAATGATCTTCAAAGCCCTACCTACCGTTCAAGGTTAGGCCAAGATACTCATTGTATCGACCCATCTGGACTTGCGCATTTCCAACTGTCACTGACGAGCTGGGTGGGTCTCTGCTGCTCGGCATTATATGGAACCATAGCGCCTCAGTTTTATAAGGCATTTTCTCCAAACCCATTGCAACTCGCCACCCGCTCGGCAAGCTGTATGGTCTCTTCGAATGTGTCCCCGCCAGCTAACACCAGGGTGTCGTCTTCGTAATAAACGATATTAACGCCGACGGGGAATTTTGACTTCAGATCCTATGACCCCTAGCTGGGGCAGAGGGCTTCCACAGTAGTCCTCCATCGAGACCGGTCTTGAGCTTCGCGCTTCAACTCGCTCCACGTCATTCCAATGCTCGTCGCTTCAGGTAATACGGTACGTCGCCAGGATTGACGGGGACGGCCTCGCTTCCTTTTTCCTTGAGGATTCCAATCTAAGGCCTGTTTAGGAATGTGATCGGAATCCCTCCGGAGTGTGTGACCAATCCAACACCATTTACGCCGCTTGATGTGGCGGTCGATCGGGGTCTCGTTGCATCTCCCCACCAGCTCTACATTAGAGATGATCTCGGGCCAGAATATTCCGAGGATGCGACGAAGACATCGGTTGACGAAGACCTGGATTTGGCGCGAGATGTCCTTTGTTACCTTCCACGTTTCGCACCCGTAGAGCAGGACGGATTAGACATTGGACCTGAAAATTTTGAGTTTAACCCTTCGGGTCAGTTTCCGCGATTGCCACACAGGTCTCAGATGTGCGAAGGTAGCTCACGCTTTGGCGATCCGTGAATCCGACGGGAAATCGATTCATGTAAAATACTGGTACTCAGACGGTTTTTAATTCAATTTAACTCAAACATAGCCTCCGATAATTATTACATTCACCTCTATTTTTCGTATTTGCCTAGTGTGGGCCGCAGTTAAAAAAAGTCCCGGTAGTTTTTTCCTTCCAGTCCGACGCTGCCCCACAGTGATATAATAAAAAAGTGTAATCTCTATTAATAATGATCTGATTATAAAATCATCTTTCACTGATCAACTGCACTATTGCAGAGTCTTTTTGCCTAGCATTATCCCAATATTTGAGGTTGGTTTTGCTGGGTCATTGAAATATCTAGATGTATTCTGGCTTCAGGCTGTTGTTCATTCATACAGGTTTAAAAAGTGTCATAGGATATTTTTTTATGTTAAAACAAGAAAAAGGTGTTCAAAGTCGGTGTTCAAGGCCAATATATCATTTACGAAAAAAAATTGGCTTATTAAAAACAAACAAGTCAATTTAAAATCTGATGTTGTATTACGAAATATTGCGTCACGAGACTCACGAGAGTCTATTTGTTCAGAGCACGGAGTTATTAAAGTTGATTAGTGTGACAGTACTGATAGTCCATGATCTACTGATAAGCGTGTTTGCAAATAGAACAATGATTACTCTCTTCAAAACGTACCTACCAAGGTTTAGTTGGCTAATTCAGTCAGCAGATAAATTTGCAAAATCCACCTAAACATGGGCCTTGCAAGATTATGAGTAATCCCCTTAATATCGAACATAGGTTCAATTAAGACTGTCTGACAATAAATTTGTTAAAATTGTTATAGTAAATAATATAGTAATCTATGGCATATAATTGTTATAGTAATCTATGGCATAGACTTCCGAGCAAAGCGATGCCGACGTAACGCAGCGACACTGACGCGGAAATAGTAGGGTAAAACCAGGCTAAAATAGGCGCACGGAAATAGTTTGTTTAGTTGCTGCGATTATAATAACTCAAGATTAACGGATGAATCGCATTCTATTTTATTAATCTATCGAAAGATTCTCCAACTATCACTAAGTTGCCTGTATCTCACGTCTCTGTGCGATTGCATGGGAAGGAAAAATGCGATCAATTTTTTTGCGGGATAGATATCCTGTTTCTCGGTGGGGCATCTACCCGATACACGATACGATTAGGCAACTATCCCCTATGAGGGATAAATGTCCTAAAATATAGAGGTCCGCAAGAATCGCTAATAAGTACTCTGGAAATATTAAATATAATGATTTACGTATACTTTTCATAAATTTGTAGATAAAAAACCAAAGTACCGGCCAGTTTTACTAATAAAATATTTCGCTTTTTGTACTGAGAGGTGAGATATAGAGTGATTTCAAAATACACAATAATTTTGCAATATAAAACTGTATGGGGAACTAATCGAGGGTTATGGCGACAGAGCTGAGGCCTTAGTGCGAGTTTTTACTCACGGTCAATCGCGTTAACGTAAACGTCAATTTGTATTGAAACTGGATAAGTGCCGTCTGGGGACGGTAAGGAGAAACCTCTTTTTTGTATACATTTTGACATATGAGATCGTTTACGTAACACGAGTGAGCGTGAGTAAAAACTCGCACTAAGGCCTCTGCGCTCCAACTTTACAAGTGTCGCTGCGTTATTGACGCCAAGGAGCCGCTTTGTTCGGAAGTCTACCTTTTTTATAAACTTGTTACACGATCGAATCAGTAAGATAGCTATTTAAGCGATACTAGATGTAAAAACAAATATTCTTTCTAACAAAATCAGCTGACTGTGACAAAATGGAAATATTTGCAGAATTGTAATGTGCAGTATCAGATTGGACACGAATTAAATTTAAAACAATGGAAAAAATAGAATTACGTCAGCTTATGTAGGTAGGTATTCAATTACCTACCTAACTTATTGTTAATTTCAGCACGTTTTAGTATGGTTTCAGCTTGCGATAGGTTTAGGTGGATTATTAAATTATTATCCAATCATTTGAAACCTTGACCAATTGTTTCGAAAGGTCAGATCATCTGTCAATAGTGACTTCTAGCAATGATGATTTGGCTAGCTATTATAAAATAGATATGGTAGGAAATTGGTAGTTTCCATAAACGTGGGCATTTAGGGCAAAAAGTCCGCATATATACTTATTGCGTAATGAATTCGGCAAGGCAAAGAGTATGAACAAACGACCAATCACATAGACTGTAATCTACATCGCGTCTTTCATCTCGCCATGTGATTGGTCGATTTTTCATACTCTTTGCCCTTTGTCTTGTCGAATTCATTACGCAATAAGGCTGCAGGGTGTTTACTTACAACTAGATACTTACCCAAATCCAGCAGAAACTACGCAAAAGACATCCACACCCTTTCACTATACTCCATTTGAAATAACATTTAAAAAAAATACAACCTCTTTTTACAGTCAGTTCAACCGATTTTGAGTTCTATCCCGTAAGTATAAGGATGGCATAAAAAGCATAAACCTGTTCCAAAAAAATTTAATTTGCCATATGACCAACGCAATAGAAGTCAAAATCGGTTGAACGGGTTGTGCAATAGGATTATTTATGTCTAATGTTATCTTTTGGAGTGTAGGTATGTACAAACATTTTTCAAAACTATAGAAGCATCATAAGCACCTAAGAACGTTAGTACCAATTTGCATATATACACACGTCTATTTCCTTAGTCCAATTATTTTTTAAATTTTCAGTATGTGACCCAGTCATGGGTGACAACGGACAAATGTACGTGCCGGAGGAGATCCTGCCAGTCTACCGTGACATCTTGGTTCCCCTCGCTGACGTCATCACCCCGAACCAGTTCGAGGCTGAGCTGATAACGGGGCTCAAAGTCCATGACCTTGGCGGCGCCTTGAAGGTTATACAAGCCCTCCACGATAAGGGCATCAAAACTGTTGTCCTGTCGAGTACTGATCTAGGAGACGACGATAATATGATCGGCATTGCGAGTACAGCAGGTAAAAGTCCTACTACTATTACTGCCACACTAACTTAGACCACAGATAATAATTATAATACTAGCATATAGTCTCATCCATTCACATTAGTTTATTTATGGTCGTCTCTAATATTAATATTTCACAAAACTCGATAACAAATCGAAGCTTATTACGCCATCTAGTGCAATTTATTTGAGCCCAATTTTGTTTCTTTGCGTTGGGCGTAACTTAACTGAATTTTTCTGCACCAAAAAGGCACCATTACGTTAAAGCAGTGTTTTTCAACCTTTTTCATGACACGACCCCCATAGTATGAAAAAATATTTTTTCAACCGACTGCAATAATTATGAGGTTCTCAATTCGACTGTATGTTTATTTTTTGTATTTTTGTTACTCAATCACGCCGCCGATTGTTGTCCGATTTTGAAGATTCTATTCTCGAGGTAGTCCCATTAACACTTTATGAGAATCTGATCGGATCCCATGGAAATCGAGGGAACTCCTCAAATATTATAGGTATACATATAGCGATTATGGTATTTTATATTTTTCATCAACAATGCAATCATTTGCAATTAAAATATATATTATTTTATAAAGTGGAACTGATGAAGAAGGATGCAGATGGCCACTGGACCTCCTTAATGATGAGGGTGTCACGAGTATAAGATATCTCGAATAATCGCCTATGATGAAGCGTATACCTACTTATAAATAAATAGTACTAATGAAAATGGTACCATTGAGCTGATCTGATGATGATGCCGGAAGGTAGTCAATGGAACTCCCAAATAAAGCAATGTAACCTAGTCATGTTTCGGCTTATAGGCATTTTCATGAGATGTTCTTTGAAAGAAGAATTGTGTCATTACTTCTCAGTGCAAGAGATATCGGAGAACACTGGACAATGGAAGATCTTAAATCTGCTTTTAAATAAGGCAAATTTGGCAACCAAGCTCAAAGAAAATATGCTGCCATTATCTGTCGATGGGATGTTGCAATTGGAATTCAAGTCTGCCAATTTGGATTCCTTTTGGTTAAGAAGAAAACATAATACCCATAATTAATAAGACAGGCTTTGAAATGTTTGATTCTATATTTACCACCTGGTACTTGTGCAAGTTGACATTTTCATCAATGGCTCAAATAAAAAATTAGCAAAGAAATCGTCTAAATTTGGAAGACGATTTCTCAATCTAGCATAAACGGATCCATTTTGTGCGAAATTTATTAATGAGAAACAAGCGCTTACCTTCGCAGGATGATTACTCATAGGTTATTTTGTGTTAATTTGTATTAACATACAAATGTTTATATCCTGCTAACATTTTCTTAATAAATGTATATTTTTATACTTTGTTTTTTTTTACTAAGGTAGTTTTCGCGACCTCTTGCGACCCCCCAGTAGACGCTTCGCGACCCCCCAGGGGGTCATGACCCACAGGTTGAAAAACACTGCGTTAAAAGATCCACCAAAAAGGGGATAGCAGTGGTTTGAAGTAGTGTAAATAAATGTGTTCTGCCATTCCCTAACTGGGATGAGCCTATTTCTAAAATGGAACTTAAAGGTAGAATCGAACTCTGCTATACCTCGTTAAGAATTTGCGCTTGCGTTCATTATTTCAAAACTCGTCGTATAGTGGCCTTTTAGGGTAAACAGATTGGTCTAGTATCTCATGCTTCACTTTTATTCCGCAGGAGCCTGCTACCAGATTACAATTCCGAAAGTGGATGCTTCATTCACCGGGACGGGTGACTTGTTTGCCGCGCTGTTTTTGGCGTGGTGGCATAAAACAAATAACAACTTGAAATTGACGCTCGAAAATACAATTTCGACGCTGCAGAATATTGTTCAAGATACATATCAAAAAGCTAGAGGTAAAATTTTATTGTTATTGTCACACCCCCGGTTTCTTAATTGAGAATTGACACCTTTATCACTCCAAATTCTCAATTCAGACCAGGGATAGCCTTTAATTTTATTCAAATAATTTTATAAAGAAACAATAACGGATGGCGCAGTTGTTGAGCGATTGACTGCTGCGCTGCGTGTTGCGGGTTCGATTCCCGCACGGAACAAATATTTGTATGACCTACAGATAGTTGTTCCGGCTCTGGGTGTTTGTGTACGTGATGTTATATGTTTGTAAACGCACCCACGATACAGGAGAAATTCCTAGTGTGGGGCAAAGTATTAAAAAAATAAAAAAATACGAGAGACTTAAGTTAGCACGGAAATACAGTTTGTGTCTTTTTTTTTTGCAGTTGTTCAACCGTCTGGCAAGATTCCACCAAAACTAAGAGAACTCAGACTCATCCAGAACAAAAATCTAATTGAGAACCCAAAGGTAACCATTACTGCTTTGCATGTACTAAAGAAAATATAAATAAGGGAAATTAGGACGAATTGTTGCCTATAAATGTTATTTATTAGGTAATATATAAGAATAGCATAATTATACAAATGTTTTTGTTCAATGTTCGCGTGTACCTACATAAAAGACAATAAAATAATATTTAATTATCAAATAAATATTCAATAATGTTATTAAAATTATTAATAATGAATGACCATACATAGATGATGTATAGAAAATCTTTATTTATGTAAGATTTAAATATAAATAATGCAATATATCAAATAGATTTTGACCAACGTCGAATGTCTTCCACGGTAACATTAAGTTTTTAGATTTACATAGGTATCTGTGATATGAAAACACATAATAATAATTATTATTGTTATTATTCCATCATTTGTTTTTGTTGACTAAGCACAACTCGTGAATATTTTTAAGTGATTTGCCTTGTCGTGCAATATGTGCTTTTTATTGTATCAGTGTTTTATAATTATATATTAGTGACGAATTAATAAATGTTGTTGATTGAAAAGTACTAACTGTTTTATTTACATACATAAACTCACCACACACACACCTATGTGCGAAACCTGTAAAGTATTTTATCAGTCTTGTATGTATGAATGTATGTTTGTTCCTATGTGGCGTTCCAGAGGCCAAACGCGTTGGCCGGTTTTGATGATTCTTACGTCAATCGATTTGTCTTAACCTTTCGAGTATTAGGCTACATTAAAATTGAAAACGTCTTATTGTGTGTTCACATGTACTCAAAAATTTGTTGATGAATAAATTGAAATGGAATACATACTGTACTGATAAACACATTACCTTCGGCAGTAGGGTAATTAAACCACAAACGTGGATATTGTCTTGGGAGACATCAATCGCGTTCGATCCCGTTTCACGGCAATAGATGGTGTTAGCAGCGCCTTGCAAGTAAAAGGGTTTACTAGGTTCGTGAATATTTTTTCTTTAAATACAGTGAAGGTTCGTTTTATAGTATTTTTTTTATACGTTGTTACAGATTTTTTGCTCCAAAATGTGTTAAAATGCAAATTTTAACAATCGAGTTGAATACCTCAGAAATTTAAAAATGTGCCATCTATGGCATCAATTTTAAATGATCCATTCAAATAATCTATTCAAATGTGAATTACGAGCCCAATATTCCATAATTTTGTACTTAGGAGAGTTGATTAAACAAGAAGCTACAATGTTTATGTTCAATTCCAGAAAATGTTAATTTTACACACAATTTATTGAATTGTGTGTAGATGACGCGCCATCTAGTGAGATTTATTTGAACCAAATTTTATTTCTCAGCAATGAGACCCCGTGTCGATACTGTAAAAAAATGTTTATAAGTGACAAAAATAATTTCAATGATTGGCGCTGGCATTTCATCCGGCGCCCCAATTGCCCTGGCGCCTGTGTGCGCCGCACACTTCGCACACAGGGGCGGCTTGGCCCTGTTTCTACGAGTTTAGGCAGAAACTACAGAACGAGAAAATTCCATTCAAAGTTTTGTTCCCATTCACACCCGTCACTGCGTTCCTATTCACCCCGTTTTATGGTAGGTACTCCTTTTAGTTCATGGATGTTCTTTAGTCATGTTTAATATACTAGCTTCCTTTTAAATTAAATAATCATGGTAAAAATTAGGCGTAATACCACTGCTCTGGAAATTCGATTACCTACCTAGTCAGTCAGCTTATCTTAGTTTTCTACAAGTTATCATAAGAAACGTATAAACAGCAGAAATGAAAAACAACAGTGACTTTCAAAAATATAATAGCTAGTACTTTCGTAAACATACGGTATGATTTCTAAACAGTGGCGTAATTAGCATAGGTGACACCCAGATATTGTGGTATTATCAGTGCCACCTCAAGAATGAAAACGGTAAAAATTCTAAAACAGAGTAGGTACCTACCGTAGTCATAACGGATCTTTGTGTCTCTGAAGTTGGTTGCAAGACCCTGCGCTGTTGCTATTTTTGTGTCAATGTTGAAGTAGAATATATCATTGTATAACTATAACTGCCTCTTTCACTCGCTTACGTTTGTCGCATCGTCCATCTCGCTTACTTTATGCAGTATACTCGATGACAAAATGTTTCTTGCGCAATGGTTCGCAGAGCCTAACTTCAGAGACTCAAGATCCGCTGTGACTACTGTACCTACATAGGTTTTTTTGAAAACTGAATACCTTGAAATACTTGAACTTGAACCTTTTGAATACCTTGAAATACTAATGCGGTATTCCCCTTTTACTGCCACGAAATTGAAATTGAATAAAGTTACCCAGACATAACCTACAAAAGTTTATGACTGAATATCTATTATTCTCGACATTCTCGAACAAAAAATCTTGCACAAACCCATTCAGAACATCGCCCTGAGTTAAACCAGATATTTTTCATTTAATGACGCTTGAATTTAATCTTAGCTAAAACAATGTATGGGCCATTGTTTTTTCATGGCGGGCGAACCCGTAAGCAGAAGGTACAGTTGTCACCCGTCTAGGAGCATCGATAAAGAAATAGGCTGTTTTGTAGGACGTGCAAAGGGTTTAAAAACTTACAAAAACCTTCATAATGTTTTTCAAAGTTTACGTGCATTTATAGATTATCTCATTTGATAATTTAAATTAATCAGTTTTTAATAACTTTGTTAAAATGACTTCAAACCTAAGTATTTTGTAATTGAAAAACATTGTGATAGTTTATGTAAGCTTTTATTACCGACTTCTAATTTGATTACTAGCTTCTGGCCGTGGTTTCGCTCGCCTGAAATGTTTTTACTATCCCTATAGGGTATCCCTAGGGATTTTATAAAACAGGCCATACTTACATACCTACTTACTTTTAGGCGAGCCATGAGATAATGTTCTATACGGATATACATATACATATACAGAACGGAAAGTATCTCATGGCCTAATCCAGGTTCTGGTCTATCCATACGGCCAAGTTTCATCCAAACCCGTCAGCGTAAGAAACAAACTCACATTCGTATGAATATTATTTATAGGCATATATTACGTAGTGACAGATAGGGGCGGGCCGCCTCCCCTTCTAACTACGCCACTGTTTCTACAATGAAGTTATTGACACAGTTCGTTGTTTCTGAGCAACTACAGCACCCAAGATTAAAAATAATAAAACCACATGGTACACCCAGTATATGGAGTTATAGTAGCGAAGTACAATGGAATAGTCACTAAGAATAAGGCACGGTGTGAGGTAGATAAGGCAGAAAAGACGCATGATTGAGAATCCGATGTCCCACGGCACTTTCATCTGTAATGATGAAATGTGGGTTAGACAAGTAAAATTTCACAATTTAAAAAACCCCCGACTCATTTTATTTTTATCTTGCGAAAACACCCCGATTCAAACAGTAAAATGCCCATAACTTTTGAACGGCTGAACCAATTTTATTCAAACATAGCTAAGAACACTCTCGACAAAATTACCTTTCAAACAAAAAAAACTAAATCGAAATCGGTTCATCCGTTTAGGCGCTATGATGCCACAGACAGACACACAGATACACAGCAACACACGTGAAACTTATAACACCCCTTCTTTTTCCGGCGGGGGTTAATAAAAAACAGTTGGATTATAAAATTACTTAATTTTGAGCATAATGTCTCTCTGACATGATCACGTAAGGAAACTCCAAGCATAGCCCTCTCCATTGCCCGGGCGACTTTATGCTTTCTGATAAGGCCCATTGTGAGCGACCACGTCTCAGTCCCGTAGGTAACCACTGCCAACACACACTGGTCAAAGACTTTTGTGTTGAGACACTGCGGTAAATTGGACCAGAACATACCACACAACTTCCCGAACGCCGCGCCATACAGCCGAGTCGGATTCAACGGTTGACCTCTTTCTCGAAGTTAGACCTACCCAACTGGACCGTTTGTCCAAGGTAGACATATTCATCTACAACTTCGAGTGTAGAGTCTCCGACCTTTGTAGGAGTGAATGTTACATGTGCATTCACCATGACCTTGACCATGACCGCAGGAGAACCAAAGTTACCGACATAGCCCGAAGAATTGCCAAAGTGGTCTTTGGGCAGCGGGACGATGATCCTCCCCGGTGCGTTCCCGCATTGTCGAGGCGAGGGGGGGGGGGGGGACAACAACTTTGAATCGTACCTAGGTAATTAGGTACTTGCTATTTTAAATTAGGATTATTTAAGTAGTAGGTACGTAGATGTGATCACGCCCAACGTAAAATTATCTATTTATCCGCCTATCCTACCCAATACCTATGTGGTACGTACTTCTGGTACAACTTTGAATCGTACCTAGGTAATTAGGTACTTGCTATTTTAAATTAGGATTATTTAAGTAGTAGGTACGTAGATGTGATCACGCCCAACGTAAAATTATCTATTTATCCGCCTATCCTACCCAGTACCTATGTGGTACGTACTTCTGCTGAGCATAGGCTTCCCTTGCCTTGTCCACACACATCTCTCCTCTGCCATTCCTTCTAGTAGAAGTAAAGTCTTCCAGTAGGGGTCCCTCCATCTTATATGGGAGCATATTAGATGCCTGGAGAAATCTTCAAAAAGCGCCTGGAATTTCGAGGAAAAGACCAGGGAGTGTGCGATTTTTATTTCACTAAAACCACCCCGGTAATCGCCATCCAGCACATGAACCTCTTAAAATCCCACCCCAGAACCCCCTCTGTGCAACGCAGCTGTGATACCTAGATTTCATAGATCTGATTCCATACACCACCACAGGGAAGGTAGCTACTGCTAAGGGTATCCATCACGTGCTGTCGGTCAGCTGAGATTTATAAAAAAAACTCATAAATCTACACAAAAAATGTTCACCCTACCGCTGAAGTGTTATACAATTCGGCGTACTCCTTTTCTAGATGCAGATGGACCCACACCGTGCTACAGATAACCGTTTGCTGTATACTGGGGCCACACCACAGTGACCACGCCAGGAACGAAATGGCGCTTCTGAAAATATATAACAATATGTAACTTGGAGTCGGGGCGACACGTTTCTTTCTTCCATCCTGTCAACCGTCACGCAATTACTAACTCCCTTTTATTTTCATGAGAACTTCTAGAATTGGGGCTTACGGCTAGGAATATTAGTTTTTCAAACGTCGGTCTAATTTAATTCTTAATTCTTTATTGTAGGTACACCAAATAGTTATTTATGCTACAAGTGCGGAAGGTAGGTGATTTCCGATGAGTGGCATTTTTATTCACGAGCGAGCGAAGCGAGTGAGTGGATAAATCGACACAAGTCGGAAATCATCTTACGTACGTGTATCATACAATATTTTACTATGCATTGTGCGAGACAATAAATAAATTAATAAAATGAAATTAATAAAATGGCGGGCTTATTCAAGCTCGTTCAACATATCCACAGATTAGCTAATAGTTCCTCGGGCATATCTACTGCGCATGTGCGAATCGAATAGCTTTCACATCGTAACGCAATAAGGCACGAGTAAAATATACGTTCTGCCAAACATATTTAATGAATATTTAAAATTAATTTTTTTATCTAAGTCTAAATCTAGAGTAATTAAAAACGCCTAAAATAAAGTATTAGTTTTATTTTACCTTTTATATGAATGATAATCTGTACATAACTAATTTTTAAAACTTTTCTCAAATAATAAAAACTCTATGCGTCGGGCTGACGTTGGAGTTAAAAATTAAAAAAGTACAGGAAAGTAAAAAGCACTAGTGAAAAAAAGTGACACTTTCCACACAGTTTGGCTGCTTGGAAAACCGCTCTTTTCGAGGACATGCATTGTAAAACAATATTCAATACAATGTGATAATAAAGTACATGTACAAAGGCGAGCTTAACTCAATGTTGAGTTCTCTTACAGCAAACCCTAGAGAGTGACAGAGAATGATGACAAAAGAGGGTAGGATCCAGTGTACAATTTTGAAATAACATAATTATAATCATAAAAATAAACATAAATAAATATATATATATCTACTAACATTGCGTTAAAAGGAAATGCTCTTTAATTTTCCTTTTGAAAACATCGAGAGAAGGGCTATCGCGTAGGGAGTGTGGGAGAGAATTCCAGAGGTGCACTGCAGTTACAGAGAAGGAGCCATCATAACGGCTAGAAGTGTGACGCGGGGTACGAAGTAGAAGCGAAATGGCCGCGCGACAAGGTTTGCCCCTCGGGATGAGGTACTCAAACCGTTCGCGAAGGTATTGGGGAGAATAAGGATTATGCAGGATAGTATAGAGAAGGGCTAGGATTTAAGAACTAGAAGTTGAGTACTTTTCAAGCTCTTATCATGAAAACCTGTCAAACTTTGTAGGTGTATTTGACACGCTCTTCTTAACTTCTCAGTTAGTAAATCTAAATCTAGACTAGATTAACTACTTAGCGTACAGACCTCACTTCCTTATTCGACCTGACGACCATGTTTTTATATGTGTGCGTCCAGAACCAGTAGCGAGTAGACATGTCCCAGCTTCTCAGGGTGTCACTCATTCTTGGTCCCATCAACAGCTTATCGTTTCGAAAAGATCTTAACATGGCGAAATTGTATTCTTGTTCTAAAGCAACGTCTTCTGGTGATGCACTGGAATGGTTTAATGTTCAACATTATTTGTAGCAGTAGCAGTCATACTCGGGTAAATATAGAAGGGTTTTTATAATGTTTCTTGATCGTTGTTAGATCTTGATTGTCAGCAGAAGGTTACCTACTTCCTACTGGAGATAATGTCGTAATCTACAGTATCAATAGGTATATCTTAAATAATCATAATAATAGATAGAGCTCATTTCGACTACAAATAAATACTGCGTTATAGATAGTGTTGCCCAACGGTACCATTTTGCACTCGTCTGTCTCAAGATGGTGTTTAGAATTTAGTGCCGTTCGCGCATGTGCCGTGTGCCTAGGCAATAATTCATAATGTCTTATCTTAGATAACACTTATCACTCGCGTTAAATAGATATTCACACGTCTGATGCTATTCTATAATTAACTAGCATAACTATATTTTTGCAGCAGCTTCAGTCGCATAATACTTTGATTCAAATGGGAAAATTTTGTGAATGTTGCTAGACCGACCACGGAACAGACGTCCGAGCTGAAAGCGAGGTCGTTATGGAGCTGAGAGACTGTAATTACACATGCCCACGTGTATCAAACAACGTTTTTCAACAGACTTCTTCTTCGTCGGTACACTCTTGGCAGAGCGGTCGTGGTTATCATGTTGCAGTGAGACTTCGGGATGCCATAACTTTCCCAACGATGCGACGCCAACCCTCTCTATCGGCTGTTATTCGTGTGCACCCATGCAATGGGCCACCCACTGCAGACTTAATCTGGTCGGTCCATCGCATGGGCGACCTGCCGCGCGCTCTCGTTCCGTCCACTCTACCCTGAACTACAAGCCGCTCGATAGAGTCGTTGCCTCGTCGGGACACGTGTCCAAAGAACTGGAGTACTCGAGCTTGAACCATAGCCGATAGACGCTGCCTGATACCGAGTTCTTGAAGGATGGATATGTTAGTGCGAAACTCAGTCCACGACACTCCAAGCATTTTTCTCCAGCACCACATTTCCAGAGCGTCTATTCTCTTCCTCTCAACAGACTTACCCAATCAGAAAATAAAAACTAACATCTCTATTACATATACTATTTGCGCTATAGGATGGTGCGGGTAACACGCATTTTTCGTAGTTTGCCTGTATGACGTTAAACTACAAAACATGCGGATACGTATATGCGTAAAAAATGTTATTGAAACTGTCACCTGCAGCATACTACAGCGCAAAGAGTGTAGTAACAAATTATTTTAAGAAATTACTCCACCATTTTTTTTCATCCGCTGCGCTCGGTATCGGGGGGATTCGGGGTTTGCCAGGTGACCAGCGATATAAACAATAAATTGTGTGTTGAAAAGTCATAAATTTATCCCACCGGAACGTTATCTTTCCGATGTCTTAATCCAAGCTAATAGTCTACCCGTAAAATAAAACTTACGCAAGGTTTATCATGCTAAATTTAGTAGTGGGTCCATAGCCTGGCACTGGTTGCGTCTTAGTGGGGTAGACACCGAAGCCGGCCTCCGTGCATACACTGGCACACAACATCATCACAACTTGGTACTGAATCACGTACGTTAACAGCTGAGGAATGTTGTACAGGTAGCGGTAGTCGGTGCCGTGGTTGTAGTAGAAGTCGTTCTCATTGTATGCCTGAGATCAATGGTGAGAACAAGTTAGTAAAGGTACCTATCTGCCTACAGCAAAACGGTAATGGACTTCATTCTTCGGTCGTCGGCTGGCCAAGCCTTCCTACTTATATTATTACTTTTGGATATGTTTTCATATCTAACAAAGACCACGCCACTGCTTACATAAAAATTTAACAGTCAGCAAAAGGCCAGTCTCACGCCAATATCCGTCTTATTTTTGCAGATTTATTTCTGTTTCGAATGTTCGAGCTCAGCTGCCTAATTGTATTTTTTTTTTTAAACGTTTCCCCATCTAGGAATTTATTCCTGTATCGTGAGTGCGTTTACAAACATAAACTCACAACCTCCAGAGCTGGAACAACTATATGTAGGTCATACAAATATTTGATCCGTGCGGGAATCGAACACGCGTCACGCAGCACAGCAGTCAATCGCTCAACCACTGCGCCAACCGTTCGCCCAAATTCGGCAAAGAACACGTAAAGGGTTACGACACCTTTAAAATAACGACTTTCGTATTGCGTAATACTCTCCAGCATCTTTATTCAACTTTTTTGTGTATGTGTGTGTTTTTGGGAAAGAAACAGATTGTTTCCGTTGCCGACTTTACAATTAGGCTGCAGATAGGTCATGGAAAGGATATGACGTCCTTTCCATGACTTGAATTCACATTGTGAATTCAAGTCATAGAGTGGAGGACGTAAGCACCCTTTCTTAATTAGTTAAGCAATACCGAAAATATTTGGAAATGTGTCATACCTACTCTTTCATATTTCCTTTTGCCCTGGCGAACTCGTTTACGTAATTAGGCTGTAGTTTAACAATTCACTTATTATTAGGTACAACAATATAAACCTAACATCCATCCCTCACTGATACATCCCTAACATCATTGTGTTAGGTAAGGATCAATGAGACTTCCCATTACTAGGGGGCCAGACTAAGTACCTACTTTTTAACCGACTTACCAAAAAGGAGGAGGTTTTATGTTCGACTTCTTGTATGTTTTTTTTTTTTTTATGTATTTTCACCGATATCTCCGTCAATGTCAATTGTAGACCGATTTTGAAAATTCTTTTTTTGTTTGATAGAGTACCTATGTTTCGAAATTGGTCCCATTTTAATTTGGTGAAGATCTGCGCTGATCAAGAACTTCGGAGATATACAACAGAATTCTTCAATAAATAACGGCAAATCATTCGGGATTGCTTCAATCGCATGTCTGTTTATTGTTTATACCATTTCATAACATAACATCACGCCAGTACACTATAAAGGGGTACACAGATCTCTCATTTCACCGGTTATGTTCAAGTTTCATGTTATTCGGGGAATCTATTCTGGCGTTATAGGTACCTTACTAAACAACTTGCCTATTTTAGGAAAGTACAACTAAAAAGGGAAAAATAAAAAAAACTTTTTTTGCAAAAAAATACTACCGAACCGACTTCCAAATAAAAAACTACAAAGTGAAAAATAACTTTATTTTTGGAAGTCGGTGTCCATATCGCAAAAAAATGGGAAAAAAAGAAAGACACCGACTTCCAAAAATAAAGTTATTTTTCACTTTGTAGTTTTTTATTTGGAAGTCGGTAGTTAGTATTTTTTTGCAAAAAAGTTTTTTTGCCATCAACAAATCGGCAGGCTTATTACGTATCTTTTGCAAGAGCAAACCGATAGCGATTTTTGCGCAATAATTGCTATTCAATACAAAACTTTTAGAGTAGTTGGCGGTTTTTTTTTTAAATAAGTGCATTTGACAAATAGCGAGCGATTAGCAAACGATTGTGTAGGACCTACCCTATCTACACTGCAGGTAAATCAGACTTTTACGACATAAAGCGTTTGATCGCTATCGTTTTGCTCTTGCAAAAGATAACGTAATAAGCCTGCCGGCCTAGGGCAGAGTGCTGTCAGTGAAAAAAAAAAAATTGAATGTAAGTACCATACCTGAACAGAGAATGTTCTACTTAATGCTATATAAATCAAGCTATAAACTGCAATCTTTTTTAATTTCCGCTTAGTTATTTCTCTAAAATTGCTTAGCATGCCAAAGGGAGTTTTAAAGTGTTCAATAAATGTTTTCCACCTGTAATAAGGCCCTGAAAACACAAATACCTAGTTATTTATTTTTTTATGGTGGTGGTTTCTTATGGACTTTAGTATATGCCGGGATGTAGGTATCTTTGCCCTGGGGCTAGCTTGAGTACCTCCCAAAACTCCCTAATCGAAATAACCCTCGTGACACAAAACACTGCATTATCCCCTTTTTATGGTTCCGTACCTCGAAAGAAAAAAACGGGACCCTTACAGGATCACTTTGTTGTCCGTCCGTCTGTCAAGACCCTTTTTCTCAGGAACGCGTGGAGGTATCAAGCTGAAATTTATATAAAAAATACTCAGGTCTACTGTCCCTTAAAGCTGTGAAAAAATCAAACTTCTAAAAACCGTAAATTTTTAGTCACAACACATAAAAAAAAAACCGGCTAACAACCGGCCGGCCGGCCACTTTTACTTATTTATCTACAGGTTTGTCCGGAACCCTCGGTGCGCGAGTCCGACTCGCACTTGGCCGGTTTTTTTTTCTGTTGTATCACAATGTGATACTTATGTCATAAGTATTTATTCTAAAATCTACACTACCATAAAGTTGACATTAATTTAATTGGATATACCTAATAAAAATCAATTGGAAATAGTTATTGAATAAACTTTAGGTAGGTACCTCTGTGCAAGCCAATAAAATAATAGGCATATGAGATTACATCCGCAGCGTTAGGTTCCAAAAGCTCGTAATCGCCGTTACTATGTGCAGCAGATGAGGTCTTAATGGTATCCTTTATACTCAGAGCATTTCGGCCTGCCTTCGGCGTGTCTTCAACCTTGGGCAATGTAATCTGCACACCTGCCTTTGAACTATGACGATGGTTAGATAGTCTGCATTTCTCAGCCATGGTTATTTCAAAAGCTAGCCCCACTAGGCGCAAAGCTATCGCCTGGTGGACCCAAAGCACATAGTTTGTTGAAACATCCACATTATAGTTCATGTATATTAGATAAGGCCAAGTGTAAGCTAAACTTAAATGATGGATGTATCTGGAAAAAGAATAGTCATAACAATAGTTACATGGGTAGATAATATTTGTGGTAATTTCAAGATTTGTCAGTACCTAGTAGTAGCAGTCTGTAGTCAGCCCAGCCAAGACTAGATGACCCCCGCGGCTTCGCTCTCTTGAACTGGCTACCTACCTACCTTAAGAGCGGACTCTAGTCAACAGGAATTTGAAGAAACTATTGCCGTCGCGTCACCTCCAACCTCACCCCGTAAAGTGCGAAAGGGACATCTGCAGCTCAGGCTGATTTTACCTACAAAAACTTTGACTAAAAGACGTTTCGTATTCTGCTGTTTTCTTCATGAAAACTGGTCTGATCTAAAAAATTCTTATATCAAAATTTAGAGGAAAAGTATATCTATGCCTCTATCATTTTATTTTTTCTTAAAAACCTATCAATTTTGTCTGAAAACCGTCTGAACATGGCGGTAAAAACGGGCATTTTTTTCGGGTTTTTGGATTGTCATATTTATTTTAGTGATTATGTTTTTGAAAAAAGGAAATGATAGGGGCACGTACTAATTAGACCCAGATTTTATGGGAAAAAATCATTGCTATAGAGGCATTATCCACGAAGAAAACAGCAGAATGTTTTTGTATGGAGAAAGTCTCACTAGAGTCCCCTCTTAACCAACATACTTAACTACCCTACCCTACATACCCACAAACATTATTTTTTTATAAAATTTACTATCTCCATACTAAATTTTATTAAAATCGGCTCAGCGGTTAGAGCGTGAAAAGGCAACGGACAGACAGACTACCAATTTTTTGTCAGGGGTCATTCTTTAGCGGCGAATCATCACACCGCAGAAAATAATAATAAAATAATAATAAAAAATCTTTATTTATCTCCACAAATTACATATCAACGTGAGTATAAATTACAGTCAGACACAGAAATATAGGCAAAGTGTGTAATTTGTGGGAGATCTGGAGTCTAAACTAAGCCTAGGCCTGTATTTTAGAACTCCAGGCCCCTCATTAAATTATGTTGCTCAGACTCAGACTGTCGGACGTCGTGAGTAAGCAGATATGTGAGTGGATGAATGAGCTAATATGTGCGCATGTGTGTGTATGTGTGTGTGTGGGTGTGTATATGCGTGTGTACGAGCTTGTGTCAGTTTGAAATACAATACTACCTTATAGCTGTATGTATATATAAAATTTATAAATGAGTGTTTGTGTGTTTGTATAAATATTGAATTACTTTTAAATAATAATAGATAAATTTATTAATAAAATGCAAAAATCAAGAAATCATCTCAAAAATGCACAACGCCATCTATCGAATAAGGAGTTCAACTATCTGAGTATCTGAATTGCGTGTGTTATGATATTTTACTTCTTGAACAATTTAAATTCATCCAAGTTTAGTAAACTGATTGATGATGAAACAAAAACTAAGTAATACTTCAAGTTACGCACAATTTTTATGTATAAAAGATATCTACATCGGTTTCGTACATTTTACGCACGCGCATATAAACAGACAAACTGACAAAAATACCAAAACTGCTGGAAATGGGTTCTGTTGGTTATCCTTTAATAACAACCTGGCTATTTTTTTGGAAATATTATCGATGTACAAAAACTACTTATCTACAGATTTATTGGCATTGGTTGATTTGAAGCAACTTACCTTTTATTGCAGCATTTGATAATAAGTATGTTTCCCCAGACCATTAGAACGGAGTGTAGTGCCGCTGAGCCGCAAATCAGATATATAATGAGGATGCCGAGGCCCGTCCCATAGTTGCGTTTTTTAGTACGATCCTTGATGTTTTTGTAGAATTCACCTGTTATAATGCATGCCAGTAGTGATAAATAGTATACTAAGTCAGAGTACGAGACCATCTTACGGATAACATTTTTGATGTTTTTCTTGGTATATTAGTTGTGATTGCTGATTATTTGTTATTGTTTTCAAATGACAGTGACAACAGGTGACAAAATTCAAAAGTTTTTCAAAAAACGGTTTCCAAGGTGTTCTTTCGTATTGGCGAATGATCGAGCTATTATGGCGGTTACAGATGTACGGCATGTCCCATAGCACCTAACTTGTCCGTGATCTAAGTATACACTAAGATATGACCGGCCAAGTGTGTATCGGACTTCGCATATTTAGGGTTCCGTACCAAACCGCAAAAACAAGTTGGTTGTAATAGAAAGGGAAATATTTAAGAAAAAATCTGGTTTACCAATATATCGCATTTGTTAGTAAAATATAAGTAATAATAGACTAAGGACACGTGAGTAACAGTAATAGGGCTCCGCTTGGTCCCGGAACGGAACGCGGCGGCTACGGAACCCTAAAAAGGCAACCAATGACGGGAGCCGTTTTAAGAAATCTACGTGGATTCCTTCCAACATTCTTTCACTGTATGGCTGGATGAGTAATATATGGCTTTCATTCTGATTAACTAGTTATCAACTCCTAAATAACCCAGATATTGGTCTCAGGTTGTGGTATAAGGCATAGGTAAAATAGTACATTTCGGGTCAAGCTTTTGCGAACGAGAGAAGGCAAACGTCAAAAGCTTCACAAGGAGCTAAAATAAGGTTTTTTTTCTGATCCCGAGATTGCGATATTGGATCACTCAGTATCGGAATTGAAATAACGGTAATTTCCTTCTGAGATTCCGATATTCATGCCCTAGAGGTAATAGGGCCAAAACTGGTACACAAACATAACATTAATAATGCAGGGCTTTGTGGCGAGCTGGTGGGCAGTGGCGACCCCACGGACCTGATCTCTAGTGACAAGTCTTGTCCCTCATCTTCGGCTTGCCTTTATTGGCCGGACGGAGTGAACACTGACGGGAAACAGAGCTGGCTTGATTGGAGATTCGCTAGAGTAAACATGCACGGAGGAAGGAAGTTAACCCAGTAAGATCTGCATCTAAATGGGTTAACTTAGGGATCTTGACCATACTTCCGTACTTTCCGATATCCGTGGTATACCTCAAGCACCTCCGTATATGTTGTCCCCTTGGCGCTACGTCACTAAAGTGCTAGGGATCGTTTATGGGGGGGGGGGGCATTAATTAGGTTTGCAAGTCATCCCCTGCCATTTTATAGCCACGTAGATCAACAGTGGTCAGGCAGGGGCGAATAGTCCTTCTATAGTTTTAGGTATATAATCCACGAAACCTCCCAAACCTATAGTCCAATGTGTTTTGTCTCCATGTTTTGTAATAGTCCTGCACCAGCCGGGGATTGTCGTTGGATGCAGTTGCGTAGTGCATACAGTGACAATTGTCAGTCGGAGTCACATTTCTAATAAGGCCTCTGCGAGTTGGTTTCTAAGATCCTAGGGTCCCGAGAATCTCAAAGTTATATTATCATATTATTTGTGGTCATGGTCTGGTAATATCTGTGCCCTGTGCCTGGGCACCGCTGGCTCTGTCCTATTTAAGGCAGTGCATCTCATGTAGCTTTGGTACCTGCTCGGTATTACACATGTTAGAGATTGTGAGAATACTATAAGCATGTCTGTTTTGTGTTCTTTTCGTAAGTAGAGTTTCCAACTCCTTCTGTAGCTTACAAATTTAAAAAATATTTTCATGATCTTTTCAGTTTGTGTTTACATCTAAACATGAATAAAACAAGAATCATTAAGCTATTAGAGTTTATTGATTACTTGTACTACTAGAATTGCTTGGTGTTTCCTGGGTCATTTCATATGCTCTTTCTAATGTATCGGTGACAATCTTCATATCATTTTCAATGCTTCTAGCCCAGTTTTCAACATCCCCAATTTCTTTGAGGGCACTGCTAAAGTTTTCAACAAGACCTAGCCATTGTTGTGTCTGTTTAGCAAAGTTAATAGCTCCCTGATGCAGGAGTTTTGCTTCAGCATCCAACTTCTTTTGATTCAGGTAAGCCTGAGCCACTCTGAAATGAATAAAATGAAAATATAAGCTTTGATGGTAGGATAGGAGGAACAAAGCACATTTTTATGTACTGATTGTTAATTAAGCGAAAATTCATTACTATTACTTTTTTCACCTATTTTCACCCAAGCAGAGCTTGGTCGTTCAGGTACTAATAATAATATGATCTACACTGAGTTAAACAGGAATTGAATGGGTGGATGGATTTAATGTAGTAGACTGTGACCCAATTTAATATGTAATTATTATTTTTCAAGCATATAATGCTTGGTAATTGAGTGATAGGAGTATAAAGTAATTTACAAACCCAACATTGAGATGGTCGACGAGAGCCTGAGTTAAATCGTTAGCTGCAGCAATGCATTCTTTACGTTTTTGTTCTGAAAGCATAGTGATTTTCTGTTATGGTATTGTTCAAAATTAAGAAGCACATTCATAACATACTATTTATATTTACCTTGAACTACTCTTTTTGAAGCTTGTTTTACTTGGTGTTCCTTTATTAATGATGATAACATACTGGCAAATCAATGGAATGTTTTCGTTACGTTCTCACAATATTTTCTCAACCTGGGCTTAGTGAGGTACTTATACCTGTTTAAATATTCTTCGTAATGTTTAGTTTAGAACTCTGGAAGTCGCTTGATTAATGACCTCGGCACTAATAACACTCGGCCTTTATTAGCCAATCTTTGTTAAATAGCACAACAATAAAAAAAATCCGATCACTTTTTTGCTATCAGTTGTTGAAATCACAGACTACTTAGTGGTTGAAATTGTTTTGAATAATCAGAGTGACAGCACTTGACAGCAGTGACACTTGTCATTGAGTGACACTGACACTGACATTAATATAACACTATTTACCAGAGAGTTTATATTTACTAGCGATGGTCGATTCGAATAATTTAACTCGAATAACTCGATCAGTCTTTGAACTCTCTAATTGGAATGGGTTTTGTTCAAAAGGGAGTTGTTCGTTTTATGCATTCGTCGTGGCGCGTACGAACGAACTCGCGCGTTTAGCTCGGCGGCTTGAATAGGTGACTGAACAAAGTGGGTGATACAGCGAATAGCTGCGAGTGATTCTACGAGTTCAAGTGAGAGAAAAAATATCATGCGACTCGCTGTGAATTCGTTGTGATTCCTGTACATGAATTTACTCGATCAATCCCTTGTTTCTTGTTTTATGTTGATTTTATTTTATTATTTAATAAAAATCATAACAAATCATACGGGGCAATTTGACCAGTAGGTGACCCCGGTGGTTCCGAGTCGGAACCACCGGGGTCACATATTGGTCAAATTTATGGAGAAGGAGGGCCTCTTCATTATGAACTCCTTCTTCAGAAAGCGTGAGCTCAGGAAGTGGACCATGCAAAGCCCCGATAGTGCAACTAAAAACGAGATTGAATTCATGTCAACCAAGAAGCAAATGTTCAATGATGTCTCAGTGATCAATTCGGTGAAAACCGGGAGCGATCACCACATGGTAGGAGGCACATTATACATTAATATCAAGCTTGATAGGTCTCGACTGATGAAGTCTACGCTCCGTCCAGCACAGATCCAGATCCAAAACCTCGAGACCTTTCAGCTCGAACTTCAGAATCCTTTCGAGTGCCTGGGGAGCTCCGTGCACGAATACAGCGAGGGTTCGTGGAAGCTGTGTGCCTAGGGTCGGGCATAAGTTTTTTTAAGACCCGCCGTACAGATTAAAACAAAAAGCTCTCTGATCCTACTCTCAAGGTCATGAAGGAGCGGCGTGAGATGATCCTGCAGTCTTCAGACTAAGTCTCAAAGTCCTTGAAAAGCGACCTCCGCCGCTTTAACACCGAAAGTATTTAAGACGCGATTGAGCGGAATAAGGGCTCTAGGGTCTTTGTAAGAGATCTGACTATTGGGCAGAGCCAGCTCACGAAACTGAAGATAAATGATGACAGGATCGTATCCACCGAACCGGAGCTTCTGAGGGAGAGCGAGAGATTCTATGGGCAGTTATACACGTCAACCAGTAAACCCGTCGCGAATTTAGCAAATGACCCTAGAGATCGATTGACCCGACACTATACCGAAGACATTCCGGACGTCAGTCTGCGAGATTAGGATGGCTCTGAAACAGCTTAAGAACAACAAGGCACCGAGTGATGACGGAATTACGGCCGAACTCCTGAAGGCGGGTGCACGTGGAAATCCAGTACTTTAGGCCCTTCAGAAGCTGTTTGATTCCGTCATAATTGAGTGGAAAACGCCACAGGAATCCCTTGCGGAGTGTGTTGGTACTCTTCTTCCATAAGGGTGACAATACCTTACTGAAGAACTATAGGCCCATCTTACTTCTTAGCAAAGTCTACAAGCTGCTTTCAAGAGTCATCACGAATCGTCTCGCGCGCAGGTTTGACGATTGCCAGCCGCCCGAACAAGCCGGATTCCGTAAAGGATTCAGCATCGTAGACAACATACATACGCTGCAGCAGGTTATACAGAAGACCGAAGTGTACAAACTGCCTCCTTGTTTAGCGTTTGTGGACTACGAGAAAGCCTTCGATTCGATTGAAACTTTAGTTTGTTAGATAGTTAAGGAAACTTAGTTAGATAGTTTATTATCCAATTTTAATTATTGTTCATTTTTTATTTTTATTTTGGACTCCTACCACTGTTGTGTTCTTTTTAACCCAAAGGTTGACTGGTAGAGAATGCCTTGCTGCATTAAGTCCGCCTATGTATCACCATTGTACATGAAGTTTAAATAAATAAATAATAAATAAATAAACTTGGGCTATACTGACTACCAGTACATCGAAGTGTTGAAGTGTTTGTACAAAAACGCCACCATGTATCGTATATGTATTGAATCAATAAATTTTATTTTATTTATTTTTATTTTATGTCAGTTCGACTTCAGAATCAGACCTAGGAACCCGTCTTTCTGCAGCGAGATCTAAAACAGGGAGACGTCATATCTCCGAAACTGTTCACGGTTGCACTGGAGGATGTGTGCAAGGTTCTGGACTGGAGCGGGCTAGGCAACAACGTCAATGGCGATTACATCACTCACCTTCGGTTTGCCGACGATATAGCGGTCATGGCTGAGACCATGGAGGACCTCAGTACAATGATCGATGACCTCAGTAGAGCTGCCGAAAGAGTGGGTCTTATGATGAACTTGGACAAAACCACGGTGACGTTGAATGCCTATGTTACTTCCACTCCTATCAAGGTTGGAGACTCTACACTCGAAGTTGTGGGTGACTATGTCTACCTTGGTCAAACGATCCACTTGGGTAGGCCTAACTTCGCAAAAGAGGTCAACCGTCGAATCCGACTCTGCTAGGCAGCGTTCGGGAAGTTACGCGGTACCTCGGATCCTTTTTTTTTCGTGTGGAATTGCTCATACATACTGCGCTAATACGGGGAGATAGCGCAGTTATGTGGGACTCTAACCTCACCGCGAACCCGCCGTGGCTGTCCGTCACCCTCCTCTGGGGAGTACCCCCATCACCGGCGTACCAGAACACACTGTACGCCGTGACCACCCCAGGGACCAAACCAGCACATGGGCGCCAGGCGACCCCGTGTACGGCACCCTTGGTTCCATTGTGACGGTTACCTCCACGTCCATCTTACCACACGCTCGGGAAGGTAGGAGTGGGGTCGTTTAACATTGCGGGTTCTCAGTTATCTGAACCGTGATGTGTATGAAAAATTACCTCACTTGTGCGAGCTAGCATAGTATTAGCTGGCCCAACAAGCATACAAAATAATAATTTTCACTAGGCTGGTGTAATTTTCCAAAAACAAAACAATTTTTGCGTGACCGAGCGAAAAGAGCTCGAACAATACAGTACTTCAGATGGGTTACGTTGTGTACTTATGCAGAAAAGATTTCTGCTATTCATTTCTACTGTGGCGTTATAAAAAAACCGGCCAAGTGTGAGTCGGACTTGCGCACCGATTCCGTACAAACCTCAGCTTAAAGGTAATATAGACCTGAGTATTTGATATGAATTTCAATTTAATTCCTCTACGCGTTCATGAGGAAAGGGGTAGTCAGTTTAAAATTATTAAAAATATTTTTATTTTATGATGTTACTACTATTTACCGTTTTCGTAATTTTTCCTTTATCTGTGCTATAAGACGTTGCTTCGTGCCAAATTTCAAGATTCTGAGTTCACGGGAAGTACGTTTTAATTAGGTTTTGATTCCCTTGCGAGTGTCGAAAATTTGCGGCATAAACGGCTGTATCTTTTGATTGCGTGAGTTTAGGAGTTCGATAACCTCTTAGCAAGACTGGTGTCAGATATCCTGGAGCCTTAGTGCGTTATTAACTCGGCAACGCAAAGGGTTAAAGGTATGAAATATCGACTAATCACATAAACGGAAATCCAAATCGCGTCTTTCATCTCGCATGTGATTGGGCGATTTTTCATACTCTTTGCCCTTTGCCTTGCCGAATTAATTACGCAACAAGGCTGCTGTTTTTTGACTATCTGTAACGACTGTCAAAGATCAACGCATAACATGCTTTCTGAGGCACGGAATCTTGCTAATTAAAAATGGTCTCCCATCCACGGAACAAACTTTGCAAGCTTTGCATTGCTTAACCTTGAAGATCGACCTGTGTAGCTGTTATTATTTAGCCTCGAGTTCCTCCATGAAATCAAATGATTACATTGACTAAGGCTGAGGCTTCGTTAGGGAAATGCTTTGCGTCTTCGCAACGGATCAACGCCTTGTATGTCACACCTGCGTTAAGACGTCGCAACTTGACCAGAAAGATTAAACTCAAAATCTTCGGGTCCAATGTCAAATCTGTGCTTGCTAACATTTGCACTTGAGTTACTCAGTAGATATTATGACAGTAATGCTCTTCGCCCGAACCCATCCAAAACGCAATCATGCACCTTCCATCTCCGCAATAGTCTCGCAAATAGGAAACTTAGAATCACGTGGCGGAGAAATGACGTAGAACACTGCAAGAACCCTAAGTACCTAGGCGTTGCAGTGGATAGAGCGAGCCTTAACCTTTAATGTGCACTGCCATAACACAAAATAGACGGTCGGGTTACAAAACAACCTGCTCCGTAGACTTGTTGCTACCAAATCGGGAGTTGCACCAGACGTCCTTTGCATAACTCTCTGCTGGCGAAGTCGCGTGTGGCACCGATCTGCACACGCAAAGCAAGTTGACATCACCCTCAACGAGATGTTTCGAATTATATCGGGATTCTCTACACCGAACCCGCACAACAAGCTCTACCCGTTGGCTTGTATTGCACCACCAGTATAGCAGCCCGGCGAGCATGGCCTACTGTGACATCGCCTATGTCACACTTTTAATCACAGTTTGGGCGATAAACTCACTTTGTCTTAAATGCTAGCACGGCGGCGTGAGATATTTTCTTGACTTGTGGCATAACTTCTTGAAGTTTATTTTTTTCTTTTTCGGCAATTTTCCAATTTTATTGCAGTTTCGGTTTAACCTTGGCCATAAAAACCATTTATGTTCTGAGAAGCATAGCCCTACGACGCACTGTTACCGAATTATGGGCCTCCGTATCTTATTTTATTTTGCATAAAACGCTCTATATTTCCAAAATGATATCTCGAAAACGGTATGTCCTAGGCAAAAAATAACCAAAATTTAGCCCCCCCCTTTGCTACCCCCATGTTACCAGCATCCCAACATGAATTTATAAGTTCTTTTTTTTTTTTTTAATTTTTGGTTTTCTACTTGAACTACGATCATGACAAGTTTTGATAAAATATGTCATGTCTTACAATTTGTCTTAAATGCTAGCACGGGACAATCATGTGACATAGTTTACAGGCGCGACATGCTTTTCTTGTTTTTGACTTCACAGTGCGACATAATTTGAATAGACGACCAAATAAAATAATACTAAAAAATGTGTGCCGTTCACACAGATAAACAACTTTTTAATTTTGTTGGGGACAAATTAATATTTGACCCACGACCATAGACTTATGCTCATTTTATTTTTGTTTGTTTGTTTGATAAGTGTTTGTTAGAAAGATTTAATTATTGTGAAAATTTTAATAATTACTAAAAAAAATATAATAGCTTGGACCAAAACCGGTGGGCCCCTATTTTTTATACTTTAAATGTTTTTTGGGGTTTTTATATAAGAATATTTAAAAATGTTAAAATAATTATAAAAAAAATAATAATCAAAATAAAAATAAGAACAACAATAAAAAATATATACAATTATGAAAAAGTAATAATATAAAATTAATTAATAATCCTGTAACATTTCAATTAATTAATAAGCATTTATCACCATACACACAAAACGAATTTATTGCCATTTGGTGCAGTAATTAGAAGGAAAATATATTTTTTTCAACTATAAAATTTTATCACCACCTCCGAACGAAAGTAATAATTTTTTCTCAAAAATGGTATGTAATGTTGACATAACATCTCTAAAAAGTATCCAGAAAGTGAACTCTACCGGAGACTATTCACAACTGTCCGGTAAGAAGCGAGATTTTAAATTTGGAATCTCCTACTGTCCAGTAAGTAAGTATGTAATTTACTTACTGGACACTTGGTCATCCTTCATCCCTTTTTTTTTTTATGGCTTCGCACGGTTTAGGTCATCCTCTTTAGATCTGCTTAGAAAAAAAAAACATAGTACCAGACACAGATTAGAGTTTAGCCATTATAACATGGTTAGAGGGAGGCTCCAAATATATATCTATCTCTTTTTGGTATGACATTTTATGAGATACATAATATATTTTGGAGCCTTAAACATCCATTTTATTGTCTGTGACACTTTTTTTTTTTTTTTTTTTATGGGTCTGTGACACATAACGCGACGCAGAAAAAGTATGCACGTTGCGTTTTGTACTTAGTAATGTTGTAGAAGTATAGTGTGGGATTTTATGTTTGTATTTAGTCATTTCAGTTTATAAATCATGTTGGATTAAAGAGTCCGTTAATCAAGATGTACAACAAACAAATATAAATGCCCCCGGTAAATCGATCACAATATCTATCAGTAATTGCCCTAATATGAATGTAACCTTCAATATTAATTAAACGAATTTGTTGTTAAACTTTCTTTCATTTTTGAGAAAAGCATTATACAAACCTCAACCAGTAAGAAAGCCATCCTGGCCTCGTATATAACCGGACCTCACCTGCGGTTCGGTCCGGTTAACTCATACTCGGCCAGGAAGGCTTACTTACTGGATTCTGCTGTAATGTACTATTTCTAAATCATCTGTCAAAATGTGACATTTGTGACAAAATGGGTGCGCCCGTATTAGCAATTAAGACCCGATGAGTCCCAAATAAACGTCAGGAAATTTTCTCACGCCGCCGGTGCTATTATTTAGGACAAAATGGCTTTATCGCCCAAACTGCGATGAAATGTGTGACTCAAGCCATGCACAGTAGGCCGTGCTCGCCGGGCAGCAACAAGAAAGGCATGTTGCGCCTTAAAAATATGTCATATGTTTGACCCGTGCTAGCATTTAAGACAAATTGTAAGACATGACATAATTTATCATGTCTTGTCACAAATGTCTTCGGTACGCCCATGCTCGCTAGGCAGAGGGATGCTTCATGCGCGTTCTTTTTTGTAGCACCTTCTTTAAAAATGTAGCACCTGCTGGTTAGGTTAATAGTATATTATGCAACTAGTGAATAAAAGACGGATTTAAAGCGAGGGCCATAGATGAATCAAGAGCAAGTGAAGTATTCTAACGACTGAATCACGACCGTAGGGAGTGATTCATGATGATTGAATCACGAGCATAGCGAGTGATTCAAGTGTTAGAATCATGAGCGACGCGAGTGATTCATGGTCCTCGATATAAATCCGTTTTATTCAAGAGTTGCATACTATATTTTATACCATGACTTCGAGAAAAAGAAAGATTTAAGCGAAAAGCACAAGGAATATTACGAGTAATAAATAAATGAATGGTTTTTACCTTCAAAATTTACATAAAATGTGAAACCCTGACCCCTGAGCTAGGTAACAGCACCTGTGTTTCAGGGGTCACTGACCACCTCCGTTACGTTACATAATTATAATTAATTAAATACCTTTGCAATTAATATAAGAATTACAATCCAAACAAGTACTCAATAAATATCTTAGACTAAAATCAAAATTATTATTAAAATCCTAAATAACAAACTCAAAATTAAAATCGAAGAAGGAATTTGTGTATCGAGTATTTTTTGCGCAAGGAGGCGCAAGGAGGTTACATAGCATTGAGATGGACGTCTAATACATTGGTGTGTTCCAAATTCAAAAACCAAAACAGTGATTAAAATGCTTTTTATTCACTGTTTTCAGTGAATAAAATAAGCTTTTTAGAGGGGGAATGGTATAAATTTTCTTTTTGCATTCATTTGTATGAATGTATTATATCTGGGGCTACTTTTATATTTCATCATCCCTTATCGGGTGTCGGAGTCTGCCTTCGTCTTTCATACTTTCTTATTCGCCGTGGTCATCTCAATAGTCACCTTCTTTCTTATTCGCCGTTGTCATCTCAATAGTCACCTTCTATCTAGCCACATAATTCATACATCGTTTCTTTGATCTTCCTCTACCCGTATGACCAACCGCGTTGATAGTTACTAAATCAATTCGTGTAATAATTTTGGTGTACAATCTTACACCGCTCATTCCTCATAACATTCTCATCTCATCTGCATGCAATTGTTTTTCATTTGTCCCTTTTGTGACCCATCTTTCTGATACGTAAATTACGTGCAAGATAGCTCTTACTATTTCTGTACGGATGGATGGGGATGGCACAGGCACACAAACACTCGCAGTCTGCCGCCCCAGGCCATGGCCCTCTTGGTCTAAGGGTAAATACGCTACTGTTGGTCTACAAGACAGCGACTGGTTTTTAATTAAAATATTTTACCTATTGATCAAAATACAAAGTTGAACAGACTAGTCGAATGATTGTCAATTGAGATGAAAAGAAAAAAAAAACGGCCAAGTGCGAGTCAGACTCGCGCACCGAGACCGACCGTACAAACCTCAGCTTAAAGGTATTATATACTGAGTGTTTGATATAAATTTTAATGTAATACCTCTACGCGTTCATGAGGAAAGGGGTGAGTTTAAAATTATTAAAATTATTTTTATTATATGATGTAACTAAAAATGTTGGTACGGTTTTCGCAATTTTTCCTTTATCTGTTGTTGCTTCGTACCAAATTTCAAGATTCTGAGTTCACGGGATGTACCTTGTAGGATTTGATTTCGTTGCGAGTGTCGAAAATTTGCGGCATAAACGGTTGTATCTTTTGATTGCGTTGGCTTAGAAGTTTGATTTAAGGGACAGTAGACCTGAGTATATGATATAAATTTCAGCTTGATACCTCCACGCGGTCCAGAGAAAAAGGGTCTTGACGACAGACGGACGGACAACAAAGTGGTCCTGTAAGGGTTCCGTTTTTTTCCTTTCGAGGTACGGAACCCTAAAAAGTCATAGTTTTAATCGATCTTCTGTTGCTGACGGTATCACAAAACTATCATGGAATGATAATCGTATTAATCGTTATCAGCCACTGCATTGTATCTATTGCGAGCTTGTCCTATGCCTTTACACAAGCAAGTAGTGTAAGTTTTGGAACAGCTGTTTCCCGCGGGATTGGTAATGATGTGGTCAATTTATAATTTACAAATGTCACCAGAGGACTCCACTGTAGTAAGCACACGAATGCATTGCATTAATTATACCTCGCTAATGGAAGAGGCTAATATCGATTTTCGCTTATCGCTTACGACGGCGCCAGCTGCGAACCATTGGAAAAAGATTTCATGCTTGTTTCATTTTACTCATTTATTTGTAGAGCTGATAGGATACAAATTCTATTGTGTTTTATCGATAAGAACAGAATGAAGAGATTTCAGATAGATAGAAGCTGCTCTCGTTGTGTTACAAGAAAATCAATCTAATGGAAAAGTAAAACAAGATTTAAAAATTGTTGAATTAAAAATATGTTTTATTTTGTTTTCGGTATTTGCTTATTTTAATTTGTCGAGTTGTAAAATTTTACACCCTTATTTCTACTACAGTCTTTATTAAAAATTAATGCGGCGCAGGAAATAAATTATGCTTGTGTCCTGTCTTCACTGTGGCAGACCGCGCCGTATTTTGCTTTGAGTTTCTCATTGAATTCAGGGTCGTCCCATCCCCATAGGTGGTGAGTGCCGTCCCCTGTGCGGTGTGCACGCTGCTTTATAATTTCAGGGGACACGTATTTCAAGTCGTATGCTTGTCCGATCTGTGTAAGAAAAAATAATAAATTATTAGTTTATAACGGCACAGTTGGCGCAGTAGCTGAACGATTGGCTGCTGTGCTGCGTGACGAGGGTTCAGTTCCCGCAAGGAATACAAATATTTTTGTATGTCCTACAGATAGTTTGTCCGGGATTGACTGTTTATGTAGGTACATATGTGCGTTTCAAAGAAAAGTTTTTGATAAAATTTGCGATGACACTTGCAACATTTTTACACATAAGAAAATAACAAATAAGGCGAAGGCGACATGTTACTCGTATAGGATAATTATTTGTTTCCGTGGAATTACTTGTATTATCATTTCCCTACTGATAATGCCTCAGAGTCATCGAGAAAGTAAGGTATTACCACCGACGCACAGCTGTTGTGAATTCATTGCCTAGAACTAATATGAATTCAGATACGAGTAGATCGTAAATCTTCAGAAGCCAATGCCGCAAAATATTTTCTCTATCTAGTTGAAACTGTCTGCATGTCAATATTTTTATCTGGGTACGTATGAATATTATGTTCACTGAAATTGGACGAGGACGTGTTTTCATGTTTCGGTGCCAAAATTTAAACTTCCGCCCATAAAGTCTTATAACAAGTTTCCAGCTCCGAGTTAAAGTTTTGCGAGCAGCATAGTTCAAGGAAATAAGTGGCTATTAGGTGCTAGCGTACAATCAGGTCGATTGGGGCTGCCATCTTTAAAGTTCAACTATGTGATATTTTAAACTTTGCCGTAGTACTAAACGTACAATGTTTCTCTATGATAGATTTTAAATTAGGAATTGTTTCTTTTTCAAATATGGTAACCCTAATCTCAGGCTGACCGCAGAAGGGTTAGCCTATTTATTTTTCTGCTGTACACTTTGTTAAAAGGGGCTGAATGAATACATACCTTTGCCATAGCCTCGATGAACACGATGGTGGGTGTGAGCATGTTGTAAAGAGGAAGCTCAGTCGCGCGGTAGTCCCAGGGGAACGTGTGGTGGTAGTTGTGGAAACCTTCTACACAGATCATCCATACTCCAATGTTTTCGCGCGGGTTCAGTGACCTTAGAGAAAAACATATTTTTTACATTTTAATCTGAAGAGTGAATTAAATCCGAGACGCTTTCAGCGATCCATTTAGTTAAGAGGAGTGTGGCGTTAACTTAACTGTGAGAGGTCTTATAGGTCGAAGCCCTATTGATTAAAGATAGATACGTGGGACACTCAGAAAGTTTTGCGAAACTAAAAAAAATTGTTCTATACGTACATATATTTTTATTAAATCTTTTCAAAGTACTTTCCACCAGCCTCTATACAAAGATTCATGCGCCTAAACCAGTTTTCAAAACACTTTTTCCAGTCCGCCGCAGACACCTCGTTTACAGCCTGCTCGAACGCAGCCAGCGCATCTTCCGGCGACGAAAATTGTATCCCTTTGAGCTGATTTTTTATTTTTGGGAATAAAAAGAAGTCACACGGTGCTAGATCAGGGCTGTAAGGAGGGTGACCCAGGAGTTTGACTGGCGTGCTGTCCAGGAAGTCCCTCGTTTTGAGTGCGGTGTGCGCAGGTGCATTGTCGTGGTGGAGCAGTAGCCCGCGGAGCCCTGTGTTTGGTCGCTTGTTGCTTATAACAGAGAAAACTTCTGGCAAACATTTGGTAGTATACCATTCGGCATTAATGCTTCTTTGATCCCGTAAGGGAATTGATACCAAGTGGCCAGTCAAATTAAAAAAGCTAGCGATCAAAATCTTACCCCCGCTTCTAGATCGCTTCACTTTGGTAGGCGTTGGCTCATTTTGAAACACCCAAACAGTCGACTGGCGCTTGGTTTCTGGGTCGTATTGATAAATCCAGGACTCATCACCTGTAACGATGTCGTAAACACGCCGAGACGAGCCTGCTTCAAATTTGTTAAGCATATCACGGCACTATTCCACCCAGGCCTGCTTCTGAGCATCGGTGAGGTTGTGCGGCACCCAGCGTGATACTATCCTCCTCACGCGAAGATGGCTGTGTAGAATCTCGTGAACGCTTCCCGATCCAATCTTCAATATGTGTTGAATCTCCTGATATGTAATTCGCCTATTGTCTTGGATTAAATTTTTCACTGCTAGCACGTTTTCTTCGGTAACAGCCGTCAAAGGGCGACCGCTTCTTTCGTCATCCCCCAAAGTTGGTCGACCGCGCTTGAATTCGTTATACCAACGATACACGGTTGCCTTGGAAGGGCCTTCATCCATGAATGCCATTTGAAGTCTATCGTACGATTCATCCGGTTTCAGGCGACACTTGAAATCGTATAAAATCATAGCTCTAAAATGTTCCCGGCGCAGATCCATATTTCAGTGAGACACAATACTTTGAATTAACTCGCAAAAAATGTGGAGGGAAATTTTGAAATTGGAACTTACTTATTTTTACTTATAAATAATCATATTTTCGAAAAACATTATAACTGGCCAGTCTCCCATATATAAAAACTTTTTTTCGCAATACTTTCTGAGGGGCCTGGTAGTGGTAGTGACGTAAGCAGTAATAACTCATTACAATGGTAAATATATATAATCTGGCACTAGGATACCCCAGGTTACCAGAAAGTTAATAATTATACTTTCCTATAGTTAGATTCTCATTGAGTAGGACGTACTAGAGGTTTAGGCGCAGACAGCCTAATTCTCAAAATGGCATCAGAGAAAGGACTAGTTCTCAAAATGACAAATTTTCTTAAAACCTTTTTCTCTGAATGGCCAATTCTCTAAAAGCCTAATTCTCTGAATGGCCAATTCTCTAAATGATTAATTATCAAAATGGCATATTTTCTACAATTGGGAATAAAAGATTTATTATGTATTTGTTTAATCAGTGAGTTGAAATTGTAAGATTTTATAATGCACAAGAATACTAAAAGAATTCCGATATGACTTGGCGGATAAGTCAACCGTGAAATTATTTCGGTAACCTCATCTAAAATAAATTCACGGAACTTTTAATATGAAACTAAGCAACAGATAATCCGTTCTAAATAATTAATACAAACCGATATCCATATTACGAACGCCTTTAACGTTAATCGGCTTACCAAGAATAATAACAATGTAATCAATTACAAGTAGACTGCCTACTTGATCGCTATGTATAATTCATGTTCCATTATTGTTAGTAATAGATTCAATAACCGACTTAGGTAGTTATCTGTTTATTTACCGACGTATTTTGAGTGACCTAGTTTGTATCGGCGGGAGTAATGTCACCCTTGGGTGTTTCCACCTATAATATTAGATAGCCTTGTGCTTGGTCATTAATTAATTAATAGTTTACTTACTTTCATGAATTCATTGGATAGCTATTTGATCAGTGTTGGTTATTGCTGTTTTCACATTGGCTGTTGAAGACTTTGAGAGATACTGAACTTAAAATAGGCCCTGACTTTATTCTGGGTTCAGATTAGGTACTTCAGTTCAGATTCAGAATTTGTCCTTTCTGATTATATGCAATATTATGCATAACTAGATATTGTGTGACATACAGACGCATAAACACTACGTCTTATTTTTGTATCGTTACGATCTATCACTACAGTTAAGTCCGTACCGACTGTACCGAATCCTACCCCAGGTTGAATACCCCGAACCGCAGACATAAATCTAACTAGATAACGCAAGTCCCTCCATCTGTATGAAAACCAAGCGTGCCAGTTTTTCACAAACAATTTAAAAACAAATTTACTTACCAATGAAAAAAAACATGTCTAATGCCTCGGACAACTTTTTCTATACATTCTTTACAGCTCAATATGGCATACAAAGGCATTTTTTCTAGATTTCGGTGGATTTCCGGTGCCGATAATGCTAAATTAAAAGCTCAGATTACGATCATTGATCGTAACTTTACTCCGTTTTTTGACACGCGAAGTACATACAATCGCGTCATCTAGTTAGATTTATATCTGTGCCCCGAACGGTTCAAAATTTTCATTGATAAAGATGCATTATAGATCAAGTTCCGAAAAGCACTTACTTGTCATAAGGCCTGTATCCGAAGGTGTGCGCGAAACTGTTGACGCTCCACACGACGTTGATGCCGCAGGTGTACCTCAAGATGGTGGGGATGAAGAAGGCATTCGTCCATGTCTCGCCCCAGAAGTAGACGGGTATTATGGTAGGCAGTACGAAACACAGCAGAGGCATCATTTTCATGTAGTGCCTGTGGAAAATAGAGGGATAAGTAATTTCATTGCCATGCTTTCCTGTTTTCTTTTTAAAATTACTTGTTAAAAAAATTAACTTCAAATTCGGAAGACAGCGTTCCTGTTTTCGTTTCTTCGATTTTTGACACCGACTTCCAAAATGTTTCACTTTTGTAGTGTTTTTATTTAGAAGGCGGTTGTATTGTGAAAAAGTTTTTTTTTTTTTCACTTTTTTGTTGTGGTACATAATAGACCAGTTCTATAGGTACCTATATATAATGCCCAAAGTGATGCCAGAATAGATTAACCCAATAACTTAAAACTAACAAAACCGGTGGAATGAGAGTATACCAGGGTGAACTGTACACACCTGCTTACTCCTTAAGAGCGTATATACCAGAGGTTATATTATAAAATGGTGTAAAAAATAAACAGACATGCGATTGCAACTATCTCGAGTGTCCTGATGTATATCTCCGAAGTTCTTCATCAGATCTTAATGAAATTTATAACCAGCTTTCAAATTAAAAAAGTATCATTAAAATCGGTTTACCTGGTAAAAAGTTCAGAAGGAACACACATAAAAAAATACAGTCAAATTGATTTCTTTTTTTCATTGATTTCTTTGCTTCTTTTTTGATTTTGTCATTGATTTCATTCCTTCTTTTTGAAGTCGGTTAAAAAAAGGCTTTAATTTCGAAGCTATGATGACAGCCTGAATGATTACTGTTATTCTTTTTGTTAGTTTATTCATTCTTTATTCGGGGTTTCGTTAAAGTTGTAGCAAATTGTAAGCAAAATCTACTTGAAATCTTAGTGTCTTGGACATAATATTAATGACCAGCTTTTAGAGATCTTACGTCTAGACGGATTATGCAGAACCCTCTTTTCAACATCTAGTAAAAAACGGGCGGGATTTATCACACTCACTAACTACCCAGAGGCATAATACATACAGTTGAACCTTATATATGAGATATAATGAATGTGTCATAACATCAAAGTAACGAGAGTCCCGTTTTTAAACACGCAACCTTCAACTCCCGCAGACAATCAACATTTCAACATAAAAACAAGTTTGAATTTATGTCGACATCAACTTAGTTTCACACTTCATAATGCCCTCGGTCTGTCGCTTGTTGAAATAGGGACCTACGTGATAAAATTAAAATCTCTACCAGAAATAAATGTTATTTGACCTAAACTTTTACAGAACGGGTGACTGTTCGGTGTGTGGGTTCATACGTCATGATTCTTTATTTTACCTCCACAACTAAAAGACGCAAAGGTCTTAGAAAAATATGTTTTGCTTTTCCTTTTAATACCGAGTACTGCAGTGGCTTTTGTAAGCGTACATATAAATATATTGGAGACAGAAGCGGCGACAACCGCTCGCAGAGACTTATGGTTTCACTTATAACACAGAATTCTGGAGGATATTAGATAATCGTAGAGGGTTATATTTGTAGGGACACTATTTCAAATGTTGGATTTCTTTTCTTCGGTTGTAATACGATTATTATTTGTTCTGAGAAATATTTTTGCTTGAATTCGGCATTTATGTCGGGCTCTATCTAACAAAGAAAAGGCTTGAACATTGCTACGCATTGTGAAATCTTTGTAGGTTTTTACTTACTTCCTCTGGAACATAACAACAGGATCAGCATACAGGTCGGTGAGATCAATGCGCTTGCCACCTTCGATGACTTCTGGGCTCTTCTTGCAGCAAAGCCAGCCCATGTGGGAGAAGAAGAGACCTCGCTCCGCATTGTGAGGGTCTGCATCTGTGTCCGCGTACTTGTGGTGAGTGCGGTGGTCGCGGGCCCACTCGAATATGCAGTCCTGGTACACGGAAATAATAAAATGATTGGGGGCTTTCGGAAAATGGTTTAAACAAGCATTTTTACAGACTTGGTAACAAAAGGTTTTATTTTCATATGTGAGACTGGTTACAAAAGATCTCGGTCTCAGTCCAAAAGGCAACTTGTAATGGCAACATTTTGAACATCCTTATGAGAAAAGTTAGTTTCTCCTTTACGATCTTATTATAATGTCTGCGTAACATTGTCCTTAATGATCCTATAATCGACCCTTTCAGGGTCTGCTTCATCAATTTGCACATTAACAAAGTAACAGCCAAGTTCTTGACATAACAGCGCAGATACTCATCATTAACACGTTCCCTGCGCCATCACTTTCAAAGAAATTTCAGCTGGTGCTTTGGAGACCTAAAAGATCTCGAAACTAACCTACCTTTTGGTGCGTTTGAGACCTAATCAGTCTCCTAAAGATACAGTTTTGAAAATAATTTATATCTTCCAAAAAAACAATCAAATATATTTTGATGTTTTTGTGGGTGAAAGATAGCCTATTGCTTTATATTTTGCTAGGTTCGCACGCAGTTATGACATTTGAATAAACTACAAATACCAAAAAAAAAAAATTATATCGATTGTATCTCGTACCGCAACCGAAGATAGTTCAATATGTGTAGTAAGTAGTGATGGGAATAAAATATTAACTCAGTTGTCGATTGAAAAAGTTTTATTAATTATGCAAAGTTTTTTTCATTAAAACATGGTAAGCACATTGATTGCTTGCATTGCGCGCAAATGGTAACGTATTCGTCATCAATAATGTGGTATTATTGTTACTACTTTTTGGACTGGATATCGTATTCTGAAGCACACTAAATCGTTTTCCAGTACATGGGCTGATATATATATTATTTTCATTACTTAGCTGCGTGTGCTCCAACGTAGAAAGGTTCATCATTTTCTTTTTAGGTGCGTCAAATATTTCATAATCAGAATCACTGTCATTATTAGCCAATGGGGGGCAAATTTGAACATATTCCAAAAAAAATATTTTACTGGACGATGCAGCAGTATAATCCGGCGTTGATTTTTTGTTAGAAATCTCACCAAAATAAATAGATTTTTTACACTTTTTCTTTTAAAAGCACTCATTGTATAACAAAAATGATAATCAACACGTAGGTATATACGCGAGAGTTATTTCGCAAACGTGCGCGGGACCTCCCACGTCGATGCTAGGACAACACTAAAACGAGTCACACAGCGCCCGCGCCGCCCACCTTCCCTCTCTTGCGTCTACGAGGCGTACGATTCCACGAGTACCGACATATCTCCTAACGCAAGGAATGAAAATAATTACAGTACTGTGCGTTAGGGACCTAATCCATCTCTAATTTCTTTTTTAATGTCCTTGAATTCAGCTTTAAGTAGGAAGCAAATATGTATATTTGTCCTACTCATACCTAAAGAACTTTACACGTTAGATCCTCCCGCAAGGAGTGAAACAACACGATTATGTTCAACGCACAATACAAAAGTCCTGCAAGAGATCTGATAGATCTCGTAATGCAACGAACGTGTTAATTGACTTGATGAGGACTGTAATGATTTACGCAAACGCTCTTGACGTGAGAGGATGGTTTGACAATGCAATTAGCGTTTACAGCATGTATTATTTATTTGATTACAACTTTACATTGAACTTGGTAAACCTTTAGGTAAGCTTACATCATCATCATCATCATCAGCCCATTAATGTTCCCACTGCTGGGACACAGGCCTCCTCTCTGTGAGAGGGAATGTGCCGTAATCCACCACGCGGGCCGAGTGCGGGTTTGTGGATGTCACATGTCTTCGAATTTTTGGTTCTAGGACATGCCGGTTGCCTCACGATGTTTTCCTTCACCGTTTTGAGAGCAGTGATGAAGAATTAATTTACACAAAGGAAAGCGCCTGCCTGGGCTCGAACCCACGACCTACAACTTGTAAGTCGCGGCTGATACCACTGGGCCACCACAGCTCTCCTAAAGCTTACACTTCTATATTTATTATTATAGTGAAGTAAACCACACATCTGTCTTCAGAGGAATGAGAGAAAATCTTGTTCTACGAGAGGGAACTTTGGGAAGTCACGTTCGTTACCTATAAAGTTTTAAATATATTTTTTCTAAAACAAAACAAAAACTTCGACTTGGTCTGCTCACGAATTTAATTAGGAAGGTGTTCGAACTTAATTGAAATAGTCGGCCTATGTATACATCAGTGGTGTATCAGATGGCGTAAGAAAAAACCGCTTCTTTATAAAAGTATCTGATATGGTTATAACGAATACTGTACTCAATCAAGACACCATGAACTTTCTTTCTTATTTCTTTGTTTGCTTACCTGAAAGCCCATAGTTTGCCATAACATAAGCACTACGCGTAGAGGAGTGCGAGCCTTAAAGCATCTGTGTGTCCAAAGGCGATGAGATCCTGCGCCAATTCCAATGGCGCACATTAGGTGGACGGCAAATGCTGGAAAATAAATCAGTATTAGTATCCAAATATCAGAACAGTATCTGTCAATACTCTTGTAGATTTTCCATGACTTGAAGCTTCATTTCATACGAAAAAAATCGACTTAAGGTTACACTAGTCGATAATTCTTCCATACAAACGTAGTCTGGCGATTACTCCCCTGTTTGACGATGTAAGTTCAAAATAAAAAAAATATATCAATTTGTCTCATCATTATCTAGCCCTGTATGGAAACACAAAAGTAAAAAAATATATATTTGAAAGTTATGAGCGTCGAAAGTTCCATATTTCAACACTAATTTTAACGCATCATTGGGCGGAAATAATAACCACAAGAAGAAGGAAAATTGCAAAACGGCCTCCATACAGGGATAGATTAGTAACTTAATAATGCATATTTTTTTTTTGAAAATATACATTTAGTTGTTTTTGTATGATATCTAGACTCCCAAAGGCCTGTTTATAAAATTTCGCCCGCTCGTTTTCGTCCTAAATCATCAATTTTCTCGATAAAAATTCGCAAAACTGCTAATTCGTACGCGAACTAGCTTCTTACTCTTCATCACAGTATCTATCTCATTCGGAAGTGTTGTCGGATAAAATAGCATGCATTTTAACCTCGCGCACAAAATAGTTCGAGCCGTCGACTAGAGGAACCTTAAATGACGATTCCATTAGTACCGTAGAAATACTCTCATGCATTAATATACAATCAAACAGTAACTCACCAAATACATTAGTCTGCCATTTAGCCGAAGTGAAGACGAGATACAATCCATACACTGATGCGATGTGCAAGTAGAGGAACCAGAGTATGTTGAACCACACATACTCGTGTTTTCTGGGACTTGCATGTTTCAGTACTGAGACGTCTTTAGCGAGTCCCAAGTCCGAGGTCTGTGTGTCTGATTCGAAGACTACCCCACTGGCGACCGGATCCACTTGAGGAGGCATGGTCTGGAAAGAAACGTGTGTTTTGTGATTAGTTTCGTAAAAAACCTTATCACCCATAAACTCAGTTCTCGACAGTAGCTAAACCAATGGTAAAGTGTTTTCCGCCAATATTGTTATTGCCTTTATTGAGAGCCCCTAACGCCCCAATTACAGGGCCGATTTCTCTCAATATCAGTTCCGGAGAGATTTTCTCCGGAACTGATATTTTCTAACCAACCTATAAGAAAATCTGGTCGATCTGAATGTAGCTACGATCACTGGGATTTACTGCTTGAATTAACGATACAAATTAAACAGCCTTTGCCTTGGAAGATGAATTGCAAGGAAGTTCAAACTTGTTAAGTCTAATAATTGCACTTGTTAGAACGCCAGATGCATTTGATTAGCTCATTAAGAGTTCGAATCAAGTTTTTGTTAACTTTTCTTGCTAAGTACGTATAAAAGGCAAAATTAAGGAAATTGAAACAGATTATCTCGAACAAAGACCGCTGTGGAACGTTTCCAATAAAAATATTTTTTGTAGCACCTTCTTTAAAATTGCAGCACCTGCCGTCGTCAGGTTAAATTTTCTTTTTGCATTCATCTCTATGAATGTTTCCTATCTGGGGTTACTTTTATATCTCATCATCCCTCATCACAATTTATTCGGGGTCGGAGTAGTATGCCTTCTTATATCATACCGTCTTATCCCTATTGATAATCCCTAATGATAATCGTATTAATCGTCATCAGCCAATGCACTGTATCTATTGCGAGCTTGTCATATGCCTTTACACAAGCAATTAGTGTAAGTTTTGGAACAGCTGTTTCCCACGGGATTGGTAATGATGTGGTCAATTTATAATTTACAAATGTCACCAGAGGACTCCACTGTAGTAAGCACACGAATGCATTGCATTAATTATACCTCGCTAATGGAAGAGGCCAATATCGATTTTCGCTTATCGCTTACGACGGCGCCAGCTGCGAACCATTGGAAAAAGATTTCATGCTTGTTTCATTTTACTCATTTATTTGTAGAGCTGATAGGATACAAATTCTATTGTGTTTTATCGATAAGAACAGAATGAAGAGATTTCAGATAGATAGAAGCTGCTCTCGTTGTGTTACAAAAAAATCATGCTGTGCAGTCGGAGGAAACATATTCGCGAACTGGCTGACCACCTGATCCTCCGACTGCACAGCATGATTTTTTCTTGTTAACAGGTTTTTAGTTCAATTCTTAATCATTCGGGTTTTTGATTTTTAATTTAACTTTTTTTATTTACAACTTTTTACCCGGCTGCAAGGAAAGGGTTTAGGTAAAAATTTTCTTTTTCGAATTACTTTTAAACATATAAGTGGTATATATTTTTGTTAAAGCATCAGTTAACTCAGCGCAATTTGTAGACAATAAGACATTTTAGCTATAAGTGTTTTATCAGGCGTTACTATCTTACGGTCCAAGAATTCATGTACTGTCATTATGAGTCGAAATAAAAAAGGTAGATCACTGCGTGCTACATCCTGAGTTTTAATTACCAAAATTCCCAAGAAGTTATTCCAGTTTATATACATGGTCCATACGAACCGCATTATTATCTTCATACTAGCAAAGTGGAATAAGCTGGAATTGGATATTCTGGAAATTGGATATTGAATGAGTACCGGAGTGACGAGGTAACGGACACGTGTTTGGAAAAAAAAGTGTATCGGACTATAAGTGAAATAAAACAGGAAGTTTTAAGCATTATATTATTAATCACATTCACCCAACACTCATTAATATTAAATCAGGTAAAATAAAATATAGGTATTAAGAACTTAAATAAGGTTAGTAAAATATTTTTGCATTACATTTACAAAGTTATGTATTTAATTTTATTATTCTTTTGTGTATACATATTTACAAGGTATTATTTACAGAGCATTAGGTTATATCACAGTTGTATAATATAGTTAACGTGTGCTTAAAATACAGTACAGTAGTGTTATTGTTAACCTACATTAGTTAATTATTTATTTTTCAATATACAACTATTATTTTCTAATTTAAACCTTTAAAATTAATTGTTGCTTTGTAAACCTTTTAACAGGCAGATAATTAATTTGTTTGTTACATTATTTCTTAGAAATAGTAAACCTTACATACTTTCCTACAGTAGCTATTATTAATATTTGCAGTGATACAACTTAACAGTTAAACTTGTACAATTAATAACTTGGGCTAGTTTTAGCTGACAGTCAGATTAGTCACTACGATAGGTATTTGTTGTTACAGTTTCGTTAACATTATAATTGTATAATTACAGGTCTACGACACTCTCCATTCGAAATGACTGAGATTAAAGAACTTAAAAGGAAGCGAAGCAGTTATAAAGGAAGGTTAACAGTATTTGAAACCTATTTGAGTAATCTACAAGATGCCGAAATAACCTCCTTTCAGGTAATGGAGTTACAATTGCGAGTCGCCAAATTAGATGATCTTTTTAATGAATTTAATGAGGTTCAATTAAAATTAGAATGCTTGTGTGATAACGTTGATACTGAGACACTCGAAAGAACTACAATTGAATCTCAATATTATGGGTTGGTAGCCCAAGCTAAAATTATGTTACGTAACTTTTCAAAATCTGAGCAAGATGAAATAAAATCGAATTGCAGTACTTCTAATGTTAAGCGTCAGTTCGTCAAGTTACCTACAATCCAATTACCCAAATTCACAGGATCATATGATAACTGGCTTGAATTTCGCGATACCTTCGCAAGTCTCAATCATGGCAATGACGACATAGACGATGATCGACATGAGCGATTCGATAATGAAAGATTATTGATTGAGAATCACGTTACGGCGTTGTTCAACGTCGAGTCGATCGCTAGGGAGTCCTCAACTGCATTAAAAGGTATAATAGACAATGTAAACAAAAACATCAGAGCGTTAAAAACATTAGGCGAACCTGTTAGTAATTGGGACACATTACTTATCCATATAATTCGACAAAAACTTGATACTACAACATTTCGAGAATGGGAGGAATACAAAGGACGTATCGATAAATCTAAACGAATCACTTTTGATCAATTCATTGTTTTTTTGCGTAATCGGGCTGATTTAATAGAAACACTGGAAAAGTCACGTCATTCTACAACCAACATAAAACAGAATACTAAAATAAAAGCCTTTGTTACGACACAAAACACCAGTTGTTCTTCATCAAATAGTTGTCCAAAGTGTAAAAGCGATCACAACCTTAATTCATGTCCACAGTTTCTATCACTAAGCGTCAACGATAGAATGGCTTTACTACCTAGCTATAAGGTATGCTATAATTGTTTGCGTCACGGTCACTATCCAAATAATTGCAAGAAACCAGGGTGTAAAATATGTAAACGCAAGCACCATACGCTTATTCATAACACAGACTTCAAATCAAAACCTGTTTCAAGCAAATCAACTGACGGCACGACTGATAAAGCTAAGGTTGAGTCATCCTGCACTGTTGACACAAACAATAGTCACGTTTCGCTCTCAGCTAATATCTCTGCGCATTCGCATACGAGCAGTGCAGGCGACATCCTATTGTCAACTGCGTTAGTGAGGTGCTACGATGTAAATAACAAAGAATATATAGCTCGAGCGCTACTCGATTCTGGTAGTTCGTCGTGTTTAATGACAGAGAACTTATTTAACAAGCTAAATCTGCCTTATTTAAACACAGACAAATCTATTCAAGGCATAAATAAGTCCATATCGCGTGTGGAAAAAATGTGTCGTGTTCACATTAAATCGTTGCACGAATCGTACACTAATGATTTAATATGTTTTGTCTTGCCCACAATAACAGATAACGTCCCCGCTAGACAGGTACATGTGAATATACCGTCATACATTCACTTAGCCGATCCGCATTTCCACACACCGGCTTCTATTGATATTATTATAGGAGCAGACGTATTCTGGAGTTTATTAGGATCAAATAAGATTTTACTAGGTGATGGGAAACCAACACTTTATCAAACTAGACTTGGTTGGCTAGTTTGCGGCCCAATTAACGGCGGCTATAGTAATAATTATTCATCTCATCTTTCACCAATTAAATGTAATTTTACTAATGTTAACAGTTATTATGAAAGTTCTTCCAGTTCGATTGAGTTAGATGACATCCGAAACCAATTGTCGCGTTTCTGGCAACTCGAGGAAGTTTGCCATGAGTCTCGATCGACTTTTTCAGCTGAGGAGAAGATGTGTGAAGAACACTTTATAAAAAACACAACGCGCTTGGCAGATGGCCGCTTTAGCGTTAAAATACCGTTGAAGGAATCTTCGAATAGTTTAGGCGATTCATATCATCGCGCAAAGCGATGTTTTCTGTCATTGGAGCGCAGAAATCTCAGCCAACCCTCACTCGATAAAATGTACAAAGATTTTATGACTGAGTACATTTCTTTAGACCATATGTCCGAGTGTACTATTCATGAAGATCAGCGGTCATATTTTATTCCTCATCACTGAGTACTGCGCGAGAGTAGTAGTACAACTAAATTAAGGGTAGTTTTTAATGCTAGTGCACCCACCACCTCTGGTCTTTCTTTAAATACAATACAGATGGTTGGGCCTACCGTCCAGGACGATCTGACCGCAATCCTTCTTAGATTTAGAATGCATAAGTACGTTCTCTCTGCTGACGTCGAGAAAATGTACAGGCACGTGTCTGTACATCCTTCAGATAGGCACCTGCAGCAAATTATTTGGCGTGATGATGCTTCTAGTCCTCTTAAAACCTACCAATTGCATACAGTAACTTACGGTACGGCTAGTGCACCGTTTCTCGCTACTAGGTGCCTCAAACAGGTCGGTATTGAATGTCAGGATCAAAAGGTCGCAGAAGTTATCCTTCATGATTTTTACGTCGATGATCTTTTGACCGGTTCAGACGTGTTTGAGGAGGCTCGAATGTTACGTCATAAGGTGACTGATGCACTTGCATCTGCTTGCATGCCTTTAAGGAAGTGGAAATCTAACGAACCCAGTTTAATTTCAGAACCATCTGGTGATTCTTGTTTTGATTTCCACAAGGAAAGTTATGTTGTCAATAAAACACTTGGTCTTAGTTGGCAAACTAACACAGATGATCTGTGTTTTCCTATAAATGTTCCTGAATGCATAGAAAATACTAAGCGTGGCATGTTAGCAGTAATCGCGCGAATATTTGATCCTCTAGGCTTGTTAGCACCGTGTGTCGTTAGCATGAAGATGTTGCTTCAGAAACTTTGGCTGGACGGGTTAAAATGGGATGACCAGTTATCACCTGAGGTTGGAACAATATGGGCGAACATAATTAAAGCCTTGCCTTGCCTTCATAATTTACGTGTTTCACGTCGTGTAGTCTGTGACGCATACAAACAGGTTGAATTTCATATTTTTACTGACGCTTCGGAGCGAGCTTACGGCGCTTGTTTGTATATACGCAGTATCAATGAACAGGGTGACGTCGACGTGCGATTATTAACCGCTAAAAGTCGTGTAACCCCTATTAAACCAGTAACAATACCGCGACTTGAGCTCTGTGCTGCTTTGCTTGGTGCACGTTTATATCAAAAGGTTGCTAGTTCCCTTCGCATTAAACCATTTAGTGTAGTTTTTTGGACTGACTCCATGATAGTTCTGGGTTGGTTAAAAATGCTACCTATTAAATTAAATACTTTTGTTCGCAACCGTGTTGCCGAAGTATTAGAGTTAACCGTCCCAGGTACATGGAGACATGTGTCGACACACGACAATCCAGCTGATTTAATATCCCGCGGGGCGGAACCTACCTCCATGCAATCACTGGATTTGTGGTGGTTAGGTCCATGTTTCTTAAAGTATGACAATGCTACATGACCACATCCTGTTATGAATCCAGGCATCTTACCGGACATTAAATCTAATATTTTGATTAATTTAGCCCATGATCATGCTAATGCAGATTCATTTAATTAAATTAATCGAGTTTAATCGTTTTTCCAATTTAACTAGATTACAGCGTTCGATTTGTTACGTTTTTCGTTTTATTAATGCATGTAAAAGACGTTCAGCAAATACATCCTATTTAAATGTTCAAGAATTACAAAATTCATTAAACTTCATTATTATTCAATCACAAAGGGAATCTTTTCCTGAATACAACTTATTATTAAATAATAAAAAGTTACCACATAAAAATCAATTACTAAGCTTAAATGTGTTTCTAGATAAAAATAAAATTATTCGTATAGGTGGTAGATTACACAATTCCGAATATTCATTTGAAAAGAAACACCCAATCTTACTACAGTCCACTCATCACTTTGTGAAACTTTTATTTAGATTTGAGCATATCAGATTAATGCACGCAGGACCTCAATTATTACTAAGTACAATTAGAGAGACTTATTGGCCACTGGGTGGTCGCAATTTAGCCAGAGCCTGTTATCGTCATTGCCTTCGATGTCAGCGTCTAAAACCACAGGTTGTTGTCCCTCAGATGGGTAATCTTCCATTGAGCAGACTCTCACCAGCTGACTTTCCCTTTCAAAGCGTAGGAGTTGACTACGCAGGCCCTATAACCTCGTCTAGTCGTCAAGGTCGTGGATGTAGATTAGTTAAGGTATACATCGTTATTTTCGTGTGCTTCACTACAAAGGCCATTCATTTAGAGTTGGCAGGTGACTTGACGAGCAGTAATTATTTACAAGTTTTACGTCGGTTTATGTCTCGAAGAGGAAAACCTCTTAACATCTACTCCGATAACGGAACGTCGTTTGTAGGAGCCTACAACGAGATAGCTGATTTCTTGAAACGCAATTGTGACTCCATAACTGATAGTGCGGCTCAAGATGGTATTAAATTTCATTTTATTCCTGCTTACGCTCCACATTTTGGTGGTCTTTGGGAGGCGGGTGTCAAATCGACCAAATTTCATTTGTTACGAGTGTTGGGCAATTGTCATCTAACATACGAGGAGCTTAACTCCGTTTTGGTACAAATTGAAGGAATTTTAAATTCTCGGCCGCTCACACCGTTATCGTCAAATCCAGAAGACTTGTTGCCTCTCACTCCAGGTCATTTTTTGATTGGACGACCTCTCACGTCTCTTCCTGTAAAGGATATCCGGGACTACTCCACTCATCACTTGACGCGCCATCAGCGCATTGAGCAGCTGCGGCAGCATTTCTGGTCAAGATGGAGCAAGGAATATGTCTCCGAGCTTCAACAGCGAGTAAAGTGGCATACCAGCAACGACAGCCTGAACCTGGACTCCCTCGTCGTCATAAAGGAGGATAACCAGCCACCGTTGAAGTGGAAGTTGGGCCGCGTTGTTGGTCTTCATCCTGGCACAGATGGCATAAGCAGAGTTGCCGACATCAGGACTCAAAATGGAACTATCAGACGGGCGTTCTCCAAGATTTGTCCATTACTGGAAGACAACTGTTGAAAGGCGAGCTTTCAACGGCCGGGGGCATGTTAAAGCATCAGTTAACTCAGCGCAATTTGTAGACAATAAGACATTTTAGCTATAAGTGTTTTATCAGGCGTTACTATCTTACGGTCCAAGAATTCATGTACTGTCATTATGAGTCGAAATAAAAAAGGTAGATCACTGCGTGCTACATCCTGAGTTTTAATTACCAAAATTCCCAAGAAGTTCCTCCAGTTTATATACAATTTTTGGAATCACCTCTTAAAACCCTTCATTTTGATACCCCACTCGATGGGTTTGGAAGAAAAAAAAAATTGGGACCCGCACAATATGGCGCCCAAAATCCGCCATGTTTGTTTTTTTAGAACTTCACCTATCCAAGAACACTTGGGCGGTCAAGACATATCTATCGATGTCTTATTTATATAATTCGGTCAAGTGGTTTAAAAGATATGATGTAATAAATAATATTACATACATATAAACATACATACATACATACAAGATACGCGCGAAACACATAACCCAGTCGGGTAACCAGTCAGGTAAAAAAAAAAGGTTAAAAAAAATTGAATTAAAAATGTTTTATTTTGTTTTTGATAAATGCATATTTAATTTGTAGAGTTGTAAAATTTTACACCCTTATTTCTACTACAGTCTTTATTAAAAATTAATGCGGCATAGGAAATCAATTATGCTTGTGTCCTGTCTTCACTGTGGCAGACCGCGCCGTATTTTGCTTTGAGTTTCTCGTTGAATTCAGGGTCGTCCCATCCCCATAGGTGGTGAGTGCCGTCCCCTGTGCGGTGTGCACGCTGCTTTATAATTTCAGGGGACACGTATTTCAAGTCGTATGCTTGTCCGATCTGTGAATGAAAAAAAAAAAAATTATTAGTTTATAACGGCACAGTTGGCGCAGTGGCTAAACGATTGGCTGCTGTGCTGCGTGACGAGGGTTCAGTTCCCGCACGGAATATAAATATTTGTATGTCCTACAGATAGTTGTTCCGGGATTGACTGTTTGTGTAAATATGTGCGTTTCAAAGAAAAGTTTTTGATAACATTTGCGATGAAACTTGCAACGCATAAGAAGTGGTGAAGGCGACATGTTACTCGTATAGGATAATTATTTGTTTTCGTGGCATTATTTGTATAATCATTTCCCTACTGATAATTCCTTAGTCATCGAGAAAGTAAGGTATTATTACCACCAACGCACAGCTGTTGTGAATTCATTGCCTAGAACTAACATGAATTCAGATACGAGTAGATCGTAAATCTTTAGACGGCAATGCCGCAAAATATTTTCTCTATCTAGTTGAAGCTGTCTGCATGTCAATATTTTTATCTGGGTACGTATGAATATTATGTTCGCTGAAATTGGACGAGGACGTGTTTTCATGTTTCGGTGCCAAAATTTAAACTTCCGCCCATAAAGTCTTATAACAAGTTTCCAGCTCCGAGTTAAAGTTTTGCGAGCAGCATAGTTCAAGGAAATAAGTGGCTATTACTAGCGCACAATCAGGTCGATTGGGGGCTGCCATCTTTAAAGTTCAACTATATGATATTTTAAACTTTGCCGTAGTACTAAACGTACAATGTTTCTCTATAATAGATTTTAAATTAGGAATTGTTTTTTTTTTCAAACATGGTAACCCTAATCTCAGGCTGACCGCAGAAGGGTTAGCCTATTTATTTTTCTGCTGTACACTTTGTTAAAAGGGCCTGAATGAATACATACCTTTGCCATGGCCTCGATGAACACGATGGTGGGTGTGAGCATGTTGTAGAGAGGAAGCTCAGTCGCGCGGTAGTCCCAGGGGAACGTGTGGTGGTAGTTGTGGAAACCTTCTACACAGATCATCCATACTCCAATGTTTTCGCGCGGGTTCAGTGACCTTAGAGAAAAACATATTTTTAGCATTTTAATCTGAAGAGTGAATTAATGCCGAGACGCATTCAGCGATCCATTTAGTTAAGAGGAGTGTGGCGTTAACTTAACTGAGAGAGGTCTTATAGGTCGAAGCCCTATTGATAAAAGATAGATATTTACCAAAGAAGTTAGTAAGTAAGGAAAAGGCAAAAAAAACCAACTTTACAAGCAGAGAAAATTTAAAGTGGTAGTTACGTAAGCAGTTATATATCTCATTACAGTGGTAAATATATTTAATCTGGCACTGGAATATCCCAGGTTACCCGAAACTAAATAATTATACTTGCCCACAGTTAAATTCTCATTGAGTAAGACGTATATTTAGTCGCATAAGGCCTATTTCTCAAAATGGCATCAGAGAAAGGACTAGTTCTCAAAATGACAAATTCTCTAAAAGCCTAATTCTCTGAAAGGCCAAAAGTCTAAAAGCCTAATTCTCTGAATGGCCAATTCTCTAAATGACTAATTATCAAAATGGCATATTTTCTACAATTGGGAGTATTCTTATAAATAAAAGGTTTCTTAATATATGTATTTGTTTAATCATTGAGTTGAAATTGTAAGATTTTATAATGCATAAGAATACTAAAAGAAATCCGATCTGACATGGCGGATAAGTCAACCGTGAAATTATTTCGGTAACCTCATCTAAAATAAATTCACGGAACTTTTAATATGAAACTAAGCAACAGATAATCCGTTCTAAATAATTAATACAAACCGATATCCATATTACGAACGCCTTTAACGTTAATCGGCTTACCAAGAATAATAACAATGTAATCAATTACAAGTAGACTGCCTACTAGATCGCTATGTATAATTCATGTTCCATTATTGTTAGTTATAGATTCAAGTAACCAACTTAGGTAGTTATCTGTTTATTTACCGACGTATTTTGAGTGACCTAGTTTGTTTTGGCGGGAGTAATGTCACCCTTGGGTGTTTCTACCTATAATATTAGATAGCCTTGTGCTTGGTCATTAATTAATTAATAGTTTCCTTACTTTCATGAATTTATTGGATAATTATTTGATCAGAAGTGTTGGTTATTGCTGTTTTTACATTGGCTGTTGAAGACTAAGAGATACTGAACTTAAAATAGGCCCTGACTTTATTCTGGGTTCAGATTCAGAATCTGTCTTTTCATATTATGATTATCTATGCAATATTATGCATAACTAGATATTGTGTGACATACAGACGCATAAACACTACGTCTTATTTTTGTATCGTTACGATCTATCACTTCAGTTAAGTCCGTACCGACTGTACCGAATCCTACCCCAGGTTGAATACTTCGAATCACAGACATAAATCTAACTAGATAACCTAAGTCCCTCCATCTGTATAAAAACCAAGCGTGCCAGTTTTTCACAAACAATTTAAAAACAAATTTACTTACCAATGAATGAAAACATTTCCAATGCCTCGGCCAACTTTTTCTATACATTCTTTACAGCTCAATATAGCATACAAAGGCATTTTTCTAGATATCGGCGGATTTCCGGTGCCGATAATGCTAAATTAAAAGCTCATATTACGATCATTGATCCTAACTTTACTCCGTTTTTTGACACGCGAAGTACATACAATAGCGTCATCTAGTTAGATTTATATCTGTGCCCCGAACGGTTCAAAAATTTTATTGACAGAGGCATTATAGGTCAAGTTCCGAATAGCACTTACTTGTCATAAGGTCTGTATCCGAAGGTGTGCGCGAAACTATTGACGCTCCACACGACGTTGATGCCGCAGGTGTATCTCAAGATGGTGGGGATGAAGAAGGCATTCATCCATGTCTCGCCCCAGAAGTAGACTGGTATTATGGTGGGCAGTACGAAACACAGCAGAGGCATCATTTTCATGTAGTGCCTGTGGATAAAAGAGGGATTAGTAATTTCATTGCCATGCTTTCCTGTTTTCTTTTTAAAATTACTTGTTAAAAAAATTAACTTCAATTTCGGGAGCCAGCGTTCCTGTTTTCGTTTCTCCGTTTTTGTCACCGACTTCCGAAATGTTTCACTTTGTAGTGTTTTTATTTAGAATGCGGTTGTATTTTTTTGTGAAAGAGTTTTTTTTTCACTTTTTAGTTGTGGTTCATAATATACCAGTTCTATAGGTACCTATATATAATGCCCAAAGTGATGCCAGAATAGATTAACCCAATAACTTGAAACTTTAACAAAAACGGTGTAATGAGAGTATACCAGGGTGAACTGTACACACCTGCTTACCCCTTTAGAGCGTATATACCAGAGATATGTTATGAAATGGTAAACAATAAACAGACATGCGATTGCAACTATCTCGAGTGTCCTGATGTATATATCCGAAGTTCTTCATCAGATCTTAATGAAATTTATAACCAGCTTTCAAATTAAAAAAGTATCATTAAAATCGGTTTACCTAGTATAAAGTTCTGAAGGAACACACATAAAAAAATACAGTCGAATTGATTTATTTTTTCATTGATTTCTTTGCTTCTTTTTTGATTTTGTCATTGATTTCATTCCTTCTTTTTGAAGTCGGTTAAAAAAAAGCTTTAATTTCGAAGCTATGATGACAGTCTGAATGATCACTGTTATTCTTTTTGTTAGTTTATTCATTCTTTATTCGGGGTTTCGTTAAAGTTGTAGCAAATTGTAAGCAACGTCTACTTGAAATCTTAGTGTCTTGGACATAATATCAATGAGCAGCTTTTAGAGATCTTACGTCTAGACGGATTATGCTGGAACCTTCTTTCAACATCTGGTAAAAAACGGGCGAAATCTATAACACTATTAGTGAGTGTGATAAATTCTACTCCTACCCAGAGGTATTCTAAATACAGTTGAACTTATATATGAGATATAATGAATGTGTCATAAGTTGATAACATAAAAGTAACGAGAGTACCGTTTTCAAACACGCAACCTTCAACTCCCGCAGACAATCAACATTTCAACATAAAAACAAGTTTGAATTTATGTCGACATCAACTTAGTTTCACACTTCATAATGCCCTCGGTCTGACGCTTGTTGAAATAGGGACCTACATGATAAAATTAAAATCTCTACCAGAAATAAATGTTATTTGTCCTAAACTTTTACAGGACTGTGTGGGGTGTGTGGGTTGATACGTCGGTTTTTCATTTTACCCCCACAACTAAAAGACACAATGGTCTTAGAAAAATATGTTTTGCTTTTCCTTTTAATACCGAGTACTGCAGTGGCTTTTGTAAGCGTACATATAAATATATTGGAGACAGAAGCGGCGACAACCGCTCGCAGAGACTTATGGTTTCACTTATAACACAGAATTCTGGAGGATATTAGATAATCGTAGAGGGTTATATTTGTAGGGACACTATTTCATATGTTGGATTTCTTTTCTTGGGTTGATACGATTATTATTAGTTCTGAGAAATATTTTTGCTTGAATTCGGCATTTATGTCGGGCTCTATCTAACAAAGAAAAGGTTTGAACATTGTGAAATCTTCGTAGGTTTTTACTTACTTCCTCTGGAACATAACAACAGGATCGGCATACAAGTCGGTGAGATCAATGCGCTTTCCACCTTCGATGACTTCTGGGCTCTTCTTGCAGCAAAGCCAGCCCATGTGGGAGAAGAAGAGACCTCGCTCCGCATTGTGAGGGTCTGCATCTGTGTCCGCGTACTTGTGGTGAGTGCGGTGGTCGCGGGCCCACTCGAATATGCAGTCCTGGTACATGGAAATAATAAAATGATTGGGGGCTTTCGGTATATTAGCTTCCTATCCCCAGAAATTGTTTCAAACGAGCATTTTTACAGACTTGGTAATAAAAGGTTTTTTTTCCTACGTGAGACTGGTTAGAAAAGATCTCGGTCTCAGTCCAAAAGGCGACTTGTAATGGTAACATTTTGAATATCCTTATGAGAAAAGTTAGTTTCTCCTTTACGAGCTTATTATAATGTCTGCGTAACATTGTCCTTAATGATCCTTTAATCGACCCTTTTAGGGTCTGCTTCATCAATTTGCACATTAATAAAGTAAACAGCCAAGTTCTTGACATAACAGCGCAGATACTCATCATTAATTGACTTGATGAGGACTGTAATGATTTACGCAAACGCTCTTGACGAGAGAGGATGGCTTGACAATGCAATTAGCATTTACAGCATTTGTATTATTTATTTGGTTTCAAATTTACATTGAGCTTGGTAAACCTTTAAAGCTTACAACATCATCATAATCATCAGCCTATTAATGTTCCCACTGCTGGGACACAGGCCTCCTCTCTGTGAGAGGGAATGTGCCGTAGTCCACCACGCGGGCCGAGTGCGGGTTTGTGGATGTCACATGTCTTCGAATTTTTGGTTCTAGGACATGCCGGTTGCCTCACGATGTTTTCCTTCACCGTTTTGAGAGCAGTGATGAAGAATTAATTTACACAAAGGAAAGCGCCTGCCTGGGCTCGAACCCACGACCTACAACTTGTAAGTCGCGGCTGATACCACTGGGCCACCACAGCTCTCCTAAAGCTTACACTTCTATATTTATTATTATAGTGAAGTAAACCACACATCTGTCTTCAGAGGAATGAGAGAAAATCTTGTTCTACGAGAGGGAACTTTGGGAAGTCACGTTCGTTACCTATAAAGTTTTAAATATATTTTTTCTAAAACAAAACAAAAACTTCGACTTGGTCTGCTCACGAATTTAATTAGGAAGGTGTTCGAACTTAATTGAAATAGTCGGCCTATGTATACATCAGTGGTGTAACAGATGGCGTAAGAAAAAACCGCTTCTTTATAAAAGTATCTGATATGGTTATAACGAATACTGTACTCAATCAAGACACCATGAACTTTCTTTCTTATTTCTTTGTTTGCTTACCTGAAAGCCCATAGTTTGCCATAACATAAGCACTACGCGTAGAGGAGTGCGAGCCTTAAAGCATCTGTGTGTCCAAAGGCGATGAGATCCTGCGCCAATTCCAATGGCGCACATTAGGTGGACGGCAAATGCTGGAAAATAAATCAGTATTAGTATCCAAATATCAGAACAGTATCTGTCAATACTCTTGTAGATTTTCCATGACTTGAAGCTTCATTTCATACGAAAAAAATCGACTTAAGGTTACACTAGTCGATAATTCTTCCATACAAACGTAGTCTGGCGATTACTCCCACGTTTGACGATGTAAGTTCAAAATAAAAAAAATATATCAATTTGTCTCATCATTATCTAGCCCTGTATGGAAACACAAAAGTAAAAAAATATATATTTGAAAGTTATGAGCGTCGAAAGTTCCATATTTCAACACTAATTTTAACGCATCATTGGGCGGAAATAATAACCACAAGAAGAAGGAAAATTGCAAAACGGCCTCCATACAGGGATAGATTAGTAACTTAATAATGCATATTTTTTTTTTGAAAATATACATTTAGTTGTTTTTGTATGATATCTAGACTCCCAAAGGCCTGTTTATAAAATTTCGCCCGCTCGTTTTCGTCCTAAATCATCAATTTTCTCGATAAAAATTCGCAAAACTGCTAATTCGTACGCGAACTAGCTTCTTACTCTTCATCACAGTATCTATCTCATTCGGAAGTGTTGTCGGATAAAATAGCATGCATTTTAACCTCGCGCACAAAATAGTTCGAGCCGTCGACTAGAGGAACCTTAAATGACGATTCCATTAGTACCGTAGAAATACTCTCATGCATTAATATACAATCAAACAGTAACTCACCAAATACATTAGTCTGCCATTTAGCCGAAGTGAAGACGAGATACAATCCATACACTGATGCGATGTGCAAGTAGAGGAACCAGAGTATGTTGAACCACACATACTCGTGTTTTCTGGGACTTGCATGTTTCAGTACTGAGACGTCTTTAGCGAGTCCCAAGTCCGGGGTCTGTGTGTCTGATTCGAAGACTACCCCACTGGCGACCGGATCCACTTGAGGAGGCATGGTCTGGAAAGAAACGTGTGTTTTGTGATTAGTTTCGTAAAAAACCTTATCACCCATAAACTCAGTTCTCGACAGTAGCTAAACCAATGGTAAAGTGTTTTCCGCCAATATTGTTATTGCCTTTATTGAGAGCCCCTAACGCCCCATTACAGGGCCGATTTCTCTCAATATCAGTTCCGGAGAGATTTTCTCCGGAACTGATATTTTCTAACCAACCTATAAGAAAATCTGGGCGATCTGAATGTAGCTACGATCACTGGGATTTACTGCTTGAATTAACGATACAAATTAAACAGCCTTTGCCTTGGAAGATGAATTGCAAGGAAGTTCAAACTTGTTAAGTCTAATAATTGCACTTGTTAGAACGCCAGATGCATTTGATTACCTCTTTAAGAGTTCGAATCAAGTTTTTGTAACTTTTCCTGCAAAGTACGTATAAAAGGCAAAATTACGGAAATTGAAACAGATTATCTCGAACGAAGACCGCTGTGGAACGTTTCCAATAAAAATATTTTTTGTAGCACCTTCTTTAAAATTGCAGCACCTGCCGCGGTCAGGTTAAATTTTCTTTTTGCATTCATCAGTATGAATGTTTCCTATCTGGGGTTACTTTTATATCTCATCATCCCTCATCACAATTTAGTCGGGGTCGGAGTAGTATGCCTTCTTATATCATACCGTCTTATTTCTATTCGCCGTTGTCGTCTCAACAGTCACCTTCTATCTAGCCAAATAATTCATACATTGTTTCTTCGACCTTCCTCGACCCGTATGACTAACCGCTGAGATAGTTACTAAATCAATTCGTGTAACAATTTTGGTGTACAATAAAGTATACTTATTCTGTCTTACACCGCTCATTCCTCATAACTTTCTCATCTCATCTGCATGCAATTGCCTTTCATTCGTCCCTTTTGTGACCATCTTTTTAATACGTAAATTACGTGCAAGACAGCTCTTACTCTTTCTGTACGGATGGATGGGGATAGCACAGGCACATAAGCCCTCTGCCGCGCTAAGCCGTGGTCCTCTTGGTCTAAGGGTAAATACGCTACTGTTAGTCTACAAGACATCAACTGGTTTTAACCGACTTACCAAATAGGAGGAGGTTGTATGTTCGACTTCATGTATGTATTTTTTTTTTGTATTTGTTCACCGATAACTCCGTCGATTGTGGCCCGATCTTGAAAATTCTTTTTTCGTTTGAAAGAGTTTGTTTCGAAAATGGTCCCATTTTAATTTGGTGAAGGTCTGATCTAGAACTTCGGAGATATAAAACAGAACTCTTCAATAAATAACGGCAAAACTCTCGGGATTGCTGCAATCGTATGTCTGTTTATTGTTTATACCATTTTAACATAACATCACGCCAGTACGCTCTAAAGGGGTACGCAGATCTCTCATTTCACCGTTTATGTTCAAGTTTCACGTTATTCGGGTAATCAATTCTGGCGTTATAGGGACCTTACTAAACAACTTGCGTATCTATTAGGTAGGAAAAACTGAAAAAACTTTTTTGCAAAAAAATACTACCGACTTCCAAATGAAAAACCACAAAGTGAAAATAAACTTAATTTTTGGAAGTCGGTGTCTTACGTATGTACCATTTTCTTGCGATATGGACACCAACTTCCAAAAATTAAGTTATTTTTCACTTTGTAGTTTTTCATTTGGAAGTCGGTAGTATTTTTTTGCAAAAAAGTTTTTTTTTATATTAAATATTTTACCTATTGATCAAAATAAAAAGTTGAACAGGCTAGTCGAATAATTGTCAATTGAGATGAAACGAAAAAGTAATAGTTAAATCGATCTTCTTTTGCTGACGGTACCACATACTATTTATTGTCAGTCAATCTGCCTAGCCTTTGTCCAACTATATTGGGGTCGGCTTCCAGTGTAACCGGATTCAGCTGAGTACCAGTGTTTTACATGGAGCGACTGCCTATCTGACCTCCACAACCCAGTAACTGGGTAACACGGTACCCCTTGGCAAGACTGGTGTCAGATCTCAAGCTTCTGACTACCCGTAACGACTGTCAAAGATCTTCAAATGACAGCCGGGACCAACGGCTTAACGTGCTTTCCGAGGCGCGGAGGAAACTCGGTATGTTGAAATGGTCACCCATCCACGGACCGACCTCGTCAAGCGTTGCATAACCTTGATGATCGACCAGTGCGGCTGTTATTATTACCACATACAACTGTCATGGAAAGCTAATCGTCATGTCACTGCATTGTATCTATTTCGAGCTTGTCCTATGCCTTTACACAAGCAAGTAGTGTAAGTTTTGGAACAGCTGTTTCCCGCGGGATTGGTAATGATGTGGTCAATTTATAATTTACAAATGTCGCCAGAGGACTCCACTGTAGTAAGCACACGAATGCATTGCATTAATTATACCTCGCTAATGGAAGAGGCCAATATCGATTTTCGCTTATCGCTTACGACAGCGCCAGCTGCGAACCATTGGAAAAAGATTTCATGCTTGTTTCATTTTACTCATTTATGTGGAGAGCTGATAGGATACAAACTCTATTGTGTTTTATCGATAAGAAAAGAATGAAGAGATTTCAGATAGATCAGATAGATGCTCTCGTTGTGTTACAAGAAAATCAATCTAATGGAAAAGTAAAACAAGGTTTAAAAATTGTTGAATTAAAAATATGTTTTATTTTGTTTTCGGTATTTGCTTATTTTAATTTGTCGAGTTGTAAAATTTTACACCCTTATTTCTACTACAGTCTTTAATAAAAATTAATGCGGCGTAGGAAATAAATTATGCTTGTGTCCTGTCTTCACTGTGGCAGACCGCGCCGTATTTTGCTTTGAGTTTCTCGTTGAATTCAGGGTCGTCCCATCCCCATAGGTGGTGAGTGCCGTCCCCTGTGCGGTGTGCACGCTGCTTTATAATATCAGGAGACACGTATTTCAAGTCGTATGCTTGTCCGATCTGTGTTAGAAAAAATAATAAATTATTAGTTTATAACGGCACAGTTGGCGCAGTGGCTAAACGATTGGCTGCTGTGCTGCGTGACGAGGGTTCAGTTCCCGCAAGGAATACAAATATTTTTGTATGTCCTACAGATAGTTGTTCCGGGATTGACTGTTTATGTAGGTACATATGTGCGTTTCAAAGAAAAGTTTTTGATAAAATTTGCGATGACACTTGCAACATTTTTACACATAAGAAAATAACACAAGGCGAAGGCGACATGTTACTCGTATAGGATAATTATTTGTTTCCGTGGCATTACTTATATTTTCATTTCCCTACTGATAATGCCTCAGAGTCATCGAGAAAGTAAGGTATTACCGCCGACGCACAGCTGTTGTGAATTCATTGCCTAGAACTAATATGAATTCAGATACGAGTAGATCGTAAATCTTTAGAAGCCAATGCCGAAAAATATTTTCTCTATCTAGTTGAAACTGTCTGCATGTCAATATTTTTATCTGGGTACGTATGAATATTATGTTCACTGAAATTGGACGAGGACGTGTTTTCATGTTTCGGTGCCAAAATTTAAACTTCCGCCCATAAAGTCTTATAACAAGTTTCCAGCTCCGAGTTAAAGTTTTGCGAGCAGCATAGTTCAAGGAAATAAGTGGCTATTAGGTGCTAGCGTACAATCAGGTCGATTGGGGCTGCCATCTTTAAAGTTCAACTATGTGATATTTTAAACTTTGCCGTAGTACTAAACGTACAATGTTTACTCTATGATAGGTTTTAAATTAGGAATTGTTTTTTTTTCAAATATGGTAACCCTAATCTCAGGCTGACCGCAGAAGGGTTAGCCTATTTATTTTTCTGCTGTACACTTTGTTAAAAGGGGCTGAATGAATACATACCTTTGCCATAGCCTCGATGAACACGATGGTGGGTGTGAGCATGTTGTAGAGAGGAAGCTCAGTCGCGCGGTAGTCCCAGGGGAACGTGTGGTGGTAGTTGTGGAAACCTTCTACACAGATCATCCATACTCCAATGTTTTCGCGCGGGTTCAGTGACCTTAGAGAAAAACATATTTTTTACATTTTAATCTGAAGAGTGAATTAAATCCGAGACGCTTTCAGCGATCCATTTAGTTAAGAGGAGTGTGGCGTTAACTTAACTGAGAGAGGTCTTATAGGTCGAAGCTCCATTGATTAAAGATAGATATGTACCAAAGAAGCTTGTTTCTAGTAAGGAAAAGGCAGAAAATCTTTACAAGCGGAGAAAATTTATAGTGGTATTGTCGTAAGCAGTTATATATCTCATTACAATGGTAAGTATATTTAATCTGGCACTGGAATATCCCAGGTTACAAGAAACTTATTAATTATACTTTCCCACGGTTAAATTCCCATTGAGTAGGACGTACTAGAGGTTTAGGCGCAGGCCTAATTCTCAAAATGGCAACAGAGTCGCAAAAGGACAAGTTCTCAAAATGACAAATTAAATTCGCTAAAAGCCTAATTCTCTGAATGGCCAATTCTCAAAAAGCCTAATTCTCTGAATGGCCAATTCTCTAAAAGCCTAATTCTCTGAATGGCCAATTCTCTAAATGATTAATTATCAAAATTATCAAAATGGCATATTTTCTACAATTGGGAATAAAAGATTTATTATGTATTTGTTTAATCAGTGAGTTGAAATTGTAAGATTTTATAATGCACAAGAATACTAAAAGAATTCCGATATGACTTGGCGGATAAGTCAACCGTGAAATTATTTCGGTAACCTCATCTAAAATAAATTCACGGAACTTTTAATATGAAACTAAGCAACAGATAATCCGTTCTAAATAATTAATACAAACCGATATCCATATTACGAACGCCTTTAACGTTAATCGGCTTACCAAGAATAATAACAATGTAATCAATTACAAGTAGACTGCCTACTTGATCGCTATGTATAATTCATGTTCCATTATTGTTAGTAATAGATTCAAGTAACCAACTTAGGTAGTTATCTGTTTATTTACCGACGTATTTTGAGTGACCTAGTTTGTATCGGCGGGAGTAATGTCACCCTTGGGTGTTTCTACCTATAATATTAGATAGCCTTGTGCTTGGTCGTTCATTAATTAAAAGTTTCCTTGCTTTCATGAATTTATTGGATAGTTATTTGATCGTTGGTTATTGCTGTTTTCACATTGGCTGTTGAAGACTTTGAGAGATACTGAACTTAAAATAGGCCCTGACTTTATTCTGGGTTCAGATTCAGAATCTGCTTTTCCATAGATTATCTATGCAATATTATGCATAACTAGATATTGTGTGACATACAGACACATACACACTACGTCTTATTTTTGTATCGTTACGATCTATCGCTTCAGTTAATCTGTACCAACTGTAGGAACCGAATCCTACCCCAGGTTGAATACCCCGAATCACAGACATAAATCTAACTAGATTACGCAAGTCCTGTATGAAATCCAAGCGTGCCAGTTTTTCACAAACAATTTAAAAACAAATTTACTTACCAATGAAAAAAAACATGTCTGATGCCTCGGACAACTTTTTCTATACATTCTTTACAGCTCAATATGGCATACAAAGGCATTTTTTCTAGATTTCGGTGGATTTCCGGTGCCGATAATGGTAAATTAAAAGCTCATATTACGATCATTGATCGTAATTTTACCCCGTGTTTTGGCACGCGAAGTACATACAATTGCGTCATCTAGTTAGATTTATATCTGTGCCCCGAACGGTTCAAAAATTTTATTGACAGAGGCATTATATGTCAATTTCCGAATAGCACTTACTTGTCATAAGGCCTGTATCCGAAGGTGTGCGCGAAGCTGTTGACGCTCCACACGACGTTGATGCCGCAGGTGTACCTCAAGATGGTGGGGATGAAGAAGGCATTCGTCCATGTCTCGCCCCAGAAGTAGACTGGTATTATGGTGGGCAGTACGAAACACAGCAGAGGCATCATTTTCATGTAGTGCCTGTGGAAAAAAAGGGATTAGTAATTTCATTGCCATGCTTTCCTGTTTTCTTTTTAAAATTACTTGTTACAAAAAATTAACTTCAAATTCGGAAGACAGCGTTCCTGTTTTCGTTTCTTCGTTTTTTGACACCGACTTCCAAAATGTTTCACTTTTGTAGTGTTTTTATTTAGAAGGCGGTTGTATTTTTTTGTGAAAAAGTTTTTTTATTTTTCACTTTTTAGTTGTGGTACATAATAGACCAGTTCTATATACCAGGCCCCTCAGAAAGTATTGCGAAAAAAAGTTTTTATATATGGGAGACTGGCCAGTTATAATGTTTTTCGAAAATATGATTATTTATAAGTAAAAATAAGTAAGTTCCAATTTCAAAATTTCCCTCCACATTTTTTGCGAGTTAATTCAAAGTATTGTGTCTCACTGAAATATGGATCTGCGCCGGGAACATTTTAGAGCTATGATTTTATACGATTTCAAGTGTCGCCTGAAACCGGATGAATCGTACGATAGACTTCAAATGGCATTCATGGATGAAGGCCCTTCCAAGGCAACCGTGTATCGTTGGTATAACGAATTCAAGCGCGGTCGACCAACTTTGGGGGATGACGAAAGAAGCGGTCGCCCTTTGACGGCTGTTACCGAAGAAAACGTGCTAGCAGGGAAAAATTTAATCCAAGACAATAGGCGAATTACATATCAGGAGATTCAACACATATTGAAGATTGGATCGGGAAGCGTTCACGAGATTCTACACAGCCATCTTCGCGTGAGGAGGATAGTATCACGCTGGGTGCCGCACAACCTCACCGATGCTCAGAAGCAGGCCCGGGTGGAATGGTGCCGTGATATGCTTAACAAATTTGAAGCAGGCTCGTCTCGGCGTGTTTACGACATCGTTACAGGTGATGAGTCCTGGATTTATCAATACGACCCAGAGACCAAGCGCCAGTCGACTGTTTGGGTGTTTCAAAATGAGCCAACGCCTACCAAAGTGAAGCGATCTAGAAGCGGGGGTAAGATTTTGATCGCTAGCTTTTTTAATTTGACTGGCCACTTGGTATCAATTCCCTTACGGGATCAAAGAAGCATTAATGCCGAATGGTATACTACCAAATGTTTGCCAGAAGTTTTCTCTGTTATAAGCAACAAGCGACCAAACACAGGGCTCCGCGGGCTACTGCTCCACCACGACAATGCACCTGCGCACACCGCACTCAAAACGAGGGACTTCCTGGACAGCACGCCAGTCAAACTCCTGGGTCACCCTCCTTACAGCCCTGATCTAGCACCGTGTGACTTCTTTTTATTCCCAAAAATAAAAAATCAGCTCAAAGGGATACAATTTTCGTCGCCGGAAGACGCGCTGGCTGAGTTCGAGCAGGCTGTAAACGAGGTGTCTGCGGCGGACTGGAAAAAGTGTTTTGAAAACTGGTTTAGGCGCATGAATCTTTGTATAGAGGCTGGTGGAAAGTACTTTGAAAAGATTTAATAAAAATATATGTACGTATAGAACAATTTTTTTTAGTTTCGCAAAACTTTCTGAGTGTCCCACGTATAATGCCCAACGTGATGCCAGAATAGATTAACCCAATAACTTGAAAGTAAAAAAACCGGTGGAATGAGAGTATACCAGGGTGAACGGTACACACCTGCTTACCAATTTAGAGCGTATATACCAGAGGTTATAAGAAATGGTGTAAACAATAAACAGACATGCGATTGCAACTATCTCGAGTGTCCTGATGTATATCTCCGAAGTTCTTCATCAGATCTTAATGAAATTTATAACCAGCTTTCAAATTAAAAAAGTATCATTAAAATCGGTTTACCTAGTATAAAGTTCTGAAGGAACACACATAAAAAAAACTTAATTAAAAAAATCAAAAAACCCGACTGCTTCAAAAGCGAACTAAAAAGTCGTAAACAAGGAAAAAATCATGCTGTGCAGTCGGAGGATACATATTCGCCGGCTGGCTGACCAAAACCTGGTGTATCCTCCGCCTGCACAGCATGATTTTTTCCTTGTTTACGACTTTTTAGTTCGCTTTTGAAGCAGTCGGGTATTTTGATTTTTTTAATTAAGTTTTTTTATTTATAACTTTTTAGTTAGTTTTTTCGAATAAGATACATTTAAACATATAAGTGTTATATATTTTTGAAATCACCTCTTAAAACCCTTTATTTCGATACCCCACACGATGGGTTTGGAAGAAAAAAAAAATTTGGGCCCCCACAATATGGCACCCAAAATCCGCCATTTTTCTATTATCTAATTTTAATGTAGCCTATGACACTCGCAGAGTTAAGACGCATCGATTGACGTACGAATCATCAAAATCGGCCAACGCGTTTGGTCTCTGGAACGCCACATAGGAACAAACATACATACATACATACATACATACTTACATACATACATACATACATAGACTGATAAACACATTACCCTCCTTCGGCAGTCGGGTAAAAATACAGTCGAATTGATTTCTTTTTTCATTGATTTCTTTGCTTCTTTTTTGATTTTGTCATTGATTTCATTCCTTCTTTTTGAAGTCGGTTAAAAAAAAGCTTTAATTTCGAAGCTATGATGACAGTCTGAATGATCACTGTTATTCTTTTTGTTAGTTTATTCATTCTTTATTCGGGGTTTCGTTAAAGTTGTAGCAAATTGTAAGCAACGTCTACTTGAAATCTTAGTGTCTTGGACATAATATCAATGAGCAGCTTTTAGAGATCTTACGTCTAGACGGATTATGCTGGACCCTTCTTTCAACATCTGGTAAAAATCGGGCGAAATCTATAACACTATTAGTGAGTGTGATAAATTCTACTCCTACCCAGAGGCATTCTAAATACAGTTGAACTTATATATGAGATATGATGAATGTGTCATAAGTTGATAACATAAAAGTAACGAGAGTACCGTTTTCAAACACGCAACCTTCAACTCCCGCAGACAATCAACATTTCAACATAAAAACAAGTTTGAATTTATGTCGACATCAACTTAGTTTCACACTTCATAATGCCCTCGGTCTGACGCTTGTTGAAATAGGGGCCTACGTGATAAAATTAAAATCTCTACCAGAAATAAATGTTATTTGACCTAAACTTTTACAGAACGGGTGACTGTTTTGGTGTGTGGGTTCATACGTCGTGATTCTTTATTTTACCCCCACAACTGAAAGATACAAAGGTCTTAGAAAAATATGTTTTGCTTTTCCTTTTAATACCGAGTACTGCAGTGGCTTTTGTAAGCGTACATATAAATATATTGGAGACAGAAGCGGCGACAACCGCTCGCAGAGACTTATGGTTTCACTTATAACACAGAGTTCTGGAGGATATTAGATAATCGTAGAGGGTTATATTTGTAGGGACACTATTTCATATGTTGGATTTCTTTTCTTCGGTTGTAATACGATTATTATTTGTTCAGAGAAATATTTTTGCTTGAATTCGGCATTTATGTCGGGCTCTATCTAACAAAGAAAAGGCTTGAACATTGCTACGCATTGTGAAATCTTCGTAGGTTTTTACTTACTTCCTCTGGAACATAACAACAGGATCGGCATACAAGTCGGTGAGATCAATGCGCTTGCCACCTTCGATGACTTCTGGGCTCTTCTTGCAGCAAAGCCAGCCCATGTGGGAGAAGAAGAGACCTCGCTCCGCATTGTGAGGGTCTGCGTCTGTGTCCGCGTACTTGTGGTGAGTGCGGTGGTCGCGGGCCCACTCGAATATGCAGTCCTGGTACATGGAAATAATAAAATGATTGGGAGCTTTCGGAAAATGGTTTAAACAAGCATTTTTACAGACTTGGTAACAAAAGGTTTTATTTTCATATGTGAGACTGCTTACAAAAGATCTCGGTCTCAGTCCAAAACTCAACTTGTAAAGGCAAAATTTTGAGCATCCTTATGAGAAAAGTTAGTTTGTCCTTTACGAGCTTATTATAATGTCTGCGTAACATTGTCCTTAATGATCCTTTAATCGACCCTTTCAGGGTTTCCTTCATCAATTTGCACATTAACAAAGTAAACAGCCAAGTTCTTGACATAACAGCGCAGATACTCATCATTAATTGACTTGATGAGGACTGTAATGATTTACGCAAATGCTCTTGACGTGAGAGGATGGTTTGACAATGCAATTAGCATTTACAGCATGTATTATGTATTTGGTTACAAATTTACATTGGGCTTAGTAAACCTTTAAAGCTTACAACATCATCATAATCATCAGCCTATTAATGTTCCCACTGCTGGGACACAGGCCTCCTCTCTGTGAGAGGGAATGTGCCGTAATCCACCACGCGGGCCCAGTGCGGTTTGGTGGATGTCACATGTCTTCGAATTGTTGGTTCTAGGCCATGCCTGTTTCCTCACGATGTTTTCCTTTACCGTTTTGAGAGTGATGAAGAAATAATTTACACAAAGGAAAGCGCCTGCCTGGGCTCGAACCCACAACCTACAACTTGTAAGTCGCGGCTGATACCACTGGGCCACCACTGCTCTCCTAAAGCTTACACTTCTATATTTATTATTATAGTGAAGTAAACCACACATCTGTCTTCAGAGGAATGAGAGAAGAACTTATTATACAAGAGGGAACTTTGGGAAGTCACGTTCGTTACCTATAAAGTTTTAAATATTTTTTTACTAAAACAAAACAAAAACTTCGACTTGGTCTGCTCAAGAATGTAATTAGGAAGGTGTTCGAACTTAATTGAAATAGTCGGCCTATGTATACATCAGTGGTGTATCAGATGGCGTAAGAAAAACCGCTTCTTTATAAAAGTATCTGATATAGTTATAACGAATACTGTACTCAATCAAGACACCATGAACATTCTTTCTTTGTTTGCTTACCTGAAAGCCCATAGTTTGCCATAACATAAGCACTACGCGTAGAGGAGTGCGAGCCTTAAAGCATCTGTGTGTCCAAAGGCGATGAGATCCTGCGCCAATTCCAATGGCGCACATTAGGTGGACGGCAAATGCTGGAATATAAATCAGTATTAGAATCCAAATATCAGAACAGTATCTGCCAATACTCTTGTAGATTTTCCATGGTTTGAAAAGCTTCATTTCATACGAAAGCAATCGACTTAAGGTTACACTAGTCGACAATTCTTCCATACAAACGTAGTCTGGCGATTACTCCCCTGTTTGAAGATGTACGTTCAAAATAAAAAATGATATCAATTTGTCTCATCATTATCTAGCCCGGTATGGAAAAAAAAAAATATATATGTATATTTGAAATTTATAAGCATCGAAAGTTCCATATTTCAACACTAATTTTAACGCATCTCTGGGCGGAAATAATTACCATAAGAAGAAGGAAAATTGCAAAACGGCCTCCATACAAGGATAGATTAGTAATTCAACAATGCAAATAATTTTATTTTAAAAATATACATTTAGTTGTTTTTGCATGATATCTAGACTCCCAAAGGCCTGTTTATAAAATTTCGCGCGCTCGTTTTCGACCTAAATCATCATCCATTTCGATAAAATTCGCAAAACTGCTAATTCGTACGCGAACTAGCTTCTTACTGCCCATCACAGCATCTATGCTGCCAGCAATCGTTCTTAGAACCTGTGCGCCTGAACTGTCTCCGATCTTGACACGCCTATTCCGCCTTTCGTATGAGACTGGAAAAGTGCCGAATGCTTGGAAGCTAGCTAACGTACAGCCCGTGCCCAAGAAGGGTAGTCGAGCTGACCCGGCCAACTACAGACCCATCTCTGTAACGTCTGTCTGAGCGTGTACTTAACACGAAGCTCCTGGCATACCTAGAAACTAACGATATCCTTAGTGACCGCCAATACGGCTTCCGCCGAAATCGGTCTACTGGGGATCTTCTAGCGTATGCCATTCACATCTGGAGTGAGGCCGCCGAGAGGCACGGGGAAGCGCTTGCCGTCTCCCTCGACATCTCGAAGGATTTTGATAGGGTCTGGCACGAAAGCCTTATTGGTAAGCTTCCTTCATTCGGTTTGCCCGGTGGTCTGTGTGATTGGATTGCAGACTTCCTGAGAGATCGGTCCATTCGAGTGATTATCGATGGCTGCTCGTCGGACCAATTGGATATCAATGCCGGGGTCCCTCAGGGGTCGGTACTCTCAGCAACTTTATTCTTGCTGCATATTAACGATCTGCTTAAACCCGGCACCTTTGGGTATGCAGACGAATGCACTGTTGCTGAGAGATACTTGTCCAACGCTCGTGCTACCGGGCCTCAGATCCGGTCTCTCCGGGAGGCCATGGTGGAGCGCTTGAACCTGCCCTTGCATGCAGTCTCCGAATGGGGCGATGCCAATCTGGTCAGGTTTAATGCTGCTAAAACCCAGGGGTGTCTTTTTTCCGCTAAAAAGAGCCAATTTTACCCAGATCCAACTTTCCGAGATGCGACCGTGCCAATAACTGACCATCTTGAGCTTCTTGGCGTTACGTTGACATCGACTCTCAATTTTGGCCCTTACATTGAGGCAAAGGCTCAGCTGGCTGGCAAAAAGCTGGGGATCCTTGCAAAGGTGAGAAGGTACTTCACGCCAGAACAGCTCCTCAACATGTATCAAGCGCAAGTTCGATCATGCATGGAGTACTGTTCTCATCTCTGGGACGGATCAGCCAAATACCAGTTTGACGCACTAGAGTCGATCGAAAAGCGAGCCAAGAGGCTCATCGGCGATGAGGCGCTGGTCAAGTCAAAGCTCCAGAGTCTTGAACATCGTCGCCGAGTTGCCAGCCTGTCGGTTTATTATCGGTTACATTTCGGGGAGTGTGCGATGGAATTGCACGATATAATTCCACCTAGCCCGTTTCATCATCGGACTACCAGACGTACGGCGATGCGCCATCGATACATGGTAGACATCCCACCCATACGCACAAAAGGTTTTGGGAACACTTTTATTATGCGTACAGCTAAGGAGTGGAATTCCCTGCCGGAGTCTGTGTTTCCCGATAGCTACAATCTAGGGGTCTTTAAGTCAAGAGTGAATAGGTTATTTCTAGGCAAGCGTGTTTCACCGTCGACCACATCATCGCTTACCATCAGGTGAGATTGTGGTCAAGCGCGAGCCTATAGGTTATATAAAAAAAAAAAAAACTGTCTCATTCGTAAGTGTTGTCGGATGAAATAGCATGCATTTTAACCTCGCGCACAAAATAGTTCGTGCCGTCGACTAGAGGAACCTTAAATGACGATTCCATTAGTACCGTAGAAATACTCTCATGCATTAATATACAATCAAACAGTAACTCACCAAATACATTAGTCTGCCATTTAGCCGAAGTGAAGACGAGATACAATCCATACACTGATGCGATGTGCAAGTATAGGAACCAGAGTATGTTGAACCACACATACTCGTGTTTTCTGGGACTTGCATGTTTCAGTACTGAGACGTCTTTAGCGAGTCCCAGGTCCGAGGTCTGTGTGTCTGATTCGAAGACTACCCCACTGGCGACCGGATCCACTTGAGGAGGCATGGTCTGGAAAGAAACGTGTGTTTTATGATTCCTTTCGTAAAAACAAAACTAACTCTTAGTTATAAGCTCAGTTAAGTTTAGCTCGTATAGATCGTTAAGATTTTCTCCACTGTAACTAAACAAATGGTAAAGTGATTTCCGCCAATATTGTTATTGCCTTTATTGAGAGCCTCTAACGCCCCATTACAAGTCCGATTTCTCTCAATATTCTCAAATTTTCTAACCAATCTATAAGAAAATCTGGGCGATCTGAATGTAGCTACGATCACTAGGATTTACTGCTTGAATTAACAATACAAATTAAACAGACTTAGCCTTGGAAGATGAATTGCAAGGAAGTTCAAACTTGTTAAGTCTAATAATTGCACTTGTTAGAACGCCAGATGCATTTGATTACCTCATTAAGAGTTCTAATCAAGTTTTTGTAACTTTTCCTGCCAAGTACGTATAAAAGGAAAGATTAAGGAAATTGAAACAGTTTATCTCGAACGAAGACCGCTGTGGAACGTTTCCAATAATAGTATATTATGCAACTAGTGAATAAAGGACGGATTTAAAGTGAGGGTCATAGATGAATCACGAGCAAGTGAAGGATTCTAACGACTGAATCACGACCGTAGGGAGTGATTCGTGATGATTGAATCACGAGCATAGCGAGTGATTCAAGTGTTAGAATCAAGAGCGACGCGAGTGATTCATGGCCCTCGATATAAATCCGTTTTATTCAATAGTTGCATACTATATTTTATACCATGACTACGAGAAAAAGAAGGATTTAAGCACAAGGAATATTAATAAATAAAAAATAAATGGTTTGTTTCCTTCAAAATTTAGAAAAAATGTGAAACCCAGACCCCTGAGCTAGGTAACAGCACCTGTGTTTCAGGGGCCAGTGACCACCTCCGTTACGTTACATAATATAATTAATTAAACACCATTGCAATTAATATTATAATCACAGTCCAAATAAGTATTCAATTAATATCCTAAAATAAAATCAAAATCAATATTAAAATCATAAATATAAACAAACTCAAAATTAAAATCGAAGAAGGAGTTTGAAAGTCGAATATTCTCTGCACAAGAAGTTTATATCGAGTATTTTTTACGCAAGGAGGTTATATAGCATTGAGATGGAGGTCTTATACATTGGTGTGTTCCAAATTCAAACACCAAAACAGTGATTAAAAGAGCTTTTTATTCACTGTTTTCAGTGAATAAAATAAGCTTTTTAGAGGGGGAATGGTATAAAAATATTTTTTGTAGCACCTTCTTTAAAATTGTAGCACCTGCCACGGTTCTTTTTGCGTTCATCTGTAGGAATGTATACTATCTGGGGCTACTTTTATACCTGATCATCCCTTATCACAATTTATTCGGGGTCGGAGTAGCATGCCTTCTACTTTCATACTTTCTTATCCCTATTCGCCGTTGTCATCTCAACAGTTACCTTCTTTCTAGCCACATAATTCATACATCGTATTACCAACCACTGAGATAGTTACTAAATCAATTCGTCTAACTATTTTGGTGTACAATAAAGTATACTTATTCTGTCTTACAACGCTCGTTCCTCATAACTTTCTCATCTCATCTGCATGCAATTGCCTTGCATTCGTCCCTTTTGAGACGCAACTTTCTGTTACGTAAATTACGTGCAAGATAGCTCTTACTATTTCTGTACGGATGGATGGGGATGGCACAGGCACACAAACACTCGCAGTCTGCTGCTACAGGCCATGGCCCTCTTGGTCTAAGGGTAAATACGCTACTGTTGGTCTACAAGACAGCGACTGGTTTTTAATTAAAATATTTTACCTATTGGTCAAAATACAAAGTTGAACAGGCTAGTCGAATGATTGTCAATTGAGATGAAAAGAAAAAAAAAAACAGGCCAAGTGCGAGTCAGACTGGCGCACCGAGACCGACCGTACAAACCTCAGCTTAAAGGTATTATAGACTTGAGTATTTGATATGAATTTCAATTTAATACCTCTAATGATAATGATGCTATCCAGCCGGTTCGGGCACAGCGACCGCAATCATTGGCTGCTCAATGTGGTTGAGAGCTCAGATTTGCTGCTCTATTATGTGCTCTCTTGTGACTTGCATATCCACCCTTGGCCGAAAAACTCCGAGCACAAAGCGGACACGTCAGAACACCGATGACTACGTGATAAATAGTAGCTGTTGATGGTCTAGCTTTGAGGTCGTCGCGTTTCTGGTCCAATTCCGACCTCCTTCTATCCTCAAATGCCTGCACCTGCCACTGCACACGATGTCTCCAATCGGGCCGATTTTGTGCCTGATTCTCCCAAAGTGTGGGGTCAATATCGCCTCTCTTCATGTGTCTATTCTGAACATCCTTGAAGCGCAGGAACTGCCCACCACGCCTCCGTTTTCCTTCCTGGAGTTCAGAATAGAATATACAAGGTATTTAATAGGTAGGCCTCTATACCAGGGACCTTTGCTCGTCTTAGGACGTTTGTGTTTCTTACACGATCTGACCATCTGATGTTCAATATGCTCCGGAGGCATTTCAAATGGAATTTGTCTAACGTCCGTATATGCTAATACCTAATACCTCTACGCGTTCATGAGGAAAGGGGTAGTAAGTTTAAAATTATTAAAAATATTTTTATTATATGATGAAACTAAAGTAAAGCGCCTGCCTGGGCTCGAAACCACGACCTACAACTTGTAAGTCGCGGCCAATACCACTGGGCCACCAGTGCTCTCAAAGCAGGCAGGCGCTTTACTTTGTTTAAACAATTTCTTCACCACTGCTCTCAAAACGGTGAAGGAAAACATCGTGAGGAAACCGGCATGTCCTAGAACCAAAAATTCGAAGACATGTGACATCCACCAACCCGCACTGGGCACGCGTGGTGGATTACGGCCCATTCCCTCTCACAGAGAGGAGGCCTGTGTCCCAGCAGTGGGAACATTAATAGGCTGATAATGTGTGTGATGTGTGTGTGATGAAACTAAAAATTTACGGTTTGCAATTTTTCCTTTATCTGTGCTATAGGACGTTGCTTCGTACCAAATTTCAAGATTCTGAGTTTACAGGAAGTAGTACGTTTTAAGTAGGTTTTGACTCCCTTGCGAGTGTCGAAAATTTGCGGCATAAACGGCTGTAAGGGACTTAAGGCTTAAGACTTAAGGGAAATTTCAGCTTGATACCTCTACGCGTTCTTGAGAAAAAAGGTCTTAACAGACAGACAGACGGTCGGACGGACAACAAAGTGATCCTATAAGGGTTCCGTTTTTTCCTTTCGAGGTACGGAACCCTAAAAAGTAATAGTTTTAATCGATCTTCTGTTGCTGACGGTACCACAAAACTATCATGGAAAAATAATCGTATTAATCGTTATCAGCCACTGCATTGTATCTATTTCGAGCTTGTCCTATGCCTTTACACAAGCAAGTAGTGTAAGTTTTGGAACAGCTGTTTCCCGCGGGATTGGTAATGATGTGGTCAATTTATAATTTACAAATGTCGCCAGAGGACTCCACTGTAGTAAGCACACGAATGCATTGCATTAATTATACCTCGCTAATGGAAGAGGCCAATATCGATTTTCGCTTATCGCTTACGACGGCGCCAGCTGCGAACCATTGGAAAAAGATTTCATGCTTGTTTCATTTTACTCATTTATGTGGAGAGCTTATAGGGTACAAATTCTATTGTGTTTTATCGATAAGAACAGAATGGGGAGATTTCAGATAGATAGAAGCTGCTCTCGTTGTGATACAAGAAAATCAATCTAGTGGAAAAGTAAAAAAAGTTTAATATTGTTGAATTAAAAATGTATTTTATTTTGTTATCGATATTTGCTTATTTTAATTCGTCGAGTTGTAAAATTGTACACCCTTTTTCTACTACAGTTTTTATTAAAAATTAATGCGGCATAGGAAATAAATTATGCTTGTGTCCTGTCTTCACTGTGGCAGACCGCGCCGTATTTTGCTTTGAGTTTCTCGTTGAATTCAGGGTCGTCCCATCCCCATAGGTGGTGAGTGCCGTCCCCTGTGCGGTGTGCACGCTGCTTTATAATTTCAGGGGACACGTATTTCAAGTCGTATGCTTGTCCGATCTGTGTGTGAAAAAATAATAAATTATTAGTTTTTTTTTTTCTCTTCTTTGGCGCAGTGGCTAAACGATTGGCTGCTGTGCTGCGTGACGAGGGTTCAGTTCCCGCACGGAATACAAATATTTGTATGTCCTACAGATAGTTGTTCCGGGATTGACTGTTTGTGTACATATGTGCGTTTCAAAGAAAAGTTTTTGATAAAATTTGGGATGACACTTGCAACATTTTTACACATAAGAAAATAACACATAAGGCGAAGGCGACATGTTACTCGTATAGGATAATTATTTGTTTCCGTGGCATTACTTGTATTATCATTTCCCTACTGATAATGCCTCAGAGTCATCGAGAAAGTAAGGTATTACCGCCGACGCACAGCTGATGTGAATTCATTGCCTAGAACTAATATGAATTCAGATACGAGTAGATCGTAAATCTTTAGAAGCCAATGCCGCAAAATATTTTCTCTATCTAGTTGAAACTGTCTGCATGTCAATTTTTTTTATCTGGGTACGTATGAATATTATGATCACTGAAATTGGACGAGGACGTGTTTTCATGTTTCGGTGCCAAAATTTAAACTTCCGCCCATAAAGTCTTATAACAAGTTTCCAGTTCCGGGTTAAAGTTTTGCGAGCAGCATAGTTCAAGGAAATAAGTGGCTATTACCCACTGAAGGAACACGGGTGGGTTTTAGTCAGTAAAAGTCTGACACGCCCTCCCGCTTCACCCAGAGCGGGAGAAGTCATTGGATGATTTCCCACCCAAAAAAAAAAAAAAAGGTGCTAGCGTACAATCAGGTCGATTGGGGGCTGCCATCTTTAAATTTCAACTATGTGATATTTTAAACTTTGCCGTAGTACTAAACGTACAATGTTTCTCTATGATAGATTTTAAATTAGGAATTGTTTCTTTTTCAAATATGGTAACCCTAATCTCAGGCTGACCGCAGAAGGGTTAGCCTATTTATTTTTCTGTTGTGCACTTTGTTAAAAGGGTCTGAATGAATACATACCTTTGCCATAGCCTCGATGAACACGATGGTGGGTGTGAGCATGTTGTAGAGAGGAAGCTCAGTCGCGCGGTAGTCCCAGGGGAACGTGTGGTGGTAGTTGTGGAAACCTTCTACACAGATCATCCATACTCCAATGTTTTCGCGCGGGTTCAGTGACCTTAGAGAAAAACATATTTTTTACATTTTAATCTGAAGAGTGAATTAAATCCGAGACGCTTTCAGCGATCCATTTAGTTAAGAGGAGTGTGGCATTAACTTAACTGTGAGAGGTCTTATAGGTCGAAGCCCTATTGATTAAAGATAGATATGTACCAAAGAAGCTTGTTTCTAGTAAGGAAAAGGCAGAAAAAACAAACTTTACAAGCGGCGAAAATTTATAGTGGTATTGTCGTAAGCAGTTATATATCTCATTACAATGGAAAGTATATTTAATCTGGCACTGGAATATCCCAGGTTACCAGAAATTTAATAATTATACTTTCCCACAGTTAAATTCCCATTGAGTAGGACGTGCTAGAGGTTTAGGCTCAGAAGGCCTAATTCTCAAAATGGCAACAGAGTCGCAAAAGGACTAGTTCTCAAAATGACAAATTCGCTAAAAGCCTAATTCTCTGAATGGCCAATTCTCAAAAAGCCTAATTCTCTGAATGGCCAATTCTCTAAAAGCCTAATTCTCTGAATGGCCAATTCTCTAAATGATTAATTATCAAAATGGCATATTTTCTACAATTGGGAATAAAAGATTTATTATGTATTTGTTTAATCAGTGAGTTGAAATTGTAAGATTTTATAATGCATAAGAATATTAAAAGAATTCCGATCTGACATGCCGGCTAAGTCCACCGTGAAATTATTTCGGTAACCTCGTCTAAAATAAATTCACGGAGTTTTTAATATGAAACTAAGCAACAGATAATCCGTTCTAAATAATTAATACAAACCGATATCCATATTACGAACGCCTCTAACGTTAATCGGCTTACCAAGAATAATAACAATGTAATCAATTACAAGTAGACTGCCTACTTGATCGCTATGTATAATTCATGTTCCATTATTATTAGTAATAGATTCAAGTAACCAACTTAGGTAGTAATCTGTTTATTTACCGACGTATTTTGAGTGACCTAGTTTGTATCGGCGGGAGTAATGTCACCCTTGGGTGTTTCTAACTATAATATTAGATAGCCTTGTGCTTGGTCGTTAATTAATTAAAAGTTTCCTTACTTTCATGAATTTATTGGCTAGTTATTTGATCAGTGTTGGTTATTGCTGTTTTCACATTGGCTGTAAAAAACTTTGAGAGATACTGAACTTAAAATAGGCCCTGACTTTATTCTGGGTTCAGATTCAGAATCTGTCTTTTCATATTATGATTATCTATGCAATATTATGCATAACTAGATATTGTGTGACATACAGACGCATAAACACTACGTCTTATTTTTGTATCGTTACGATCTATCACTTCAGTTAAGTCCGTACCGACTGTACCGAATCCTACCCCAGGTTGAATACCCCGAACCACATACATAAATCTAACTAGATTACGCAAGTCCGTATCTGTATGAAAACCAAGCGTGCCAGTTTTCCACAAACAATTTAAAAACAAATTTACTTACCAATGAAAAAAAAAATCTCTAATGCCTCGGACAACTTTTTCTATACATTCTTTACAGCTTAATATGGCATACAAAGGCATTTTTCTAGATATCGGTGGCTTTCCGGTGCCGATAATGCTAAATTAAAAGCTCAGATTACGATCATTGATCGTAACTTTACTCTGTTTTTTGACACGCGAAGTCCATACAATCGCGACATCTAGTTAGATTTATATCTGTGCCCCGAACGGTTCAAAATTTTTATTGACAAAGAGGAAATATACATAGTTCAAGTACCGAATAGCACTTACTTGTCATAAGGCCTGTACCCGAAGGTGTGCGCGAAGCTGTTGACGCTCCACACGACGTTGATGCCGCAGGTGTACCTCAAGATGGTGGGGATGAAGAAGGCATTCGTCCATGTCTCGCCCCAGAAGTAGACTGGTATCATGGTGGGCAGTACGAAACACAGCAGAGGCATCATTTTCATGTAGTGCCTGTGGAAAACAGGGAGGGAATAGTAATCACATCGTCATGCTTGCCTGTTTTCTTTTTATAATTATTTGAAAAAAAAATACTTTTTATAATTATTTTACCTAACAAAAATTAGTTCAATTGTGGCAGTCAGTGTTCCTGTTTTCGTTTCTTCGTTTTTGGCACCGACCTCCGACATTTTTCACTTTATAGAGTTTTTATTTAGAAGTCGGTTGTATTTTTTTGTGAAAAAGTCACTTTTTAGTTGTGGTACATAATAGATCAGTTCTATAGGTACCTATATATAATGCCCAAAGTGATGCCAGAATAGATTAACCCAATAACTTGAAACCTTAACAAAACCGGTCGAATAAGTGTACCAGGGTGAACTGTACGCACCTGCTTACCCCTTAAGAGCGTATATACTATATAGAGGTTATGTTATGAAATGGTGTAAGGAATAAATATACATGCAATTGCAACTATCCCGAGTGATTTGCCGTCATTTATTGAAGAGTTCTGATGTATATCTCTGAAGTTCTTCATCAGATCTTAATGAAATTTATAAACAGCTTTCAAATTAAAAAAGGAATCATTAAAATCGGTTTACCTAGTAAAAAGTTCAGAAGGAACACACATAAAAAAATACAGTCGAATTGATTTCTTTTTTTCAATGATTTCTTTGCTTCTTTTTTTGATTTTGGCATTGATTTCATTCCTTCTTTTTGAAGTCGGTTAAAAAAAGCTTTAATTTCGAAGCTATGATGACAGTCTGAATGATTACTGTTATTCTTTTTGTTAGTTTATTCATTATTTATTCGGGCTTACGTTACAGTTGTAGCAAATTGTAAGCAAAATCTACTTGAAATCTTAGTGTCTTGGACATAATATTAATGACCAGCTTTTAGAGATCTTACGTCTAGACGGATTATGCAGAACCCTCTTTTCAACATCTAGTAAAAAACGGGAGGAATTTATCACACTCACTAACTACCCAGAGGCATAATATATAAAGTTGAACTTATATATGAGATGTAATGAATGTGTCATAACATCAAAGTAACGAGAGTCCCGTTTTCAAACACGCAACCTTCAACTCTCGCAGACAATCAACATTTCAACATAAAAACAAGTTTGAATTTATGTCGACATCAACTTAGTTTCACACTTCATAATGCCCTCGGCCTGACGCTTGTTGAAATAGGGACCTACGTGATAAAATTAAAATCTCTACCAGAAATAAATGTAATTTGACCTAAACTTTTACAGAACGGGTGACTGTGTGGGGTGTGCGGGTTGATACGTCGGTTTTTTATTTTACCCCCACTACTAAAAGACACAAAGGTCTTAGAAAAATATGTTTTGCTTTTCCTTTTAATACCGAGTACAGCAGTGGCTTTTGTAAGCGTACATATAAATATATTGGAGACAGAAGCGGCGAAAACCGCTCGCAGAGACTTATGGTTTCACTTATAACACAGAATTCTGGAGGATATTAGATAATCGTAGAGGGTTATATTTGTAGGGACACTATTTCATGTGTTGGATTTCTTTTCTTCGGTTGTAATACGATTATTATTTGTTCTGAGAAATATTTTTGCTTGAATTCGGCATTTATGTCAGGCTCTATCTAACAAAGAAAAGACTTGAACATTGCTACGCATTGTGAAACTTTGTAGGTTTTTACTTACTTCCTCTGGCACATAACAACAGGATCAGCATACAAGTCGGTGAGATCAATGCGCTTTCCACCTTCGATGACTTCTGGGCTCTTCTTGCAGCAAAGCCAGCCCATGTGGGAGAAGAAGAGACCTCGCTCCGCATTGTGAGGGTCTGCGTCTGTGTCCGCGTACTTGTGGTGAGTGCGGTGGTCGCGGGCCCACTCGAATATGCAGTCCTGGTACATGGAAATAATAAAATGATTGGGGGCTTTCGGAAAATGGTTTAAACAAGCATTTTTACAGACTTGGTAACAAAAGGTTTTATTTTCATATGTGAGACTGCTTACAAAAGATCTCGGTCTCAGTCCAGAAGGCAACTTGTAATGGCAACATTTTGAACATCCTTATGGGAAAAGTTAGTTTCTCCTTTACGAGCTTATTATAATGTCTGCGTAACATTGTCCTTAATGATCCTTTAATCGACCCTTTCAGGGTCTGCTTCATCAATTTGCACATTAACAAAGTAAACAGCCAAGTTCTTGACATAACAGCGCAGATACTCATCATTAATTGACTTGATGAGGACTGTAATGATTTACGCAAACGCTCTTGACGTGAGAGGATGGTTTGACAATGCAATTAGCATTTACAGCATGTATCATTTATTTGGTTTCAAATACACATTGAACTAGATAAGCCTATAGTTTGCACTTCTATATTTATTATTATAGTAAAGCAAACAACCCCTCTGTCTTCAGACAAAATAAGAGAAAACTTGATAGGAAACTTTGGGAAGTCACGTTCGTTACGTACAAAGTTTTAAATAATCATTTTCACTAAAACAAAACAAAAACTTCGACTTGGTCTGCTCACGAATTTAATTAGGAAGATGTTCGAAGTTAATTGAAATAGTCGGACTATGCATACATCGGTGGTGTATCAGATAGCGTAAGAAAAAACCAAGTCTTTATAAAAGTAAGAATAGATAAAATTATAACGAAAACTGTACTCAATCAAGACACCATGAACTCTTAGAGCAAGGATATTGCCATTGTGTTGTGTGACAGATGTATGTGACTTGTATAGTTCTGAATCTTACGCACAATGGGAAAAACCTTACTCTAAGAGCTTATGGTAGGGACCCAGCAGCCGTATTGCTTAAGTGCGCAGAGTTTAAACTCTATCCCACCGACCAAATCGACCAATCACATGCGAGATGAATGACGCGACGTGGATTTCCGTTTTGTGTGATTGGCCGATTTGGTCGGTTGGATAGAGTTTAAACTCTTTGCGCAATTACGCAATATAGTTCCAGGACTATGAAATAAGAAGAGGCGGTGTAGTAAGGGAATAACTTGCCACCACCGATTGGAGTAATTAACACAAAACACGTTTTTAGACGACGCTTACGACAGTATCTTCATCATCATCATCATCATTTCAGCCGAAAGACGTCCACTGCTGGACATAGGCCTCCCCCAGGCGTCGCCACATTGACCGATCCCGCGCGTCTCGCATCCAGCGCCTTCCCGCAACCTTAACCAGGTCATCGGTCCACCTAGTGGGAGGCCTTCCAACGTATCGTCTTCCGGTTCGCGGTCGCCATTCCAGAACTTTTCGGCCCCATCGGCCATTCGTTCTGCGAGCAATGTGCCCTGCCCACTGCAACTTAAGTTTGGCAATTCTTCGGGCTATGTCGGTAACTTTGGTTCTCCTGCGGATATCATCATTTCTGACGTGATCACGCAAGGAAATTCCGAGCATAGCCCTCTCCATTGCCCTTTGGGTGACTTTAAGCTTTCTGATAAGGCCCATTGTGAGCGACCAGTACGATACGACAGTATCTTATATAAGCACAAAAGAAGCTAGATATGGTTGCACTAAATGTCTCAATGATATGATATATTTATCTACCTACATAATTAGTATTTTTTATTCTTGCAATCTTACCTACTCATTTTCACACTATATAAGTACGTATTTATTTATTTATTTATTTAATACTTTAAGCACACAAATGTACAGAGGCGGACTTAATGCCTTAGGCATTTTCTACCAGTCAACCTTTGGGTGATGCAGAGATAAATAGTGGTAGGTGCAATCACGATATTGAATGGATTTAAATATATAGACAATACATAAATATAAGCTAGAAATAATAAATAAATACAATATAATATATTATATTCCCATATGCCTCACTATTTTAACGGACACATATTTATTTTATTTAAGTATGCATTCACACGTCACCTCACACATCAGGTCCAGTTGAAAACCAGCGTCAGGCACTAGTTGTCTGGCATTTTTGCTGAACTGGGCCTTTTTGGCGCAGCCGTGGCACACTTTCCTACTGACTTCTTACATCAGACTTTACACTTTTTTATTTAATTTTATCTGATGTATATTATTATGTAACTAGTACCTATATTGTGTGTCTTTTAGTCTGTGCTAAATAAATGTATTTTCTTTCTTTCTTCTTTCTGAGTTTACTTACCTGAAAGCCCATAGTTTGCCATAACATAAGCACTACGCGTAGAGGAGTACGAGCCTTAAAGCATCGGTGTGTCCAGAGGCGATGAGATCCTGCGCCAATTCCAATGGTGGACGGCAAATGCTGGAAAAAAAATCAGTATTAGTATCAAAATATCAGAACAGTATCTGTCAATACTCTTGTAGATTTGCCATGACTTGAAGCTTCATTTCATACGAAAGCAACTTAAGGTTACACTAGTCGATAATTCTTCCATACAATCGTAGTCTGGCGATTACTCCCCTGTTTCAATGTACGTTCAAAATAAAAAATGATATCAATTTGTCTCATCATTATCTAGCCCTGTATAGAAAAAGTAAAAAAAAATATATTTGAAAGTTATGAGCGTCGAAAGTTCCACATTTCAACACTAATTTTAACGCATCTTTGGGCGGAAATAATAACCATAAGAAGAAGGAAAATTGCAAAACGGCCTCCATACAGGGATAGATTAGTAACTTAATAATGCATATTTTTTTTTTGAAAATATACATTTAGTTGTTTTTGTATGATATCTAGACACCCAAAGGCCTGTTTATAAAATTTCGCGCGCTCGTTTTCGTCCTAAATCATCATCCATTTCGATAGAAATTCGCAAAAGTGCTAATTCGTACGAATTAAGTGATTGACACTTGTGTAGTTTAAAAATAAACTTTATTTAGACGAACAGCGTTACAGTAAATAAGATAGTAATGTCTATTCTAATAAGGAGACATGTATTTATATTTAATTAATGCTAAGTTAACAATATTCTTATATGCTACTTAAATGCTACTTTGAGGTGGAGGGGGATTTGCTGATAAAGCGGATAGAGTTGGGGTCGTCACACTTAACTCCTCCCTCCCTAAGAGAGAAATTATCTAAAGGCAACTCTGTCGTCTTTAGAGAATTTCGTCTAAGTTTCTTAGTCAATAACTCTCTTCTTTGAAACAGAAACCCAATGACGAATACAATTATAATGGCGTAAATACTTATGGTCCATACACTGATTTCGTAAGTGACTATAATAGTTTCACCATCACTGACACTATCACTGTATTTGGCTTGGTTCAGCAGTTCCTTGACGTCGCCTAGATCTACTCCTCTGAGATCCATCTGCTTGGCCGACGGGGTGACATCTCTGCGTAGTTCAGGCATCTGTACTGGTGGCAGTCTGAAGGAGACTAAGCTGGTGTTCATGGGTGTTGTAATTGAGATATCAGCAATCTGTAAAGTACAATGCTGACTTGGCACTAGTATGTATGTGCCTCGTAGATTGTGTCTGCGGGTCTCCTCTTCGCAGTGCTCCGTTGTGATAGTTTCCTTTTCCGTGTATATCAACCAGTGAATGCTGGATATAGGCTGCACCTTGGTTTCTTCTATCTGCACCTGGTGTTGCTTGCAATTACTGAAGTTATGTTGTAATAACATGAGCTGTTGGATACATGTTTCCTCCGCGTACTGTACCACGTTTTCATCGGAACAGAGATATGTCTGATCTTCTATTTCCTTACAGCCGTCGACTACGGATCTGTATTTCGACTTGTTCACTATTAGGTATGGATATTGGGGTAAAATGATATTAGGTTTTTGGGTTATCTGGTTATAGATTGGGATAGGAATAACTTTATAGTAATTGTATGTGTTTTTGTCTATTAATGGAACTTCTAATACAAATATAATTTTACTATTGTCTATATATCCCTTAATTTCTATATTTCCTTCTAATTTTACTAAATTATCTAATCTTAATGGATAAATTAAGTTATGATGTTTTCTTATGACATTAAAAATATTAAATAATTCTGTGGTATTTACTATGGATGGGTGTAATATGTGCATTTTACTAAAAGCAATAGCAGTTTCCAATTCAAAAATAATTGAATAAATAGTACGACAATTATTTAGAACTTGATTCATACTATTCATTATGGTTAAAAGGTTAGAGTACTTGGTTTGGTTTTGAATAAGTGTTTGGAAGTGTTTTATTTTGAAGTCCAAATGTCTAGTATTAAAGTTAATGTCATCAGAAACATTGAGTAATTTATCGAAAGCCTTCTGCATTAATGATACTTTTCGTTCTATTGAATGTTCCCTATTTCCTAAATTACTAATTTCTATATTATATTTCCTAGCATCTTCGTTATCTAAATTTCCTGTTATTACCTTAATAAGGGATCCTAATGGGTTTATAATTCCTCTCCTTGTTCTGCTAGAGGGTAGAATCTGTTTTAACCTATCTTTTGTCAATTCAATAAATGATTCAATTTGTACTGTTAACCCTAAAAGTTCTCTATGTATCTCGCTATTACTATGACTTATAATTTTTAACTTATTATACTCTTCTATATTATTTTCTAACTGGACAGTTAGCGAATTTAAATCTATAGTCTTAATAATATCCCAATGGTTAGTCCTCATCAGAGCTGTTCCAATCCGAATCGGAACTATTCCCGGATTCTGGTCCATCCTCTGGATGTTCAGGGTCGTCCCTTGATCCGCTAGGACGAGCAGTATCAACCACCATCTGTGAAGGGCGTTTGACATTTCTTAATGCTACTTTAGTGTTTCTATTTTTAAGCTTAACTGGGACTATGTTACGTTTAGGTTTTCCGGTGACCGTTGCCTTTTCGTATCGCGGCAGTTCCTTTGCTTTCCTAGTCCTAGTATTTTTCATAAAAACCGTGTCACCATCCACTATTTTTGGTGGGTCCTCCCCTCCTTTCTTATCTCTAACTAAGTTTTTATGTCCAATCATTTGACTGCTTAAATGCTCATAAAGAATTTTCAATCGTTTACGGTGATCCTGTAATATTTTTTGCATTAAAGTTTTGTCCCTGTCAATATCAAAAGCATTTCCAGACTCTGTGTGCCCGAAAACTACTTCATAAGGTGTGAAATTCGTAGCGCTATGAATAGTATTGTTATAACCCATGATTGCATATGTCATAACGGAAGCTGCATCTAAGCTAGATTGTTCATATTTTGCTAACCTATATATTTCAATAATTGTGGAGTGGAATCTTTCTACGATTGCCATTGAATTAGGGTTGTTTGGTGTCCCTATGTGTTGCTCAATTTTATATAATCTTAACATTTCCTTAAGCAATTCATTGTTGAACTCAGTGCCTGCATCGCTACTTATTTTTTTGGGTATTCCATACATACCAAAATATTTGATTAGAGCTCTCACTACCTCGGGTGTGCTTTTATTAGGAATATGTATTGCTTGACCTAGCTTACTAAATGAGTCTACTATAGTTAAGTATTGATTTTTCTCTATATATAACAAGTCTATAAAAACTTCCTGGAATGGACTGTCTGTAGTTTGTGTTAATTGTATAAATGGTTTTAGAGGTTTTCTGTCATACTTCATTTTCTTACATTCTTCACATGCATTAATAATAGCTGTAACTGTTTCTTTCATATTGCTCCACCAATATGCTCTTTTTAACTTCATTAGAGTCTCTCTAATACCTCTATGACAAGTCTTCCCTTGATGATATTTGACAACTAGGTCTTTCTGGTCGCTTTCATCCGTAACATTCACAACTCTCTCAGTACATTCGACAAAGTTTTGCGTTCCCTTTTTGTAAAGTGACGTCACTACATTAACAAATGTTTTTCTATGGCAATGGTCTTCAAAGTAAATGAAGTACTTATTTTTGTAATCTATATATTCCTTAAGAAAATTTTTGACTAAGTTTTCGCTGTTACTAGGGGGTAGATGGACTTCAAAAATTTTTTGTTTGTTATTAGAAATATCTTTTACACAGATATCGTCCCTGTACCAGGTGAAAACATGAATTTGTCTAGCTTTGGTATCTACCGCTTCATTAAGAATGGGAATACCTTCATGTTCTCTATTAGATATTGAGTTTGCTGTAGCGGCGTCGCTTTCAGAATCAGATAATTCTATCGTCTCTATTTCTGGTTCTTTAACGCTAAGTTTTACGATTTCATCCGTCACTTCTTTCAAATGTTGTTGTAATCTCGCTTCTTTTTCATCTACGTTAACTATCATTGATTCCGAGTCATCTTTTGTTATATTAATTTTGATACGCGATAAGGCATCAGCATTTGTATTTTGTTTACCTTTCTTGTAATATATATCGAAATTATAATCCTCTAAGCGTAAACGCCATCGAGTTAGCTTGCTATTAGGTTCTTTTAATGAATTCAACCATGCCAATGGTCTATGGTCGGTATATATTGTAAACTTTCTGCCATATAAATAGGGCCTGAAATGTTTAACTGCCCATACTATGGCCAATAACTCCTTTTCTATCGTACTATATCTAGATTCTGTATCGCTTAGTTTTCTACTGGCAAATGCAATCGGTTTGTCTGATCCTATAGAACCTTGAGAAAGTACTGCTCCTATCGCAACGTTTGAAGCGTCCGTTGTAAGAATAAATGGTTTTGTGAAATCGGGGAATTGTAACAAAGGTGCATGTGTCAGCAACTCTTTACATGTTTCAAAACTTTTTTTATATTCATCATTTATCTCAATCTTTCTTCCCTTCTTCAGGCATGCTGTGAGAGGTGCGGTTATCTTAGAAAAATCTTTTATAAACTTTCTATAATAACCAATTAACCCTAAGAAACTCTTAATTTCTGTAACTGTTTTGGGCAAAGGGTATTTCAGAATAGCCTCTATTTTGTCGTTGTTAGGCTTAAGGCCATCCCTAGTTATTGTATGACCCAAGTACATTACTTCCTTTCTCAAAAACTCGGATTTATCAAGCTGGACTTTTAAGTTAGTTTTTCTAAATCGCTCGAAAATAGCTCGTAGTTTCTCCATGTGTTCTTGTAAACTGGTGGAGAATATGATGACGTCATCAAGATATACAAGGCAATGCAAACCTTGCAGACCTCTGAGAACGTTATCCATTGCCCGTTGAAATGTGGCAGGCGCTGTTTTCAAACCGAAAGGCATTCTGTTGAATTCGTATAAGCCGAATGGTGTTGAAAACGCAGTTTTTTGTCTGTCTTCTTTCTGGATTTGTAATTGATGATAGCCTGACGCCAGATCTAAGGTGGAAAAATACATACTCTTGCCTAGTTTATCAAAAAGATCATTGATGTTGGGCAAAGGGTACTTATCGTCCACAGTTATCTCATTCAAACGTCTATAATCTACTACCATCCTCCACTTTTGTTGTCCAGAGGCATCTAATTTCTTTGGAACAAGGTGGACCGGTGCACTCCAAGGAGAATTTGATTCTCGGATTACATCGTCCTTTAGCATTTTGTCCACTTGGCGCCTAATCTCATCTGTTTGAGCGGGCGGCAACCTATAGGCTTTTACATTAATGGGATCTTCGTTTACCGTTCTAATTTTATGTTTCACTTCGTTAGTGAAAGACAACGGTATGTCCTCGCAATAAAAAATATCCTTATATTCCTTACAAATATTCTTAATCATCGTTCTTTCCTCATTATTCATATGATCTAACCTTATTTTTTTTAAGTTGTTTAATAATAACTCATCCATTCTGTCTCTGTCGCTTAAGTTGTTAACTAAGATCTCTCGGTGATTGTAAGGTTCTACCTGAAAGGGGTTAGTGACCTTGAGGGTCATTTCTATGTCCTTGCAGTTCTGAATAACCGTATATGCATAACCATTTACACAGTTAACTAACGCACAGGGCATTCGAATTCCTTGAGTCAATTCTTTAAAATCTAAAATAGCCTCGCCATTAGTTAAATTTACGGGCAGTTTCACCCTTAACTCACTACGTGGCGGTAAAATATAAGTATCTTTTAGCGCTGAAGAATAAACAAAAGGTATGTCAGTATTCCTCGTACATAAAGTTAATGTTTGGTAATCAATTTTTGCCTCTAATTGCTTTAATAAATTACTGCCTAATAAACCGTCATAGTTATTGTCAACATCGTAAACGTAAAACTTATGACCTTCGGAATTTTTAAATATTTTGGGCAAAGGAGTTAAAACAACTTCTGTATGCATACTAACACCATGAGTACTGACTACTTCGAAAGGTTCTTTGTAGATAGCATTTTTAAAATATTGGTAAGCGACACGCCGACCTATAAATGATCTAGAGCTACCAGAGTCTAACATAAAAACTGCATTACCTAGCTCCGGAATTACAATATAAGGTAAAGAACGATAATTGGTACAATTTAAAACTATTCTTTCTCCCTGTATGAGGCTCTCAGGTAAAAATTTTCAATTTGTTCAGTTTCATAGGACGTGTTTGTTTGCGGTTCATAATCGCAAGTATTTTGTTCATTATTATCGTATGTCATAAGTGAGTCATTATTCGTATAATTTACGCGTCTAGAGCTTGCAGTTCGCATGGTAACATCGGTGTTTGAACCCGAATTTGCCTGCGTTGCATTATGCACCGGTGACGTCCGCGGCGCGGCCTGCTGATTCAACCACGGCGTTGACCTACTTTGTTGTGGCGACTGATTTTGCGCATTATTTTGGTTTCTAAAAGAATTTCTATATTGAATTGAATTATTTGGAGAATTCGTTTGAGTAATATTGCCTGTTGAACTATTTCGTACTGATGTACTAGGTTGGTTTTGTGGATTGGGCCAACGTTGGAAATTGCCATTATTGTTGGAAGATTTTCCTGGCGGTTTTGAACTACTTTTATCCCTATTATTTCTAGATTCGTAAACCGTCTGAAAGTTTTGCTCTTCTAACACTACTTTCAAGGCGTCTTCTAGTGTCGTGACATTCCTTAATCGTACCAATCTAACTAAATAAGGAGGTAAATTATATAGAAAAACATTCAATGACGAATTAGTATAAATAATATGCTGTTTGGCTTGGCGTAAATTCGCATCGTCTACGGTTTCAATTATTTTTGCAATCAAGACACTACGCAAGTTTTGAATCCTATGACAGAAATCTAAATAACTTTCGTTGTAATTTAGTTTCATAGATTCTAACTCTAATACTAAACAATCTTCGGTTCTAGGGTCACCAAAATGTTGTGCCAATAATGTTTTCAACTCCAACCAAGTACGAATATTTTCCCGTTCCCCTACTAGATTCGCGGCGTCCCCTGTTAATCTACTAGTAAGAACGTGAAATAGGTATTCGTTTTGTACCTCTCCCCCCTGGAATGTATTTATAATATATTCACATTTCTTTATAAAAAGTGGGAGCTGTCTAGAATCGCCATTAAACTCTGGAATAATGTTTGCCATTGTTGGCGGAACCTGCACGATTTGATCCATTTTGAAAGAATAGAAAGAAGGTGAAAACTAAAATACTAAATATCTAACTAAGTTTATCTTATTACGCCAGTTATATCGTAATAAAATAAAATAATGTTATCACGGTATTGCTCAACCCCTAATAACACAACACATACAATTAAAACAAAGAGAAAAATGATAAAGGAAAACAGAGAGGATAGTGAAAAAGTTTTACTCACAGTCCTGTAGTTACTCCCATCTCCTCCTTGTGACTACTATCAAACACTGCGCCAGCCGTTGTGCCTGGTACTTAATAGATTTGTTTGTTCGGGGATCTCTGTTGAACTGTAGAAACAGACGTCTAGCTGCGCTTGTAGAGTTGTATACGTCGCGAACTGACTACAGAGATCCTACCGGCTGCGCCAATTAAGTGATTGACACTTGTGTAGTTTAAAAATAAACTTTATTTAGACGAACAGCGTTACAGTAAATAAGATAGTAATGTCTATTCTAATAAGGAGACATGTATTTATATTTAATTAATGCTAAGTTAACAATATTCTTATATGCTACTTAAATGCTACTTTGAGGTGGAGGGGGATTTGCTGATAAAGCGGATAGAGTTGGGGTCGTCACACTTAACTTACGCGAACTAGCTTCTTACTTTTCATCACAGCATCTATCTCATTCGCACGTGTTGTCGGATGAAATAGCATGCATTTTAACCTCGCGCACAAAATAGTTCGTGCCGTCGACTAGGGGAACATTAAATGAAAAATACTCTCATGCAATACACAATCAAACAGTAACTCACCAAATACATTAGTCTGCCATTTAGCCGAAGTGAAGACGAGATACAATCCATACACCGATGCGATGTGCAAGTAGAGGAACCAGAGTATGTTGAACCACACATACTCGTGTTTTCTGGGACTTGCATGTTTCAGTACTGACACGTCTTTAGCGAGTCCCAGGTCCGAGGTCTGTGTGTCTGATTCGAAGACTACCCCACTGGCGACCGGATCCACTTGAGGAGGCATGGTCTGGAAAGAAACGTATTTTTGTGATTTCGTAAAAAACCTTATCACCCAAAAGCTCAGTTCTCGACAGTAGCTAACAGTACCAATGGTAAAGTGATTTCCGCCAATATTTGTGCCTTTATTGAGAGCCCCTAACGCCCCATTACAGGGCCGATTTCTCTCAATACCCTCAAAGTTTCGGAGAGATTTTCTCCGGAACTGATATTTTCTAACCAATCTATAAGAAAATCTGGGCGATCTGAATGTAGCTACGATCACTAGGATTTACTGCTTGAATTAACGATACAAATGAAACAGACTTAGCCTTGGAAGATGAATTGCAAGGAAGTTCAAACTTGTTAAGTCTCATAATTGCACTTGTTAGAACGCCAGATGCATTTGATTACCTCATTAAGAGTTCGAATCAAGTTTTTGTAACTTTTCCTGCAAAGTACGTATAAAAGGCAAAATTACGGAAATTGAAACAGATTATCTCGAACGAAGACCGCTGTGGAACGTTTCCAATAAAAATATTTTTGTAGCACCTTCTTTAAAATTGCAGCACCTGCCGCGGTCAGGTTAAATTTACTTTTTGCATTCATCTGTATGAATGTTTCCTATCTGGGGTTACTTTTATATCTCATCATCCCTCATCACAATTTATTCGGGGTTGGAGTAGTATTTCTTCTTATATCATACCGTCTTATCCCTTTTGATAATCCCTAATGATAATCGTATTAATCGTCATCAGCCAATGCACTGTATCTATTGCGAGCTTGTCATATGCCTTTACACAAGCAATTAGTGTAAGTTTTGGAACAGCTGTTTCCCGCGGGATTGGTAATGATGTGGTCAATTTATAATTTACAAATGTCACCAGAGGACTCCACTGTAGTAAGCACACGAATGCATTGCATTAATTATACCTCGCTAATGGAAGAGGCCAATATCGATTTTCGCTTATCGCTTACGACGGCGCCAGCTGCGAACCATTGGAAAAAGATTTCATGCTTGTTTCATTTTACTCATTTATTTGTAGAGCTGATAGGATACAATTTCTTTTGTGTTTTATCGATAAGAACAGAATGAAGAGATTTCAGATAGATAGAAGCTGCTCTCGTTGTGTTACAAGAAAATCAATCTAATGGAAAAGTAAAACAAGATTTAAAAATTGTTGAATTAAAAATATGTTTTATTTTGTTTTCGGTATTTGCATATTTTAATTTGTCGAGTTGTAAAATTTTACACCCTTATTTCTACTACAGTCTTTATTAAAAATGAATGCGGCATAGGAAATCAATTATGCTTGTGTCCTGTCTTCACTGTGGCAGACCGCGCCGTATTTTGCTTTGAGTTTCTCGTTGAATTCAGGGTCGTCCCATCCCCATAGGTGGTGAGTGCCGTCCCCTGTGCGGTGTGCACGCTGCTTTATAATTTCAGGGGACACGTATTTCAAGTCGTATGCTTGTCCGATCTGTGTAAGAAAAAATAATAAATTATTAGTTTATAACGGCACAGCCGGCGCAGTGGCTAAACGATTGGCTGCTGTGCTGCGTGACGAGGGTTCAGTTCCCGCAAGGAATATAAATATTTGTATGTCCTACAGATAGTTGTTCCGGGATTGACTGTTTATGTAGGTACATATGTGCGTTTCAAAGAAAAGTTTTTGATAAAATTTGCGATGACACTTGCAACATTTTACACATAAGAAAATAACACATAAGGCGAAGGCGACATGTTACTCGTATATGATAATTATTTGTTTCCGTGGCATTACTTGTATTATCATTTCCCTACTGATAATGCCTCAGAGTCATCGAGAAAGTAAGGTATTACCCCCGACGCACAGCTGTTGTGAATTCATTGACTAGAACTAATATGAATTCAGATACGAGTAGATCGTAAATCTTTAGAAGCCAATGCCGCAAAATAATTCTCTATCTAGTTGAAACTGTCTGCATGTCAATATTTTTATCTGGGTACGTATGAATATTATATACACTGAAATTGGACGAGGACTTGTTTTCATATTTCGATGCCAAAATTTAAACTTCCGCTCATAAAGTCTTATAACAAGTTTCCAGCTCCGAGTTAAAGTTTTGCGAGCACCATAGTTCAAGGAAATAAGTGGCTATTAGGTACTAGCGCACAATCAGGTCGATTGGGGCTGCCATCTTTAAAGTTAAACTATGTGATATTTTAAACTTTGCCGTAGTACTAAACGTACAATGTTTACTCTATGATAGATTTTAAATTAGGAATTGTTTCTTTTTCAAATATGGTAACCCTAATCTCAGGCCGACCGCAGAAGGGTTAGCCTATTTATTTTCTGTTGTGCACTTTGTTAAAAGGGGCTGAATGAATACATACCTTTGCCATGGCCTCGATGAACACGATGGTGGGTGTGAGCATGTTGTAGAGAGGAAGCTCAGTCGCGCGGTAGTCCCAGGGGAACGTGTGGTGGTAGTTGTGGAAACCTTCTACACAGATCATCCATACTCCAATGTTTTCGCGCGGGTTCAGTGACCTTAGAAAAAACATATTTTTTACATTTTAATCTGAAGAGTGAATTAAATCCGAGACGCTTTCAGCGATCCATTTAGTTAAGAGGAGTGTGGAGGTAACTTAACTGTGAGAGGTCTTATAGGTCGAAGCCCTATTGATTAAAGATAGATATGTACCAAAGAAGCTTGTTTCTAGTCAGGAAAAGGCAGAAAAAACAAACTTTACAAGCGGAGAAAATTTATAGTGGTACTGTCGTAAGCAGTTATATATCTCATTACAATGGTAAATATATTTAATCTGGCACTGGAATAGCCCAGGTTACCAGAAATTTAATAATTATACTTTCCCACAGTTAAATTCCCATTGAGTAGGACGTGCTAGAGGTTTAGGCTCAGAAGGCCTAATTCTCAAAATGGCAACTGAGTCGCAAAAGGACTAGTTCTCAAAATGACAAATTCGCTAAAAGCCTAATTCTCTGAATGGCCAATTCTCAAAAAGCCTAATTCTCTGAATGGCCAATTCTCTAAAAGCCTAATTCTCTGAATGGCCAATTCTCTAAATGATTAATTATCAAAATGGCATATTTTCTACAATTGGGAATAAAAGATTTATTATGTATTTGTTTAATCAGTGAGTTGAAATTGTAAGATTTTATAATGCATAAGAATATTAAAAGAATTCCGATCTGACTTGCCGGATAAGTCAACCGTGAAATTATTTCGGTAACCTCATCTAAAATAAATTCACGGAACTTTTAATATGAAACTAAGCAACAGGTAATCCGTTCTAAATAATTAATAGACGCCTATACCTACCGATATCCATATTACGAACGCCTTTAACGTTAATCGGCTTACCAAGAATAATAACAATGTAATCAATTACAAGTAGACTGCCTACTTGATCGCTATGTATAATTCATGTTCCATTATTGTTAGTAATAGATTCAAGTAACCAACTTAGGTAGTTATCTGTTTATTTACCGACGTATTTTGAGTGACCTAGTTTGTATCGGCGGGAGTAATGTCACCCTTGGGTGTTTCTACCTATAATATTAGTTAGCCTTGTGCTTGGACATTAATTAATTAATAGTTTCCTTACTTTCATGAATTCATTGGATAGTTATTTGATCAGAAGTGTTGGTTACTGCTTCATATTGGCTGTTGAAGACTTTGAGAGATACGTACCTATAGATAGTAAAACGAGGTTAAATTGATTAATTTTAAAGTTAAAATTGACATAGCTAGTTCAATCGCATTCTTTTCAATTGCTTATTTGTCGTGTCTCCTGTGCGGGTCACAAATAAATATTTTTCTTTCTTTCTTTCTTTTCTAATTATATTTTGAAAAATATGAATAAAATGCAGTGTTGGTGACTTCACTAAAGAAATTATATTCCCTAATACAATTTTTTTTACTTCCATAGTTTGGGAGAAAATAAAAAAAAGACGAGCCTATGAACGCTATAATGAAAATGGGGTTACTTTGATACCTCATTGTTTTTTCATTGCAATATAAAGTAACCCCAATTTAAAATGTATTTTAATGAATTCACACTGTAGGTACTATTCAAATTTTTTTTTCTGCAACAAGTAAACCTATTCTTGCGCTGAGGACGATGCAAAACATGGCTGACATGTCAGTGTTACAAGTTTAAAAAAGAAAATTGAGGTGCGTTCCGTTTTCACGGACTTAGCTTTAAAAACCTAAAAAAATAAAGTTATCATCAAAGTTACCCCAGATCTTAATGTAACTCCGTTTAACCGGTACTGAACTTAATAAAATAGGCCCTCACTTTATTCAGGGTTCAGATTACTTCAGTTCAGGTTCAGAATCTGTCCTTTCTGAATACCTATGCAATATTATGCTCATCTAGATATTGTGTGGCCATCATAAACACACATACATACTACGTCTTATTTTTAACCCCCGACGCAAAAACTACGGGGTGTTATAAGTATGATGTATCTGTGTGTGTGTCTGTCTGTGGCATCGTAGCTCTCGAACGGATGAACCGATTTTGATTTTTGTTTGAAAGGTGACTTTGTCGAGTGTTCTTAGTTATGATTGATTAAAATCAATTGACCCGTTTAAAAGTTATCCGCAGTTTACTCTTTAAATCTGGGTTTTTTCGCAAGATATCGTGTCATAATTACGTATTTTCGATAGATTGTTGATTTAAACGTGTCTACTACTAGGTATATTATATGTAGTTTAAAAAGCATGAAATAAATAAACTGCTGTAAACGTTGGCGGTTTTCCGACGACGGTTTTTTTTCAATGCCTACTATCTATCGCTTCAGTTAAGTCTGTACCGACTGTACCGAATCCTACCCCAGGTTGAATACCCCGAATCGTTCACATTTTTTATTCGTGCCTCTTGCATTACAGGTCAATTTCCGAATTGCACTTACTTGTCATAAGGCCTGTATCCGAAGGTATGTGCGAAGCTGTTGACGCTCCACACGACGTTGATGCCGCAGGTGTACCTCAAGATGGTGGGGATGAAGAAGGCATTCGTCCATGTCTCGCCCCAGAAGTAGACTGGTATTATGGTGGGCAGTACGAAACATAGAAGTGGCATCATTTTCATGTAGTGCCTGTGGAAAACAGGGAGGGATTAGTAATCACATCTTCATGCTTGCCTGTTTTCTTTTTATAATTATTTGAAAAAAATAAAACTTTTTTTTTTGTAAAAGTTATTTTACATAACAAAAATTAGTTCAATTTTGGCAGTCAGTGTTCCTGTTTTCGTTTCTTCGTTTTTTGACACCGACTGCCGAAATTTTCACTTTGTAGTATTTTTATTTAGAAGTCGGTTGTATTTTTTCGTAAAAAAGTCACTTTTTATTTGTGGTACATAATAAATAGACCAGTTCTATAGGTACCTATATATAATATAATGCCCAACGTGATGCCAGAATAGATTAACCCAATAACTTGAAAGTAAAAAAACCGATGGAATGAGAGTATACCAGGGTGAACGGTACACACCTGCTTACCAATTTAGAGCGTATATACCAGAGGTTATATTATGAAATGGTGTAAACAATAAACAGACATGCGATTGCAACTATCTCGAGTGTCCTGATGTATATGTATCTCCGAAGTTCTTCATCAGATCTTAATGAAATTTATAACCAGCTTTCAAATTAAAAAATAATCATTAAAATCGGTTTACCTAGTATAAAGTTCTGAAGGAACACACATAAAAAAATACAGTCGAATTGATTTCTTTTTTTCATTGATTTCTTTGCTTCTTTTTTGATTTCGTCATTGATTTCATTCCTTCTTTTTGAAGTCGGTTAAAAAAAAGCTTTAATTTCGAAGCTATGATGACAGTCTGAATGATCACTGTTATTCTTTTTGTTAGTTTATTCATTCTTTCTTCGGGGTTTCGTTAAAGTTGTAGCAAATTGTAAGCAACGTCTACTTGAAATCTTAGTGTCTTGGACATAATATCAATGAGCAGCTTTTAGAGATCTTACGTCTAGACGGATTATGCTGGACCCTTCTTTCAACATCTGGTAAAAACCGGCTAAGTGCGAGTCGGACTCGCGCACGAAGGGTTCCGTACCATTTTCGTAAAAAACGGCAAAAAAATCACGTTTTTTGTATGGGAGACCCCCTTAAATTTTTATTTTATTTTGTTTTTAGTATTTGTTGTTGTAGCGGCAACAGATATACATCACCTGTGAAAATTTCAACTGTCTAGCTATCACGGTTCATGAGATAAAGCCTGGTGACAGACAGACAGACAGACAGACAGACAGACAGACGGACCGCGGAGTCTCAGTAATAGGGTCCCGTTTTTACCCTTTGGGTACGGAACCCTAAAAACGGGCGAAATCTATAACACTATTAGTGAGTGTGATAAATTCTACTCCTACCCAGAGGCATTCTAATTACAGTTGAACTTATATATGAGATATAATGAATGTGTCATAAGTTGATAACATAAAAGTAACGAGAGTACCGTTTTCAAACACGCAACCTTCAACTCCCGCAGACAATCAACATTTCAACATAAAAACAAGTTTGAATTTATGTCGACATCAACTAAGTTTCACACTTCATAATGCCCTCGGTCTGACGCTTGTTGAAATAGGGGCCTACGTGATAAAATTAAAATCTCTACCAGAAATAAATGTTATTTGACCAAAACTTTTACAGAACGGGTGACTGTTTTGGTGTGTGGGTTCATACGTCGTGATTCTTTATTTTACCCACACAACTGAAAGACACAAAGGTCTTAGAAAAATATGTTTTGCTTTTCCTTTTAATACCGAGTACTGCAGTGGCTTTTGTAAGCGTACATATAAATATATTGGAGACAGAAGCGGCGACAACCGCTCGCAGAGACTTATGGTTTCACTTATAACACAGAATTCTGGAGGATATTAGATAATCGTAGAGGGTTATATTTGTAGGGACACTATTTCATATGCTGGATTTCTTTTCTTCGGTTGTAATACGATTATTATTTGTTCTGAGAAATATTTTTGCTTGAATTCGGCATTTATGTCAGGCTCTATCAAACAAAGAAAAGGCTTGAACATTGCTACACATTGTGAAATCTTTGTAGGTTTTTACTTACTTCCTCTGGAACATAACAACAGGATCAGCATACAAGTCGGTGAGATCAATGCGCTTGCCACCTTCGATGACTTCTGGGCTCTTCTTGCAGCAAAGCCAGCCCATGTGGGAGAAGAAGAGACCTCGCTCCGCATTGTGAGGGTCTGCGTCTGTGTCCGCGTACTTGTGGTGAGTGCGGTGGTCGCGGGCCCACTCGAATATGCAGTCCTGGTACATGGAAATAATAAAATGATTGGGGGCTTGCGGAAAATGGTTTAAACAAGCATTTTACAGACTTGTTAACAAAAGGTTTTATTTTCATATGTGAGACTGCTTACAAAAGATCTCGGTCTCAGTCCAAAACTCAACTTGTAATAGCAAAATTTTGAACATCCTTATGAGAAAAGTTAGTTTGTCCTTTACGAGCTTATTATAATGTCTGCGTAACATTGTCCTTAATGATCCTTTAATCGACCCTTTCAGGGTCTGCTTCATCAATTTGCACATTAACAAAGTAAACAGCCAAGTTCTTGACATAACAGCGCAGATACTCATCATTAATTGACTTGATGAGGACTGTAATGATTTACGCAAACGCTCTTGACGTGAGAGGATGGCTTGACAATGCAATTAGCATTTACAGCATGTATTATTTGTTTGGTTTTAAATTTGCATTGAGCTTGGTAAACCTTTAAAGCTTACAACAATCATCATAATCATCAGCCTATTAATGTTCCCACTGCTGGGACACAGGCCTCCTCTCTGTGAGAGGGAATGTGCCGTAATCCACCATGCGGGCCGAGTGCGGGTTTGTGGATGTCACATGTCTTCGAATTTTTGGTTCTAGGACATGCCGGTTTCCTCACGATGTTTTCCTTCACCGTTTTGAGAGCAGTGATGAAGAAATAATTTACACAAAGGAAAGCGCCTGCCTGGGCTCGAACCCACGACCTACAACTTGTAAGTCGCGGCTGATACCACTGGGCCACCACTGCTCTCCTAAAGCTTACACTTCTATATTTATTATTATAGTGAAGTAAACCACACAACTGTCTTCAGAGGTATGAGAGAAAAACTTGTTCTACGAGAGGGAACTTTGGGAAGTCACCTTCGTTACCTATAAAGTTTTAAATATATTTTTTCTAAAACAAAACAAAAACTTCGACTTGGTCTGCTCAAGAATATAATTAGGAAGGTGTTCGAACTTAATTGAAATAGTCGGCCTATGTATACATCAGTGGTGTATCAGATGGCGTAAGAAAAAACCGCTTCTTTATAAAAGTATCTGATATAGTTATAACGAATACTGTACTCAATCAAGACACCATGAACATTCTTTCTTTGTTTGCTTACCTGAAAGCCCATAGTTTGCCATAACATAAGCATTACGCGTAGAGGAGTGCGAGCCTTAAAGCATCTGTGTGTCCAAAGGCGATGAGATCCCGCGCCAATTCCAATGGCGCACATTAGGTGGACGGCAAATGCTGGAAAATAAATCAGTATTAGTATCCAACTATCAGAACAGTATCTGTCAATACTCTTATAGATTTGCCATGACTTGTAGTTTCATTGCATACGAAAAAAATCGACTTAAGGTTACACTAGTCGATAGTTCTTCCATACAAACGTAGTCTGGAGATTACTCCCCTGTTTGACGATGTACTTTCAAAATAAAATAATGATATCAATTTGTCTCATCATTATCTAGCCCTGTATGGAAACAAAAAAGTAAAATAAAAATATATTTGAAAGCTATGAGCGTCGAAAGTTCCATATTTCAACACTAATTTTAATGCATCTTTGGGCGGAAACAATTACCATAAGAAGAAGGAAAATTGCAAAACGGCCTCCATACAGGAATAGATTAGTAATTCAAAAATGCAAATAATTTTATTTTGAAAATATACATTTAGTTGTTTTTGCATGATATCTAGACTCCCAAAGGCCTGTTTATAAAATTTCGCGCGCTCGTTTTCGACCTAAATCATCATCCATTTCGATAAAATTCGCAAAACTGCTAATTCGTACGCGAACTAGCTTCTTACTGCCCATCACAGCATCTATCTCATTCGTAAGTGTTGTCGGATGAAATAGCATGCATTTTAACCTCGCGCACAAAATAGTTCGTGCCGTCGACTAGAGGAACCTTAAATGACGATTCCATTAGTACCGTAGAAATACTCTCATGCATTAATATACAATCACACAGTAACTCACCAAATACATTAGTCTGCCATTTAGCCGAAGTGAAGACGAGATACAATCCATACACTGATGCGATGTGCAAGTAGAGGAACCAGAGTATGTTGAAACACACATACTCGTGTTTTCTGGGACTTGCATGTTTCAGTACTGACACGTCTTTAGCGAGTCCCAGGTCCGAGGTTTGTGTGTCTGATTCGAAGACTACCCCACTGTCGACCGGATCCACTTGAGGAGGCATGGTCTGGAAAGAAACGTATTATTGTGATTTCGTAAAAAAAACTTTATCACCCAAAAGCTCAGTTCTCGACAGTAGCTAAACCAATGCTCAAGTGTTTTCCGCCAATATTGTTATTGCCTTTATTGAGAGCCCCTAACGCCCCATTACAAGGCCGATTTCTCTCAATACCCTCAAAGTTCCGGAGAGATTTTCTCCGGAACTGATATTTTCTAACCAATCTATAAGAAAATCTGGTCAATTTGAATGTAGCTCCGTTCACCAGGATTTACTGCTTGAATTAACGATACAAATTAAACAGACTTAGCCTTGGAAGATGAATTGCAAGGAAGTTCAAACTTGTTAAGTCTCATAATTGCACTTGTTAGAACGCCACATGCATTTGATTACCTCATTAAGAGTTCGAATCAAGTTTTTGTTAACTTTTCTTGCCAAGTACGTATAAAAGGCAAAATTAAGGAAATTGAAACAGATTATCTCGAACGAAGACCGCTGTGGAACGTTTCCAATAAAAATATTTTTTGTAACACCTTCTTTAAAATTGCAGCACCAGCCGCGGTCAGGTTAAATTTTCTTTTTGCATTCATCTGTATGAATGTTTCCTATCTGGGGTTACTTTTATATCTCATCATCCCTCATCACAATTTATTCGGGGTCGGCGTAGTATGCCTTCTTATATCATACCGTCTTATCCCTATTGATAATCCCTAATGATAATCGTATTAATCGTCATCAGCCACTGCACTGTATCTATTGCGAGCTTGTCATATGCCTTTACACAAGCAATTAGTGTAAGTTTTGGAACAGCTGTTTCCCGCGGGATTGGTAATGATGTGGTCAATTTATAATTTACAAATGTCGCCAGAGGACTCCACTGTAGTAAGCACACGAATGCATTGCATTAATTATACCTCGCTAATGGAAGAGGCCAATATCGATTTTCGCTTATCGCTTACGACGGCGCCAGCTGCGAACCATTGGAAAAAGATTTCATGCTTGTTTCATTTTACTCATTTATGTGGAGAGCTTATAGGGTACAAATTCTATTGTGTTTTATCAATAAGAACAGAATGGGGAGATTTCAGATAGATAGAAGCTGCTCTCGTTGTGATACAAGAAAATCAATCTAGTGGAAAAGTAAAAAAAGTTTAATATTGTTGAATTAAAAATGTATTTTATTTTGTTATCGATATTTGCTTATTTTAATTCGTCGAGTTGTAAAATTGTACACCCTTTTTCTACTACAGTTTTTATTAAAAATTAATGCGGCATAGGAAATAAATTATGCTTGTGTCCTGTCTTCACTGTGGCAGACCGCGCCGTATTTTGCTTTGAGTTTCTCGTTGAATTCTGGGTCGTCCCATCCCCACAGGTGGTGAGTGCCGTCACCTGTGCGGTGTGCACGCTGCTTTATAATTTCAGGGGACACGTATTTCAAGTCGTATGCTTGTCCGATCTGTGTAAAAAAAATTATAAATTATTAGTTTATAACGGCACAGCTGGCGCAGTGGCTAAACGATTGGCTGCTGTGCTGCGTGACGAGGGTTCCGTTCCCGCTCGGAATATAAATATTTGTATGTCCTACAGATAGTTGTTCCGGGATTGACTGTTCGTGCACATATGTGCGTTTCAAAGAAAAGTTTTTGATAAAATTTGCGATGACACTTGCAACATTTTTACACATAAGAAAATAACTCATAAGGCGAAGGCGACAGTTACTCGTATAGGATAATTATTTGTTTCCGTGGCATTACTTGTATTATCATTTCCCCACTGATAATGCCTCAGAGTCATCGAGAAAGTAAGGTATTACCACCGACGCACAGCTGTTGTGAATTCATTGCCTAGAACTAATATGAATTCAGATACGAGTAGATCGTAAATCTTTAGAAGCCAATGCCGCAAAATATTTTCTCTATCTAGTTGAAACTGTCTGCATGTCAATATTTTTATCTGGGTACGTATGAATATTATGTTCACTGAAATTGGACGAGGACGTGTTTTCATGTTTCGGTGCCAAAATTTAAACTTCCGCCCATAAAGTCTTATAACAAGTTTCCAGCTCCAAGTTAAAGTTTTGCGAGCAGTATAGTTCAAGGAAATAAGTGGCTATTAAGTACTAGCGCACAATCAGGTCGATTGGGGCTGCCATCTTTAAAGTTCAAATATGTGATATTTTAAACTCTGCCGTAGTACTAAACGTACAATGTTTACTCTATGATAGATTTTAAATTAGGAATTGTTTTTTTTTCAAATATGGTAACCCTAATCTCAGGCTGACCGCAGAAGGGTTAGCCTATTTATTTTTCCGCTGTACACTTTGTTAAAAGGGGCTGAATGAATACATACCTTTGCCATAGCCTCGATGAACACGATGGTGGGTGTGAGCATGTTGTAGAGAGAAAGCTCAGTCGCGCGGTAGTCCCAGGGGAACGTGTGGTGGTAGTTGTGGAAACCTTCTACACAGATCATCCATACTCCAATGTTTTCGCGCGGGTTCAGAGACCTTAGAGAAAAACATATTTTTTACATTTTAATCTGAAGAGTGAATTAAATCCGAGACGCGTTCAGCGATCCATTTAGTTAAGAGGAGTGTGAAGGTAACTTAACTGAGAGAGGTCTTATAGGTCGAAGCCCTATTGACTAAAGATAGATATAAGAAAGAAGTTTGCTTCTAGTAAGGAAAACAAAACAAACTTTACAAGCGCAGAAACACAATCAATTTATAGTGGCAGTGACTTAAGCAGTAATATCTCATTACAATGGTAAGTATATTTAATCTGGCACTAGGATACCCCAGGTTTCCAGAAAGTTAATAATTATACTTTCCCACAGTTAAATTCTCATTGAGTAAGACGTACTCGAGGTTTTATTTTTATTTGTTAAAGGCTCGCGTTTGACCACTATCTCGCCTGATGTTAAGTGATGATGTGGTCGAAGGTGAAGCACGCTCGCCTAGAAGTAACTTGTAACTAGTAACTTGGTTAAGGCTTAGAAGGCCTAATTTTCAAAATGGCAACAATGTCGCAAAAGGACAAGTTCTTAAAATGAAATTATCTAAAGCATAATTCTCTGAATGGCCAATTCTCTAAAAGCCAAATTCTCTGAATTGCCAATAGTCTAAAAGCCTAATTCTCTGAATGGCCAATTCTCTAAATGACTATATCTACAATTGGGAGTATTCTTATAAATAAAAGATTTCTTAATATATGTATTTGTTTAATCATTGAGTTGAAATTGTAAGATTTTATAATGCATAAGAATACTAAAAGAAATCCGATCTGACATGGCGGATAAGACAACCGTGAAATTATTTCGGTAACCTCATCTAAAATAAATTCACGGAACTTTTAATATGAAACTAAGCAACAGATAATCCGTTCTAAATAATTAATAGATGCCTATATCTACCGACATACATATTACCATCGCCTTTAACGTTAATCGGCTTACCAAGAATAATAACAATGTAATCAATTACAAGAAGACTGCCTACTTGATCGCTATGTTTAATTCATGTTCCATTATTGTTAGTAATAGATTCAAGTAACCAACTTAGGTAGTTATCTGTTTATTTACCGACGTATTTTGAGTGACCTAGTTTGTATCGGCGGGAGTAATGTCACCCTTGGGTGTTTCTACCTATAATATTAGATAGCCTTGTGCTTGGTCGTTCATTAATTAAAAGTTTCCTTACTTTCATGAATTTATTGGATAGTTATTTGATCAGTGTTGGTTATTGCTGTTTTCACATTGGCTTGAAGACTTTGAGAGATACTGAACTTAAAATAGGCCCTGACTTTATTATGGGTTCAGATTCAGAATCTATCTTTCCATATTATGATTATCTATGCAATATTATGCATAACTAGATATTGTGTGACTTAAAGACACATACACACTACGTCTTATTTTTGTATCGTTACGATCTATCACTTCAGTTAAGTCTGTACCAACTGTCCCGAATCATATCCCAGGTTGAATACCTCGAACCACAGACATAAATCTAACTAGATAACGCAAGTCCCTCCATCTGTATGAAAACCAAGGGTGCCAGTTTTTCACAAACAATTTAGAAACAAATTTACTTACCAATGAAAAAAAAAATCTCTAATGCCTCGGACAACTTTTTCTAGACATTCTTTACAGCTTAATATGGCATACAAAGGCATTTTTCTAGATATCGGTGGCTTTCCGGTGCCGATAATGCTAAATTAAAAGCTCAGATTACGATCTTTGATCGTAACTTTACTCCCTTTTTTAACACGCGAAGTACATACAATCGCGTCATCTAGTTAGATTTATATCTGTGCCACGAACGGTTCAAAAATTTTATTGACAAAGAGACATTATAGGTCAATTGCCGAATAGCACTTACTTGTCATAAGGCCTGTATCCGAAGGTGTGCGCGAAACTGTTGACGCTCCACACGACGTTGATGCCGCAGGTGTACCTCAAGATGGTGGGGATGAAAAAGGCATTCGTCCATGTCTCCCCCCAGAAGTAGACGGGTATTATGGTGGGCAGTACAAAACACAGCAGAGGCATCATTTTCATGTAGTGCCTGTGGAAAATAGAGGGATTAGTAATTTCATTGCCATGTTTTCCTGTTTTCTTTTTAAAATTACTTGTTAAAAAAATTAACTTCAATTTCGGGAGCCAGCGTTCCTGTTTTCGTTTCTTCGTTTTTTGTCACCGACTTCCGAAATGTTTCACTTTAAAGTATTTTATTTAGAATGCGGTTGTATTTTTTTGTGAAAGAGTTTTTTTTTTTCACTTTTTAGTTGTGGTACATAATAGACCAGTTCTATAGGTACCTCTACATAATGCCCAAAGTGATGCCAGAATAGATTAACCCAATAACTTAAAACTAAAAAACCGGTGGAATGAGAGTATACCAGGGTGAACGGTACACACCTGCTTACCCCTTTAGAGCGTATATACCAGAGGTTATGTCATGAAATGGTGTAAACAATAAACAGACATGCGATTGCAACTATCTCCGAGTGTCCTGATGTATATCTCCGAAGTTCTTCATCAGATCTTAATGATATTTATAACCAGCTTTCAAATTAAAAAAGAATCATCAAAATCGGTTCACCTAGTAAAAAGTTCTGTAGGAACACATAAAAAAATACAGTCGAATTGATATCCTCCTTCTTCTTGAAGTCGGTGAAAAAAAGGCTTTAATTTCGAAGCTATGATGACTCGTTACAGTTGTAGCAAATTGTAAGCAAAATCTGCTTGAAATTTTAGCGTCTTGGGCATAAAACAATTAATGAGCAGCTTTAAGAGATCTTACGTCTAGACGGATTATGCTGGCCCTCCTTTCAAAATCTAGTAAATAACGGGTGGAATTTATCACACTCACTAACTACCCAGAGGCATAATACATACAGTTAAACTTATATATGAGATATAATGAATGTGTCATAACATCAAAGTAACGAGAGTCCCGTTTTCAAACACGCAACCTTCAACTCCCGCAGACAATCAACATTTCAACATAAAAACAAGTTTGAATTTATGTCGACATCAACTTAGTTTCACACTTCATAATGCCCTCGGCCTGACGCTTGTTGAAATAGGGACCTACATGATAAAATTAAAATCTCTAACAGGAATTCTATTCTATTCTATTCTATTCTTTATTGTACAACAAGACATTACATTTTAATAATTTGATAGTAAAATTCATGTACAAAGGCGAGCTTAACTCCAAATGGAATTTTCTTCCAGCAAACCTTTGCGTGATAGAGATCATAATAGTAGAGGGCAGTAATCCAGTGTACAATATATATACCTATAAAGAAGATGAAACTATTTACATAATAATACATAAAATACCTACTTACGTTTATAAAGATAAAAACACTTTAAATAATTCATTGCGTTGAAAGGATAATTTTCCTCTTGAAGACATCGAGAGAAGGGCTATCGCGTATGGAATAAATGTTATTTGACCTAAACTTTTACAGAACGGGTGACTGTGTGGGGTGTGCGGGTTGATACGTCGGTTTTTTATTTTACCCCCACAACTAAAAGACGCAAAGGTCTTAGAAACATATGTTTTGCTTTTCCTTTTAATACCGAGTACTGCAGTGGCTTTTGTAAGCGTACATATAAATATATTGGAGACAGAAGCGGCGACAACCGCTCGCAGAGACTTATGGTTTCACTTATAACACAGAATTCTGGAGGATATTAGATAATCGTAGAGGGTTATATTTGTGGAGACACTATTTCATATATTGGATTTCTTTTCTTTGGTTGTAATACGATTATTATTTGTTCTGAGAAATATTTTTGCTTGAATTCGGCATTTATGTCGGGCTCTATCTAACAAAGAAAAGGCTTGAACATTGCTACGCATTGTGAGATCTTTGTAGGTTTTTACTTACTTCCTCTGGAACATAACAACAGGATCAGCATACAAGTCGGTGAGATCAATGCGCTTTCCTCCTTCGATGACTTCTGGGCTCTTCTTGCAGCAAAGCCAGCCCATGTGGGAGAAGAAGAGACCTCGCTCCGCATTGTGAGGGTCTGCGTCTGTGTCCGCGTACTTGTGGTGAGTGCGGTGGTCGCGGGCCCACTCGAATATGCAGTCCCGGTACATGGAAATAATAAAATGATTGGGGGCTTTCGGAAAATGGTTTAAACAAGCATGTTAACAGACTTGGTAACAAAATGTTTTATTTTCATATGTGAGACTGCTTACAAAAGATCTCGGTCTCAGTCCTGAAGGCAACTTGTAATGGCAAATTTTGAACATCCTTATGGGAAAAGTTAGTTTCTCCTTTACGAACTTATCATAATGTCTGCGTAACATTGTCCTTAATTATCCTTTAATCGACCCTTTCAGGGTCTGCTTCATCAATTTGCACATTAACAAAGTAAACAGCCAAGTTCTTGACATAACAGCGCAGATACTCATCATTAATTGACTTGATGAGGACTGTAATGATTTACGCAAACGCTCTTGACGTGAGAGGATGGTTTGACAACGCAATTAGTATTTACAGCTTGTGTTATTTATTTGGTTACAACTTTACATTGAACTTGGTAAACCTTTAAAGCTTACATCATCATCATAATAATCAGCCTATTAATGTACCCACTGCTGGGACACAGGCCTCCTCTCTGTGAGAGGGAATGTGCCGTAATCCACCACGCGGGCCTAGTGCGGTTTGGTGGATGTCACATGTCTTCGAATTTTTGGTTCTAGGACATGCCGGTTTCCTCACGATGTTTTCCTTCACCGTTTTGAGAGCAGTGGTGAAGAAATAATTTACACAAAGGAAAGCGCCTGCCTGGGCTCGAACCCACGACCTACAACTTGTAAGTCGCGGCTGATACCACTGGGCCACCACAGCTCTCCTAAAGCTTACACTTCTATATTTATTATTATAGTGAAGTAAACCACACAACTGTCTTCAGAGGTATGAGAGAAAAACTTGTTCTACGAGAGGGAACTTTGGGAAGTCACGTTCGTTACCTATAAAGTTTTAAATATATTTTTTCTAAAACAAAACAAAAACTTCGACTTGGTTTACTCAAGAATATAATTAGGAAGGTGTTCGAACTTAATTGAATAATCGGCCTATGTATACATCAGTGGTGTATCAGATGGCGTAAGAAAAACCGCTTCTTTATAAAAGTATCTGATATAGTTATAACGTATACTGTACTCAATCAAGACACCATGAACATTCTTTCTTCTTTCTTAGTTTGCTTACCTGAAAGTATGGGCTTTCAGGTAAGCAAACTTTTTTGTTTGCCATAACATAAGCACTACGCGTAGAGGAGTGCGAGCCTTGAAGCATCTGTGTGTCCAAAGGCGATGAGATCCTGCGCCAATTCCAATGGCGCACATTAGGTGGACGGCAAATGCTGGCATATAAATCAGTATTAGAATCCAAATATCAGAACAGTATCTGCCAATACTCTTGTAGATTTTCCATGGTTTGAAAAGCTTCATTTCATACGAAAGCAATCGACTTAAGGTTACACTAGTCGATAATTCTTCCATACAAACGTAGTCTGGCGATTACTCCCCTGTTTGACGATGTACGTTCAAAATAAAAAATGATATCAATTTGTCTCATCATTATCTAGCCCGGTATGGAAACACAAAAGTAAAAAAATATATATATTTGAAATTTATAAGCACCGAAAGTTCCACATTTCAACACTAATTTTAACGCATCTTTGGGCGGAAATAATTACCATAAAAAGAAGGAAAATTGCAAAACGGCCTCCATACAAGGATAGATTAGTAATTCAACAATGCAAATAATTTTATTTTAAAAATATACATTTAGTTGTTTTTGCATGATATCTAGACTCCCAAAGGCCTGTTTATAAAATTTCGCGCGCTCGTTTTCGTCCTAAATCATCATCTATTTCGATAAAAATCGCAAAAGTGCTAATTCGTACGCGAACTAGCTTCTTACTGCTCATCACAGCATCTATCTCATTCGCACGTGTTGTCGGATGAAATAGCATGCATTTTAACCTCGCGCACAAAATAGTTCGTGCCGTCGACTAGGGGAACATTAAATGAGAAATACTCTCATGCATTAATATACAATCAAATAGTGACTCACCGAATACATTAGTCTGCCATTTAGCCGAAGTGAAGACGAGATACAATCCATACACTGATGCGATGTGCAAGTATAGGAACCAGAGTATGTTGAACCACACATACTCGTGTTTTCTGGGACTTGCATGTTTTAGTACTGAGACGTCTTTAGCGAGTCACAGGTCCGAGGTCTGTGTGTCTGATTCGAAGACTACCCCACTGGCGACCGGATCCACTTGAGGAGGCATGGTCTGGAAAGAAACGTGTATTTTGTGATTTCGTAAAAAACCTTATCACCCATAAGCTCAGTTCTCGACAGTAACTAACCCAATGGTAAAGTGTTTTCCGCCAATATTGTTATTGCCTTTATTGAGAGCCCCTAACGCCCCATTACAGGGCCGATTTCTCTCAATACCCTCAAAGTACCGGAGAGATTTTCTCCGGAACTGATATTTTCTAACCAATCTATAAGAAAATCTGGGCGATCTGAATGTAGCTACGTTCACTAGGATTTACTGCTCGAATTAACGATACAAATGAAACAGACTTAGCCTTGGAAGATGAATTGCAAGGAAGTTCAAACTTGTTAAGTCTCATAATTGCACTTGTTAGAATGCCACATGCATTTGATTACCTCATTAAGAGTTCGAATCAAGTTTTTGTTAACTTTTCTTGCCAAGTACGTATAAAAGGCAAAATTACGGAAATTGAAACAGATTATCTCGAACGAAGACCGCTGTGGAACGTTTCCAATAAAAATATTTTTTGTAGCACCTTCTTTAAAATTGCAGCCCCTGTGGTCAGGTTAAATTTTCTTTTTGCATTCATCTGTATGAATGTTTCCTATCTGGGGTTACTTTTATATCTCATCATCCCTCATCACAATTTATTCGGGGTCGGAGTAGTATGCCTTCTTATATCATACCGTCTTATCCCTATTGATATAATAATAATGAATATAGAATACCTAATGATAATCGTATTAATCGTCATCAGCCAATGCACTGTGTCTATTGCGAGCTTGTCATATGCCTTTACACAAGCAATTAGTGTAAGTTTTGGAACAGCTGTTTCCCGCGGGATTGGTAATGATGTGGTCAATTTATAATTTACAAATGTCGCCAGAGGACTCCACTGTAGTAAGCACACGAATGCATTGTATTAATTATACCTCGCTAATGGAAGAGGCTAATATCGATTTTCGCTTATCGCTTACGACGGCGCCAGCTGCGAACCATTGGAAAAAGATTTCATGCTTGTTTCATTTTACTCATTTATTTGTAGAGCTGATAGGATACAAATTCTATTGTGTTTTATCGATAAGAACAGAATGAAGAGATTTCAGATAGATATAAGCTGCTCTCGTTGTGTTACAAGAAAATCAATCTAATGGAAAAGTAAAACAAGATTTAAAAATTGTTGAATTAAAAATATGTTTTATTTTGTTTTCGGTATTTGCATATTTTAATTTGTCGAGTTGTAAAATTTTACACCCTTATTTCTACTACAGTCTTTATTAAAAATTAATGCGGCATAGGAAATCAATTATGCTTGTGTCCTGTCTTCACTGTGGCAGACCGCGCCGTATTTTGCTTTGAGTTTCTCGTTGAATTCAGGGTCGTCCCATCCCCATAGGTGGTGAGTGCCGTCCCCTGTGCGGTGTGCACGCTGCTTTATAATTTCAGGGGACACGTATTTCAAGTCGTATGCTTGTCCGATCTGTGTTAGAAAAAATAATAAATTATTAGTTTATAACGGCACAGTTGGCGCAGTGGCTAAACGATTGGCTGCTGTGCTGCGTGACGAGGGTTCAGTTCCCGGACGGAATACAAATATTTGTATGTCCTACAGATAGTTGTTCTGGGATTGACTGTTTGTGTACATATGTGCGTTTCAAAGAAAAGTTTTTGATAAAATTTGCGATGACACTTGCAACATTTTTACTCATAAGAAAATAACACATAAGGCGAAGGCGACATGTTACTCGTATAGGATAATTATTTGTTTCCGTGGCATTACTTGTATTATCATTTCCCTACTGATAATGCCTCAGAGTCATCAAGAAAGTAAGGTATTACCGCCGACGCACAGCTGTTGTGAATTCATTGCCTAGAACTAATATGAATTCAGATACGAGTAGATCGTAAATCTCTAGAGGGCAATGCCGCAAAATATTTTCTCTTTCTAGTTGAAACTGTCTGCATGTCAATATTTTTAACTGGGTACGTATGAATATTATGTTTACTGAAATTGGACGAGGACGTGTTTTCATGTTTCGGTGCCAAAATTTAAACTTCCGCCCATAAAGTCTTAAAACAAGTTTCCAGCTCCAAGTTAAAGTTTTGCGAGCAGCATAGTTCAAGGAAATAAGTGGCTATTAAGTACTAGCGCACAATCAGGTCGATTGGGGCTGCCATCTTTAAAGTTCAACCATGTGATATTTTAAACTTTGCCGTAGTACTAAACGTACAATGTTTCTCTATGATAGATTTTAAATTAGGAATTGTTTCTTTTTCAAATATGGTAACCCTAATCTCAGGCTGACCGCAGAAGGGTTAGCCTATTTATTTTTCCGCTGTACACTTTGTTAAAAGGGGCTGAATGAATACGTACCTTTGCCATAGCCTCGATGAACACGATGGTGGGTGTGAGCATGTTGTAGAGAGGAAGCTCAGTCGCGCGGTAGTCCCAGGGGAACGTGTGGTGGTAGTTGTGGAAACCTTCTACACAGATCATCCATACTCCAATGTTTTCGCGCGGGTTCAGTGACCTTAGAGAAAAACATATTTTTTACATTTTAATCTGAAGAGTGAATTAAATCCGAGACGCTTTTAGCGATCCATTTAGTTAAGAGGAGTGTGGCGTTAACTGAACTGAGAGAGGTCTTATAGGTCGAAGCCCCATTGATAAAAGTTAGATATTTACCAAAGAAGTTAGTTTTTTGTAAGGAAAAGGCAAAAAAAACAAACTTTACAAGCAGAGAAAACTTAAAATGGTAGTGACGTAAGCCGTTATATCTCATTACAGTGGTAAATATATTTAATCTGGCACTGGAATATCCCAGGGTACCCGAAACTAAATGATTATACTTGCCCACAGTTAAATTCTCATTGAGTAGGACGTACTAGAGGTTTAGGCGCAGAAGGCCTAATTCTCAAAATGGCATCAGAGAAAGGACTAGTTCTCAAATTCACAAATTTTCTAAAAGCCTAATTCTCTGAATGGCCAATAGTCTAAAAGCCTAAATCTCTGAATGGCCAATTCTCTAAATGACTAATTATTAAAATGTTATATTTTCTACAATTGGTAGTATTCTTATAAATAAAAGAATTCTTAATATATGTATTTGTTTAATCAGTGAGTTGAAATTGTAAGATTTTATATAATGCATAAGAATACTAAAAGAATTTCGGTATGACTTGGCGGTTAAGTCAACCGTGAAATTATTTCGGTAACCTCATCTAAAATAAATTCACGGAACTTTTAATATGAAACTAAGCAACAGGTAATCCGTTCTAAATAATTAAAAGATGCCTATATCTACCGATATCCATATTACCATCGCCTTTAACGTTAATCGGCTTACCAAGAATAATAACAATGTAATCAATTACAAGTAGACTGCCTACTTGATCGCTATGTATAATTCATGTTCCATTATTGTTAGTAATAGATTCAAGTAACCAACTTAGGTAGTTATCTGTTTATTTACCGACGTATTTTGAGTGACCTAGTTTTTATCGGCGGGAGTAATGTCACCCTTGGGTGTTTCTACCTATAATATTAGATAGCCTTGTGCTTGGTCATTAATTAATTAAAAGTTTCCTTACTTTCATGAATTCATTGGATAGCTATTTGATCAGTGTTGGTTATTGCTGTTTTCACATTGGCTTGAAGACTTTGAGAGATAGTGAACTTAAAATAGGCCCTGACTTTATTCTGGGTTCAGATTCAGAATCTGTCTTTTCATATTATGATTATCTATGCAATATTATGCATATCTAGATATTGTGTGACATACAGACGCATACACACTACGTCTTATTTTTGTATCGTTACGATCTATCACTTCAGTTAAGTCCGTACCGACTGTACTGAATCCTACCCCAGGTTGAATACTTCGAATCACAGACATAAATCTAACTAGATAACGCAAGTCCCTCCATCTGTATGAAAACCAAGCGTGCCAGTTTTTCACAAACAATTTAAAAACAAATCTACTTACCAATGAAAAAAAACATGTCTAATACCTCGGCCAACTTTTTCTATACATTCTTTACAGCTCAATATGGCATACAAAGGCATTTTTTCTAGATTTCGGTGGATTTCCGGTGCCGATAATGGTAAATTAAAAGCTCATATTACGATCATTGATCGTAACTTTACTCCGTTTTTTGACACGCGAAGTACATACAATCGCGTCATCTAGTTAGATTTATATCTGTGCCCGAACGGTTCAAAAAATTTATTGACAAAGAGGCTTTATTGGTCAAGTTCCGAATAGCACTTACTTGTCATAAGGCCTGTATCCGAAGGTGTGCGCGAAGCTGTTGACGCTCCACACAACGTTGATGCCACAGGTGTACCTCAAGATGGTGGGGATGAAGAAGGCATTCGTCCATGTCTCGCCCCAGAAGTAGACTGGTATTATGGTGGGCAGTAAGAAACATAGCAGTGGCATCATTTTCATGTAGTGCCTGTGGAAAACGGGGAGGGATTAGCAATCACATCGTCATTCTTGCCTGTTTTCTTTTTATAATTATTTGAAAAATAAAACTTTTTTTTTTGTAAAATTTATTTTACCTAACAAAAATAAGTTGAATTTTGGCAGTCACTTTTTAGTTGTGGTACATAATAGACCAAATCTATAGGTACCTATATATAATGCCCATAGTGATGCCAGAATAGATTAATAGATTAACCCAATAACTTGAAACTTAAACAAAACCGGTGGAATGAGAGTTTACCAGGGTGAACTGTACACACCTGCTTACCCCTTTAGAGCGTATATACCAGAGGTTATATTATGAAATGGTGTAAACAATAAACAGACATGCGATTGCAACTATCTCGAGTGTCCTGATGTATATCTCCGAAGTTCTTCATCAGATCTTAATGAAATTTATAACCAGCTTTCAAATTAAAAAAGTATCATTAAAATCGGTTTACCTAGTATAAAGTTCTGAAGGAACACACATAAAAAAATACAGTCGAATTGATTTCTTTTTTCATTGATTTCTTTGCTTCTTTTTTGATTTTGTCATTGATTTCATTCCTTCTTTTTGAAGTCGGTTAAAAAAAAGCTTTAATTTCGAAGCTATGATGACAGTCTGAATGATCACTGTTATTCTTTTTGTTAGTTTATTCATTCTTTATTCGGGGTTTCGTTAAAGTTGTAGCAAATTGTAAGCAACGTCTACTTGAAATCTTAGTGTCTTGGGCATAATATTAATGACCAGCTTTTAGAGCTCTTACGTCTAGACGGATTATGCAGAACCCTCTTTTCAACATCTAGTAAAAAACGGGAGGAATTTATCACACTTACTAACTACCCAGAGGCATAATACATACAGTTAAACTTATTTACGAGATATAATGAATGTGTCATAACATCAAAGTAACGAGAGTCCCATTTTCAAACACGCAACCTTCAACTCCCGCAGACAATCAACATAAAAACAAGTTTGAATTTATGTCACATTTCAACATAAAAACAAGTTTGAATTTATGTCGACATCAACTTATTTTCACCCTTCATAATGCCCTCGGACTGACGCTTGTTGACATTTTAATTAAAAAAAATTAAAATCTCTACCAGGAATAAATGTTATTTGACCTAAACTTTTACAGAACGGGTGACTGTTCGGTGTGTGGGTTCATACGTCATGATTCTTTATTTTACCCCCACAACTAAAAGACGCAAAGGTCTTAGAAACATATGTTTTGCTTTTCCTTTTAATACCGAGTACTGCAGTGGCTTTTGTAAGCGTACGTATAAATATATTGGAGACAGAAGCGGCGACAACCGCTCGCAGAGACTTATGGTTTCACTTATAACACAGAATTCTGGAGGATATTAGATAATCGTAGAGGGTTATATTTGTAGGGACACTATTTCATATGTTGGATTTCTTTTCTTCGGTTGTAATACGATTATTATTTGGTCTGAGAAATATGTTTGCTTGAATTCGGCATTTATGTCGGGCTCTATTTAACAAAGAAAAGGCTTGAAAATTGCTACGCATTGTGAAATCTTTGTAGGTTTTTACTTACTTCCTCTGGAACATAACAACAGGATCAGCATACAAGTCGGTGAGATCAATGCGCTTTCCACCTTCGATGACTTCTGGGCTCTTCTTGCAGCAGAGCCAGCCCATGTGGGAGAAGAAGAGACCTCGCTCCGCATTGTGAGGGTCTGCGTCTGTGTCCGCGTACTTGTGGTGAGTGCGGTGGTCGCGTGCCCACTCGAATATGCAGTCCTGGTACATGGAAATATTAATATGATTGGGGGCTTTCGGTATATTGGCTTCCTATCCTCAGAAAATGGTTTAAACGAGCATTTTTGCAGACTTGATAACAAAAGATTTTTTTTCCTACGTGACACTGGTTACACGAGATCTCGGTCTCAGTCCAAAAGGCATCTTGTAATGGCAACATTTTGAACATCCTTATGAGAAAAGTTAGTTTCTCCTTTACGAGCTTATTATAATGTCTGCGTAACATTGTCCTTAATGATCCTTTAATCGATCCTTTCAGGGTTTCCTTCATCAATTTGCACATTAACAAAGTAAACAGCCAAGTTCTTGACATAACAGCGCAGATACTCATCATTAATTGACTTGATGAGGACTGTAATGATTTACGCAAACGATCTTGACGTGAGAGGATGGTTTGACAAAGCAATTAGCATTTACAGCATGTATTATTTATTTAGTTACAACTTTACATTGAACTTGGTAAACCTTTAAAGCTTACAACATCATCATAATCATCATCCTATTAATGTTCCCACTGCTGGGACACGGGCCTCCTCTCTGTGAGAGGGAATGTGCCGTTATCCACCACGCGGGCCGAGTGCGGGTTTGTGGATGTCACATGTCTTCGAATTTTTGGTTCTAGGACATGCCGGTTTCCTCACGATGTTTTGCTTCACCATTTTGAGAGCAGTGATAAAGAAATAATTTACACAAAGGAAAGCGCCTGCCTGGGCTCGAACCCACGACCTACAACTTGTAAGTCGCGGCTGATACCACTGGGCCACCACTGCTCTCCTAAAGCTTACACTTCTATATTTATTATTATAGTGAAGTAAACCACACATCTGTCTTCAGAGGAATGAGAGAAGAACTTATTATAAGAGAGTGAACTTTGGGAAGCACGTTCGTTACCTATAAAGTTTTAAATATATTTTTTCTAAAACAAAACAAAAACTTCGACTTGGTCTGCTCACGAATTTAATTAGGAAGGTGTTCGAACTTAAATGAAATAGTCGGTCTATGTATACATCAGTGGTGTATCAGATGGCGTAAGAAAAACCGCTTCTTTATAAAAGTATATCTGATATAGTTATAACGAATACTGTACTCAATCAAGACACCATGAACTTTCTTTCTTATTTCTTAGTTTGCTTACCTGAAAGCCCATAGTTTGCCATAACATAAGCACTACGCGTAGAGGAGTGCGAGCCTTAAAGCATCTGTGTGTCCAAAGGCGATGAGATCCCGCGCCAATTCCAATGGCGCACATTAGGTGGACGGCAAATGCTGGAAAATAAATCAGTATTAGTATCCAAATATCAGAACAGTATCTGTCAATACTCTTATAGATTTGCCATGACTTGTAGTTTCATTTCATACGAAAAAAATCGACTTAAGGTTACACTAGTCGATAATTGTCTCATCATTATCTAGCCCTGTAAGGAAACAAAAAAGTAAAAAAAAAAAAAAGGTATGAGCGTCGAAAGTTCCATATTTCAACACTAATTTTAATGTATCTTTGGGCGGAAACAATTACCATAAGAAGAAGGAAAATTGCAAAACGGCCTCCATACAAGAATAGATTAGTAATTCAACAATGCAAATAATTTTATTATGAAAATATACATTTAGTTGTTTTTGTATGATATCTAGACTCCCAAAGGCCTGTTTATAAAATTTCGCCCGCTCGTTTTCGTCCTAAATCATCAATTTTCTCGATAAAAATTCGCAAAACTGCTAATTCGTACGCGAACTAGCTTCTTACTCTTCATCACAGCATCTATATCATTCGCAAATGTTGTCAGATGAAATAGCATGCATTTTAACCTCGCGCACAAAATAGTTCGTGCCGTCGACTAGGGGAACATTAAATGAAAAATACTCTCATGCAATACACAATCAAACAGTGACTCACCAAATACATTAGTCTGCCATTTAGCCGAAGTGAAGACGAGATACAATCCATACACTGATGCGATGTGCAAGTATAGGAACCAGAGTATGTTGAACCACACATACTCGTGTTTTCTGGGACTTGCATGTTTCAGTACAGAGACGTCTTTAGCGAGTCCCAGGTCCGAGGTCTGTGTGTCTGATTCGAAGACTACCCCACTAGCGACCGGATCCACTTGAGGAGGCATGGTCTGGAAAGAAACGTGTATTTTGTGATTTCGTAAAAAACCTTATCACCCATAAGCTCAGTTCTCGACAGTAGCTAAACCAATGGTAAAGTGTTTTCCGCCAATATTGTTGTTGCCTTTATTGAGAGCCCCTAACGCCCCATTACAGGGCCTATTTCGCTCAATACCCTCAAAGTTCCGGAGAGATTTTCTCCGGAACTGATATATTCAAACCAATCTATAAGAAAATCTGGGCGATCTGAATGTAGCTACGATCACTAGGATTTACTGCTTGAATTAACGATACAAATTAAACAGCCTTAGCCTTGGAAGATGAATTGCAAGGAAGTTCAAACTTGTTAAGTCTAATAATTGCACTTGTTAGAACGCCAGATGCATTTGATTACCTCATTAAGAGTTCGAATCAAGTTTTTGTAACTTTTCCCGCCAAGTACGTATAAAAGCAAAGATTAAGGAAATTTAAATAGTTTATCTCGAACGAAGACCGCTTTGGAACGTTTTCCAATGAAAATATTGTGAAAATCTGTAAAATCATGTGCAAAACTTTGGATAAGTAGACTGAAAATCTTTAATTCAGATTCCTTGTGGAAAGTTCCAAGAATCCGATGGAAATTGGAATTCAATATCCCCCGATATTATTACAGAGAATAACTAAATGCTGCTCTAGGCTTACCGCTAAAAGCTTATTTGATTCTTCTAAATAAATTGTTCGCTGATCCCAGTACGACTTCTGATACAAAACATGCAGATGAGAATGATATATTTCGAAAAGTCTATTCATTATTTTTGAATAACACTGTTCTCCTACTCGTATTGTTTGACCTAACTGAAGATATCACTTTGAAATTAACCTTTCCACTATGCAAAATAGGTAACAACTTCTTTAACAAATCAACAAAAAAATATTACCAAGAGTCACGTACCTCCTTCGTTGTTAAAACACTGAAATATATCTTATTCTAACCACTCTTGGACTCACACTGATTCCCTATTCCTGTTGTCCTAGTATATATAGGATGCAAAGAAAACGATTTGAATTTCAAATTATGCTAGTAAATCCATATAAAGTAAATAAACTAGGGCGTTAGGTTTCGTAAGAGTTCATTGTATTGTAAAGTAAACATATAATTAAGTATGTTAATTTAATCGGTTCGGCATATTTGTTAATTAGTTCATTGGTTAATGTTTAGGGATCTAGGTGAATTTGTCATTTGTATTTATTTAGGTAATTGAGTGTCAATCACGTGAACTCTGGTTTTTATTTCAGCTAGGATAACTGCCGGAAAGGCGTTGACCCGCCTGCAGCACCTCATAATATCAATATCATCTATATGTCGGGTTTACTCAATAGTACGGACGTTAAAACAAACGCAAGCACGCCATCTGGCGGCAAAGCAAAACAACTACGCATTGGCGCGCTTCCTCTAACCACTTGCGTGGTGGGGATAGTAGAATATGGCAGTTGAGTACTGACAGCCTTAGAGCTAACACGTCGTAGAATCAGTGTCGATCCGTAATATTAGTAAGCAGGATTGTAACTGTGAATATTTGAATAAACCCAGTGTATCGAATAATTTATGTGATTTCATTTGCACGATTGTACCCACCGACCTGCCCACACACGATGTCTTAACCTAAGGGAATACATCCTGACTTTCCGATGGTTTACATCTATCGGCCAGCCTTGATGACACATATACATATAATAAATCTGTAGGAAATTCATTTTTGTACATCGAAAATCTTTCCAAAAAAAATAGCCAGGGTGTTAAAAGATAACCAACAACAATGGGTCGGCATTTCCAGAATGTTTGTCTGTTTGTCTGTTTATCACGTAAAATTTACGAAACCTATATAGATAACTTTTATACATAAAATTGTGCGTTACTTGACTTGTTTTTGTTTCATCGCAATCGTTTCACTCTATCAAAAGATATATATGGATTTAAAGTGTTCAAGAAGTAAAATATCACAACAGACTCAATTCAAATACTCGGACAGTTGAACTCCATATTCGATAGATGGCGTTGTGCATTTGATGGCATTTTCTGAATAACGGTGTTAAGATTCTACGCGGAAGAATAACCCTAGAAAAAATATAGGTATGCTAGGATAGGCAGTTGACGGGAGCGAGTAAATAAACACCTAGTAAGTTTTTTTAGAAGTCAGGTTTTTTATAATAATTTTTGTTATTTCAGAAATTTTTAGTTTTATTAATTAACGAGTTCTTCAAATAAGTTATGTGGTAAAATATTATTTATTTTGCTATCAAAGTTACGCTTATCTTGAATTTGTGCCAAAACAGTAACTTAAAAGTTTAATGATATATATATATATTGAAATGGTCTATTTAGTAGCTTTCATTTGATACCCATATTGTTATGACAACGAAAAAAATATTGTATCACCTCGTTTTTTATTAGGACACATTAGGGCACCATACGAGTATTTAAAAATTATATAGCCTATGTTATTCCCACAATTGAGATGAATCCAACGAGACGTCATATGTCATAATCCGTCAAGCCGTTTGGGGGGCGTGCCATTGAAATGACATACATACTCTCGAAAAATATTACCTCCCCGCAGTCGGGTAATAAACAGAACAATTTATTTTGTTCGTTTTAAATATGACTGGGATATTTATACTATTCTAGATTTGCCGGGTTTCTAACCGCAAAATAATCGCAGAATTAATGTGACGAATTGTCAAGCTGCACGCGTTTTCTGCTGTGATTGGTTGAATGACCAGCCAGCAAATGATAACCAGCAATTATTCGTCGATTACGTTAACAGCCCGATAATTGAGTGTTCAGCCTCCGGCAGACCTCGTGCTATCCTAACACCCGTGTTAGGATAGCACGAGGTCTGCCGGAGGCTCTACGCGGGGGTCGTGCGGTCCCTTTACGGGGCACCGGTATAGGCGCGTTCCCTGAGGCGGCGACCAGCCCGCCGGTTGAACGGGTCCCAAAGGGTCATGGCCATCCAGCTGGTCCGGGGATAACACACGGTGTCCGGTGAGGCGGCGAGCCTCCTTGCCGGATTGCATCGCCATGGAATCTAGAAGCAAAAGTCCTCGCGCAAGTATGGGAGTGGCGCGAGGAGGCGAAATGCCGGGGCGAAACTCGCCTCGCCAAAGTTCTGTCCGCAGAGCCGCGACAAATCGCGGCTCTGCGGACAGAGCTCCGGCAGGATCTCATGGCGACATGGAGTGGGCGATTGTCGGAACCCAGCGCTGGGCACGCTACAATTGTGGCTGTAAGGCCCCTCTTTGAGGAGTAGCTTGAGAGGCGTCACGGCTTCCTCACCTTCCGCCTGACGCAGGACGTCCCGGGCACGGCTGTTTCGGGAGGTTCCTGTTCAGGATAAGGCGGGAGGAAACGCCCGGGTGTCACCATTGTGTGGACGGCCCGGAGGACACGGTGGAGCATACGGTGGAGTTCTTCCTCGCTTGGACGGAGCATCGCTCTCATGTCCGGCCCTGGTCCAAGCCATGGTACGAGGTGACAGCTTCCCATGCCCTCTGGCATGGGAAGCTGTCACCTCTTTCAAGTCAGGGAGTCAGTACTGTAATGTAATACTCAAAATCTAATCATAAAAGTTACATTACAGGCGAATGCTCCAGGTGAGGGAGCACCTTTATAGGAAGAATATGAGGGACATTAGAGAACAAACTTATTTGATCTTATAGAAACTTGAGCTAGGCTTTATTTCTAAATAGATACCGAGTCTCTGATATTGTTTTTACGAGTGCGATACTACCAAACGTTTTACGACTACCCTTTCCCCTCCAAATCGAGCCACTTCAATGGTAATCAGAATCCGATTCATTTACGATCTCATTGTCTTAACATAAAAAGAAATCTATTCGAATGGCCGAACATTCTTGAAAGGAATTACGTAAGTTTCTACCTAATCTTAGGTTCAATCGGGTTAGGTAGAATTCGCATTAGGCAGCTGAACTGTGTCAGCTATTCCTATGTACTGTAAAGCCAACTTTCGTTTGGCTCTTATTGTATTTAATTTACGTTTAGACGATAACTGTTCTGTATCTATCTATTGAGAAAAATTAATCAAAAAATAAACTGCCATCCTTTACTCAACTATGTTGGCGTTACAAACCTGACGCAGCGAAATACTATACTTTATAATAGATATCTTGATCTCTGCGGCATATGTCAAACTGACGTATACGTTATTGTTAGGCTGTCAAGCGCTATTGTTACTGTATTTATACTGACAGCTGTCGCAGATATCAAGCTATATTTTATGAAGTATAGGGTATTACATCAAATAAATTTGAAAAAGAGATACGCGGCCCTAGCTCAAGCAACGGAAGGAACACGGGTGGGTTTTAGTCAGTAAAGTCTGACACGTCCTTCGCATCAACCAGAGCGGCGGGCTTATTACGTAAGGAACAGCAATAATTGTTCAATTATTGTGCGATCAATTTAGTGACCTGGCTACTGAGGCCTTTAAGCCAAGTTTTTTTTTTGACAGTCACTTTTAACAGAAGCTATTTTATCTGTCCGATGATTTATAAAATTTATCGTTTGATGAATTAACCAGCTTATGAAAGAGCAACACTTCGTGGAGGCTGTTTTTTTACACTGTTTTTACAATAGTCAATTTGATTACTATTTAGCTCCAATATTCCGATAAATTAATATTCGCAGATGTAAAGAATTAAGTACATATGGCAGTGAAAATTTGATATTTGCATTTTATTTATTTATTATTTATTTAACCATTTATGCACACACACATAATATACAAACAAGAAGAAGAAACAGAAAAATAGGTACATTTACATGTAAGTCAATGTGTAAAATCAATTAAAATTTCTTCGAATTGTCGATTGTTTTAAAATTTGAATCGATAACGCATTAGAACATCACTTAGTAGACTACATTATCTCGTATTTGAGCTATGAAACATAAAAAAGATTTTTCAAATTTAATTTAGACATTGGCAGATTAGTCGACATCGGTGTTTGCCATATAAAAAAAAATATATAATAGAAGATACTTATTGCGGACTTATCACATTCTCATGTGTTTGTAAGCATTTAGTAGTAAACATATAAGCTTCGCTGAGGTAGCCAACACAGATTTTTTTTATACTGTATATAAAAAAATCCTCCACTTTACCGTGATCACTTCTGTTTCAATGATTCAACAAATAGTCCAGTTGCGTAGACATTAGAGACTCAAAACAACACCAATTTTTCATTTACATTTACAATATTCACTAGGAATTTGTTATTTCAATATTTATTCTTATATTATTATTCTAATTTGCGGATAATTAAAGTAGCCACAAAATAACATACGAAAAAAGCCGCCAAAAACTCAAAAACTTCTGTACCTACTCAGCCATCAGCGAGCGATTGGCAATCGACCAACAACAAGGGAAAAAGTAATCGCAATTTGACAGCCACATTTGCTCGCCGATCGCTGTCGCTCTGCTGTCAAAAACCATACGTAATACGAAATTAACGCGATCGCCTTGCGATAAATGCACATTTCAGTTAATAGATTTTTATTGTTAGCAGTGCTGTCGTAAAATTATTATGGTGTGGCTATAGCTCATATATAATGCGGATTCGCGATTGAAGAGCAATTATTTCGCAAAAATATGCCTTCCAATTTTTTGACGTAAAGCGATATTCGCGCGATGATTGTACAATCTCTGCGCAAATATTGTTAATTGCTGTTTCATACGTAATAAGCCTGCGGGAAAATTTATTGGTTGATTTCCAAAACAAAAAAAAACAATAAAACGAGTATTACATAAAACGACTGTCTATATCTGACCTACATAACTCTGTAGCTATGGTAAGATACTGCATAGTAGTACTGATTAACTGAGACCATGGCTTTTAATGAATTCGATCAAAACCCTAAATTCGATAGCAATTTAATAACTCTGCTAAAATTTAACAACTGATTAAAACTCAGTACAGAGTTTAACTTTATATAGGTTTATTCGATTTAGAAATTAATAATCTGTCCACGTAATAATTTGGTGTTGCCAGTCGCCACCAAACTAAACTGTAGTCCGCAGTATCGCCTGGTCAACTGCGGAAATTACTAGCCGCGATGGATTCCGTCGACGCCGCGTCTACAACGCAATAAGACCCGAGGATATATGGACGGCAACGGACCGCGATATATCCTAAATATCGTATGGGAGATGTTATTAAATGTCGGAGTAACATGCTTGCTTACACAGAGGATTATTGAAGTGGGTTTATTTCATGTTTCACGGTATTAATATCTGTGTGTAACACGGGTATGTGTGTCAACTGTCTTTAAAAGTAATAAATTTATTAAGGTTGCCCTAGTCGATGGCACGAACTATTTTGCGCCCGGGGGGTTAAAATCCATGCTATCTCATCCGACAACACGTGCGAAAGAGATAAATGCTGTGATGAGCAGTAAGAAGCTAGTTCACGTACGAATTAGCACTTTTGCAAATTTGTAGCGAAAAAGATGATGATTCAGGACGAAAACTAGAACGCGAAGTTTTATTAATAGACCTTTGGGAGTATGGATATCATGAAAAAACGACTAAATGTATATTTTTAAAATAAAATTATTTGCATTGTTGAATTGTATGGTGACTGTTTTGCAATTTTCCTTCTTCTTACGGTATTTATTTGCAGATTTGCACCCATTGAATGATACGTTTAAATTAGTGTTGAAATAATATGGTGCTTTCAACGCTAATTTAAACGTATAACGTCATAACTTTCAATAATATATTTTTTTTACTTTTTTGTTTCCATACAGGGCTGGATAAATGATGAGACAAATTGATATCATTTTTTATTTTGAACGTACTCCTTCAAACAGTGGAGTTATCAGTATTAGTCATAGTTATTAGTTCTATGGATGAATGATCGACTAGGGCAGCCTTAAGAATCATTTATGCAATATGAGAGGAATCCTAATATACTATCCTACTTTCTTCTAATATTATAAATGTGAAAGTTTATAAAGATAATTAGGAAGCTGTCAACGGTTGAACGGATTTGAACAAAACTGGGGCAATGGCCTGGATTTAGGGATTGCAAGCCCGCAAAATGGGATCACGCATTCCCGCGGGATCCGGCTGCTTTTATTAATCTGCTGGATCCCGCACCTTAAAAGCGTGCATCCGCGAATCCCGCTAATAAAAAATTTGGCGCTAAAACTTTCGCGTAAATCGCGAGTGTAATGTGAATCTAAAAGAAGAATTAGAAAAACGGCTTCAACAAGAATAATAAATATTTAAGAAAAAGCCAGACAACAAGCAAAAGGACTTTGAAAATATTTTGAAGAAAGAAATGACGTTCTTTGAGTCCGATTGTATCAGAGGAGAGTACCTGACGCTCGCCTATGAATATATACTGACGTTTCAGCCTACTAGCGTAGAAGCCGAGAGAGCGTTTTCAGCATCAGGATATATTTGCAATTCACTCAAGCAGGCTCGGAGAGGCGCGCGTGGAACACTACGCGCTGTGAACTCAGGCTTGGTCCTTATCGGACGGTGAGCTACCCATTACTTGCCGTCCGCAAGCCCTCGCCTACGGTGGCCGGGAATCGGCTTGCGACTCCCGACGACCAAGGCGTCAACTGCGGTGGCTATGGGCGTGTAACAGCCCGATAAAGCGGCGTCTGCTTTGCGTCTCCCTCACGCGTTCCGCCTTCTCCTTTGCGAGCATTACTGCTTCGCAGAAGGAGGTGACAGCTTCCCATGCCCTCTCACCTCGTACCATGGCTTGGACCAGGGCCGGACATGAGAGCGATGCTCCGTCCAAGCGAGGAAGAACTCCACCGTATGCTCCACCGTGTCCTCCGGTGTCGTGTCTAGCTCTGTCCGCAGAGCCGCGATTTGTCGCGGCTCTGCGGACAGAGCTCCGGCAGGATCTCATGGCGACATGGAGTGGGCGTAAAATAATTTTATTTTACAAAATTTATAATCATAATTTTTTCACATTTATAATATTAGTAGAAAGTAGGATAAGATATTAGGATTCCTCTCATATTGCATAAATGATTCTTAAGGTTGCCCTAGTCGATCATTCATCCATAGAACTAATAACTATAACTAATACTGATAACTCCACTGTTTGAAGGAGTACGTTCAAAATAAAAAATGATATCAATTTGTCTCATCATTTATCCAGCCTATGGAAACAAAAAAGTAAAAAAAATATATTATTGAAAGTTATGAGCGTTGAAAGCACCATATTTCAACACTAATTTAAACGTATCATTCAATGGGTGCAAAACTGCAAATAAATACTATAAGAAGAAGGAAAATTGCAAAACAGTCACCATACAATCCAACAATGTAAATAATTTTATTTTAAAAATATACATTTAGTCGTTTTTTCATGATATCCATACTCCCAAAGGTCTATTAATAAAACTTCGCATTCTAGTTTTCGTCCTGAATCATCATCTTTTTCGCTACAAATTTGCAAAAGTGCTAACTCGTACGTGAACTAGCTTCTTACTGCTCATCACAGCATTTATCTCTTTCGCACGTCTTGTCGGATGAGATAGCATGGATTTTAACCCCCCGGGCGCAAAATAGTTCGTGTCATCTACTAGGGCAACCTTAATAATTTTTTTTACTTTTAAAGACAGTTGACACACTTAACCGTGTTACACACAGATATTAATACAGTGAAACATGAAATAATCCCACTTCAATAATCCTCTGTGTAAGCAAGCATGTTATTCCGACATTTAATAACATCTCCCATACGATATTTAGGATATATCGCGGTCCGTTGCCGTCCATATATCCTCGGGTCTTATTGCGTTGTAGACGCGGCGTCGACGGAATCCATCGCGGCTAGTAATTTCCGCAGTCGACCAGGCGATACTGCGGACTACAGTTAAGTTTCGTGGCGACTGGCAACACCAAATTATTACGTGGACAGATTATTAAATTCTAAATCGAATGAACCTATATAAAGTTTAACTCGGTAATGAGTTTTAATCAGTTGTTAAATTGCAGCGGAGTTATTAAATTGCTATCGAATTTAGGGTTTTGATCGAATTCATTAAAAATATTTAATAGTAACAAATAACCCGACTGCTTAAAAAGCCAACTAAAAAGACGTAAACAAGAAGAAAATCACGCTGTGCAGTCGGAGGACACATGTGGTTTTGGTGAGCGAGCTCGCGCATATGTATCCTCTGACTGCACAGCATGATTTTCTACTTGTTTACGTCTTTTTAGTTGGTTTTTTAAGCAGTCGGGTTTTTTGTTACTTTTAAATATATTTTTAATTTACAACTTTTTAGTTATTTTTTTTTAGAATTAGTTGCATCTAAACATATAAGTATTATATATTTTTGTAATCAGCTCTTAAAACCCTTTTCATTGTGATACCCCAAAGGAAGGGTTTGGACGAAAAAAAAAAATTTGGTCCTCCACATTAAAGCACCCAAAATCCGCCATTTTTCTATTTTGCAAATATAACACTCGCAGCATTAAGACAAATCGATTGACGATTTGTTGTAAGAATCATCAAAATCGGCCAACGCGCTTGGTCTCTAGAACGCCATATAAGAACAAACATTCATACATACATACATACATACATACTTACATACATACATACATAGACTGATAAACACATTACCCTCCTTCGGCAGTCGGGTAAAAAGCCATGGTCTTACCATAGCTACAGAGTTATGTAGGTCAGACTGATATGGACAGTCGTTCTATGTAATACACGTTTTATTGTTTTTTGTTTTTGTTTTGGAAATCATCCAATAACTTCACCCGCTCTGGTTGAAGCGGGAGGACGTGTCAGACTTTTACTGACTAAAACCCACCCGTGTTCCTTCCATTACTTGAGCTAGGGCCGCGTATCTCTTTTTCAAATTTATTTGATGTAATACCCTATACTTCATAAAAAATAGCTTGATTTCTGCGACATCTGTCAGTATCAATACAGTAACAATAGCGCTTGACAGGCTAACAATAAAACGTATACGTCAGTTTGACATATGTCGCAGAGATCAAGCTATCTATTATGAAGTATAGTATTTCGCTGCGTCAGGTTTGTAACCCCAACATAGTTGAGTAAAGGATGGTAGTTTTTTTATTACTTGTTCTCAATAGATAGATACAGAACAGTTATCAAACTAAGTAAAAATTAAATACAATAAGAGCCAAACAGAAGTTGACTTTACAGTACATCGGAATAGCTGACACAGTTCGGCTGCCTAATGCGAATTCTACCTAACCCGAGTGAACCTAAGTCTAGGTAGAAACAGTGCTGCCAACTTAGCGCTTTCAGCACTAGATCTAGCGCTTTTTGTGTTCAATAGCGCGTTCTAGCGCCTAGCGCTAAATCTAGCGGTTTTTGAAACTCTGTACTTTCTTTTAAAAAAAGGAACTGCGCAAACTATCAACTTCCCAACGACGTGTTGAGGAAAATTTTATCTACAGATAAATATAAATTCAAGTCCAAAACTGATCAAGACCAACTTTATTTCGGCGGCAGAAGCAATTGTAGTAGAATCAGACGATGATGAATTAATTTAATCGCTTTATTTTATTAAATAATTACATTAACATGTTACTACTTTATTTTATTATTATAAACAAGTACTATAATGTATGTAACTCTTGTAAATTACATATTTTGATAAAATGAAAAATGCGTTTATACATTTCTAGTCTCGAATTTTGGGCGTTTTGTTTGAATTTGACCGTTTTTGGAGCGATTTTTTCACAGCGACAATTTAGCGCGTTCTAGCGCTTTTTTAACAGCTAACAGCGCTTTTTTGCTTAAACGAGTTGGCAGCACTGGGTAGAAACTTACGTAATTCCTTTCAAGAATGTTCGGCCATTCGAAAAGATTTCTTTTTATGTTAAGACAATGAGGTCGTAAATGAATCGGATTCTGATTACCATTGAAGTTGCTCGATTTGGAGGGGAAAGGGCAGTCGTAAAACGTTTGGTAGTATCGCACTCGTAAAAACAATACCAGAGACTCGGTATCTATTTAGAAATAGAGCCTAGCTCAAGTTTCTATAAGATCAAATAAGTTTGTTCTCTATTGTCCCTCATATTCTTTCTATAAAGGTGCTCCCTGACCTGGAGCATTTGCTGTAATGTAACATTTATGATTCGATTTTGAGCATTACATTACAGTAAATAACTGCCTCTCTGACTTGACGAGCATTCACCTGTAATGTAACATTAGATTCGATTTTGAGCATTTCGTTGATACCACAATGTCAGACGAAGCCGTAGCCTTACAAGTTGCGCGCATTTCAAGTTTTATAAAAATATTACACTTTGTGTCATCAAGTTGCGCACTGTAATGACCGAGCATTACATAATAATCTAATGTCTCTCATATTCTTTCGATAAAGGTGCTTGGAGCATTCGCCTATAATGTTACATTTCTGATTCGATTTTGAACATTACATTTATACAGTACTGCCTCGCTGACTTGTCGAGCATTCGCTTGTTTCTGGCTAACATTAGATTCGATTTTGAGCATTTAGTTACTACCGCGCTAAAAGTGGCGCAAATTACAAGTTTTATAAAAATATTACACTTTGTATCATCAAGTTGCGCAATGTAATGACCGAGCATTACATAATAATCTAATGTCTCTCATATTCTTTCGATAAAGGTGCTCCCTCACCTGGAGCATTCGCCTATAATGTTACATTTCTGATTCGATTTTGAACATTACATTTATACAGTACTGCCTCGCTGACTTGTCGAGCATTCGCTTGTTTCAGGCTAACATTAGATTCGATTTTGAGCATTTAGTTACTACCGCGCTAAAAGTGGCGCAAATTACAAGTTTTATAAAAATATTACACTTTGTATCATCAAGTTGCGTACTGTAATGCTCGGCTCTCCTCCTTCACCAATATAATGCTCGACTCTATAACGTTACATTACAGGCGAATGCTCCAGGTGAGGGAGCACCTTTAGATAACTTGCTAGTTCAAATGAAACTCACTGGCAGGCTAGCATATTTAAATCACTTTTTTTTTTACTTTTAAAATAGTTACCACCGAGCTCATTAGATGGAAATCACAGTAAAAAGGGCACCTATCGGAGACACGAAAACGACCTAACTTAATGAGGGTCATAAAAGAGCTGCGAGTGTCAATAGCCACTTAAGTACTGCGGGCGCACCCTGGGTAGTTAGTCTAGCTACCTACCTTGCTGAGTTAGTTAAACTTTGAACAAGACATGAGGTATAGGTTCATAGGACTTTAAGCCAACTTGAGAAAATAATGCAATACCAAATATCATCAAGAATTTAAATATATCCCAAACCAGAGTTCCTTGGGCTTTACTTTTTACAACCTTTTTTTTTTTAACTTGCAACGTAAGTGTGTTCGGGTCAAATCTTGCAACTGAATTTTAATGCAGTTATCCTTCACCGTATAAGATGAAATTTTGCATACACGTTTAGTTTGGATGACAATGCATGGTTAGCTAAGTGACGTCATTCTTAATCTAATATGGCGGACGGCCCAGGATGGCGGACTAGTTTTTTTTGTGAACTGCTATGATATTGGTATCAAATGAAAGGTTTCCTGAGAAGAATACGAATACAGCTTATTTAAAAAAAACCTTTTGTAATGAATAATTTTATTACACAGAACAGTCTCTATTGTGTATGACAAAAAGTAAAATTTCAAAATTTAAAAACCCCCGACACATTTATCTTCGAAAACACCCCGATTCAAACAGTAAAACGCCCATATAACCTTTGAACGGCTGAACCGATTTTATTCAAACATAGCTAAGGACACTCTCGACAAAATTACCTTTCAAACAAAACCAAACAAACAAATACTAAATCGAAATCGGTTCATCCGTTTCGGCGCTATGCTGCCACAGACAGACACACAGATACATAGTTACACAGCAACACACGTGAAACTTATAACACCCTTCTTTTTCCGGCGGGTGTTAAAAACTCCAAAATGAATACGATCGAATGAACCACCGAAATGTCTCTTGTAATTAATGGCATTATGACAGTCGCAATCGATTGTCATTTTGACTGAAAAGAGGCATTCAGAGAGCCTCACCTGGATGCCTCTTTATATAAATATGTGTACAGAATGAGTTTTTTAAGTGGGTGTGGATGGCTAAATTCGAAACTATGAGGAATAGCGGAAAACACTAAAAGAAGTCACGAGGTCGATTTTGGAGAAAACTAAAACTACATCATCGGATTTTTTAAAAAACAATATTCCTAGCCTTAATCCAACCCATTGATTTTGAAAAAAATCACATTCTCTATGTGTATGTTAAAAAAACACCATTCTATCTATACCAATATTACAAAGAGGAAATATTTTTTTGTTTGTTTGTACCGAATAGGCTCCAAAACTACTGGACCGATTTAAAAATTATTTCACCTATAGTAAGCTACATTATTCCTGAGTGACATGGGCTATTTTTAATTCCGAAAACAGGTCCTGTGGGGTGGTCCACGGGCGCGAAGCCGCCGGGAACAGCTATTAGTATAAATATAGGGTCCATAAACGAAATCTACAGAAACATATATACCTACTATTAACTATAAGGAAACTAAGAATTTACTTAGGAACCTAAAGACAGTTATTGACACACACACAACACAACAACACACAACACTTATCTTGCTATCTTTTTCTTTTTCTTCTAGATCGCTTGAAATCAAATCGAGAAATTAAAACTTATACATACAACACAATTGAACCCAATTCCAAAAATACAATTACATTATTACCAATCAGAAGCCATACTAAAGCTTACACAGCTTAAAACCCAATAACCTACAAATAATCCAGCGTTACAATAAAGCCACAACCATAAACCCCTTATGAATGGCTGGTCCGCAAGCACATGCGCGGTATGTCGAATAATAAATAAGCAGCAAAAAGATGAAATCTTTTATCTGTATCGGCAGAAAGCTGTCACTGGCTGAACACGATACGGAATTACCGTCGAGGTGGAAAAATCAGGCCGGTCTCGGTTCCACAGCCTCCTCAAAATAAAATCTCCGTTTCACGCCCCAGTTACCCGGCCGGAAGATTCGCCATTCATTCCGTTCACATGTGTTTACGCTACGAATCCGGAAGTATTCGAGCGTGACGATACGCCTGCAATCTTCGCCTTTTAGCAGATTATTACTGTTGCTGTGAACGTTTTTCCTAGTTTTCGGTAATGGGTTTCGAGCGTGCTTTTTGATGCATTGTGTTTTTAACTGCAATTCGGGGAAGCGACTTGTGTCGGTTTTATAAAGGGTCACCTGATATTGTGTCTTTAATTGCAGGGTCACCACGCACTCGAAATCTCGACCCCAAACGTCAAAAAAATATATAAATAAAATAAATCAATTTTAAATATAGCCAGCTCTCCAGTTGAAGTGACCGGTGGCGAGAGAGCGGCTGTGGACGTAATTTTGACTGGAATGGCCTCCACCCGATTACCAGTATTGTGGTTTAAATGGTTTCCGATCTTGAAAAACGTTTCGCTTGTGCGGTCCTCAAATTGAAATCCACTGTGTTCGGTCATTTCACGTAAAATTTTGATTGAATTTCACCAGAGCAGTTAGAATTCTATTTTTAGATTTGATAGCTTGTTAGTTGTATAATCCGATTGGTTAAGGTTTCGTCAAATTGTAAAATGTGAAAAGTTAAACTATAGTATGGGTCAAAGAGCATCGTAGAACAGAATCTATATCTATACTAATATTATAAAGCTGGAGAGTTTCTTTGTTTGAACGCGCTAATCTCAGGAACTACTGGGTGGAATTGAAAAATTATTTTTGTGTTGGATAGTTCATTTATCAAGGGAGGTTATAGGCTATATAACATCACGCTACGACCAATAGGAGCGGAGCATAAAAGAAAAATGTTACAAAAACGGAAAAAAAAAAACCTTTTTGAGAGCTTCCGTTGCGTGCGCTGAATCATGTATGTAGGGTAGGGTAGGTAGGGTATATGGGTAGGTAGGTAGCCAGTTGACGAGAGCAAAGCTGCGTAGGACAGCTAGTTATTCCATAAGTTTAACGAGACTATGTTCGCGTCCTCTGCAACATCGTCCGCAATCCAGATTGAAAATCGTCTTTTGTCAGACAACAATATGTACTGCAAGTAGTTCCTACAGATAATTAAGTTACGTCTAGAATATTCATAGTGAGCGTTGTGTAAGCTGCTCGCTGCTCCATTACCTAGTGGTCGATAACAAAGGGCCACTTCGAGCACGGAATCAATTTGGAGCACAAGAGAGGTCATCCATTGCGCATACTTCCTTAACTATTAACTGGGCTGGAGAACCACTTCTTTTGAGCACGTCTTATAAATTCACGTTAATTAATGTGGATAGAGGTAAATAAATGTACTGTATATACCTGAAAGGTACATTATACTTGGTATTTTGGGTTGGACTATCTGAAGAATCAATCGTGCAACTCCTGATTGTTGTGTTCTCCTGTTTTGTGGTTTAATTTTCAAATTTATTTTCACATACTTAAACGCTAATTTTTATCCGTGGTGCTAGGCAACTGGGCTTATCCCAGTTGTAAACGACCCTTTCTGACTATTGGCCTTGTTTGTTCTGTCTCCTGCTTTGTATGGAGGGAAATCGAAATTTGTATTTTTCCTACTCCTCCGTTATTCTTTTCTGATTAATTTCGTTGCGGGATCCAAGACAGTTAAATTCATTCTCCGGGACTTCATCGAGCTTCATTGCCGCGGCGCTTTTCAAGTGGTCGCCACTGTTGATTCTGGCTTTCAGCAGTTGCAGTGGTTTGGAAATAGTGCTGTGGGATTGTCCCAAAAAAAATATAATACTTAAACTATTGAATTTCTTCTTCTTTTCATGTCGATTGATTGTCTGACCAGTATTTAGTTAATTGGGCAGCTTTATCAGTGCTGATGGATGTAGCCAGGAAACCAAGTGACGCTTATTCTATGAAGCTGGTTTAACATTAGCACTGTATTTTGAACGGTCATTTTAAGCGGTCGCATAGATTGACCGCTTAAAATTGACAATTGACTAACTCATTAATATTAATTGTTAAATGAAACGGTTCAAATCCGGTCAAGTAACAAAGTGACTTTTTAAATTCATGTGTACTTTCTAAGTTTATCTTCGGACATCGCAGACAACGTTGAAGGAAATCGTCGTGAAACCGTCCAGGCTTATAGTTAATTTAGTTTTGTACTTCATTGATGTAATTGCTGCAAGCTGCAAGGCGTTCCAGTGCGAGGATAATTAAAATCAACTATGCAACAAGTCGATGTACATGGAAGATGTTATCGTGATTGTTTTTCACAAACGATTCACAAACGTGTATCAACATTTTAAGTAAGCCCATTCAATGCAGAGCCTTACCAATAGTTTTGTAAACTAAATCGCACTCATCTTTTGAAAGATCGTGCCAACAATAGGAAGATCTGGATCAGAACCCTTTCAGTGCATCTCAATGCTTTTACATCATAGGTATATGTGACAATATACGTAGAGGACTTTCATGTTTTCTTACTGTTTGAAGTAATCCCTCAAACGTCTTGCAAGATACTAAGGGGACTTATTAAAGTACATAGAGTCCATGTTTTTGTAGCTATGTTGTATGTTTTGTGTTTACATTCACTTCATTACAAACTTGCGTAGGTATTTGAAGTTTACTGAATGAGGAGCTCGTGGCTAAATAATAACAGCTGCACTGGTCGATCGTCAAGGTTAAGCAACGCTTGCCGAGGTCGGTCTGTGGATGGGATGACCATTTCAACATACCGAGTTTCCTCCGTGCCTCGGAAAGCACGTTAAGCCGTTGGTCCTGGCTGTCATTTGAAGATCTTTGACAATCGTTACGGGCAGATAGAACCCTGAGATCTGACACCAGTATTGCCCAAGAGGTATCGTGTTACCCAGTTACTGGGTTGTGGTGGTCAGATAGGCAGTCGCTCCATTTAAAACACTGGTACTCAGCTGAATCCGGTTAGACTGGAAGCCGACCCCAATATAGTTAGGAAAAAGGCTAGGCAGATTGATTGAATTTCAATATCTTGTCAAGGGTATTCAAATAAGTTTAGTATAATAAAAAATCATATTTTTTAACGTTCATTATTGATCTTCTTGTATTCCAAGTTTGTTTCCTAAGGCAGGCCAAGTAGGTATGTATCTTGTTGGTTTTATCAAGGGAACAAAAGCTGTGTAAAGGCTTGCCCCAATTAATAGGAACTGATAACGGTGTAGGATGTACATACAAATGTAAACACATCAGGTGCCGACTGCGCCGTGTACCTTCCTACCCCTGTCTCCTTTGGGAAATACCTACAGGCGTGATGTTATATAAATACAATACATGAGAAATGTAACTCGGGTTTGACTGAAAATATATTATGTGTTTGGTAATTTATTTTGATAAAAGCAGTGTCTAGGAAAGTTATGACTAAACTAAAATAGAACGCTGCGTGCTTGAGTAAGTATTTCAGTTTATTTATTGTGGATAGAAATTCATGTAAATTGCTGAAATGAATTTTCTGGTCTGTACCTTCATGAATATCATGTATATTAATTTGCTTTTTCTTATACTTTATGTAGTAACTAGCTTTTGTCAGCGGCTTCGCCTGCGTGAAAGTCGAAAAACATCCCGAGGGAACATAATATTATCGGGATAAAAAGTATCATATGTGCTATTCCTGACTATAACAAATATTTCTGTATCTGATCCGTTCAGCCGTTCTGGCGTGAAGAAGTAACAAACGTACTTACAAACTTTCACCTTTATAATATTAGTGTGATTTATATTTTTATACGAAGAGTTCTAGGGCTTGTCGATCTTAATGAATCTTCTTCTCTCTGACAATTTTGACAATTTGTTCGGAAAATTTTAACAGCTGGCAATGAGTTGCTTCAGTAGATGATTCTGAACTGTCTTACTGGTTGTTGGTTCAGAATCATGAATCACCATTCCTGAAAGTGGTTAATACTTCTTTGTAGGTAGGTTGAGCAGTGGTGGCCCAGTGGTATCGGCCGCGACTTACAAGTTGAAGATCGTGATTCGAGCCCAGGCAGGCGCATTACTTTGTGAAATTATTTCATCGCCACTGCTCTCAAAAAGGTGAAGGGAAACATTGTGATCAAACCGGCATGTCCTAGACCAAAAATTCGAAGACATTTTAAATCCACCAACCCGCACTGGGCCCGCGTGGTGGATTAAGGCCTATTCCCTCTAACAGAGAGGAGGCCTGTATCTCAGCAGTGGGAACATTAAAATGCTGATGATGATGATAAAGTAGGTAACTGCATACATTTTATTTAAACGCGAAGTAATCTATTAGTAGTGTTCGTAACCTAAACTATAATATGTAAATGTTAGTGCTTGTGAAGTAACTTCGTTCTCTAGGTGTCGCTCGCAGCAACTGTATCGGGGTCAGGCGCAACTTTGAAACTATTGTTAATACTGTATACCTATGTGATTTGTTAGCAATCTGTTGAAAGGATTCTATATTAATTTGGTTTAGGATGATGTAGTTGTGGTTTAAAACCAAAAGAGGTAGCTATAATTGCATTTTGTTTCAAATGCCACCTACACTTTTATTGATGATGATATGATGATGTGAACATCTACGTACCTACGTCATTGTAGACTTGTCTACCTACCACTATAATAACAATATTGTAAGGTAAACCTTGAACTTAATTGTGCATTATAGTAATTTATTTAACAAGTTTTTATAGTTTTATTGTATCAAAATGTGTTACAATACATATTTGAAAAATCGACTGTTTTGCCTCAGAAATTTTAAAACGCGCCATCTATTGGAATAAATTTTAAATTATCCGTTCAAATAATCTTTAAAATGTGAATTAAGAGCCCAATATTCCATAATTTTGAATAATGTGCGTAATTCTTAGTAGAGTTGGTTAAAAAATAAAATAAAAAAAATATAATAAATTCTAGAAAAGGTTTTCTTTACACACAATTCAATAACGAATCGATGCATATCGTGCCATCTAGTGACATTTATTTGAACCAAATTTTCTTTATTAGCGCTGGGCGAGACACTGTATACACGTAGTCTTAGCGTATGTATTACAAGTATTCAGTTTCCAGAACGACATATATACCTAACTCTATCAATAGATGTCATATCTGAAACACTGTGATAGATTAAATAGCTTTCGTGTCTTGTTTATCTCTAGCTCTTACTAACCAAACCAGTGTACTCGAGGCCTTAAATTGGACACGTCGCTGCCATACATGGCACAGCGCCAAACTTGTGTACCGTCAGTTGGCATCATGTAGTTTTTATGAATATTTTTCCTTAATCAGAAGTTGTAAACTTTTGAGAACTTTCTAAAATCAAATTATTGTAAATAGCAGTTTTGAACCATCCTCAACCAAATGTCAAAACACAGTCGTTTATAAAGGTGATCAAATTCTGGATTAAGAACTGCTAGAATAGCCACTTTGTGGCATAACATCCCGAGGAGTTCGTGTCGTGATTCGGCAACTATTCTTAATTAAGTTAAAAACTAAGGACAACAAAACGCAGAAGTTGACGGTGAGACGGTCAAACTCGGCTGGCTACTACAAATTTTACCGTGCACTTTACAAATAACAAGGAAAATTAAAGAAACAAAAAGCCGTCGACATATTTTATTTCACGCTAAATAGTTTTGTAGTAGTAGATACGCTTCGATCGACAATCTATTTAACACGTAATTATGACACGATATCTTGCGAAGACAGCCAGATTCGAACAGTAACGCCCATAACTTTTGAACGGCTTAACCGTGTTTCATCAAACATATCTTAGAACACTCTCGACAAAGTCACCTTTCAAATCATCGGTTCATCCGTTTAGGAGCTATGATGCCACAGATGGATACACATATACACAAACACGCATTTCCACCCTTCTTATCTCGTCGGGGGTTAAAAAGATGAACATCGGGATGTTGCATAGTAACTCTTCTTAATCGCTCGCTCACTGCTGAGAATCTTGACTCTTTATCACACTTGACAAAGATTTGTATGCATCTGTTACGAGAAGAAACTTGGTGGAGTGACGCTGATGGGTGTCTCCATATGTTCCGATATTTGATCTGACCACTATTTTTCCAGCCACCATAAGACGTTTCATGTTGTTGGCACCTCTGCAGGTATTGTGACTGAAGTATCTTACGACGTGTTGCAGGCAGGTTGAGGACAGTTAAAAGAGAGTTACCGTGGCCCTGGCTCAAGCAACTGAAGGAACACGGGTGGGTTTCAGTCAGTAGAAGTCTGACACGGATGGTCGCTTCACCCAGAGCGGGAGAAGTCATTGGATGATATCCCACCTCAAAAAAAAACAAATAAAAAGTTAATAAAATCAGAGGGTTAATATTCGCGAGCTGGCTGACTGAAACTATAAATATCCTCCGACTGCTCAGCATGATTTTTTTCTTGTTTACATCTTTGCAGTCGGGTTTTTTTAATTTGATTAACTTTTTTTCTTTTAGTAATTTTATTTTTTCGAATTTCTTTTACATATGTAAGTGGTATATATGTTTGTAATCATCTCTAAAAGCCCTCCATTTTGATATCCCACTCGATGGATTCAGTAGAAAATAAAAATGCGATCCCCACAGTATGGCGCCTAAAACCCGCTATGTTCCTTTGTTTTTAACCGCACATATCTAAGAACACTTAGGTGGTCAACACCTATCTGAAGATGTCTCAATTATAAAAATCCGAATCAAGTGGTTTGAAATATATGAGGTAATAAAGAAAATTACATACTTGCAAACAAGATTAACTTGCCTTGCAGCCAGGTAAAAATTATGTTTGAGGAAAGTTATTAAACTTTCTCTAGGATCGAGACATTTGTGCATGGTAAAATTTAAGAATTAAAAACTTTTTTACAAAAATTACAACTGACTTCCAAACAAAAACACTACAAAGAGAAAAATAACTTCAATTTTGGAAGTCGGTGTCAAAAAACAAGAAACGAAAAGAGGAACACCGACTTCCGAAATTGAAGTAATTTATTATGAAGGTTTTTTATTTTATAAGGTTTTTTATTTTTCACTTTTTAGTTGTGGTATTTCATTATGGACCAGTTCTAAAGGCTAGGTGAACTGTTCACACCTGCGTACCCCTCTAGAGCGTACCAGTGTGATGTTATGTTATGAAATGTTGTAAACAATAAACAGACATGCGATTGCAGCTATCCCCAGTGATTTTCCGTCATTTATTGAAGAGTTCTGATGTATATCTCCGACGTTCTTCACCAGATCTTGACGAAAATTAAAGCCTGCGTTCAAATAAAACAAGAATCATCCAAAGTCGGTTCACCCAATAAAAGTTCTGAGGTAACACACATAAAAAAACCTTAACGATAACCTCCTCCTTTTGCGAAGTCGGTTAAAAATCATCATCATCAGCCTATTAATGTAATGTGTGTGTGTATGGGTGTATGTAATTGTTGCATTATAGAAAACTAAAGCAAATACCGAAACAAATACTTGAAACTAATACCTAATTTCTCGTTATATCTGTATGCAAACCATTTCGTAAAGTGTGTTGGCATGTTTATTTACTGAAGAGAACCAAAAACCCGTAATGGTGGGAAGCACTTTAAAGTTCCCAACAATCAGATTATCAGCTTTGCGTCGCTACTTGCTAATGATTTGGTCCCATTCGACTCTTACATTTAAGGATAAAAGGTACCGAACAGTATCCAAGCCGACTTTGTTTACAAAGCTTAATGGGGGACCTGGAAATAAATGTTGATTGCGTTAAAATTAACATGGGTTTAATTTGTTCGAAATATCTAAATATCTTATGGTCTATAAGGCAGCATGAGGCATGAGGTCCTGGGTTTGATTCCAGGGTCGGGCAAAGTATTTATTAAAACTTCATGCATAAATAAAGGTAGGTACATAGGCGGACTTAATGCCTGAGGAATTCTACCACTCAAACAAGGGTGGTGGAGAGATAGCATAAAAAATATTAAAGTAAAATGGGTACAATAGTAGATATATAAAGCTCAAATAAACATACATATCATCATCATCAGCCTTATAATGTTCCCACTGCTGGGGCACAGGCATCCTCTCTGTGAGAGAAGTAGCCATACGCAGGCGTTCCCCTCTGTCAAAGTACAAGTCCACGCGGTCCTATGCGTACAATAAAACTAGTTGCAGCCGCATTGCTCAGTAGACTAAAATATAGTTGCGCGACCGAATAGACGTCCTAAAAAAATGCCGAATTCTTCTGTTTTTTTCTGCAAAAAGAGATCTGCCACGTCAAATTTACAAAAAGATTGCGTTACCTTTCATATGTAAGTAATTTTTAATCAAATTATTACTATTTATACTTCTATAAAACTAAAAAATTACAATATTAACGGTCGGTGGCGTTTCGGATTTGATTTCGTCTTTATTGATGAACCTTGCATCAAATTATGATTAAGGTTCGACAAAATGTCGTCAAACGTATGAGTGTGATTGATTATTTACACTATGATGAGTGGTGTGTGTAAATAGTTACCATAGATAGGTACTCGTGACTGGAGTTATGGGTAGACAGATGTTCAAAAGCCAGACAAGCTTATTTTAGGATATCCTAATATAAGATTTTAGAAGATAGACAACCCAGGCAGATGAAATGACGAGGCCAATAAACTGTAAAAGCGGGGATATTGATTCGGTTTTAATCCACCATGTCTTATTGGCTATTAAAACATAAAGGCATATTTATTAAAATGCAAATTATTTCGCAATAAACATTATAATTAAAGCAAACGAGATGAAGATAAATGAGAGGCTGATTGCGAGCTACCAAGCGATTTTGGTACAAAAGCCTTTTTAAATCCCTCTAGTGCCGTGCCGCCCTCGTAATCCTCCCAGCGAAGGATTCCGCAGATTGGCTGCATAACTTTTTCAAAACAAATTTACATATTTCCCGGGAAGCTGTGATTGATCGTGTCAACGTACTTCAGGGTTGAGTATCTCCAGATGTAATATTGTGAGGTTATGTGTAATGGGTTGTTTGAATAACGCGTGATGTAAAGATAATGGCTTTGAGCAGAATAGAATAGAATACTCTTTATTAGGTATGTACACCATATGAGTTAAAGAAAGTATAGATGAAGAAAACATTACACTGGGTGACACAATGGGCGGCCTTATCGCTAAAAGCGATCTTTTCAAGACAACCTTTGGATGGATTTAAAAATGTAAGGAAAGGCAGTACTGTAGGTAGTCTTTGGTGTACCACTTATATAAAAAATAAATACATATCTAAATATATTATATAGACAAATATATACAGTAACATGAGTGGAACAAAAATATAGTAAACAAGAAAAAAACTATTAAAGAGAGAGGTAGTGATTCTTCACCATAGTTTTAAAAATGGGCAGAGATTAAGCACGCCTTATTGACACGGGCAAAGCATTCCACAACCGCACTGCTTGAACCGTAAAAGATTTAGCAGTACCTTTATGTCGAAAACGCAGTCTCAGGTTTATTGTATATTCATATATATATGCCTATTCATAGTTATTGTATTCATTGCTTTTGTATTTTTTTTTTTATAAATCAATTCTGACACACTGTTCCGTTGTTGTTGAATTAGGTATTTTACCTATGTTTGCAATATTTGTAAGTATGTGAGAACCATGTTCCTACTTATCAAATTAATTAATTTGCCTGTTAATGCTTTTTAATACTTTATACCTGTACTTAGTATAGTGTGTAGAGCTATTCTGGGTGCATCGTCCTCACATATATTAATGTATGTACTTATGTAAATATTGTAAAACACCTATTTAAAAAAAAGAGTAAGTATGGAGTTTCTTGTGCGTTCTTCTCCATAACAATCTACTTTCCGAATGCACGGTAGAATCAATTTTTATTACTTGTAAATTTTAATTTATTTGACGTTCAAAAGTGCCGTTTATTGGCCTAGTTGAATAAATATATTTGACTTTGACTTTGATTGCTTAGGGCCTAGTGAGTGACCTGGGGAGTAGCGAAGTAAAAATAACCTTTGTAACTTGCCAAACTGCGTGCTTGTCACTGTCGCAAGTCAACTAGCGTGTATCAGTTCGAAAACGTAGCACCTAGACCGCAGCGAGGAACTGTTCCTTCTTTCGATGAAGGAATAACCCCTATGCATGCTAATAAGCATGGATCTCTAGATTTTACTACGAAATCTGCCTGGTCTTAATTCAAATTCATGCTTCAGTAGTCTCCTACAATATGGGACGTAGAAGCTGTGGCTGTATACCATGAAACATAATATTTCTCTTATTCGTTACTACTGATTCAAAAAACTAATCAGGTCAAAGATTCGGGGCACAATCACACGTTCGACTCGTGTAGTAGAACAATTTAAAATAAAGATTTGATTCGGCATTTTGCCTTTCCCGCTCATTTGTGATCTTGTACGGGATTCCGTTTGAATTGATTAAAAGGGCATTTAATCTTTCGTTCAAGTGTGCCAATATTCTGGCTTTGACTGATTTTGGATTGCATGAATATATTCGGAGGCTTTTTGGTCAGTGACTATTTAAATTGTAAATGTATTTACATTTCCTTTGTTGATCTGCCTAGCCCTTTACTAACGGTGGAGTGATTGCCTGTCTTACCTCCACAACCCACTAACAAGGTAACAAGATACTTTTTGGTACGACAGGTATTAGATTTTCTTGCTTTTGGCATATTCTCTGTCTAAATAACTAGAAATAGCTACACGAAAGAAATTTTGATACTCATATCTATTTCACAGGGTATATGCACGTCATTTTTTATTTGCTTAATGAAATACTTATAACACGCAACAAACAAACAACAAACAAACAACAAATAAACAACAAACAAACAAAAATAATGTTCTTTTTAATATGTATTTTTATATAACAGAGACGAAGTTATAAAGCGTCAAAGTTGAGAACTAGAAAGAGAAGCCTGACATACCACATGACGTCAAATGGCACGACGACGCCCATACAGCTGCCATAGAAAACGGCGTTTTCGTAGAGACAGATATGATTTATTTAAATTGTTATAAGTATCTCTTTCGTTTTTCGATCAATTTTGATTCTGTTTTCACTTTTAGTATTCTATTTTATAATCGATAAACTGGTCAAACAACAATGGCTTACTTAAACCATACAGGATGTAACGGAAAGGTGCTATAATCATCATATTTTAGGTACTGTTTCTGCCCATGTTTATGAACGAATTTCACCATGGAAGTCATAGGCAAGTCCCAAAAACAAATTGATTTTACATTGAAAGTTGTCGTCTCGTGACAAAAAATTGTATGGGAGATACGTTTAAACCAAAGATATAAATCTAACTAGATGACGCGATTGTATGTACTTCGCGTGCCACAAAATGGAGTAAAGTTACGATCAATGATCGTAATCTGAGCTTTTCATTTAGCATTACCAGCACCGGAAATCCACCGAAATCTAGAAAAAATAAAAAAAATGCTGTTAAGAATGTTTATGTTATGAATTGTTGGCCGAGGCATGGAAATGTTTTCTTTCATTGGTAAGTAAATTTGTTTTTAAATTGTTTGTGAAAAGTGGCACGCTTGGTTTTCATACAGATGGAGGGACTTGCGTTATCTAATTAGATTTATGTCTGTGATCGTACCATTCCGTTGCACTCTGTAAAATGCCTCGGCGGCCATTGCTAGAGATGGTATTTATTGCCTCGACTTTTCATGCAGGTACTCGTACTATAACTATTTATTTTTTATTTATTATACGCTCGCGCTAGACCACTATCTTTTTTTAAATATATTATCGATAGGCTCGCGTTTGACCACTACCTCGCCTGATGGTAAGCGATGATGTGGCCTACGGTGAAGCACTCTTGCCTAGAAGTAACCTATTCACTCTTGACTTATAGACCCCAAGGTTGTAGCTATCAGGGAACAAAGACTCCGGAAGGGAATGCCACTCCTTAGCTGTTCGCACAATGAAAGTATTAGCTAAACGCTTAGTGCGTATGGGTGGGATGTCCACCATGTACCGATGGCGCATGGCCGTACGTCTTGTAGTCCGATGATGGAAAGGGCTAGGCGGAATCAAATTGTGCAGTTCCGTCGCACACTCCCCGAAATGTAACCGATAAAAAACAAACCGACAGGCTGGCAACTCGGCGTCGATGTTCGAGGCTCTGGAGCTTTGACGCGACCAGTGCATCGTTGCCAATAAGCCTCTTGGCCCGTCTGTCAATCGACTCAAGTGTGTCAAGCTGGTATTTGGCAGATCCGACCCAGAGGTGAGAGCAGACCTAATTGTAACGCTGTCAGTGAGATTATTTGTGAAATTGACGGGCTATGACAATTCAATTACACTTGTGTGCTCAGCGCTCATAGCGTGGACACGAATATAAATTAGTAATGATGTCAAATCCGTCCTCTGTGGTATACAAAACCTCAATACGGAAATTGCCATTCCGTCTCAAGTTGCCATTACCCATTACAATGGTCTGCACTTGGCCTACATATTTAATCTGTGGTTGAGCGGTGTATGAGGGATCGCGCGTGTTTTGTTTACCTGCTGCTCCGTTCAGGGTCAATGTAAGGTGTAGTGAATGCTTCACTTAAATTTCAGGCGCGTTATAGTGAGAACCATGTTTTACTCGAAGTTTTTTTTAGAAAAAGGTACGTATTATTTTGTTTTGTTTTTTGTCTAGGGTTTAAGGGATAGCGTAGGCAATCTGCACAACTGGAAGTATGCTGCTTACAATTAATATCTGTATGAATTCATGACGTAAGGCCTAGAATACCTAGAAAATCATGCTGTGCAGTCGGAGGATACATAATCGCGAGCTGACTAACCAAAACCATATGTAATCATAATCTTAACTCAAAAAGATTGAGCGTTATTTTAAATGTAAAAAATTGTATGTATTCTTGTGGAAATAAATAGTTTGTATTTTTTTTTTACCGCGAAGCGTAATTTTCTTCTTGTTTACAACTTTTTAGTTCGCTTCTTAAGCATTCGGGTTATTTGATTTTTTAAGTTTACTTTTTTATTTGTAAATTTTTAGTTAAAATTTTTTTTCGAGTTACTATTAAACATATAAGTGTTACAGACATAGTTTTGTAATCACCTCTTAGAACCCTATGCTTCACAAGATGGGAATGGGTGAAAAAAATTTGGTCCCCCTCAATATGGCGTCCTAAAGCTGCCACTTTTTTTTCTAACTTTTCTCTAAGGACTCTTGGGTTTTTAAAACGAATATAAACAACAATAATCAAACAAACAGTAAACAATATTACCGACGACAACGACGATACCTTAACAGTCGAAATCCATCCAGCCGTTTGGAAGATACGAGTTAATAAAGAAATTTACAAACACATTTAAAAGATACGCACGAAAATCATAACCGTTCCTTGGGAGTTAGGTAAAAAGCGTTCCAGTTTTTACGATTTTCATATGGATATTTAATATCTAAACGTAACCAGTACAGTACTACAGTTATATAAAATTACGATTATAACAACAAACAGAAATATTACTTCATGAATAACCTATTTCAGAAGCAATTACGTGAGATCTAGATACAAAACGGGGCTACACAACTGGATTTAGAGCTTCCAGTACACACTAGTGTGGAAATAGGGGCGATCCATCCCGACATTACGTCCTGACCGACCCACAGGGATTGAATGCTCAAAGCCAGCCCAGCACAGATAAATTGAAAAAAGGAACGGCGTAGCTTTTCAAACAAAATTGATTTTCTATTTAAGTCGTTAGTTTTTTTAGGGTTCCGTACCCACGGGGTAAAAACGGGACCCTATTCCTAAGACTCCGCGGTCCGTCTGGCTGTCTGTCTGTCACCAGGCTGTATCTCATGAAACGTGATAGCTAGACAGTGACATTTTCACAGATGATGTATTTCTGTTGCCGCTATAACAACAAATACTAAAAACAGAATAAAATAAATATTAAATTCCCATACAAAAAACGTGTTTGTTTACGTTTTTTTGCGATAATGGTACGGAACCCCTCGTGCGCGAGTCCGACTTGCACTTGGCTTGTTTTTTTTTCTGTTGAATATCTTTTTATGATTTAGATATAAGGATACCTAGAAGAATATTTATGTAAATATTGTAGCCACGTTATTAAAATAAAAGAGTTATTAAAATATAAACTTAGAAAAAGGATATTGAGAATTAAAATACTAAGGGCTGGCTTCACACGACGTTGGTTGCTTGTGTACGACAGCTATGCAGGCAACCGACGGTCAGGAGCTGTTCAAGGATTTCTCTTCGTGGAATGCTCGAGGTAGGCAGGTGGTGAGCAAGCACCACGACGGACAAGCAGGCAAAATGGGCAGGTAGCCAGATAAGCCAGTTGTCAAGTAGAACAGGAAGGCAAACAGCAAGGTATTAGTATGAGCTAGGCTGTGGTGTCTCAGGTAGACGGTCAAGTAGGTGGGTTCAGAATTTGTGCGTGCTGCTGGCGGGCGCGCTGTGGCCGTGCGCGTCGCTATAGAATTGTCTGATGCAGCTCTTGTACCACATACCGGACTGGTACTTCGATTCTATTTAGCAGCAAAAATACACTTAGTCCAAATGCTATTTATTTATAGTTTTTCTAGAGATTTTAACCACATTCACATACTGAATATTAGAGTTTAGAAAGTTTGCAGATTATAAAATACTCTTGGTAATACTAAGTAAGAAACAGCCTTTCAGCGATCAGTCCAGAATCAAACTTAAAAGCTTAAGCTGACGCCCATTATTCCTCGTTCTGCCATATCTTCTAAATTTCAAATTCAAATCTCAATTAAGAAATCAAGACCAGAACGAATAAAAACGGTTTACAGAGGCGCAGTCTGCTACTGCCCTTATTATAATGTACAACAAGCTTAAAGAAGGTCTAGTCCATGGTATGTTATGTATTTGGCTTAAGAAAGTAAAATTGGACATACAGATGTCAAATCACATGAAAATGTCAGAGTATAAAATATTCCAAGATTTTACAAATTAGCAATATAAATTAAGTTGTGGATATTAAAACAATCGGAGATAACTAAAAATATGCTTTTCATGTGTTAAATGATCCAAGATTTTCTTAATAATTAGTACTTACTACAATCTGTCACCACGATTTGCTATAAATGTGTTATGTGATACCTATGAATATTTTGCATGTTGACTTAATTATTGTATGCCTACTAGGCAGGACATAATGGAACTGTAATTTACCTAACATCTATCTGTATAACCTATGCCCACAATAAAAAGATTTGATTTGATTTGATTTTCACATGAGTTGATACAATCAGAATACCACATAATTCTGATTTACAGATTTTAGTATATTTACATTTTATTACACTATACAAACCACAATATATATTCCACCAAAAACATTTTCATGTAAAATGTTGCCAAAACGAGACCATATATGGCTTGCACTGTCAAAAAGTTATCAGATCTCATGTAAGTAGATCCAAGTTTCTAACTCTACACTCCCTAACTCTAACCTTAGTCAAAATATGTGGCTTGGCCGTTTCGCTACCGTCACATGCCTTGTTACTAGAAGTCGCCACTTATAGGTCGCACGTATTTCATATGCGCAACTCCTCGTCGCCATGTTTCGTTACTACAAGAACTATTGTATAACTGAAAAGTAATGAACAGTGAATGACGAAAGATGAAAGAAGCGATGTGGATTTCCGTCTATGTGATTGGTCAATTTTTCATAGACTTTGCCTTGCCGAATTCATTACGCGATAAAGCTGCAGGTGTTGTGTAGTAAGACCCTATTCAAATAAATATACAGGACTTTACTACCTACCAAATAAGCTTGAGAATTTTACAAACGGACCGACTGAATAAATGACAGTTAGTTCTCAGACACGACACTTGCATTAACGCTTAAGAATAACTAAACATTCGACTCCCCAACTGTAGATTGTCCTCACGTCTCACCTGAAGGTAAAACACTGAAGTAAATACCTAAAACAAGGAATAGTGTAGTAGAAAATTATGAAAAGCGTATAACTTTAAATATTGCATTGTATTTAGGAGCAACTAAAGTATGTAAAATGAAAGAAATTGTTGATGTATAACAAATTAAACCCAAGGTTTATAATTAATTTAAGTAGTCCGAGCAAATAACGAGCGTTTGACAACTTTTATTTTTGATGGTTTTATTCCAATAAATGTAAAAAAATTGTAACCCGACTACGGATGGCTTTATTCCAAAAAAAAAATATTGTAACCAGACTACGGATTTCTTTTTTAGCCGGGCCATAAAAACAAATTGATTGACACATTATTCATCAAAATTGGATGAATAGTTTAGGCGCTACGGAGGAACATACGTAAATACGTTTTTTAACCGACTTACCAAAAAGGAGGAGGTTCTATGTTCGACTTCTTGTATGTTTTCTTTTTTTTTTTTTTTTTATGTATGTTCACCGATATCTCCGCCAATTGTGGACCGATTTTGAAATTTTTTTTTTTGTTTGAAAGAACATGCTCCGAAATTGGTTCCATTTTAATTTGTTAAAGATCTGATGAAGAACTTCGGAGATATACAACAGAACTCTTCAATAAATAACGGCAAATCATACGGGATTGCTTCAATCGCATGTCTGTTTATTGTTTATAAAAAATAAAAATAAATAAAATAAATAAAATAAAATAGTTTATTTCTTTAACGGTATTTTTACAATATTAATCAGTGGCTGGAACTACCCAGGAAGCATGTAGTAATGCTTGTATTGGGTTGTTCCGCTCCTCCCTAGGATCAATGTACATAATTTTACGTAACAAGTTAGCTAAACCATTTTATGTAGATTTTATAAAAAAGAAAAATATAATGTAAAGATACTGGTACGATTCTTTATGTGTGTGTGTGTGTGTGTGTGTGTTGAGTGTGGTGATGATAGTTATTAGAACATCTAACTCTCATAAAGTCTTTGTGAATTTTGCTCCTATTAGGAGATTTCTAGCCCTACGATGTAATATCTTGGAATCGGATAGTACCACTAGAAATCATGAGTATTGTCTAGAGTTCATATTTAAATAATAAATTCTCTGTATCGCAGTATCCAAGCGGCTCGAGTTCTTGGACAATTGTTTTTTTACATTCATGGAATCGAAGGTTATATATTGTATATTTATTATGAAACTTATTATAAAGGTAGGCAGAGTGGGCTAAAAATTGACGTCTGGCAAAAAGAGTTCTACAGGGAGGAGCAGTGACTGCTTTACACTTCCTTCTACCTGTATGAGGTTTATATACGTAAGGTAAGGTTTTATGTAGTTTAAGTACTGCGTTGATAATATAAAGTTTTCTAAGTGACAATATTTTATGAGTTAGATATAGTTCGTCAGTAGGAAATCTAAATGGCTTAAAAAAAATTGTCTTTAACAAGCATCTCTGGGCTCTTTCTGCTTCAAGGAATTTAATTTTAGTGGCACCACCCCAGATGGAAATACAATAACACATAACTGATTGTGCCAATGCAATATAAGTACGCTTTAGTAGGTCTTGAGTGGTGACATGTCTCAATTTTTTAAAGACCCATATGAGTTTACGGATCCTATCATTTATAGCTTCAATTTGAGGGTGCCAAGAAAGTCGGTGGTCCAGGATAACTCCAAGGTATTTAGTAAATTTAACACACCTAATCTCCTTGCACCCACATTGCGTAGTATTAGTAAAGTCACAAGTATGTATCCTTAATATTAAGTTAGGGGGGGGAAGTGTACGCTTATTTATAGCAAAGCAAATGTAATTTGTTTTGGAGATATTCAGGGTAAGGATGGCAGACTTGAGCCAGTTTGCAACCTTATGGAGACCATGCTCAGCAGCCTCAAAAACGGATTTCCAGGAAGTACCATTAAATACAATGGCAGTGTCATCCGCATACGAGAATACTTGCCCTCTCTCAATCTCGAGATTAGTTAATTCGTTAAGGTATATCAAGAATAATGTTGGGCCTAAAACGCTTCCCTGGGGCACGCCGTACTCAATTTTAGTGTCAGAACTAGTGAAACTGTCAATTTTTACGCTTTGGGTACGGTCTTTTAGGTAATCAGTTAAGAGTTTTAGTGGAGTACCCCTAATGCCTATATACTCCATCTTTTTCACAAGTTTCGGGACAGATACAGTGTCGAAAGCTTTTTTAAGATCTAAGAAGACTGTCAGACACCTTTCTCCACGGTCTAAATACTGAGTTACCAAGGAGGACAATCTTGAGATGGCGTCTTCTGTGGATTTTGCTTTCCTGAATCCAAATTGTGAACTGGATAGAATATTAAATTTTTCGAGATAAGTGGTTAGGCGTGTGTTGATTAGCCTTTCAATTACCTTAGAGATAACTGACAAAACTGAAATAGGTCGATAGTTATTGATATCTTTTTTATCACCACCCTTGTAGACGGGTATAACAATAGATTTTTTAAGCAAGATAGGGAATATACCTTTTCTAAAGCAGAGGTTGGCAAGATGGCTGATAATGGGAACCACGAGAGGTTTAACCATTTTTATGAATTTAGTCTGGATACCGTCCCAACCGGGGGCACTGTCAGTTTTCAAGTTTGATATAACACTGTCGACTTCCCATGGGTCAGTCTCTAGAAGTACGAAAGAAGATAGATGTGTTATTGGAGCAGATATTAGGCCACAGGCTGAATATACTATATATACTATACTATATACTATATATTGTTTATACCATTTCATAACATAACATCACGCCAGTATACTGAAAGGGGTACGCAGAACTCTAATTTCACCGGTTATGTTCGAGTTTCATGTTTTTCGGGTAATCTGTTCTGGCGTAATAGGTACTTACTAAACAACTTGCAAAAGGTAGGTAAAACTAAAAAGGGAAATATAAAAAACTTTTTTGCAAAAAAATACTACCGACTTCCAAATGAAAAACTACAAAGTGAAAAATAACTTTATTTTTGGAAGTCGGTGTCCATATCGCAAATAATTGGTATCTACGAAAGACACCGACTTCCAAAAATAAAGTTATTTTTCACTTTGTAGTTTTTCATTTGGAAGTCGGTAGTATTTTTTTGCAAAAAAGTTTTTTTTCATGGTACTAGGTTCTGCCCGCGGCTTCGGCCTCCTAAAGAGTGTTTTATCATCCCAAGGGAATACTAACTAACCTAAGTCCTTCCTAAGGTCTCAAACTATCTCCATGCCAAATTTCATCTTAATCGGTTTAGTAAATCCAGAGATTACCCCCTACAACCTCACAAAGTTTACCTTTATAATATTAATATAGTATAGATATGGTTTAAAAAAAATGCAAACATACATACATACATAAATTGCTAAAATCATAACCCTTCCTTTTGGCTTCGCCGTGGTTGGGTAAAAACTGGGCGTAGGTCAGATTCTTTGGTGTTTTTTTTATTATTACAATCTGCATTGATATATTGATCTTCTTCTTCATTTATTTTTTTATTCTTACCTGACTTCGGCGTAGCCAAAAGGAAGGGATATGATTTTAGCAATCAATCTATGTATGTTTGCATTTACGTATGTTCCTCCGTAGCGCCTAAACTATTCATCCGATTTTGATGAATATGGTGTCAATCGATTCGTTATTACGGCCTGGGTAACATAGGCTAAAAAAACTCCGTAGCCTGCTTACAGTTTTAATTATACTTTTTGCTTGTTATTTAAAAACATCGTGGACTATAATTTAGCATATGTAAAGCCTACAGCGAAACATAACTTTCGTCTTTTGCAAAAGTTATAGGTAAGGTAATCATACAATACAACTTTATCAGTTAAACAAAAACTCATAACAAGGAAAATTAAAGCCAATAACGCAACGCAATTAAGCAAACACAATGTATGGAATATAGACGAGTATTTAACACACATAACTCTGCTTACCCCGAACAACATAACACGCTAACATTGTTTGTGCAGAGCTCACGCGTTCCGTTATGCTAATATCCCTTATATCTTTAGCTATCCGTTCTCAGTATCCCAAAACAGAATTTGCATACTTCCAAGATGTGTTTACGCTTATAATAAGTTTTTAATGTTCGTTTTTGTTTGCAAATTTCTTGCCAAAAAAAGTATGTTTTAAGAAACAGTTATTTTTTGGAACGGAAATTCTTGGAGGGCGAGTCTATAATAATTTCACGAGAATTGAGAGTAAAGGACGCCACGCGGTGCCGCTTGGGCGACATCGCAACTGAGACGTGCCGCGATGTCATATGGGAGGCATCGTGGCTGAGGGTTGAAAGCCGAGGCGGGAGAGGAGTGCCGGTATTGCAGTCCTTGTCTGTCGTTCTAAAGACTTTCTCGTCTTGTCACGTTTTTCTCGTCAGGTCTTCAAGTTTCCCCCCCCGGTGGGTTCCCGCATTGTCGAGGCGGGGGGGCTCAGTAACCGTGGCTTGGTCACCCACAGTGAAGCGAAGAGGAACCTGAGGAGAGGCCGCTCGTCAGGGCTTTTGCCGATTAAGCCGACGACGTAGCGGCCAACTTGTAGGTTGCGGTGCCACTTGGTAACAGGCGACATCGCAACTGAGGCGGGCCGCGATGTCTTATGGAGCGTCCCAGGTCCCACACGATATCACGGCTGAGGGTTGGAGGCCGCGGCGGGAGAGGAGTGCCGGTATTGCGGTGCGCCGCCCTCCTTACCTTCCGCGGCCTAGACGGGGTCGCCACCGTCTGATGGCGGACGCGGTGGGGCCGCAGGGAAAGAGGAGTGTCAGTATAGCGTAAGCCGCTCTCCCTATCCTCTGCGGCCGCAAAATGGTAGGTGGCGGGGCCATTGACCTTGACCCGTCACAGGGGGACCAAGGGTGCCTTACACGGGGTCGTCTGGCATCCATGTGCTGATTTTGTCCCTGGTGCGCCGGTGATGGGGGTTACTCCCCCGAGGAGGGTCCGACGACGGACAGCCACGGCGAGTGCTAATGCGTGCCCGAGTTCCCGCCATAAGCGGCACAGGAGGGCACCGTGGAGTTTTAGTGGGTTAGATTCCCACATAACTGCACTATCTCCCCGTGGTTGTGCAGTATGCATGAGCATTTCACCACGCAAAAAAAAAAAAGTAAAAAAAAAAGTTTAATATTAAACTAGACCGTAGTTTGTCTTGGGTAGAAAATTCTTCGTAATTTTCATTCTCAGTGTTGCCGCTTAAAAGCGCCTTTGTAGGTTATACATTTTTCGAACAGCACTATTGACGTGAACTCAGACTGGAAATTTTATCCTTAGTATTACCTTCTATTTTGTTGCGATGTTACTGTAATCACCGAAAAGGATGGATGAGAATGACACTTGATGCTGGTTATAACAAAAGCGAAGCATCCAATGGTTGCGTGGTGAGAATCTCCTGATGAAAGGTCATGTCGGAGAGACGACTATGACGCTGTTGATATTGAAGCATAATCCTGATGATATTGAATTCGATGACCTCTTCTGGAAAAGGCTATCGTGGTTCGATCAACTTTAGGTTTCAAAGTAAGTAATACGTACTAAAATTCTTGTTCTTTGTCCAACCCTCTTCCCAGTTTACAGAAAATCTCCAGAGATTTTCAGTAATTTTCACGAAATAATGGAGAAATAAGAACAAATGAAAAAACTCGGCAAATAAATCTTGTGGAGTGTTGCGAGCGTTTCCTTAGGATGTCGATTTATCAACTAAGAATAGGAGTTGCGAGTTAACGAGCCTTAACATACAAAAATTGAGATAAACGGTCTTACAGGGCCTTTAGTCGAATTAGTATTTAATTGGAAGAAAATCCAAACCTATTTTCACTGCAGATGAGCTATAATAATGTGACACTAGCTTCTGCCAGCGGCTTCGCCTGCGTGAATAGTATTATTTAATATTATTATAGCCTATGTGCTATTCCAGACTATAATCTAATTCTTTGCAAATTTTCATCCAGATCCGTTCAGCCGTTCTGGCGTGATTGAGTAACAAACATACATACATACATCCAAACTTTCGCATTTGTAATATAACTAGCTTATGCCAGCGGATTCGCTCGCGTGAATGTCGAAAATTATCCCAAGGGAACGTATTCCCGGAAAAAAAAAGTATTCTAAGTGCTATTTCAGACTATAATCTATCTCTGTGCCAAATTTCATCCAGATCAGTCCAGCCGTTTTAACGTGAAGAAGTAACAAACAAACACTTATAATATTAGTGAGATTAGTAAGATATATATAGTAGGAAAGTAAGATTTTGAACGTCCTTCAAAGTCCATTTTGATACTAACTTAGTTAAGTAGGCTAATTTATCTTCACTGGTACTCTCTAGCTTTACTTTCCCTTATAAACCGTCACAGAGAGCTAGAAACTAATTCCCGAGACGAGAACTAAAACAACATTGACTCAACTCCTTAAACCTAACCTTCTAAACTAATTTACTTATATTATGTTTAGGTAATAGGCAAAAAATAAGCTTATATTTTAAAAGAATAATGCGACAAACACGAGCAACCGCAAAGTCGTACCTAATTGGACTTTCAAACCCGTATTCCCACAAAGATTTCGTGTTTCGGCACGTCTTTGTTTTGGGGGAATGTACAGAAAAGCCCCCAGTATGAGGTAACGGAGAAAAATTAAATTAGCCGAGACGCGAGGGCTCCGTATCAGTATGTTCACAATAGGGGAATATTCGCCATTTTTCTTTTAGTTACACTTTCGTTTACTGGGGGTGCAAAACTTTTCGGTTCAAATTGCCAATTTTCGTTCATCAAGGGGACCGTAATTTTGGGAATCTGTAAGAATGGGAGCTAATCTTCTAATGAAAGATAAATCTTGCACTATTTATTTTAGAGGATTAAGGGGGAAAGAAAATATTCTCTGATAAGTGTCCATTTATCCAATGAGAAAAAAACCGGCCAAGTGCGAGTCGACTCGCGCACCGAAGGTTCCGGACAAACCTGTAGGTGTATAAGTAAAAGTGGCCGGCCGCCCGGTGGTTGGCCGGTTTTTTTTTTTTTTAATCTTTTTTAACTAAATTTTACGGTTTTCGCAATATTTCCCTTATCTTTGCTATAAGACGTTGGTTGATTCGTACCAAATTTCAAGATTCTGAGTTCACGGGGAAGTACCCTGTAGGTTTTGATTCTCTTGCGAGTGTCGAAAATTTGCGGCATAAACGGCTGTATCTTTTGATTACGTTGGCTTAGAAATTTGTTTTTTTCACAGCTTTAAGGGACAGTAGACCTGAGTATTTGATATAAATTTCAGCTTGACACCTCCACGCATTCCTGAGAAAAAGGGTCTTGACAGACTGACGTACGGACAACAAAGTGATCCTATAAGGGTTCGGTTTTTTCCCTTCGAGGTACCGAACCCTAAAGGTGATTTTAGTAAGTAATGAGTAGCTATATTATACTACACTATAAAATTCTACATATTACACGATACATTTTTGAATAGAAGCCGTGAAATCCTTATAAATTGATATTTATCACGTCAAACTTTTATGCAGGTAAAGCGATAATAATGTACCGCGTAGCAGAAATCTTTTCACGCCACACGATGGTAAACCAAGCAAGTAATCCATGTAATATGCCTACAGTCTATGTAAAGCAAGGCTCGAGTGTTCAAGCACATAGTAACGTCAGCTAACGCAAACTTTCATGTTAAAACCTCACTATTGAAGAGTTTTGTAGCAGAAGATTACAGATGAGTGTACTTCATCCCGCCCTGGTTACCTAATACCTATTGATATATTTTAGACTGGTATGCTGAAGGAAAACTTTGTGAGGAAAGCTGGACTTAATAGTTTGAACGCCCACACGATGCGGAAGTGTTTAGTTTTTGATCTAGCTTAGTGGTATAGAGTTCTTTGCCCTGTATGTTATAGGTAGATACATATTAGTACTGTAAAGTTACTTTGCATTATGATAAAGTATGTGTTTACTTCATTTCAGATAGATCTGACGTCTGACTACGTCTGGTGGAGTGAAAAGACAATATCTACGAAATAAAATGCAAGGAGAATGATGAGTATTTTCAAGTTACTGTGCGCTAAGAGCAGTGCTTTTCTCCAAGAGGGTTTGTAGTGCACGAAGTATCTAAATGATTGTACATCTGTATGACTTTCAGTCGTTATTTCTAGGACTTTTAAACTTTCAAGAGTCAGAAAACTGAAAATATTTGTAAGTTACAAAACCTGCGGATAAATTTGTAAGACAGTTACCGCGGCCCTTTTTTTTTTTTAGCGTGGAGAAATGCTCATGCATACTGCGCTACCACGGGGAGATAGCGCAGTTATGTGGGACTTTAACCCACTAAAACTCCACGTGTCGCTTGTGGCGGGAACCCGGGAACGCGTTAGCATACATCCGCGAACCCGCCGCGGCTATCCGTCTCCGGACCCTCCTCTGGGGTTTACCCCCATCACCGGCGCACCAGAACACAGTACACCGTGACCACCCCGGGGAGTCACCGCGGCCCTGGCACAAGCAACTGAAGGAATACGGGTTGGTTTTAGTCAGTACAAGTCTGACAGACCGCTTCTCCCAGAGCGGGTGAACTCATTGGATGATTTGCCAGCCCAAAAACTTGGTTGATTTTTATGGAGCAGAACGTGCAAGAAACTCCATGGAAACTCATTTTAAACCCCGACGGAAAAAGAGGGTTGTTATAAGTTTGACGTATGTTGCTGTGTATCTGTGTGTCTATCTGTGGCATCATAGCTCCTAAACGGATGAACAGATTTTTAAATAAAAGACACGGCCGTTCGGTAACAAGCTGTTTATTCCACTGACATTTGACACACTCCCGCGTCAACCCGCGACTCGCAGGTCGCACATCTATAACTATAACTACTTACTAACTTAACAGTTTTTTTTTTGTCTGAACGGTGATTTTGTCGAGAGTGTTCTTAGCTATGTTTAAATAAAATCGGTTCAGCCGTTCAAAAGTTATGGGCGTTTTACTGTTTGAATCGGGGTGTTGTCGCAAGATATCGTGTCATAATTAAGTGTTCAATAGATTGCCGATCGAAGCGTATCTACTATGTACTAGAGAAATTATGTAGCATGAAATAAAAATGTGTCGGGGGTTTTTAAAATTTTACTTGTAAATCAAGTTATTACAAAGTTCGGGAATTCACTGTAAGTATACGAGAAGCTAAGTACTGGTGAATGAGGTGACGCTTAAGGGGAACCTATGTCCAGCATTGGACTTCTTTCGCCTTAAATGGTGATAATTACAAAATTCTGTTAAACGTGCTTAGGCATATAGATTACGGAAGCAACGGGTAATACACATCACCTTTTTACCCGACTGCCGAAGGAAGGTAATGTGTTTATCAGTCTATGTATGTATGTTTGTTCCTATGTGGAGTTCTAGAGACCAAACGCGTTGTCCGATTTTGATGATTCTTACGTCAATCGATTCGTCTTAACCCGGCGAGTTTCACTGGCTACATTAAAATCAGAAAAGATAAAAATGGCGGCTTTTGGGCGCCATTTTGTGGGGGAACAATTTTTTTCTTTTTAACCCATCGTGTGGGGTATCAAAAGACATGGTTTGAAGAGGTGATTTCAAAAATATATAACACTTCTATGTTTAAATGAACCTTATTCGAATAAAATGTTAACTAAAAAGTTATAAACACAAAAAAAATAAAAAATACCCGACTGATTGAAAAGCAAACCAAAAAGACGTAAGCAAAAAGAAAATCATGCTGTGCAGTCGGAGGATACATCTGGTTTTGGTAAGCAACTCAGACAAGCTTCAGGGTTTTTGAATTAACTTTTTTTCGCTCATTTTCATATATTTTAGGTAGGTTCGACCTACAAAGTAAACAAAAAGTATATTCTCGACTACATTCACGCAAAGTAACTTTCAAAGATGAAAAAACAAAACACAGTCGACGGTCCTATTCTACATTTGCGTTGGGGAGCGAAAGAAGTCGGAGCGGAAGGCGACGTCATTGAGATGGTATCGTGCGTCGGAAGAGCGGCCTGATTTATGTGGCCCCTAATGATCACTGCCAAGCAATTGATGAGCAATTGTGCAGTAGAGAAATGTCGAGTGATTTCAGAATTGCAACCTCATCAAAAGTAGTTGGGGAAGAAAATTGGCGTTATTGTGGAGATGAATGTTGTTGGAATTGACGTAGTTATTTATACTTTCATCCTAGAACGGAGTAAAGATCTTGAATTATTACCAAAATAAGGCGGCAAATGGAACATCATAATTCAATTTTTTATGTTCAAATCGTCTACATCCATAGTTATCGCTGCTAAAATGGCTTTTTCACTCAGCGTTGCCGGAGATTTTCGCTATAAGCTGCCAGTCATTTTCAGATCAACAATAGGATAGTCGACTGAAAATTTGTGTTTTGTCCGTCAGGTAAATTCTTTAAGGCGTTATTTTTGTTCTGTGGGTGTATTTTTCTTTTGCCACATAAACAAAAAACCGGCCAAGTGCGAGTCGGACTTGCGCACGAAGGGTACCACCATCGCAAAAAAAGGCAAAAAAAACACGTTTGTTGTATGGAAATACTAAATCAGAGTTAAATATTTATTTTACTCTGATTTAGTATTTGTTGTTTTAGCGGCAACAGAAATTACATCGTCAGTAAAAATTTTTACTGTCTAGCTATCACGGTTCCTGAGATACAGCCTGGTGACAGATAGACAGACACACGGATCGTGGAGACTTTATTTTATTTTATTTTTTTATTCGTTAGTCTTAGTAATAGGTCCCGTTTTTACCCTTTGGGTACGGAACCCTAAAAAAGTGAAGTAATGGAGGTCTTTCTATGTATTATTTTGAATACTTACTTTAAGATAGATTGGATCATTAGAGCTACTGACAATGAGACTGTCTTAATAAGGCGAATGGCATTATCCAGTATCTCCACTAACTTTTCAAATTTAATCTCAAGTTCAACACACAGCCGGCACCATCGGCACCGATACAAAAATTCTCAATATACAGTCAAAAGTTAATACAGCGGCATCGGTTAAGTAACCGCACCGGGTATTACGACTATAAATCACGAGCGAAGCAAATTGTTATCGAATGAGACAGCCGGCCAGCTCAGCAGCACTGGGGGCACTGACAGGACCCTACACTAGCCCAGGGTACGACAAGTAAATGAGAAGAAGGACTACTCCGTATAGGCGAGGTGAGGAATAAACAATCCGGATTCCAGTCTCACCAGAAGCAGCTGAAAACCATTAGTTTACAATCGCTTCTGCCATCGGCTTTGCCGGCGTAAAGTCGAAAATTATCCCGAGGGAGCCTATTCCCGGGATAAAAAGTATACTATGTGCTATTCCTGACTATAATCTATCTCTGCGCCTAATTTCATCCAGATCCGTCCGGCCGTTTGAGCGTGAAGAAGCAACAAACACAGACGCTCACAAACTTTCGCCTTTATAATATTATAAGTGTGATTTGCTGCCACCCGCGGCTCAACCCACGACGTGGTACTTACTATTTTTATAAATTACTAGCTGTTGCCCGCGGCTTCGCTCCCGATGGCCACCCCACGGGACCTATTTTTGGGATTAAAAATAGCCTATGTCACTCAGGAATAATGTAGCTTTCCATTGGTGAAAGAATTTTTCAAATCGGTCCCGTAATTTTGGAGCCTATTAGGTACAAACAAACAAACAAAAAAATCTTTCCTCTTTTTCAGCACTAATATTGGTGTAGATAGCTTATATGTTATTCTGATGTATAAATGCAAAATTTCATCGAAGTCCGATCCGTAGTTTCTGCTTGAAAGAGTAACAAGAAAAGAAAAGAAAAGAAAGAAAAATATTTATTTGTGACCCGCACAGGAGACACGAGAAAATAAGCATACACTTAAACAATAATAAAATAAAAAAACCCTGTGCGAGACCAAAAAGGCTCCTATCTCAGCATGTGCAGCGATATCCAAAAAAGGTAATAACGTAAGGTAATTCTCACAAAACTTCACATTGGTAATATTAATAAATTAGTAGGAAAATGCGACTGACTGCTTATCAAACCTTCACAGCTCAGTAACACAAAACCTTTTGGCAAGATCAGACTTTCAGGCTTACAGGCAAGAAACTGGGTAAGTCTGGAGTGAATAAGTTACTACTGGGGAAGCGCAGATCTATTTGGATTATCCACTTACAAATCAGAAAAGATAATAGCCACTTACAAAACGGAAACAAATGATATCAAAACGCTGAAAAACAAGGATACAAAATTAGGGCAATAGAAAACCAAATACAAGCAGAAAAAGATATTTCAGTGTTCATTCCTCCAGCTTAGCTAATGTTATTAGCTTATGATTAGAATTTACGGCAGAGTGAAATGTTCGATGTTTAGGGTAAGTGAAAACTGGGAACTTTTATTTTTTATCCGTTCGATCTTTTGGGAAGATAGGTTTATTATTTATCTATTAAGCTATCTATAATTAATTACGAAGAGTCTAAGAAGAGTTAGGTGCCAAGTGGTGTAGGTACCTACAGCTTATTTTTTAGAAACCTTGACCCACACTAGGATTTATTTCCTGTATCGTGGATGACTTTAAAAAAATTAAAACTCACTTACATAATACACCCAGGATCCAGGAACAACTATCTGTAGACCATACAAATATTTATTAAAGTTTATTTTTTCAATTAGTAATAAAAAGGACTTGGGCTCTATATTATGGTTTAAGAACTTTATTATTCCTCATTAAGGTGAGGTGATCACTATATAGGTGATATTTCAATAGTACTTATTAAACTCATACATTCTTATCTATTTGATAATTGTTATCTACGGCCCTTTTGTCTCCTAAGAGATTTTCCTATTAATCTTATTCAGAAGGACCTTCTGCCCCTTTTCTATATTTCTTTCCATGCTCTCGCTAAGTGTTTTAAATATAAACTCCAATTCCTGACTCTATCTTTGTAATGGCGATTGGTGACTAAGAAAAGTAAATAATGGTTGCTTCGAGAAGGGAATATGACAAGAGTAATTGAACCAATTTAGTATTTACCCTTATTGATGCTAGCAATATCGCAGATTTTCTCAGGAGAAATTAATGTGAATGTTGCTGAGGTAATCTTGTCTGAGAGGCTTTTGCGAAATCAAATTTTAAGAGTTTTGTTATTAATGTATATGTATGCTACTTTAGACCATTGCCATGTTTGTCTAACTTTTTACCCGACTGCCGAAGGAGGGTAATGTGTTTATCAGTCTATGTATGTATGTAAGTATGTATGTATGTATGTAAGTATGAAAGTATGTGTGTAAGTATATATGTATGTTTGTTCATTTATGGCGATCCAGAGACCAAACGCGTTGGCCGATTTTGATGATTCGTACGTCAATCGATGCGTCTTAACCCTGCAAGTGTCACTAGCTACAATAAAATTGGATAATAGAAAAATGGCGGCTTTTGGGCGCCATATTGTGAGGGCCCAAAATTTATTTTTCTTCCAAACCCATCGTGGGGGGTAAAGGTTTTTAAGAGGTGATTTCAAAAATATATAACACTTATATGTTTAAAAGTACCTAATTAAAAAAAATAACTAAAAGGTTATAAATAAAAAAAGTTAAATGAAAAAATCAAAAACCCGACTGCTTCAAAAGCGAACTAAAAAGACGTAAACAAGGAGAAAAGCATGCTGTGCAGGCGGAGGATACACCAGATTTTGGTCAGCCAGCCCGCGAATATGTATCCTCCGCCTGCACAGCATGCTTTTCTCCTTGTTTACGTCTTTCTAGTTCGCTTTTGAAGCAGTCGGGTTTTTTGATTTTTTTATTGATAGCTTAAAATCCATTGCTGAATATGGTAAGAATCCGTCTACTCAACAGCGTAAACCATGAAATCAAACTGCTAATATTATTTTAATATACTAGCGAACGCCTCGCAGTTTCACCCGCGTAGTTCCCGTTCCCGTGGGAATACAGGGATAAAAAGTAGCCTATGACACCCGGGGATAGTGTAGCTTCCCAACAGTGAAAGAATTTTTGAAATCGGCCCAGTAGTTTTTAAGTTTATTCGTTACATACAAAAATATAAATCTTTCCTCTTTATAATATTTATTATATTTTCCTCTTTATAGTTTTTTTTAGTATTGTTCTCAAGTAAGTGACATATGTCTTTATTGGGAATAAAGTTTCTTTAAATCGATATATATAAGGCATAACATTTGAAAACATAGGGACATAGTATACGTCTTTCTTTTTCAGTTTATGGATTTATCTTTTAAATTTTCCAATACTCCAATATTTTTTCAGTGTATGTAGACTTATCCTCAACCTTGTCTTCTTCAATCCTGTCTAAAATAATTGACTCTAAGTCTAAAGTAATATACCAGCACCATTCATTCTGTAAATTAGGTATTATATAGGATGTTTTATTGACGTTTGGTTTCTAAAATAAAACAAAAAACGTAAAAATGAATTTAATTGCAATGTTATTGGCTTTATTTAAAAGATATTATTATGCCATTAGTGCTTAAACATGATTTTGGGCATATGGGTGCCATGGCTGGCTCGAATGAACCGTAATCGGGCAGTCCAATTTTCGAACACTTTATTGAGCAACTGGCATAAGAATATCTTTTAAACAAATCCAATACCATGGCAATTAGATGTATTTTAACCTGTTTTATTCCGTTGCAAATACCAAACCTCAAAAAAAACACCCCTTAGTAAATAAGAGAGAGTAAATATGTAAAAGAGGAAGAAAAAGATAAACAAGGTGATTTAAATGAGTCCGCGTACACAAAGCAAGGCTGAGCCGAAAAATAAACGGATCATATTGTGAGGGAGTAATTTTACTTGTTGTTCGGTGTGGCTTTTTACTAGACAAGTGAAGTTTCAAGGTTCTTAGGATAAAAAGATTAATCTAATTGTCTACAAAGTACTTTTATAAATTCATGTAATTCTGTAATAGTAGATTATGTACCAAGGGGTATAAAGCAGTGTCTTGAAGCCCAAAGGAAATATTTATTGAAGAATAGGGTACCATTTTTGTTCGCGACATTTTTGGAAGTTCTGGTTTAGACTTTTGTTTCAAATTATTTGAAATCGCGTCTCTTTTCTTTCTTTTTTTTTGTGTTCTGCTTTTGGTGGCCAGTTCGATTTTCGAGCAAACCTCTTTACATTGCCATATGGGCATTTTTTTACTAAAGAGAGTTTCTTTTTTTAAGTGTTTTTGTTGTTCACGAATTTGACGTTCCAAATTCAAATCTATTTACTCCCTTGGGAGTTTCATACAACTTTACCTTTACCGTTGAGATTGTATGATATAAAATTGGACACTGTCGAGCAGGTAGTGTGAAAACATTTATAGCTGAATACATGTCCTATTTTGATGAAGCTTCTTTCCTAATCAGAAATAAAGACTATGCAATAATCGCTTTCCTTTAATTGGTAGACCAATTGGTGTTGTTTTTAATTTAGTTATTTGGATTGCCATTTTCTTTAAGAATATCAGCCTTATTTATAAATGTGGATTGATGGAGAGGGAAGGGACGGCCAAAGAAAAGATGGATGGACTGTGTGAGGAGTGATATGAAAGAAAAGGGAGTCAGTGATGGCGTGACGCGAGACAAACGACTAACGTATTGCGCGCCGACCCCAAGTAACGTGGGATAAGGGCAGGAAAATGATGATTTATATAACTTTTCAACCATGTGATTTTAAATACTGATTAGAATTAAGAATCTTTTCATAAATATTTAAACTTGAACTAACCAGATGGTTATTTTTAGGGTTCCGTACCCAAATGGTAAAAACAGGACCCTTTTACTAAGACTCCGCGGTCCGCCTGTCTGTCCGTCTTTCACTAGGCTGTATCTCATGAACCGCGATAGCTAGACAGTTAAAATTTTCACAGATGATGTATTTCTGTTGCCGCTATAACAAAAAATACTAAAAACAGAATAAGAATAAAATAAATATTTATGTGGGGCTCCCATACAACAAACGTGATTTTTTTGCCTTTTTTTGCGATAGCGGCCTTACCCATAGTGCGCGAGTCCGACTTCCACGGGGCCGTTTTTTTTAGTTACATGTGTCACACATATATTTCAAATCTTGTACAAAATTAACGTATGTTCAAAATTCATAGACCTCTGAATATGAAATGCCGAGCTAACAAACTAGAAAACCGACAGATTTCTGAAAAACCCCACTTCTTCAAAAAGTACCCTTTATAACATCAAAGTCATATTTTTATGACAAATAATTTCCGCAGCGTGTCGTCGTAAAAGTCAGGTTTTTTCATCCTCATTTATGTTCTATGAAAATATCATCTGCCTTTAACTTATTTTCCTTAAAAGGAATGTTTTTGAATGCAGGTATTTTTTTTATTTTATCATGATAAGTTTGTGGGGCATGTTTGTAAAGGAATACGCTGTTTTTATGTCCCCCCTGGGTGGTTTCACTTTTGTTTTCTTTTAATGATATGCCTGCTTTTCTGAGATGAAAATTATGAGTTTCTGAGAGAAGACACATGTTTGAAGTATTTTATTTATCGTATATTCATAACCATTCATCACCGGTTTCTAAAACCGTTAAGGCGCTATATACGCCCCTATATAATAAAAGCTGTTTGTATATGTGTGTATAAATATTTAATAAGATACCTAGTGACCTAAAAATTTTAAATAGCAGATTATTTAAAATTAAATTGTATAACTGGCTGTCCACTAAAAGTTTTATAGTGTAAAAGAGTTTTTTGTCAAAAAAAATAATTGACTATACTTTATGCACGAACAATTTGCACGCTTATAATGTTAAGCAAAAACATGTATGCGCTGTATTTGATTTTGTACCATCTTTTATACCATGTTTTTATGCAAATAAATGTTATTCTATTCTATTCTATTCTATGTTAACGCAGTACTGGCCGTGCGCCCGCTCGATGCCATAATATCAATATTGGACCTCCTTTTGAACAGTTTTGTTTGCAAAATATTATTTGATTTACATATGCTACGAGTATGTTAGTGATGAAGAAATTTCAGCCATCAATTTTTCTGTGTAAAATATGTTTAAACATCCAAGTCGTTTTGGAGGAGTTACCAAAAGTTGCGAAAAAATATCGTGTTGTTAATTATTTTTTTAAAACAAAACTATTAGTGTTCAAAATTATGTACAATAATCAATAATAAATATATATTTTTTTCAAACCTTTTAACCTAGCCGTTACTAAGGATTTTGCTTTAGAAAGTTTTCATTTTACGGTACTAAAGGGTATGTAGGCCCTTAAGGTTTCTCATTAGTTAATCTAATAAATAATTTTACCAAATAGCTTTGATGATTGGCTGACTAAACCAACCAATCACAAACGTTGACATGAGCTTTGACAACAGATTAATTTGAATAGGCTTGCCGAAACGGGTGACGTTCCGTCAGCCTTTGATATCGTGTGCTTGGTTATTGAGCCACTTTCGGAATCTGACCTAAGTATGATTAAACCGATGCAGTAGATTATGAGGTAGGTACCCAACCTATTACTTCAAGTTATTCACGGTGATATGGTACTCGGTGAACTGGAAGAAAGTCATTCCTAAAAAAAGTACCCTAAAAAGGTAAACCTTTTTACCCGGCCCAAGTTTTTTTTTCATCAAAATAAAGGGTTTTAAGAGGTTGATTTCAAAAATATATAACACTTATATGTTTAAATGTATCTAATTCGAAAAAAAAACTAACTAAAAAGTTATAAATAAAAGAACTTAATTCAAAAACATCAAAAAACCCGACTGCTTCAAAAGCGAACTAAAAAGTCGTAAACAAGGTAAAAATCATGCTGTGCAGGCGGAGGTTACACCAGATTTTGGTCAGCCAGCCCGCGAATATGTATCCTCCGACTGCACAGCATGCTTTTTTCCTTGTTTACGACTTTTTAGTTCGCTTTTGAAGCAGTCGGGTTTTTTGATTTTTTTAGGAATGACTTTCTTTCATTTCATTCTCGAGACCCTAGGGTCCTGGACCTTTGAAAGGCGTACCAGGGGCCGAAACCAAATCGCAGAGGCCTTATTAGACATTCAGGATGAAATGTGACACCAACCGGCGATTATCCCTGTATGCACTAGTCACTACGCAAGAGCACCCAAGGACAATCCCCGGCTGGTGCAGGACTATTGCAGAATATTGAGCCTAAACACATTGGACTATTGGTTTGGGAGGTTTCGTGGACCGATTACCTAAAACTATAGGAGGACCACTGTTGATCTACATGGCTATAAAATGTCAGTGGATGACATGCACACTCATAGTACTTATTATTATGAACCAGTTTTACTATGCCACCAAACTGGAAATCTCGAATATAACTTATTAGCGACACTATCGGTTGGTGTAGGTAATACAAAGAGTTTATTTTTTCAAAATCAGCTGGTTCGTTTACTGGCTAGGAATTTAGATTTTTCAAAAATCCAATCCTGCAGTTTTAGTTTTCATCAAAATCGGGACCATGACTTCTTTGAGTGTTTAAGGAGCTCGTGGCTAAATAATAACAGCCGCACGGGTCGATCTTCAAGGTTAAGCAACGCTTGACGAGGTCGGTCCGTGGATGGGTGACCATTTCCAACATACCGAGTTTCCTCCGTGCCTCGGAAAGCACTTAAGCCGTTGGTCCCAGCGTCATTTGAAGATCATTGACAGTCGTTACGAGTAGTCAGAAGCTTGAGATCTGACACCAGTCTTGCCAAGGGGTATCGTGTTACACAGTTACTGGGTTGTGGAGGTCAGATTGGCAGTCGCTCCATGTAAAAACACTGGTACTCAGCTGAATCCGGTTAGACTTGAAGTCGACCCCAATATAGTTGGGAATAGGATAGGCAGATTGATTGACTTTTTTGAGTGTTTTTCTCTATTCCTCATAATTTCGGATAGAGCCATCGACGCCCACTTGAAAAATTCACACTGTATACAAGATGTAATCAAGGAACGACTGTAATGAAAAAAAAAAGAATATCCCACCCTCGCAGGTTACCCAACATTTATTTTACGGCAGCCTATTATCATGATTATCACCTCCCCGTCCCAGTTAGGAAATCCCGACTGAGGTCAGAATAAAGCAAATACAAGAAAATGAAGCAAATATTTACGTATAAAACTCCATTTCTTTCTACCAGGCTTTTCACTAACCAGCGTTTGATAATGGAGTTACTTAGGATAAAGAAACAACGTAAATTCTGCCCTGAAAAAAAAACAAAGTCAGAAAAGGAAAATGGGAAGAAAACGCGAGGTTTTCTTCGTAAAGGTCAGGTAATAAGTTCAAATCATTAAGACGACGACTAACGCCAACGACCTTGAGGGAACAAAACGCGCACTCGTTTCACACCCGCGCGACCCAAAATTTAGTAGTTTTTTGTACTTTCCTTATTATTCTATGACTTAAAAAAAAAACTGCAGATCAAAATGTAGATAATTAAATTGTCTTTGATATTGTGTCGATTTCATTAAAATACGCCCAGCGGTTTTGGTGTGATTGTCGTGTTTTTGTCCGATTTAGACATAACTTTACAAATTAATTACACTATGATATACGAATAAAACTCAAAATTTGCTCAGATGAAATTATTAAGAAAATGATCTTATATAACATATATTTTTTCCAATAAATTACGACTAGCCGTTTAGACGTGATTCTCATTTTAAAATCAGCTACTCAAGGGAATCGGCGCCTTAAGTAATGACCTTGTTCGATGCTTAATTGAGCGTTGAAGCTATTAATTTCGCCTGTGGGTATATTTTTGGTCCATTTTGGCGCAACAACGGCATTCCGATGTGTCAGTGGGTAATTTGCGGGGTCGTTGGGAGGTCGCCTATAAATCTTCATTAGAGTCGCGGATAGCCGTCATGTCCGTGCCTCGGAGAGATTCCGGGCATATCGTCAGTGTTGTACTCCTGATTGATGTTTTCAATCAGGTTGATTTGTTAATGTACCTATGTCTTCCTGCTTTGTTAACATTTTCAATTTGTATTATTATCTGCCAATTAGTGTAATGAAAATTGCTTTTCAGTAAGACGTACTTATAAAATGACTTTTAACTATGTACGTTACAGTCCGCTTATCCAAATAGCATATTATTTGAGAGCAGTGGAAGCCCAGTGGTAACGGCCGTGACTTACAAGGTGTAGGTCGTGGGTTCGAACCCGGATAGGCGCTTTACTTGTGTAAATTATTTTATCACCACTGTTCTTAAAATGGTGAAGGATCCGGCATGTCTTAGAACCAAAAATTAGCGTGGTGGATTACGGCCCATTTCCTCTCAGAGAGAGGAGGAGGACCGTTGTGCGTGTAGACCACACGCACAGCAGTCCAAATGGGAGTCTTAATGTGGAAAAGGGGGTCCATCTGTCCTATCCTAGCATCTCATTCATCAGTTTACTATATTTGTCCCACGGCTTTGCTCCTTTGACATATCCCACAAGAACATGCTTTTGGATTAAAAGCAGCCTCTGACTCACAGAGTTATTATTATAGCTATCTATCTGCGAAGGTTACAAATAAAACAATAAAAAGTACCTCTTTCTTCTAAATTAAAAAGACAGAAGTTATCTTGTTCGTAATCTAAACTGGTTAAGAACAAGAAAACTATACTGGCCTTTATCATCATCATCATAATCATCATATCAGCCGAAAGACGTCCACTGCTGGATCTAGGCCTCCCCCAAGCGTCACCACATTGACCGGTCCCGTGCATTCCGGATCCAGCGGATCCCTGCAACCTTCACCAGGTTATCGGTCCACCTGGTGGAAGGCCTTCCAACGCAACGTCTTCCGGTTCGCGGTCGCCACTCCAGAACCTTTCTGCCCCATCGGCCATCCGTTCTGCGAGCAATGTGCCCTGTCCACTGCCACTTAAGTTTGACAATTCTTAATACTGGCCTTGTTTCTTGACTAAGTAAATTCTACACATTTCGAACTTGCACTGTGAATGTGAACCTTTTATACAACACAGTTGAAAATGGCTTCTCCAACATTAAACAGGTCTAAAGTTACCAGCAACCACTTCAAGGTTCGCCAGCGTGAAATGGAGCGTAGTTCTCAGGTGTTCAATTAACGGACACAGTTCGAACAGCACTGTGTACTCACAATACAAATCACTGACCTAGCTGTAGAGATCACTGTTGGAGCGGGTTCGGGCGCCAACACTCGTACCTTAAGAAGACGTGAATTTTAATTGGAAGATGTTTTTTGGGAGTAACATACTAGATATATGTAGTATTCTGTAGATAACATCACAGCGGTTTTCTCCAAAAGGTTAGCCAGAATTGCTGTATAGATATGATCAAAAAGAAAATATGGTGTCACGAATAAAATGCAAGTAAAGTGATGTGTTTGGCAGATTAAAATTCATTCAGCCAATGACGGTTTTCTGAAATGATATAAACTAGGTGAGATGTCAAGTCCAGACACTGGACATTTTCCTGAAAACCTTCATTACAGCAGCTAACGTGCGTTCGAATACCAATTTATATCTTACTTATGAATTTTCCGATAACGTTTTAGAAATTGGGCTTTAGGTATTGGCTATAAGGTTTATTCCTATGTATCATCATCATCAGCCTTTTTAATGTTCCCACTGCTGGGAAACAGGCCTCCTCTCTGTGAGAGGGAATGGGCCGTAATCCACTACGCGGGCCCAATGCGTGTTTGTGAATGTCACATGTATTCGAAATTTTGTTTCTAGGACATGCCGGTTTCCTCACGTTGTTTTCCTTCACCGTTTTGAGAGCAGTGGTTGTGAAATAATTTTCAAAAAGTAAACCGCCTGACTGGGTTTGAACCCACGACTTACAACTAATAAGTCGCGGCCGATACCACTAAGCCACCACTACACCTAAATGCCTATGTGTCAGTAAGATTTTATTTTTAACCGACTTCTAAATAAACAAATCTAGATTATGGGCTCCAAATGAAAAATCACTTAGAAAACCATACAGCAGAACGGCACTTGTTCGATCTCGGGGTCGTACCCAGAACCCAAACTGACCCGCTTTCTGCCACTAGGTCAAAGAGGAAATTATCATGTGTATGAAATTCTTGGTAAAATGGAATGAATAAGTATTCGTAGAAAACCTTGTGAAAGATATCGTTCGGCGAAACATCTCGGCATCACCGTTTGCCAGGAGCTCGTGGCGCAGTTGATAAGGCTGTTTGTTCCTGTGGTGCCCAAACATCAGCTTAGGCCATGAAGTCACCGGCTTCTGGCCGTATCTTCGGCACGTGCGGTGTCCCGAGCGAGTTTGCTTCTAGTTCGGGTGCTCACGATGCTAAATGCCCTTCTGATTTCAGCACCGGAGTGTGACCTGTTTGCTGGGAGATGGATAGATGTGTGTTGTGAATTTTTATTTTTTTGTGAGAAGATGTATGAAAGTTATAAAATCAAAAAATCTAAATCAAAATTTATTTATTCAATTAGGCCATTAAGCGGCACTTTCGAAAGTCAAAAAAAAAAAAAAAAACTAATAATAATTGATTCTACCGTCCATTCGGAAATGTAGCTTGTTGTGGAGAAGAATGGACAAGAAACACACACACTTACTCTTTAAAAAAAAAATGTGTTTTACAAGTATTTTATTATATTATTTTTTTTATTTTTATTTGTTTTTATTTGTTTACATTATCTTGTTGAAAAAAAAAATCCATATATGTGAGAACGATGTAAAAAAATTAAAGTAACGCACTTAAAAACTTCTTCAGTAAAACAAACAATTAAAAATACAATAAATAGGTAATTAAAAACAGGCGAAAGCAGCTAAGTTATGACCAATCCCAACTGATGGCGCCCGTTCACGAACATGACACATGGATCGGCACCACTCAGCTCAACCATCATGAAGGGAACCGAATGATCCAACACATGTGCCACCATCAGAGATACATTAGAGAGAGCATGACACACTATCAACTCCTAGGGCACACTGAAGTCAACGAACGACACAAAGGTACAGCAAATGGTACATTTACAGTTGGTTACAGTTGGTTTCGAATTATTTATTCACCTGAGGTGTGACTTAAATAAATAAATAAATTACTATTTCTAAAGCCAAGAAGCTTAACCTACAGAGAAATTATTGGAACAGAGCTGGGATATGATAAAATTACACATATAAAGGCAATGTTTATGTTTGGTAGTACATTGGAAAATCTCTTGGTTTATTAGGAATTGGTCTAGGGTATTGGGAATGTTTGATCAACCGTGTGATATCAATCAATATTATATATAAATTTCAAATACTGTCTTTGATTTTGTTTCAAGAAACAGAAAGCATAATGCTTGGTTTAAATTATGCAAATAAGAACTTAGAACAATCCATAATACCTGACCTGGTTACCTGGCGTATTTGTTAATCTAAGAACATAAATAAAGTAGAGTAGTTGATGTTCAGTAATAAACGTCCATTTTTGAGGGATTCGCTTCAGTCATGCGATCCTGGTACAGGCTCAGACATATTTCACTGTTCCCTTGTCTGTTCGTGTCAGAAATGTTGAAAAAGAAATAAAGTTACCTACGGAGTTATAATAGTGGAGATTTAAAGTTGAAAAACTAGGAATTTAATTTAATCATCTGACTTGCGGTTCAATTCTTACAATTGAAAAATTAAAGCCTGTTTACACAGAAGCGATCTATTTAATTATTTTTCTCACACATGCATAGAAATATTGTCATTATTTTCGAAAAAAGAACACGCGACGTATCGAATTTACGGACAAAGAAAATTATATCCATAGCAGGAACGTTTTTTTTTAATTTGGAATATTACAACGCTCCAGCAATGTTGTTGTAACATTTAAGAACTTTTTTTTTTTGTAAATATTTGGATGACCGTTTTGCGTAGTTGTGACGCATACTTTGTAATTAAGATTTCGATTTGATTGTATTTAAGATTTTTTGTTATTTTTATGTTCTGCGTCGTGCCTGGCGCAAATAAACAAATTTTCTTTCTTTCTTTTCTTTTTAATATTAATTAAATATATAATATAAAAAAAATATTTTTTATTTCCCGTCATTATTTTGATAAAAGCACCTCTATATGCCTCTGCGGAAATGGCAATTGCAGGTCGAGGATGAGTTTAAAGGCAGAGCCGTTGGCGAGGACTTCACTAATACGAGACAATAATGTACTATTTTCTGTGCTATAAATGTCACAGGGTTTGGCACTCCTATATATTTGAGCGAGTACACACGAATCCAGATAAAATAATGTTACTTTATCAAATTCGATATCTCAGGCCGTGTGAACACACCATGCGAATAAAAATGAGGACATCACAAATAAAATTGGAACATTGGAATTAACGTTCCACTATATTTTAATCGAACGTATGAATCAGTCGTGTGCAAAGGCGTTATCCTACAAATACTTTTTTATGGAGCTACAAAAGAATGAACAATTAAAAGGCTCTGATAGGATATCTAGTCTGTGTTTTGATTATCTTGGTTATTGCTTGCGTCCAATCACCAATTTAATAGGTACCCAAGCTAATAATAGGTAGCAAGCAATTTAAGAGTGCCTCGCAAAGCACGTTAAACCGTTGGTCCCGGCTGTCATTTGAGGATCTTAGACAGTCGTTAGTCAGAAGCTTGAGATCTGACACCAGTCTTGCCAAGGGGTATCGTGTTACACAGTTACTGGGTTGTGGAGGACAGATAGGCAGTCGCTCCATGTAAAACACTGGTACTCAGCCGAATCCGGTAAGACTGGAAGCCGACCCCAATATAGTTGGGAAAAGGATAGGCAGATTGATTGACTTCTTTGAGTGTTTTTCGCTATTCCACATAATTTCGGATTGGGCCAGCCACGCCCTCTTGCAAAATTCACACTGTATACAAGATGTAATCAACGAACGTCTGAAATGAAAAAAAAAAAGTAGAATATCCCACCCTCGCAGGTTACCCAGCATTTATTTTACGGCAGCCTATTATCATGATTATCACCTCCCCCGTCCCAGTTAGGAAATCCCGACTGAGGTCAGATTAAAGCAAATACAAGAAAATGAAGCAAATATTTACCTATAAAACTCCATTTCTTTCCACCAGGCTTTACACTAACCGGCGTTGGATAATGGAGTTACTTAGGATGAAGAAACAACGTAAATTCTGCCCTGAAAAAAAAACAAAGTCAGAAAAGGAAAATGGGAAGAAAACGCGAGGTTTTCTTCGTAAAGGTCAGGTAATAAGTTCAAATCATTAAGACGACGACTAACGCCAACGACCTTGAGGGAACAAAACGCGCACTCGTTTCACACCCGCGCGACCCAAAATTTAGTAGTTGTTTGTACTTTCTTTATTATTCTATGACTTAAAAAAAAACTTCAGATCAAAATGTAGATAATTAAATTGTCTTTGATATGGTGTCGATTTCATTAAAATACGCCCTGCGGTTTTGGTGTGATTATCGTGTTTTTGTCCGATTTAGACATAACTTTACAAATTAATTACACTATGATATACGAACGGCCCCGTGTGGTGTCTGGGCCGTAGAATTACACCACCCCATCTCATTCCGTGGGTGTCGTAAAAGGCGACTAAGGGAATAAATGCCAGAGAACACTTCGGTTTCCCTCTGTGCGGTGCGAACATCTCACCCCCAAGCTAAGGTCGCCGTGCCGAGAGCTGCATGGCTAGGGGAGAGCCTAAGTCGCGAGCGTGCCTGCTGTCTGGGACCGGGCGCCCCCAGGCACTATCCAGCCTTACCTCTACAAGCGGGGCTGTAGAGCGTGGACATAGTTTCCCTTGCTATTCGTGGGAACAAAATGAGTCTAAATAATCTACTCGGAGACGGCGGTGATGTTCGCCACACACCACGTCAATTGTTCTCATGGGGCGAAAAGCGAGCTGCGGAGTGTCGCTTAGCTACGCTGAATGTGCAGGGAGGGATGATAGATAAGATGGATGAAGTATGTGAAATAGTGAAGGACAAAAGGATAGATGTGTTATGTGTGAATGAGGCAAAAAGAAAGGGAGTGGATATGTCTAAACACGGGTCCCTGACCGCTATCTGGTCCGGTGTTCAAGAGACACAGAGGGCCTGTCAGGGTGTGGGGGTTATCCTCTCAGAGCGGATGATGAGGTGTGTCAAAGATTACGCTTGTGTGAGCCCTAGGATTCTTTGGGTGAGAATTAAGGTGGGCCTACACCCTATTTTTATTTTGTGTGTGTATGCACCCGATATGGGATGCTCACTTTCTGAGAGAGAAGAATTCTGGGGATGTCTAGGAGATATAGTGAATGAATGTAGGTCTAACGAGAAGATTGTTATGCTCGGCGACTTTAATAGTTGGGTTGGTGTGAAGAGGAATGGGTTCGAAAGAGTATTAGGGGCATTCGGGGACAATAGAGTGAATGAGAATGGGAGGAATTTACTAGAAGTATGTGTAGAGAAGGGCCTGTGTGTAATGAACACTATGTTTGATCATAGAAAGATCCATAGGTATACGTGGGAAAGACAAGACAGTAGAAGTATGATTGATTTTGTTATTGTAGATGAAAGATTGAAGAGCAAAGTTGCAGATACAAGAGCCTATCGGGGTGCTAATGTGGGGACTGATCACTATCTGGTTATGTGTCGGGTGGCTGGTCTGTTCAAGCATTGGCGTCATCGAGTTCAAGTTCCTGTGACCGCGTTAGAAAGAATAAAAGTAGAAAGATTACAAGAACTAAAAGTAAAGGAGAAATATAAGAGGCAAGTAAATCAGAAGACGGATAAGATATTTGATGATATGAATGATCTCAGTTTAGAGGATGTGTGGGAAATAGTGAAAAGTAGTATGGTAAACGTAGCCGCAAAGTTATGTGGTATAGCGAAGAGGAAACGTGGAAGTAGAACGAATGATACTTGGGTAGATGATGAAGTAAAAGAGGTGGTGAAGAAGAAGAAACAGGCTTGGCTTAATGTGTTAGCCTGTAAGGCCCAAAATAGAATGAATGAGGCAACAAACGTGACGGATGATCTGGCAAGAGTGAAATTAACGTACAAGCAAATGAAAGCGAAAGTCAAAGAGGTGGTAAAAATGAAGAAGGATGAAAAGGAAGAAAAATATAACAGGAAGTTCTCCGATAACTTCAGGGCCAATGTTAAGCTGTTCTGGAAACAGGTAAGATTGGCTCGCGGAGTGACGAAAACATCGAGCATGAATGGAATAAGAGCAGAAGATGGGTGCTTACTGAGTGAAGAATGTAAGGTCTAGGAACGTTGGAAGGGATATTTTGAAAGTTTATTTAGTTGTAAGGATAGTGTGCAAGGAGTGGGTAACTGGCCAGAGGCCAGTTGTCAAGACCCAAACTCGGACGAAGAGCAAAAGAATGAAATAGGAATGGATGAGATTATAAAAGCACTGAGTGGGATGAAGATTGGTAAAGCTGCAGGGTATGACCGAGTATCTGTTGAAATGCTGAAGGGCGGTGACGGGGTGGTAGCAAGCCTGTTGTGCCGGATCTTTAATATGTGTTGGAGATATGGCCGCGTGCCGGATGACTGGTGCAAGGCTGTAATCGTACCACTATATAAGGGAAAAGGCTCACAGCAGGAGTGTAAAAACTACCGCGGCATTAGTCTTTTGAGTGTTATCGGCAAATTATATGCGAAAGTTTTAATAAATAGAGTGGTAAAAGTGACGGATGAACAATTATGGGACGTGCAAGCAGGATTTAGAGAGGGAATGGGCTGTATGGATCAGATCTTCTCCTTGAGAAGCATAGCTGAAAAACATCTGGCAAAGCACAAAAAAGTCTACTGTGCTTTCGTGGACTTGGAGAAGGCCTATGACAGTGTGTGGAGGGATGAACTGTGGTCGACGCTATCCGGGTACGGTGTGGACCAGCGCATGGTACGGGCACTGAAATCTCTATATAGGGATTCCTGTGCTTGTGTTAGGATTAATGGGGCGTATACGGACTGGTTTACCATCTCAAGGGGTGTTAGACAGGGCTGTGTTGCGTCACCGTGGCTGTTCAACTTGTACATGGATAGTTGTCTGATAGGTTTGAAAGAGCATGAGTGCGGATTGAGGATGAATGAGTTGCCTGTCAAATGCCTTCTCTATGCAGATGATCAAGTTCTACTTGAATCGTCAGCAGAACAGTTGCAAGACATGGTGACTGTGATGAATGAAGCTTTTAAGTTAAAAGGGATGAGTATAAATGTGAACAAGACTAAGGTAATGTCTTTTGAAAGAGAAGACAATGTATCGAAGTGTGAAGTGAAAATAAATGATAAGAGTGTGGAGCAAGTGAACGAGTTTGTATATCTGGGAAGTATGTTCACAAGGGATGGAAAGATTGAAGAGGATGTGGAAAGGAGAGTGAATGCAGGGAATAAAGTGAATGGTGCTATACATGCAGTTGTGACCAGCAAGACGATGTCTCCGGAAGCTCGACTCGCCGTTCACAACAGCGTGCTGGTGCCTACACTTATGTATGGAAGTGAAGGTTGGGTATGGCTAAAAAGACATGAAAGTAGGATTAATGCAGTAGAAATGCGCTCCTTGCGGAGTATGTGTGGTGTAACTTTAAATGATAGATTGAGGAATGAGGTAATAAGACAACGTTGTGGTTTAAAAGAAGATGTAGTGACTAAAATTGAAAAGAGTATGCTAAGATGGTTTGGCCATGTTGAGAGGATGAATGAAAGGCGATTAACGAAAGGTTTACTAAATTTACAAGGCAGACGTGAAAGGAAACGCCGGGAGGGGACGCCCTAGAAAGACATATTTAGACCTTATAGGTGATGTTCTTCAGAAAGGCCAAGTGCGCAGTACCCATAACCGGCGTGTGTGTATGACTAGATGTATGAATGTGTGTGAAGCAAAAGAAGTATGTAAGGATCGTAGCAGGTGGCGTTCTGTAGTTTCTGCCTACCCCCATGGGAAAAAGGCGTGAGTTTATGTATGTATGTATGTATGATATACGAATAAAACTCAAAACGTGCTCAGATGAAATTATTAAGAAAATGGTCTATAACATATATTTTTTCCAATAAATTACGACTATCCGTTTAGACGTGATTCTCATTTTAAAATCAGCTACTCAAGGGAATCGGCGCCTTAAGTAATGACCTTGTTCGATGCTTAATTGAGCGTTGAAGCTATTAATTTCGCTTGTGGGTATATTTTTAGTCCATTTTGGCGCAACAACGGCATTCCGATGTGTCAGTGGGTAATTTGCGGGGTCGTTGGGAGGTCGCCGATAAATCTTCATTAGAGTCGCGGATAACCGTCATGTCCGTGCCTCGGAGAGATTCCGGGCATATCGTCAGTGTTGTACTCCTGATTGATGTTTTCAATCTTGTTGATTTGTTAATGTATGTCTTCCTGCTTTGTTAACATTTTCAATCAGTATTATCATCTTCCGATTAGTGTAATCAAAATTGCTTCCCAGTAAGACCTACTTATAAAATGGTTTTTAACAATTTGAGTACGGTACAGCGCGCTTATCCAAATAGCATCTCATTTGTGAGCAGTGGTAACGGCCGCGACTTACAAGTTGCAGGTTGTGGGTTCCAACCTAGGCAGGCGTTTTACTGGTGTAAAGGATTTCATCACCACTGCTCTCAAAACGGTGAAGGAAAACAACGTGAGGAAACCGGCATGTCCTGAACAAAAATTCGAAAAAATGTGACATCCCGCACTGGGCCCGCGTGGTGGATTACAGCCCATTCCCTCTCACAGAGAGGAGCCCTGTATCCCAGCAGTGGGAACATTAAAAAGGCTGATGATACATAGGAATTAATCTTATAGCCAATACCTAAGGCCCAATTTCTAAAACCTTATCGGAAAATTCATAAGTAAGATATAAATTGGTATTCGAACGCACGTTAGCTGCTGTAATGAAGGTTTTCAGGAAAATGTCCAGTGTCTGGACTTGACATCTCACCTAGTTTATATCATTTCAGAAGACCGTCATTGGCTGAATGAATTTTAATCTGCCAAACACATCACTTTACTTGCATTTTATTCGTGACACCATATTTTCTTTTTGATCATGTCTATACAGCAATTCTGGCTAACCTTTGGGAGAAAACCGCTGTGATGTTATCTACAGAATACTACATATATCTATTATATCTGTATGTTACACCCAAAAAACATCTTCCAATTAAAATTCACGTCTTCTTAAGGAACGAATGTTGGCGCCCGAACCCGCTCCAACAGTGACCTCTACAGCTAGGTCAGTGATTTGTATTGTGAGTACACAGTGCTGTTCGAACTGTGTCCGTTAATTGAACACCTGAGAACTACGCTCCATTTCACGCTGGCGAACCTTGAAGTGGTTGCTGGTAACTTTAGACCTGTTTACTGTTTGAACCCACGACTTACAACTAATAAGTCGCGGCCGATACCACTAAGCCACCGCTGCACTTAAATTCACATGTATCAGTAAGATTTATTTTTAACCGAATTTTAAATAAACAAATCTAGATTATGGACTCCAAATGAAAAATTACTTAGAAACACCATACAGCAGAACGGCACTTGTTCAACCTTGGGGTCGTACCCAGACACCAAACTGACCCGCTTTCTGCCACTAGGTCAAAGAGGAAGTTATCATCTGTATGAATTCTTGGTAAATACAATGAATAAGTGTTGTAAAAGATATCGTTCGGAAAAACATCTCGGCATCACCGTTTGCCAGGAGCTCATGGCGCAGTTGATGAGACTGTTTGTTCCTGTGGTGCCCAAACAACAGCTTAGACCACGAAGCCACCGGCTTTTGGCCGTTCCTTCGGCACGTACGGTGTCCCGAGCAAGTTCGCCTCTAGTTCGAGTGCTCACGATGCTAAATGCCTTTCTGATTTCAGCACCGGAGTGTGAACTGTTTGCTGGGAGGTGGATAGATGTGTGTTGTGAATTTTATTTTTTTGTGAGAAGATGGATGAAAGTTAGATTAGTGAATAATTGTAAAGGTATTCTTTATAAAATTTTACTTCTATATTTTTTTCTGTTATTTTTCTTTTGTGTATTTTCTTTTGTGTTTGTTTGTTGTTATATCGTGTTTTTTTTTAAATTAGTTTTTATTTGTGTTTTGCCTAATTCTTCTTTTTTTGGTTTGTTTTTTTTTCGCTTTGTATATTCACCTTAGGTGTGACTTACATAAATAAATAAATTTATATTTCTAAGGCCAAGAAGCTTCACCTACTGAGAAATTATTGGAACAGAGCTGGGATATGATACAATTATACATATAAAGGCAATGTTTATGTTTGGTGGTACATTGGAAAATCTCTTGGTTTTTTAGGAATTTGTCTAAGGTATTGGGAATGTTTGATCAACCGTGTGACATCAAAAATTGGCATCAATATTATATATCAATTTCAAATACTGTCTTTGATTTTGCTTCAAGAAACAGAAAGCATAATGCTTGGTTTAAATTATGCAAATAAGAACTTAGAACAATCCATAATACCTGACCTGGATACCTGGCGTATTTGTTAATCTGAGAACATAAATAATGTGGAGTAGTTGATGTTCAGTAATAAACGTCCATTTTTGAGGGATTCACTTCAGTCATGCGATCCTGGTACAGGCTCAGACATATTTCACTGTTTCCTTGTCTGTTTGTGTCAGAAATATTGAAAAAGAAATAAAGTCACCTACGGAGTTACTATAATAGTGGATATTTAAAGTTTAAAAACTAGGAATTTAATTAGTTAAAATAATCTTAGTCAAAACCATGGCACACACACTCACCCCTACACCTACACACATTCACCCTCACACACTCTCATATACCAAAACTCACATGCTCCCACATCACTCATACTCCACCTAATAGTCCACACACTCTCATAAACACCTCACTCACGTATAATCTTTTACTCAACAATGTTAACATTGAAGTTAGTTCTAAGTCACTCAAAATGTATTATTAGAATAATCAATCATATTTGTTTTGTTGGCATTTAGTGTTGAAATATTGAGGGTAAAGGCACTGAAAACCGAAGTACAGGCATTGCCTAGTTCGGTTGCAGTGACTACATCCATTTACTAGAAAAGTACAGCCAAACTATTTTCTGTAAAAATATTACTAAGTTTTTTGAGAAATAAATTTATTATTATGTCCTTTATTCAATTTAATTTCTTATTTTATACATTTTTAAAAAACACATACAAAAAAGAAAAACATTTAAAAATATAAAAAATAGAGGCCCACCGGTATCGGGAACAGGGTCCAAGCTACCGGCGGTCAGGGCTCCAGAGAGAGGAACCTCCTAACAATACGAGCCGTGTCCAGCAATACTGCTTTCTGGATCAGGCCCTTGACCCAGCCGCCTAACGAGAGCCTTCTAAGATGTTGGTCGAGACTCGTGGCTATTAAGCCATTGGCCGACACGACTATCGGTACAATGATCGCTGTGTCCACATCCCACATGTCGACAACCTCGCGAGCCAAGTCAAGATACTTGATTTGCTTATCTTTCTCGGCTTTCACGAGGTTCCCGTCATGTGGGACGGTAATGTCAACAATCATTGCACGCCTCTCGATTCGGTCCACCACCACTATATCAGGCTTATTAGCAATAATGGTCCTGTCAGTGATGATGGACCGATCCCAGTACAATGTGATATTGCCATTCTCGAGAACTGGGTCGGGCACATACCTGTAGTACGGCACCTCCGATGCCACAAGAGTGTATTTCAGAGCAAGTTGCTGATGGATAATTATTATTATTATCTCCTTTATTCATATTCTTTCTTATTGTCTACATTTTTAAATATTTTTATAAAACATACAAAAAAAAAACATTTAAAAATATAAAAAATAGAGACCCACCGGTATCGGGAACAGGGTCCAAGCTACCGGCGGTCAGGGCTCCAGAGAGAGGAACCTCCTAACAATACGAGCCGTGTCCAGCAATACTGCTTTCTGGATCAGGCCCTTGACCCAGCCGCCTAACGAGAGCCTCCTAAGGTGTTGGTCGAGGCTCGTGGCTATTAAGCCATTGGCTGACACGACTATCGGTACAATGATCGCTGTGTCCACATCCCACATGTCGACAACCTCGCGAGCCAAGTCAAGATACTTGATTTGCTTATCTTTCTCGGCTTTCACGAGGTTCCCGTCATGCGGGACGGTAATGTCAACAATCATTGCACGCCTCTCGATTCGGTCCACCACCACTATATCAGGCTTATTAGCAATTTAATTTTTTTTTTTTTTTATTATTATTATTATTATAATCATCTGACTTGCGGTTCAATTCTTACAATTGAAAAATTAAAGCCTGTTTACACAGAAGCGATCTATTAGATTATTTTTCTCAAATATGCATAGAAATATTGTCATTATTTTCGAAAAAAGAACACGTGATTACACACGAGTCTAGATAAATTAATATTAGTTTATCGAATTCGATATCGTCAGGTCGTGTGCACCATGTGAATAAAAACAGGGACACATTAACAATTAAAGGATCTCAGGAAAATCTATGGGTTGGATTCATGGCTAGGAATATTGATTTTTCAAAAGTCCGATGATTTAGTTTTAGTTTTCATCAAAATCAGCCACGTGATTCCTTTGAGTGTTTTCCGCTATTCCTCATAGTTTCGGATTTGGCCTTCCTCGCCCACTTAAACCACATACATATTTATATAGGGTCACCTGATATTGTGTCTATAATTGCAGGGTCACCTCGCACTCGAAATCTCGACCCTATACGTCAAAAAAATATAAATAAAATAAATCAATTTTAAATATAGCCAGCTCTCCAGTTGAAGTGACCGGTGGCGAGAGAGCGGCTGTGGACGTAATTTTGACGGGAATGGCCTCCACCCGATTACCAGTATTGTGGTTTAAATGGTTTCCGATCTTGAAAAACGATTCGCTTGTGCGGTCCTCAAATTGAAATCCACAGTGTTCGGACATTTCACGTAAAATTTTGATTGTATTTCACCAGTGCAGTTAGAATTCTATTTTTAGATTTGATAGTTGTATAATCCGATTGGTTAAAGTTTCGACCAATTGTAAAATGTGATAACTGTGAAAGATTAAACTATAGTATGGGTCAAAGAGCATCGTAGAACAGAATCTATATATATACTATATTAATATTATAAAGCTGAAGAGTTTGTTTGTTTGAACGCGCTTATCTCAGGAACTAGCTAGCTGGGTGGCTAATATTTTGGTGTTGGCTAGTCCATTTATCGAGAAAGGTTATAGGCTATATAACATCACGCTACGACCAATAGGAGCGGAGCATAAAAGAAAAACCGGCCAAGTGCGAGTCGGACTCGCGGAGTATGGGTTTGATGGTTTTTTTTTTACTTTCAGTTTCAAGTATGGGGACCCCCAAAATTTCTTGTTTTTTTTTTAAATTTTTGAGTGAAAATCTTAATGCGGTTCACAGAATACATCTACTGCTGTGGCATACGGACGGACAGACAGACAGACATGACGAATCTATAAGGGTTCCGTTTTTTGCCATTTGGCTACGGAACCCTAAAAATGTGGCAAAAACGGCCAAAAAATTAATCCATTTTAGAGCTTCCGTTGCGTGCGCTGAATCATGTATGTAGGGTAGGTAGGGTAGGGTAGGGTAGGTAGGGTAGATGGGTAGGTAGGTAGCCAGATGATGAGAGCGAAGCTGCTTAGGACAGCTAGTTATTACAGAAGTTTAACGTGACTATGTTCGCGTCCTCTGCAACATCGTCCGTAATCCAGATTGAAAATCGTCTTCTTTCAGACAACAATATGTAATGCAAGTAGTTCCTTTAGAAAATTAAATTACGTCTAGAATATTCATAGTGAGCGTTGTGTAAGCTGCTCGCTGCTCCATTACCTAGTGGTCGATAACAAAGGGCCACTTCGAGCACGGAATCAATTTGGAGCACAAGAGAAGTCGTCCATTGCGTATACTTCCTTAACTATTAACTGGGCTGGAGAACCACTTCTTTTGAGCACGTCTTATAAATTCACGTTAATTAATGTGGATAGAGGTAAATAAATGTACTGTATATACCTGGAAGGTACATACTTGGTATTTTGGGTTGGACTATCTGGAGAATTAATTGTGCAACTCCTGATTGTTGTGTTATCCTGTTTTGTGGTTTAATTTTCAAATCTATTTTCACATTCTTAAACAATGCTATTTTTGTATATGACCCTTTGTGCCTATTGGCCTTGTTTGTTCTGTCTCCTGCTTGATATGGAGGGAAGTGGAAATTTACATTTTTCCTACTCCTCCGTTATTCTTTTCTGATTAATTTCGTTGCGGGATCCAAGACAGGTAAATTCATTCTCCGGGACTTCGTCGAGCTTCATTGCCTCGGCGCTTTTCTGGTGGTCGCCACTGTTGATTCTGGCTTTCATGAGTTGCAGTGGTTTGGGAATAGTGCGGTGGGATAGTCCCAAAAAAAAAAAACAGGTGACGCATATTCTGTGAACGAGGTTAACATTAGCACTGTATTTTGAACATTTCGATGAATAACCATTTGCTCAGATTATTTCTACAGCAGTCAACATATACGGGCTATTGACTAACTCATTAATATGAATTGTTTAATGAAGCGGTTCAAATCCGGTTAAGTACCAAAGTGACTTTTTCAATTCATATGTACTTTCTAAGTTTATCTAAGACATCGCAGACTCGATGAAAGAAAACGTCAAGAAACCATCCAGGCTTATAGTTAATTTAGGTTTGTACTTCATTGATGTAATTGCTGCAAGCTGCAAGGCCTTCCAGTGCGAGGCTAATTAAAATCAACTATGCAACAAGTCGATGTACACGAAAGATCTTGTCGTGATTTTTTTCACCAACGTGTAGGTATCAACATTCTAAGTAAGCCCATTCAATGCAGAACCTTACCAATAGTTTTGTAAACTAAATCGCACTCATCTTTTGAAAGATCGTGCCAACAATGGAAGGATCTGGATCAGAACCCTTTCAGTGCATCTCAATGCTTTTACATCATAGATGTGGCAATATACGTAGAGGACTTTCATGTATTTCTTACTGTTTGAAGTAATCCCTCAAACGTCTTGCAAGATACTAAGGGGACTTATTTACTTACATAGAGTCCATGTTTTTGTAGCTAAGTTGTATGTTTTGTGTTTGCATTCGTGTAATCACAAACTGGCGTAGGTATTTGAAGTTTATTGAATTTCAGTATCTCGTCAAGGGTATGCAAAAAGTTTACAAAACTTACATACATAAACTCACGCCTTTTTCCCATGGGGGTAGGCATAAACTACAGAGCGCCACCTGATACGATCCTTACATACTTTCTTTTGCTCCACTAAACATTCATACAGTCATACACACACGCCGGTTATGAGTACTGCGCGACTGGCCTTTCTGAAGAACATCACCTATAATTAAGGAACTTATAGGTGATTTTCTTAATTACAAAACATTATTTTAACCTGCATTATTGATCTTCTCATGTTCCAAGTTTGTTCCCTAAGGCAGACCAAGTAGGTATGTATCTTGTTGGTTTTATCAAGGGAACAAAAGCTGTGTAAAGGCTTGCCCCAATTAATAGGAACTGATAACGGTGTAGGGTGTACATACAAATGTAAACACATCAGGTGCCGACTGTGCCGTGTACCTTCCTGCCCCTGTCTCCTTTGGGAAATACCTACAGGCGTGATGTTATATAAATACAATACATGAGAAATGTAACTCGGGTTTGACTAAAAATATATTATGTGTTTGGTAATTTATTTTGATAAAAGCAGTGTCTAGGAAAGTTATGACTTAATTAACATAAAAATTGGACACTGCGTGCTTGGGTAAGTATTTCAGTTTATTTATTGTGGATAGAAATTCATGTAAATTGCTGAAATAAATTTTCTAGTCTTTACCTACATGAATATCATGTATATTAATTTGCTTTTTCTTATACTTTATGTAGTTAGTAGCTTTTGTCAGCGGCTTCGCCTGCGTGAAAGTCGAAAAACATCCCGAGGAAACATATCCTGGGATAAAAAGTATCCTGTTGGTTATTCCTGAGTATAATCTATAAGTCTGTGCCTGTGTCTGTGCCTGTGTCTGTGTGCTGTGTGAAGAAGTAACAAACTATCACGTTTATAATATTAGTGTGATTTATATTTTTATACGAAGAGTTCTAGGGCTTGTCGATCGTAATGAATCTTCTTCTCTCTGACAATTTTGACAATTTGTTCGGAAAATTTTTACAGCTGGAAATGAGTTGCTTCAGTAGATGATTCTGAACTGTCTCACTAGTTGTTGGTTCAGAATCAAGAATCACCATTCCTGAAAGTGGTTCATTTGGATACTTCTATGTAGGTAGGTTGAGCAGTGGTGGCACAGTGGTATCGGCCGCGACTTACAAGTTGTAGATCGTGATTCGAACACAAACAGGCGCTTTACTTTGTGTAAATTATTTCATCACCACTTGTAAGAAAGTATTTTACTTGCTTACTCACCAACTAGCTCAAGGATAGGTGATAAGCATGAGACTATGTAGGGTATGGTTTCGCATGAAGTTGACTGAAGTAAAAGTCTCACAGTTTGGTCAACTAATTTAATTCTTGAACATACAATCCGTCATCACAATTTCTTGAGGTTAAACAAGTACAATGAAACTTACTTTTATTTGGGATACATTTTACCCATTATTTCCAATACCGGAGGTATGATGTCTCAAGCAGTATCATTCGCCTGGGAAGCCATAATCAAGCCTCGTGCAAGCTAAAATGTCATTTGTGTTCGGTACCAAATGATGGAGCTCAGATGCTGTTTTCTTCAGGAATTGTAGTCATATGTGTAGATGTAGTTATATATAGTTGTAGTTATAGTTGGTTGACCATTTTCTTATTTATTTAGGTACTAATAAAAATTAATCCTAGAGTGCCCTGCCAAGGAGAAGAAATGCACAATGAGCATCACACGTACATGTTTTCACAAGTATGGAAATTTAGTTAAATTCAACATTATACTTACAGCGAATGCTGACACATTATCTATTTATATTTAGGGCTTGTTCCCTGCCGCCTACGAGTCATGCAGATCGTTTCTTTTTCGCTCTTATTGGGATGAAAGTTTTATCGACTGCACTGTCCCAATACTTCCAATGAAAAAAGAAGTGTCATTCTTGTCAGTCATTCATAGACATTGAAGTTTAACCAATAGACTTGACATGTCTGGTTTTTCTATAAGTATGTATTTTCAAGAAGTTAATCATTTAATATTTTAGCGTTGAATTGTGTGTTTGTTGAATTAAATTGATACACACAAATTGTTATTTTCAAAGTCAAAGTCAAAGTCAAATGTGTTTATTTCAAGTAGGCCATTATGTGGCACTTTTGAACGTTAAAATTTTCATTTAAAAAAAAAAAAGATTCTACCGTGCATTCGGAAATGTAGGTTGTTATGGAGAAGAACGCACAAGAAACTCCATACTTACTCTTTTAAAAAAAAGTTTTATACAATATTTATATAGGTACATACATTAATAAATTCGTATACGTGAGGACGATGTACCCAGCACTACTATACTACATATAGGTATGAGAGAATTACAAGCATTAACAGGTAAATTCCTTTACTTGATAAATAGGAACATGGTCCTCACGTACTTACAAATAGTGCAAACATAGGTACATTACCTAATTAAACAACAACAGAACAGTGTGCGAGTCAATTTTTTTAAACAAAAAAGAAGAAAAAATAAAAATAAAGCGTTACTATAATTATGAATATAATACAAATTAACCATTTTGATTTTGTCCACACCAAAGATAGGCCTATGGAGCAGGACCAGCATGTTTCCAAGCATTCTTATCTTGAATATAATCATCTAATTTGTAATATGCTTGTTTACAAAGTGTGCTTTTGTATTGTTTTAAATTTTCTTTCATTTAACTTTAATATCTCACAAGGTATTTTGTTATAGAATTTAACACAGTACCCCATGAAAGATGTGTGTACTTTAGCTAATCTATAAGATGGTTGATCTAACTTATCTTTATTTCTGGTATTACAATTGTGTCTATCACTAACTTTACTAAAGAGATTTAAATTTTTCCTTACATACATAACATTTTCATAAATGATTTGGCAAGAAACTGTCATAATATTAATCTTTTTAAATAGCTCCCTAAGAGATTCTCGGTGACTTAACTTATATATGGCTCTGACAGCTCTCTTTTGCAATATAAATATTGATTCAATGTCAGCCGCCCGACCCCACAGTAAAATACCGTATGACATAATGCTGTGAAAGTAACTAAAATAGACCAAACGCGCGGTTTCTACATCCGTTAACTGTCTTATCTTTCTAACAGCATAAGCGGCTGAGCTCAGCCGTCCTACCAGAGATGTTATGTGAGGCCCCCATTGTAATTTGTCATCTAGAGTGATTCCTAGGAAAACTGTTTGATTTACATAGTCCAGCTTTTCTCCATTCAATATGATGTCACATTCGCTACTTCTAACATTCGGCATTCACATTGTCTAATACATTTGGTTTTTTTTTCATTTAGTACCAAATTGTTTGCTGTGAACCAAGTTTGGACCTGATGAATAGACTTATTCACATCATCAAGATTTTGTGATCGTCGATCTATTTTAAATATCAAAGATGTGTCATCAGCAAATAACACGATCTTCGGTTGATTTTGTAATAATTGGGGCAAATCGTTAATGTAAACTAAAAAGAGGAATGGACCCAATATAGAGCCTTGAGGAACGCCCATTGTCATTTCAGACCCTAGTGAGTTTACGCCGTTTACCTGAACTTTAAGTTGTCTGGCTTTCAAATATGATCTAAGTAATTCAAGGGCCGTATGCCTAATCCCATAGTGCTCGAGTTTTAACAATAGTGTCTCATGGTTAACGCAATCGAACGCTTTCGAGAGGTCGCAAAAGATTTCAATGGCGCCTTGTGCTTCTTCCCAGGCGTTAAAGATGTTCTTTATTAGGGTGACGCCAGCGTCAGTTGTGCAACGCCCTTTGGTGAAACCGTATTGTTGATCATGAAAGATGGAATGTTTGTTAAAATGACGCAACAATTGGTTGAGCATTAACTTTTCGAAGACTTTACTGAGAACCGGCAGAATTGAAACTGGCCTATAATTATTGGCTTCCTTGCTATCCCCGGATTTAAACAATGGAACTACTTTACTGTGTTTCATGAGGTCCGGAAAAATTCCTTGATCGACACTCGTGTTAAAAATGAAAGCTAAATAGGGTGCAATAGTTTCAATGATTGATTTACATACTTTTACAGATAATCCCCAAAGATCTTCTGTTGATTTAATTTTTAGATCTTTAAAAGCTTTTAAAATAGCCTGGGGGTTTGTATGTTGAAACTTAAACTCCGAAGGGCACGCATTTACATTCTTTCTAAGTAAGTCAGCAGAGAGCACGGGTGAGGAGTTTAAAGCTGCTGTAGTTTTAAAAGGAATATTAACAAAAAAGTTTTCAAATTCCTGAGCAACCTCTACATCTGAATGTATGGGACCATGTGCAGTCGCTAAATTAATTTCAGTATTACGCTGTTTTTTTCTACCTGTTTCATTATTTATTATTTTCCAGGTAGTTTTTATTTTATCGTCTGCTGATTTAAATTTATTGCTTATATACAGCGCTTTAGCTATTTTGCATGCAGTTTTAAAAGTTTTTGAATAATTCGCAACATATTTATCAAAGCTTGCATTATACATATGTTGCTTTAGGCCATAAAGTTCATATAGCTTTTCCCTGCTTTTACGAATGCCTGGAGTCGCCCAATCGCTAAATACGAACTTGGTGTAGATACTTTTCGCTTTCAGTGGAAAAATCTTATTAAATTGCGTGTTTAGTACTTTAGAAAATTCGGCATAGAACTCATTTGGGTCCCCTATATTATTAAAATTTTGAACACATAACTTACTATTAACGGTATTATTAAATTTTTCTAAATTTTTACAAGTAATTTGTCTAAATTTTATTTGTATTTTTTGTAAAGGTATGTAGGTACTAAACGTTATTGTTTGTCCACTGTGATCAGATGCTAACTTATTTACAATTTCTTTATCAAAGTAATCACAATTACAAAAAACGTTATCTATACAAGTCGCAGAAGAACCTGTCACTCTGGTTGGTTCCATAAAAACATTTTCCAGATTAAATGATTTAAAAAGACCCAACAACCTGATACTGTTAGTGTTATTCTCTAATAAATTAATGTTAAAATCGCCACACACGACAATTGATTTGCTACTAGTACTAACTTTTTTTAACACATCTTCCATTACAGAGTCAAACACAGATAGATTCTGGTAACTTGGAGGTCTGTAGACGCACACTACAATATGCTTATCAAGCTCAACACAAGACAATTCAATGGTGTGTTCAACCGACAATTTAACAATGTCTTTTCTTTCTTTAGATTTAATAGAGTTTTTAATAAGTATTAATGATCCGCCATGTATCATTTGTTGTCTGCTGAAATGGCTAACTACACAATAATTTTCATAATTAACGGACTTTACTTCATGATCTTTTAACCAATGTTCAGTTAGACAAATAATATCAAACTTGGTTTTTTCTAAAAATAATTCAATTTCTAATAATTTGGAAGAGCAACCCTGAATGTTCTGATTTAATAATTTTAAAGAGTGTTGCTCTCCTCTCAGCTTTGTACCACTAAATGGATTGCCAGAAGATACCTTTTTACTATGTTCTAATAATAACTGATTATTTACAGGGGTAACTTCTGTTGTCTTATGGACTAGTTTAAATCTATGTTGCTAGTTAAACTAGGCAACACAGGCTCATCAATTAATATAAAATTTGATAGATTTCCTATCAATTTATTTAAAGAATATGCTATCAACATAGCTACCTTACGTCCACGTTTTATTATATCATTTTATATAACTGCAGATAGCAACGCCATCCCGTATCACGCAATGATCAACTCCCATGCCAAGCTGGTTCTCATCTTTGACACAAGATGTCGCCTCTATACAAAAATAATCGTTACACACTGCTCTCAAAAAGGTGAAGGGAAACATCGTGATCAAACCGGCATGTCCTAGACCAAAAATTCGAAGACATTTTAAATCCACCAACCCGCACTGGGTCCGCGTGGTGGATTACGGCCCATTCCCTCTAACAGAGAGGAGGCCTGTATCTCAGCAGTGGGAACATGAAAATGCTGATGATGATGATAAAGTAGGTAACTGCATACATTTTATTTAAACGCGAAGTAATCTATTAGTAGTGTTCGTAACCTAAACTATGTAAATGTTAGTGCTTGTGAAGTAACTTCGTTCTCTAGGTGTCGCTCGCAGCAACTGTATCGGGTTTAGGCGCAACTTTGAAACTATTGTTAATACTGTATACCTATGTGATTTGTTAGAAATTTGTTGAAAGGATTCTATATTAATTTAGTTTAGGATGATGTAGTTGTGGTTTAAAACCAAAAGAGGTAGCTATAATTGCATATTTGGTTCAAGTCCCACCTACATATTTATTGATGATGATATGATGATGTGAACATCTACGTACCTACGTCATTGTAGACTTGTCTACCTACCACTATAATAACAATATTGTAAGGTAAACCTTGAACTTAATTGTGCTGTGAAGATTTCATAGTATTTTTTTAACAAGTTTTTACAGTTTCATAGTACCAAAATGTGTTACAAAACAAATTTGAAAAATCGACTGTTTTGCTGCAGAAAGGAGATGTTCCAGAAATGTATGGAGCCAGCTCTATGTACACTTTATGTGAAAATTGCTGTATAATATAGTAACTGTTTTTATTGTTAATTGTCTTTAATTTCACTTCGTTTCAACGTTAACTCAAATTAACTTTGTCAAGTAGAGCAACACAATTTACCATTAAATATGGTGGGTCTGATCAGCAGTATGCGAAAAATGACATTTTGAGAATGACTAGCGAAGAATTACATTTTGACAATGACAGTATGCGCAGAATGTCATTTTGACAGTGACATTTGTTTGCGTCAATAAAAACAACACTAATTCAATTGCACTAGAGAAGCTATCAATTAATGTCCGTAGTAGTAAAACAATCACTAAAAACTCCGAAACATATCCAATTCAAAGTCAAAGCAAAGAAAGACTCAAAGAAGTCACTTCTTTAAACTGTCAAAGTCGTCAGACGTCAGGTCAGACACAACAGTCATGGCTGCCCTAAACATAGGGTTATCTTATAAAAAAAATATAAATGATCATTTTTGTTACTCCTGTACCCTTCTCCAAATAAATTTGTTAGTATTTTTATGGAATTCCCCTATTTTTTTCCTATTTATCTATGTAGTGTACATAGTGATGGCCCAAATCAAACATCTCCTTTTAAAACACGCCATCTATTGGAATAAATTTTAAATTATCCGTTCAAACAATCTTTAAAATGTGAATTAAGAGCCCAATATTTGATAATTTTGTATAATGTGTGTAATTCTTAGGAGAGTTGGTTAAAAAATAACATAAAAATTTTATGATAAATTCTAGGAAATGTTTTCTTTACACACAATTCAATAACGAATCGATGCATATCGTGCCATCTAGTGACATTTATTTAAACCAAATTTTCTTTGTTAGCGCTGGGCATGATAGAGGTATACCCGTAGTCTTAGCGTATGTATGGTTACTTATATACATAGAAATAAACAATTGTTCAGTTGCCAGGACGACTTATATACCTAACTCTATCATTAGATGTCATATCTGAAACACTGTGATAGATTATATAGCTTTCGTGTCTTGTTTATCTCTAGCTCTTACTAACCAAACCAATGTCGAGGCCTTAAATCGGACACGTCGCTGCCATACATGGCACGGCGCCAAACTTGTGTACCGTCAGTTGGCATCATGTTTATATTTTTCCTTAATCATAAGTTGTAAACTTTTGAGAACTTTATAAAATCAAATTATTGTTAACAGCAGTTTTGAACCATCCTCAAACAAAAATCAAAACACACTCGTTTATAAAGGTGATCAAAGTCTGGATTAAAAACTGTTAGAATAGCCACTTTGTGGCATAACATCCCGAGGAGTTCGTGTTGTGATTCGGCAACTATTCTTAATTAAATTAAAAACTAAGGACAACAGAACGCAGAAGTTGACGGTGAGACGGTCAAACTCGGCTGGCTACTACAAATTTTACCGTGCACTTTACAAATAACAAGGAAAATTAAAGAAACAAAAAGCCGTTGACATATTTTATTTCACGCTAAATAGTTTTGTAGTAGTAGATACGATTCGATCGACAATCTATTTAACACGTAATAATGACACGATATCTTGCGAAGGCAGCCCGATTCAAACAGTAAAACGCCTATAACTTTTGAACGGCTGAACCGATTTTCATCAAACATATCTTAGAACACCCTCGACAAAGTCACCTTTTAAATCTGTTCATCCGTTTTGGAGCTATGATGCTACAGATGGATACACAAACACACATTTCCACGCTTTTTTTCCTTTGGTGGTTAAAAAGATGAACAGTGGGATGTTGCATAGTAACTCTTCTTAATCGCTCGCTCACTGCTGAGAATCCTGACCTTTTCATACTGTCAACGATTTTTCTCCATCTGTTACGAAAAGAAACTTGGTGGAGTGACGCTGATGGGTGTCTCCAAATGTTCCGATATTTGATTTGACCACTGGGTTTTCCAGCCACCATAAGACGTTCCATGTGGTTGGCACCTCTGCAGGTATTGTGGCCGAAGTATCTCACTACGTGTTGCAAGAAGGTTGAGGACAGTTAAAAGAGAGTAACCGCGGCCCTGGCTCAAGCAACTGAAGGAACACGGGTGGGTTTCAGTCAGTAAAATACTGACACGTATGGGCGCTTCACCCAGAGCGGGAGAACTCATTGGATGATTTCCCACCCCAAAAAAAAAAAAACAAAAACAAATACAAAGTTAAAAAAACAGAGGGTAAATATTCGCGAGCTGGCTGACTGAAACTATAAATATCTTCCGACTGCTCAGCATGTGTTTTTCTTGTTTACATCTTTGTAGTCGGGTTTTTTTAATATGATTAACTTTTTTTATTTACAAGTTTTTAGTAAAAAAAAAAAAACGAATTTCTTTTACATATGTAAGTGGTATATATGTTTGTAATCATCTCTAAAAGCCCTTCATTTTGATATCCCACTCGATGTTAGTATGGCGCCTAAAACCCGCCATGTTTGTTTGTTTTTAACCGCACATATCTAAGAACACTCGGGTGGTCAACACCTATCTGAAGATGTCTTAATTATAAAAATGCGTCAAGTGGTTTGAAATAAATGAGGTAATAAAGAAAATTACACACATACAAACAAGATTCCCTTTCCATGCAGCCCGGTAAAAATTATGATTGAGGAAAGTTATTAAACTTTCTCTAGGATCGAGACATTTGTGCATGGTAAAATTTAAGTTTAGTATTTCCAATCAAAAACACTACAAAGAGAAAAATAACTTCAATTTCGGAAGTCGGTGTTCCTGTTTTCGTTTCTGGTTTTTTTGACACCGACTTCCGAAATTGAAGTTATTTTTCACTTTGTAGTGTTTTTGTTTGGAAGTCGGTTGTAATTTTTGTAAAAAAGTTTTTTTATTTTTCACTTTTTAGTTGTGGTATTTCATTATGGACCAGTTCTAAAGGCTAGGTGAACTGTTCACACCTGCGTACCCCTTTAGAGCGTACCAGTGTGATGTTATGTTATGAAATGTTGTAAACAATAAACAGACATGCGATTGCAGCTATCCCGAGTGATTTTCCGTCATTTATTGAAGAGTTCTGATGTATATCTCTGAAGTTCTTAATCAGATCTTGACGAAAATTAAAGCCAGCGTTCAAATAAAACCAGAATCTTCAAAATCAATTCACCCAATAAAAAGTTCTGAGGTAACACACATAAAAAAAACAGTCGAATTGATAACCTCCTCCTTTTGCGAAGTCGGTTAAAAATCACCATCATCAGCCTATTAATGTAATGTGTGTGTGTGTATGTTGCATTATAGAAAACTAAAGCAGATACCGAAACAAATACTTGAAACTAATACCTAATTTCTCGTTATATCTGTATGCAAACCATTTCGTAAAGTGTGTTGGCATGTTTATTTACTGAAGAGGACCAAAAACCCGTAATGGTGGGAACCACTTTAAAGTTCCCAACAATCAGATTATCAGCTTTGCGTCGCTACTTGCTAATGATTTGGTCCCATTCGACTCTTACATTGAACGATAAAAGGTGCCGAACAGTATCCAAGCCGACTTTGTTTACAAAGCTTAATGGGGGACCTGGAAATAAATGTTGATTGCGTTAAAATTAACATGGGTTAAATTTGTTCGGAATATCTAAATATCTTAGGCAGCATGAGGCATAAGGTCCTGGATTCGATTCCAGCGTCAGGCAAAGTATTTATTTATTTATTAAAACTTCATACAACATAAAGGTAGGTACATAGGTGGACTTAATGCCAGAGGAATTCTCTATCAGTCAAACAAGGGTGGTGGAGAGATAACATGGCAGGTGCATAAAAAATATTAAAGTAAAATGGGTTCAATAGTAGATATATAAAGCTCAAATAAACATAAATATCATCATCATCAGCCTTATAATGTTCCCACTGCTGGGACACAGGCATCCTCTCTGTGAGAGAAGTAGCCATACGCAGGCGTTCCCCTCTGTCAAGGTACAAGTCCACGCGGTCCTATGCGTACAATAAAACTAGTTGCAGCCGCACTGCTCAGTAGACTAAAATATAGTTGCGCGACCGAATAGACGTCCTAAAAAATGCCGAATTGTTCTGTTTTTTGCTGCAAAAAGAGATCTGCCACGTAAAATTTACAAAAAGATTGCGTTACCTTTCATATGTAAGTAATTTTTAATCAAGTTATTACTATTTACTTCTATAAAACTAAAAAAATACAATAATAACGGTCGGTGACGTTTCGGATTTGATTTCGTCTTTATTGATGAACCTTGAATCAAATTATGATTAAGGTTCGACAAAATGACGTCAAAGGTATGAGTGTGATTGATTATTTACACTATGATGAATGCTGTGTGTAAATAGTTACCATAGATAGGTACTCGTGACTGGAGTTATGGGTAGACAGATGTTCAAAAGCCAGACAAGCTTATTTTAGGATATCCTAAAATAAGATTTTAGAAGATAGACAAACCAGGCAGATGAAATGACGAGGCCAATAAACTGAAAAGCGGGGATATTGATTCGGTTTTAATCCACCATGTCTTATTGGCTATTAAAACATAAAGGCATATTTATTAAAATGCAAATTATTTCGCAATAAACATTATAATTAAAGCAAACGAGATGAAGATAAATGAGAGGCTGATTGCGAGCTACCAAGCGATTTTGGTACAAAAGCCTTTTTAAATCCCTCTAGTGCCGTGCCGCCCTCGTAATCCTCCCAGCGAAGGATTCCGCAGATTGGCCGCATAACTTTTTCAAAACAAATTTACATATTTCCCGGGAAGCTGTGATTGATCGTGTCAACGTACCTCAGGGTTGAGTATCTCCAGATGTAATATTGTGAGGTTATGTGTAATGGGTTGTTTGCATAACGCGTGATGCAAAGAAAAATGGCTTTGAGCAGAATAGAATAGAATATAATACTCTTTATTATGTACACCATATGAGTTGAAGAAAGTATAAATGAAGAAAACATTACACTGGGTGACACAATGGGCGGCCTTATCGCTAAAAGCGATCTTTTCAAGACAACCTTTGGATGGATTTAAAAATGTAAGGAAAGACAGTACTGTAGGTAGTCTTTGGTGTACTACTTATTATAAAATAAATACATATCTAAATATATTATATAGACAAATATATACAGTAACAAGAGTGGAAAAAAATATAGTAAACGAGAAAAAACTATTAAAGAGAGAGGTAGTGATTCTTCACCATAGTTTTAAAAATGGGCAGAGATTGAGCACGCCTTATTGACACGGGCAAAGCATTCCACAACCGCACCGCTTGAACCGTAAAAGATTTTGCAGTACCTTTATGTCGAAAATGCAGTCTCAGATTTATTGTATATTCATATATATGCCTATTCATAGTTATTGTATTCATTGCTATTGTATTTTTTTTTTTATAAATCAATTCTCACACACTGTTCCGTTGTTGTTGAATTAGGTATTTTACCTATGTTTGCAATATTTGTAAGTATGTGAGAACCATGTTCCTACTTATCAAATTAATTAATTTTCCTGTTAATACTTTATACCTGTACGTAGTATAGTGTGTAGAGCTATTCTGGGTGCATCGTCCTCACATATATTAATGTATGTACTTATGTAAATATTGTAAAACACCTATTTTTTTTAAAAAGAGTAAGTATGGAGTTTCTTGTGCGTTCTTCTCCATAACAATCTACTTGCCGAATGCACGGTAGAATCATTTTTTATTATTTGTAAATTTTAATTTTAATTTATTTGACGTTCAAAAGTGCCGTTTATTGGCCTAGTTGAATAAATATATTTGACTTTGACTTTGATTGCTTAGGGCCTAGCGAGTGACCTGGGGAGTAGCGAAGTAAAAATAACCTTTATAACTGACCGCACTGCGTGCTTGTCGCTGTCGCAAGTCAACTAGCGTGTATCGTGTAGTTTTCGAGCTGTTGTCTACCGCAGCGAGGAACTGTTCCTTCTTTCGATGAAGGAATAACCCCTATGCATGTCCCTAATAAGCATAGATCATCTCTAGATTTAACTACGAAATCTGCCTGGTCTTAATTCAAATTCATGCTTCAGTAGTCTCCTACAATATGGGACGTAGAAGCTGTGGCTGTATATCATGAAACATAATATTTATCTTATTCGTTACTACTGATTCAAGAAACTAATCAGGTCAAAGATTCGGGGCACAATTACATATTCGACTCGTGTAGTAGAACAATTTAAAATGTAGATTTGATTCGGAATTTTGACTTGCCCGGTCCTTTGTGATCTTGTACGGGATTCCGTTTGAATTGATTAAAAGGGCATTTAATCTTCCGTTCAAGTGTGCCAATATTCTGGCTTTGACTGATTTTGGATTGCATGAAAATATTCGGAGGCTTTTTGGTCAGTGACTATTTCAATTGTAAATGTATTTACGTTTCCTCTGTTGATCTGCCTAGCCCTTTACTAACGGTGGAGTGATTGCCTGTCTTACCTCCACAACCCACTAACAAGGTAACACGATACTCTTTGGTAAGACAGGTATTAGATTTTCTTGCTTTTGGCATATTCTCTGTCTAAATAGCTACACGAAAGAAATTTTGAGACTCATATCTCTTTCACAGGGAATATGCGTGTAATTTTTTTATTTGCTTATTGAAATACTTATAACACGCAACAAACAAACAACAAACACACAAAAATAATGTTCTTTTTAATATATAGTTTTATATATCAGAGACGAAGTTACAAAGCGTCAAAGTTGAGAACTAGAAAGAGAAGAACGACATGCCACAAGACGTCAGATGGCACGATGACGCCCATGATCACAGCTGCCATGGAAACGGCGTTTTCGTAGCGAGGGACAGATATATTTCTTTAAATTGTTTAATACTTTAATTAAGGATCACCAACGAGTGTTACAAAACCATAAAACTTACACAAAATACAAAAATTGGTACACATCATCGTTATCCTGTAATGCACACTCAATTATACGTAACCACATCTTTTACATAGCCGAGCATACACAGCTTAATATAATTGATAATAATATGAAAATTATAAAATAAAAATTAATTGACATGCGATACGAATACGAAATACATAAAAAATAAAAACATTAAAAATTTTGTAATACCTGAATGTCAAACAATAAAGAGAATAACAGTAATGTCAATAATTAAAATTAGTTTAAATCAAACATGTCAACATTTACATAAAATTATAATGAAATTCAAATAAAATTGGAATAAACAAACTGAGATTATACATAAAATGTCGTAAATAAAATAAAATGAACATTAAATTAATAATATTAATATAATATAATTATATGTCTTTCGGTTTTCGATCAATTTTGATTCTGTTTTCACTATTAGTATTCTGTTTTAGTCTTTTTACTGTCAAACAACAATGGCGTACTTACACCATACAGGCTGTAACGGAAACGTGCGATCATATTTTTTAAATACTGCTTTTTCCATGTTTATGAACAACTTTTTCCATGTTCATGAACAACTTTTTCCAAGAAAGTCATAGGCAAGTCCCAAAAACAAATGAATTTTACATTTAAAGTTGTCGTCACGTGACCAAAATTTGAATGGGCGATACATTTAAACCACAGATATAAATCTAACTAGATGACGCGATTGTATGTACTTCGCTTGCCAAAAAAAAAACCGGCCAAGTGCGAGTCGGACTCGCGCACGAAGGGTTCCGTACCATTTTAGCAAAAAACGGCAAAAAAATCACGTTTGTTGTATGGGAGCCCCATTTAAATATTTATTTTATTTGGTTTTTAGTATTTGTTGTTATAGCGGCAACAGAAATCCATCATCTTTGAAAATTTCAAGTGTCTAGCTATCACGGTTCATGAGATACAGCCTGGTGACAGACAGACAGACAGACAGACGGACCGCGGAGTCTTAGTAATAGGGTCCCGTTTTTACCCTTTGGGTACGGAACCCTAAAAACGGAGTAAAGTTACGATCAATGATCGTAATCTGAGCTTTTCATTTAGCATTATTGGCACCGGAAATCCACCGAAATCTAGAAAAAAAAAAATGCTGTTAAGAATGATTGTTGGCCGAGGCATGGAAATGTTTTTTTTCATTGGTAAGTAAATTTGTTTTTAAATTGTTTGTGAAAAGTGGCACGCTTGGTTTTCTCACAGATGGAGGGACTTGCGTTATCTAGTTAGATTTATGTCTGTGATCGTACCATTCCGTTACACTCTGTAAAATGCCTCGGCGGCCATTGCTAAAGATGGTATTTATTGCCTCGACTTTTCATGCAGGTACTCGTACTATAACTATTTATTTTTTATTTATTATAGGCTCGCGCTAGACCACTATCTTTTTTTTAATATATTATCGATAGGCTCGCGTTTGACCACTACCTCGCCTGATGGTAAGCGATGATGTGGCCTACGGTGAAGCACGCTTGCCTAGAAGTAACCTATTCACTCTTGACTTAAAGACCTCAAGGTTGTAGCTATCAGGGAACAAAGACTCCGGAAGGGAATTCCACTCCTTAGCTGTTCGCACAATGAAAGTATTAGCAAAACGCTTAGTGCGTATGGGTGGGATGTCCACCATGTACCGATGTCGCATGGCCGTACGTCTTGTAGTCCGATGATGGAAAGGGCTAGGCGGAATCAAATGGTGCAGTTTCGTCGCACACTCCCCGAATTGTAACCGATAAAAAACAAACCGACAGGCTGGCAACTCGGCGTCGATGTTCGAGGCTCTGGAGCTTTGACGCGACCAGTGCATCGTTGCCAATAAGCCTCTTAGACCGTCTGTCAATTGACTCAAGTGCATCAAGCTGGTATTTGGCAGATCCGACCCAGAGGTGAGAGCAGACCTGATTGTAACGCTGTCAGTGAGATTATTTGTGAAATTGACAGGCTATGACAATTCTTACACTTGTGTGCTCAGCGCTCATAGCGTGGACACGAATATAAATTAGTAATGATGTCAAATCCGTCCTCTGTGGTATACAGAACCTCAATACGGAAATTGCCATTCCGTCTCAGGTTGCCATTACGCATTACAATGGTCTGCACTTGGCCTACATATTTAATCTGTGGTTGAGCGGTGTATGAGGGATCGCGCGTGTTTTGTTTACCTGCTGCTCCGTTCAGGGTCAATGTAGTGAATGCTTCACTTAAATTTCAGGCGCGTTATAGTGAGAACCATGTTTTACTCGCAGATTTTTTTTTCAGGTAAGAGAGCGTTTTGTTTTGTTTTTGTTCGCGCAAATTGTAGGTGCGTTTATTGTTTAGTTACCCACATTTCTCTTAATATTTTATCTACCCGTTCTTGTCAATTTTCGCTGCTTTAAACAGTCCACGTTCGGCCCTCGTCGAGGATAGCCTCACCGCTCGTGATAGTCAACCGCCTGGCTATTTACCCTGGATTCCTCACCCGCTGTGAGATCCCACCGCTGTATCACCGCTTTATAAAACCGCATCGTCTGCGATCGACTATCGTCGCCTTCGGATTCGTGGTGATCACCTCTGATCATCACCATGAGCCAGCATCATGTGGCTCACCGTTCTACCGCACCGCATACAGTCCACTCTCGCGTCAGCAAATTGTGCCAGAACCCAGGGAACTTCAAATCAAGACGTCCAGTGGAACAGAGAAGGAGTGCTGCCAGGATTAACCAGAACGAGCACGAGGAAACCCGACTCTGAGGTAGTCGTAGCTTTGTTTAATGCAGCATCTCTCTCAGCATACTGACCCGTCCATTTTCCCTAGGTCTAGGCTATCTACTTCTTGAACCTAGCGCACCGCACGTGCCTTGGCGTGCTCAGTGCTATTACTGCGCTGCCGCGCCGACACAGTTTTGTTTTCTTGGGTTTTAGGGATAGTGTAAGAAATCTGCAAAACCGGAATTATGAGCTGGGTAAATTTCATTTCGGATAAAATTTCCATTATGGGCCGTTGATTTTTGCCGCGGGGATGGTAGGGGGTGGAGGAGGGGAGGTTTGGCTACCTCCCTGTACCATCCCCACCACTCGGAGCCCTATGGTTATGGAGATATCCATGGTTAAAGTTCTCAGGTTAGTGTAATTTTTTTTTAAATTAAGGGGCAGGGAGGGAGGGAAGGAAAGGGTGTAGGAGGGCTACCCCTCTGTACCATCCCCACCCCACGGAAACCCGTGGTTATAGAGATATTAGATATATTTTATACTTAAATATAATTAGTGAAATATAAAAAAAAGTGAATTAGTCCAAGAGCGAGCGAAGCGAGCTCGGGAGCTTAGGGCACCCTGACACGGATAGGTTAGGTTCGACCATGACCACAAGAAGAAAATCATGCCGTGCAGTCGGAGAATACATACCTAATCGTATACAGAATACATACCATATGTATCCTTCGACTGCAAAGCGTGATTTTATTCCTGTTTACGTCTTTTTAGTTCACTGCTTAAGTAGTCGGGTTATTTGATTTTACCTTCTTTTTTGCATTTTTTTAGCTAACTTTTTTTTACGAATTACTTAACACATTTAAGTAATTTTTGTAATCACCTCTTAAAACCCTATATCCCACACAATGGGAATGGGTAAAAACAAAATTTGGGCCCCCACGATATGGCGCCCAAAATCCGCCATTCTGTTTTTTTTTCAAACGCCACTCTAAGGACACTTGGGTTTTTAAAACGAATATAAACAACAATAAACAAACAAAGAATAAACCATATTACCGACGACAAATCCATCCAGCCGTTTAGAAGATACGAGTTAATAAAGAAATTTACAAACACACTTAAAAGATACGCGCGAAAATCATAACCGTTCCTTGGCAGTTAGGTAAAAAGCGTTCCAGTTTTTACGATTTTCTTATGGATAACTAATATCTAAACGTAACCAGTACAGTACTACAGTTATATAAAATTACGATTATAACAACAAACAGAAATATTACTTCATGAATAACCTATTTCAGAAGCAATTACGTGAGATCTAGATACAAAACGGGGCTACACAACTGGATTTAGAGCTTCCAGTACACACTAGTGTGGAAATAGGGGCGATCCATCCCGACATTACATCCTGACCGACCCACAGGGATTGAATGCTCAAAGCCAGCCCAGCACAGATAAATTGAAAAAAAAAGGAAAGGCGTAGCTTTTCAAACAAAGTTAATTTTCTATTTAAGTCGTTAGCTTTTTTTAGGGTTCCGTACCCAAGGGGTAAAAACGGGACCCTATTCCTAAGACTCCGCGGTCCGTCTGGCTGTCTGTCTGTCACCAAGCTGTATCTCATGAAACGTGATGGCTAGACAGTGAAATTTTCACAGATGATGTATTTCTATTGCCGCTATAACAACAAATACTAAAAACAGAATAAAATAAATATTAAATTCCCATACAAAAAACGTGTTTTTTAAAGTCTTTTTGCGATAATGGTACGGAACACTTCGTGCGCGAGTCCGTCTCGCACTTGGCTTGTTTTTAGGGTTCCGTACCCAACGGGTAAAAACGGGATCTTATTACTGAGACTCCGCGGTCCGTCTGTCTGTCTGTCTGTCTGTCTGTCACCAAGCTGTATCTCATGAACCGTGATAGCTAGACAGTTGAAATTTTCACAGGTGATGTATATCTGTTGCCGCTACAACAACAAATACTAAAAACCAAATAAAATAAATATTTAAGGGGGGCTCCCATACAAGAAACTTTTTTTTTGCCGTTTTTTTTACGAAAATGGTACGGAACCCTTCGTGCGCGAGTCCGACTCGCACTTGGCCGGTTTTTTTTTCTGTTGAATCTTTTTAATTTAGATATAAGGTGAGTCGGTAAGAATATTTATGTAAATATTGTAGCCACGTTATTAAAATAAATGAGTTATTAAAATATAAACTTAGAAAAAGGATATTGAGAATTAAAATACTAAGGGCTGGCTTCACACGACGTTGGTTGCTTGTGTACGACAGCTATGCAGGCAACCGACGGTCAGGAGCTGTTCAAGGAATTCTTCTTCGTGGAATGCTCGAGGTAGGCAGGTGGTGAGCAGGCACCGTGAGCAGGCACCACGACGGACAAGCAGGCAAAATGGGCAGGTAGCCAGATAAGCCAGTTGTCAAGTAGAACAGGAAGGCAAACAGCAAGGTATCAGTTTGAGCTAGGCTGTGGCGTCTCAGGTAGACGGTCAAGTAGGTGGGTTCAGAATCTGTGCGTGCTGCTGGCGGGCGCGCTGTGGCCGTGCGCGTCGCTATAGAATTGTCTGATGCAGCTCTTGTACCACATACTGGACTGGTACTTCGATTTTATTTAGCAGCCAAAGGACACTTAGTCCAAATGCTATTTATTAATAGTTTTTCTAGAGATTTTAACCACATTAACATACTGAATATTAGAGTTTAGAAAGTTTGCAGATTAGAAAATACTCTTGGTAATACTAAGTAAGAAACAGCCTTTCAGCTTTCAGTCCAGAATAAAACCAAAAACCTTAAGCTGACACCCGTTTTTCCTCGTTCTGTCAAATTTCAAATTCATATCTCAATTAAGAAATCAAAACCAGAACGAATAAAAAACGGTTTACAGAGGCGCAGGCTGCCGCTGCCCGCTTATTATAATGTACAACAAGCTTAAAGAAGGTCTAGTCCATGGTATGTTATGTCTATGGCTTAAGAAAATAAAATTGGACATACAGATGTCAAATCAGGTGAAAATGTCAGAGCATAAAATATTCCAAGATTTTGCAAATTAGCAATATAAATTAAGTTGTGGATATTAAAAAAATCGGAAATAACTAAAAATATGCTTTTCAGATGTTAACAGTATCAATATAATATCAGTATCATGAGTCACATGAGTTGATACAATCAGAATACCACATTATTCTGATTTACAGATCGAAATCTTTTAGTATATTTACATTTTATTACACTATACAAACCACAATATGTATTCCACCAAAAACATTTTCATATAAAATGTTACCAAAATGAGACCATACATGGCTTAAACTATCAAAAAGTTATCAGATCTCATGTAGATCAAAGTTTCTAACTCTACACTCCCTAACTCTAACCTTAGTCAAAATAAGTGGCTTGGCCGTTTCGCTACCGTCATATGCCTCGTCGCCATATTTCGTTACAACAAAAACTATTGTATAACTGAAAAGTAATGAACAGTGAAAGACGCGATGTGGATTTCCGTCTATGTGATTGGTCAATTTTTCATAGACTTTGCCTAGCCGAATTCATTACGCAATAAAGCTGCAGGTGTTGTGTAGTAAGACCCTATTCAAATAAATATACAGGGTTTTACTACCTACCAAATAAGCTTGAGAACTTTACAAACGGACCGACTGAATAAATGACAATTAGTCCTAAGACACGACACTTGCATTAACGCTTAAGAATAATTAAACATTCGACTCCCCAACTGTAGATTTTGCTCACGTCTCACCGGAAGAAATTTCTAGCCGACTAAATAAAAAAACGTATTTACGTATGTTCCTCCGTAGCGCCTCAACTATTCATCCGATTTTGATGAATAAGTTATCAATCGATTCGTTATTACGGCCTGGGTAACATAGGCTAAAAAAACGCCGTAGTCTGCTTACAGTTTCAATTATACTTTTTGCTTGTTATTTAAAAACATCGTGGACTATCATTTAGCATATGTAAAGCCTACAGCGAAACATAACTTTCGTCTTTTGCAAAAGTTATAGGTAAGGTAATCATACAATACAACTTTATCAGTTAAACAAAAACTCATAACAAGGAAATATAAAGCCAATAACGCAACGCAATTAAGCAAACACAATGTATGGAATATAGACGAGTATTTAACACACAGAACTCTGCTTACCCCGAACAACATAACACGCTAACATTGTTTGTGCAGAGTTCACGCGTTCCGTTATGCTAATATCTTTAGCTATCCGTTCTCAGTATCCCAAAACAGAATTTGCATACTTCCAAGATGTGTTTACGCTTATAATAAGTTTTTAATATTCGTTTATGTTTGCATTCGTTGTTGTAAGTTTCTTACCAAAAATTGTATGTTATAAGAAACAGTTTTTTTTAGAACGGAAATTCTTGGTGCGAGTCTTAATTGCATGAGAAATGAGAGTCTTTTTTTCTTTTTAAAAAACTTTGCCCCACACTAGGAATTTCTTCACGCCAACCGTGCGCCCGAAGTGCCCGAGTGAAGGACGCCACGCGGTGCCGCTTCGGCGAATCCGCAACTGAGACGGGCCGCGATGTCGTATGGGAGGCATCGCGGCTGTGGGTTGGAAGCCGCGGCCTGGACGGGGTCACCACCATCTGATAGCGAACGCGGTGGAGCCGCAGGTGAGGAGGAGGGGCGGTATAGCGTTGGCCGCTCTCCCTATCCCCTGCGGCCGAAAAGTGTTAGGTGGCGGGGCTACTGACCTGACCCGTCACAAGGGATCCAAGGGTGCCATACAAGGGGTGGTCTGGTGCCCATGTGCTGGTTTGGTCCCTGGGGTAGTCATGGGTTGCAATGTGTTCTGGTGCGCTTGTAATAAAGGGTACTCCCCAGAGGAGGGTCCGTCGACCGAACAGCCACGGAGGTTTCATGTACGATTGCTACCGCGTGCCCGTGTTGCCGTTATAAGCCGCACAGGAGGACACCGTGGAGTTTTAGTGGGTTGGAGTCCCACATAACTGCGCTATCTCCTCGTGGTAGCGCAGTATGCATGAGCATGTCACCAAGCAAAAAAAAGAAGGGCTTAAGTCACTGCGTTATTATTCAACCATCATCATCATATCTTAACTGTCCATTCATCCGAATCGGATTAAAACAATGGTAATTTCTATTGTGTCTGCTTATTGACACTTGAAGGTTTATTTAGCATATTTCTTGATTTATTTATGTTGTTTTATTTCAGTTAGGGACTTTTATGAAATTCAGGTGGTATACGTATATTTTATTTAAATAAATGTCCTTGTCTGTCATTCTAAAGACGTTCTCGTCTCTTCACGTATTTGCTGCATCTAACTCCAAGTTCCATATTAAACTAGACCGTAGTTTTTCTTGTGTAGAAAATTCTTCGTAATTTTCATTCTTTGTGTTGCCGCTTAAAAGCGCCTTTGTGTAGGTTATTATACATTTTTCGAACAGCACTATTGACGTGAACTCAGACTAGAAATATTATCCTTCGCCTACATTAGTATTACCTTCTATTTTGTTGCGATGTTACTGTAATGAAAAGGAAATGAAAAAATGAAATGAAATGAATGAAATGAAGTGATGAAAATGATGAAATGTAAAGGATGGATGAGAATGACTCTTGGCGCTGGTTATAACAAAAGCGAAGCATCCAATGGTTGCGTGGTGAGAGTCTCCTGATGAAAGGTCATGAAGGAGAGTCAATGTCTTACCACTACTACGAGGCTGTTGATATTGAAGCATAATCCTGATGATATTGAATTCGATGACCTCTTCTGGAAAAGGCTATCGTGGTTCGATCAACTTTAGGTTTCAAAGTAAGTAAGCTGGTGCTAAAATACTTGTTCTTTGCTCAACCCTCTTCCCTGTTTAGCGAGCATAAGTTCTACTGTTTGACTTCATCTAACCTGACCTCGTAAAAGTAAATTTTCCTAACCAATCTTATTGTCAGAACATTACAGAAAATCTCCAGAGATTTTCAGTAATTTTCACGAAATAATGGAGGAATAAGAACAAATGAAAAAACTCGGCAAATAAATCTTGTGGAGTGTTGCGAGCGTTTCCTTAGGATGTCGATTTATCAACTAAGAATAGGAGTTGCGAGTTAACGAGCCTTAACATACAAAAATTGAGATAAACGGTCTTACAGGGCCTTTAGTCGAATTAGTATTTAATTGGAAGAAAATCCAAACCTATTTTCACTGCAGATGAGCTATAATAATGTGACACTATAGCTTCTGCCAGCGGCTTCACCTGCGTGAATAGTATTATTTATTATTATTATGTGCTATTCCAGACTATAATCTAATTCTTTGCCAATTTTCATCCAGATCCGTTCAGCCGTTCTGGCGTGATTGAGTAACAAACATACATACATACATCCAAACTTTCGTGTTCATAATATAACTAGCTTATGCCAGCGGATTCGCTCGCGTGAATGTCGAAAATTATCCCAAGGGAACGTATTCTTGGGAAAAAAAGTATCCTATGTGTTAATCCAGACTATAATCTATCTCTGTGCCAAATTTCATCCAGATCAGTCCAGTCGTTTTAACGTGAAGAAGTAACAAAAACACACTTATAATATTAGTGAGATTAGTAAGATATATATAGTAGGAAAGTAAGATTTTGAACGTCTTTCAAAGTCCATTCTGGTACTAACTTAGTTAAGTAAGCTAATTTATCTTCACTGGTACCCTCTAGCTTTACTTTCCCTTATAAACCGTCACAGAGTGCTAGAAACTAATTCCCTAGACGAGAACTAAAATAACTTTGACTAAACTCTTTAAACCTAACCTTCTAACTAATTTACTTGTATTATGTTTAGGTAATAGGCAAAAAATAAGCTTATATTCCAAAATAATAATGCGACAAACACGAGCAACCGCAAAGTCGTACCTAATTGGACTTTGAAACCCGTATTCCCACAAAGATTTCGTGTTTCGGCACGTCTTTGTTTTGGGGGAATGAACAGAAAAGCCCCCAGTATGAGGTAACGGAGAAAAATTAAATTAGCCGAGACGCGAGGGCTCCGTATCAGTATGTTCACAATAGGGGAATATTCGCCATTTTTCTTTTAGTTACACATCCGTTTACTGGGGGTGCAAAACTTTTCGGTTCAAATTGCCAATTTTCGTTCATCAAGGGGACCGTAATTTTGGGAATCTGTAAGAATGGGAGCTAATCTTCTAATGAAAGATAAATCTTGCACTATTTACTTTAGAGGATTAAGGGGGAAAGAAAATATTCTCTGATAAGTGTCCATTTATCCAATGAGAAAAAACCGGTCAAGTGTGAGTCGACTCGTGCACCGATGGTCCCGGACAAAGTTGTAAGTAAAAGTGGCTGGCCGGCCGGTGGTTGGCCGGTTTTTAGTTTTTTTTTTTTTTTGTGTTGTAACAAAAAAAATACGTTTTTCGCAATGTTTCCTTTATCTATGCTATAAGACATTGCTTCGTACCAAATTTCAAGATTCTGAGTTCAGGGGAAGTGCCCTGTAGGTTTTGATTCCCTTGCGAGTGTCGAAAATTTGCGGCATAAACGGCTGTATCTTTTGATTGCGTTGGCTTAGAAGATTGATTTTTCACAACTTTAAGGGACAGTAGACTTGATTAATTAATATTCCTGAGAAAAAGGGTCTTGACAGACAGACGGACGGACAACAAAGTGATTCTATAAGGGTTCCGTTTTTTCCTTTCGAGGTACCGAACCCTAAAAGTGATTTTTAGTAAGTAATGAGTAGCTATAATAAACTACACTATAAAATTCTACATATTACACGATACTTTTTTGAATAGAAGTCGTGCAATCCTTGTAAAATTGATGTTTCTCACGTCAAAATGTTTAATGCAGGTAAAGCGATAATAATGTACCGCGTAGCATAAATCTTTTCACGCCACACGATGGTAAACCAAGCAAGTAATCCATGTTATATGCCTACAGTCTATGTAAAGCAAGGCTCAGTGTTCAAGCACATAGTAACGTCGGCTACCGCAAACTTTCATGTTAAAACCTCACTATTGAAGAGTTTTGTAGCGGAAGATTACAGATGAGTGTACTTCATCCCGCCCTAGTTACCTAATACCTATTGATATATTTTTAGACTGGTATGCTGAAGGAAAACTTTGTGAGGAAAGCTGGACTTAATAGTTTGAACGTCCTCGATGCGGAAGCCCTGAGTCTTTGCCCTGTATGTTATAGGTAGGTACATATTAGTACTCTAAAGTTACTTTTCAATACAGTTGTTCAACATGGCGTACTTTCAGAGGCTATAATTATGATTCGAAAATTAAATCTTTTCTGTTACGCGGTCGTGACTTTTGTTTACGAGCTCGATCATTACTTTTGCAGTTGAGTTTTAAATTTATGAGTCAATTTAAAAAAGTTTAGTAGCAAGGAGTTTTCATAGATAGAATAAAATGGAATAGATTTTATACAAGAAAAAAAAACCTTTTTACATAAAATACAACCGACTTCCAAATAAATACACTACAAAGTGAAAAATAAATTCAATTTCGGAAGTCGGTGTTCCTGTTTTCGTTTCTTCGTTTTTTGACACCGACTTCCGAAATTGAATTTATTTTTCACTTTGTAGTGTTTTTATTTGGAAGTCGGTTGTATTTTTTGTAAAAAGGTTTTTTTTATTTTTCACTTTTTAGTTGTGGTACATTATGGACCAGTTCTATAGGTTAGGTACCTATAATGCTCAAAGTGAAGCCAGAATTGATTATCCCAATAACATGGAACTTAAACGAAACCGGTGGATTGTGAGTATACTAGGGTTAACTGTTTACACTTGCGTACCCTCTTTAGAGCGTACTAGTGTGATCTTATGTTATGTAATGGTAAAAACAATAAACAGACATGCGATTGCAGCTATCCCGAGTGATTTGTAGTCATTTATTGAAGAGTTCTGATGTATATCTCCAAAATTCTTCATCAGATCTTGATGAAATTTAAATGGGACCACATGACAAGCACCAGCTTTCACATAAAAAAAGAATCATTGAAATCGGTTCACCCAGTAAAAAGTTCTGAGGTAACAAACATAAAAAAAAAAAAAAAAACAGTCGAATTGATAACCTCCTCTTTTTTGGAAAGTCGGTTAAAAAATGAATGATTCCGTACGTTTTAGCATTGAATTCTCAAAAGTCTTTCAAATGGTTTTTTAATATATTTAATTACCAGTTTTGATTTAATTATTTTCACATCAACATTTGTCAAAAATCGAATAGGCTGTATAGGCAGTTTTCGTTGTAAAAAAAAATGCCCAGTTGCAAAAACGCGCCATTTTCTGAAAATTTTATTTTCTTGTGAATAAACAAATCTAATTCTTTGATTTGGACTTGTTAATGACAGCTCGTTTGCAATAACCTACTTTCCACTCTTGTATAACAATGTAGCATAATGATAAAGTTTGTGTTTACTTCATTTCAGAGAGATCTGACGTCTGACTACGTCTGATGGAGTGAAGATACAATATCTGCGAAATAAAATGCAAGGAGAAAGATGAGTATTTTCAAGTTACTGTGCGCTAAGAGCAGTGCTTTTCTCCAAGAGGGTTTGTAGTGCACGAAGTATCTAAATGATTGTACCTACAGCTGTATGAGTTTTGTCAAATGGTTTTTTTTGTTTGCATTTCATTAAATACACACGCAAATTAGTGATTAAAAATAAACCATTTCATTCAAAACTCTATAAATACTTTTTTTTAAAGAACTTTTTAAAAATTATTTATAGACTAGTCTATTCTTCTGAAACTCTTTTAATAGTTTACTTGAAATAACTTCATCATCATCATTTTAATGTTCCCACTGCTGGGACACAGGCCTCCTCTCTGTTAGAGGGAATGAGCCGTAATCCACCACGCCACCACTTCGAGTTTTTGGTTCTAGGACATGCCCGTTTCCTGACGATTTTTTTGAAATAACTGCAAGTAAACAAATTATGTGAGCAGTGGTGGCTTAGTGGTATCGGCCGCGACTTACAAGTCGTGGTCGTGGGTTCGAGCACAGGCAGGCGCTTTACTTTGTGTAAATTATTACATCACCACTGCTCTCAAAACGGTGAAGGAAAACATCGTGAGGAAACCGGTATGTCCTTGAAAAAAAATTCGAAGACATGTGACACCTACCAACCCGCTCTGGGCCTGCGTGGTGGATTACGGCCCATTCCCTCTCACAGATAGGAGGCCTGTGTCCCAGCAGTGGGAACATTAATAGGCTGATGATGATGTGATGTGAAACCAATTATCAAGAATTTGCAGGATTTTGAAAGTTTAATTATTTTGTATGTAGACGTTACAAACGTAGGCAGATCTCTATGGAGAAGAAAGTGCAAGAAATTCCATGGACTATTTTAAATCTAGTTATTATAAAACCTGGAAATCTGCTAGATGCGAGAAGCACAGAACCGATCGATGTGGCGATGTCGCTTGCTTGTGGCTTAGGCCGAAATATGTCCAGCAGTGGACATCTTTCGGCTTAAATTATTAAAATTAAAAGATCCTGGTTACATACTTAAACATGCTTAAGTATCGATTGTAAAAGCAACAAGTAATACAAATTCCCTTTTTACGCTCATTTTAAATTTAACTACGACCTACAAAGTAAACACAAAGCATATTCTCGACTACATTCACGCAAAGTATCTTTCAAAGTTAAAAAACAAAACACAGTCGACGGACCTATTCTACATTTGCGTTGGGGAGCGAAAGAAGTCGGAAGGCGACGTCATTGAGATGGTATCGTGCGTCGGAAGAGCGGCCTGACTTATGTGGCCCCTAATGATCACTCCCAAGCAATTGATGAGCAATTGTGCAGTAGAGAAATGTCGAGTGATTTCAGAATTGCAACCTCATCAAAAGTAGTTGGGGAAGAAAATTGGCGTTATTGTGGCGATGAATGTTGATGAAATTTATGTAGCATAACTATTTTCCTAAATAAGTGCAGTTTTATCCTTATCTGATAAAAGAGGTTGCGAGCTGAATGCTTAGTGATAAATAAATACAGGAAGATTTTACATTAAAAACCGGCCAAGTGCGAGTCGGACTCGCGCACGAAGGGATCCGTACCGTTATCGCAAAAAACGGCAAAAAAGATTACGTTTGTTGTATGGGAGCCCCACTTAAATATTTATTTTATTCTGTTTTAGTTTTTTTTTTATTATTTTTTTTATCGTCAATAGGCTTGCGCTTGACCACTATCTCACCTGATGGTAAGCGATGATGTGATCGACGGTGAAGCACGCTTGCCTAGAAAAAACCTATTCACTCTTGACTTAAAGACCCCAAGATTGTAGCTATCGGGAAACACAGACTCCGGCAGGGAATTCCACTCCTTAGCTGTACGCATAATGAAAGTGTCCCCAAAACGTTTTGTGCGTATGGGTGGGATATCCACCATGTACCGATGACGCATTGCCGTACGTCTGGTAGTCCGATGATGGAACGGGCTGGGCGGAATCAGATCATGCAATTCCATCGAACACTCCCCGAAATGCAACCGATAAAAAACCGACAAGCTGGCAACTCGGTGACGATGTTCAAGGCTTTGGAGCTTTGACTTGACCAGTGCCTCATTGCCGATGAGTCTCTTGGCCCGCTTTTCGATCGATTCAAGTGCATCAAGCTGGTATTTGGCAGATCCGTCCCAGAGATGAGAACAGTACTCCATGCATGATCGAACTTGCGCTTGATACAAGTTGAGCAGCTGTTCCGGCGTGAAATACCGTCTCACCTTCGCAAGGATCCCCAACTTTTTGGCAGCCAGCTGAGCCTTTCCCTCAATGTATGGGCCAAAATTGAGAGTCGATGTCAACGAAACACCAAGAAGCTCAAGATGGTCCGTTATCGGCACGGTCACACCACGGAAAGAAGGAGCCGGGTGGAATTGGCTCCTTTTAGCGGAAAAAAGACACGCCTGGGTATTAGCAGCATTAAACCTGACCAGATTCGCATCGCCCCATTCGGAGACTGCCTGCAAGGACAGGTTCAAACGCTCCATCATGGCCTCACGGAGAGACCGGATCTGCGGCCCGGTAGCCCGTACGTTGGACAAGTATCTCTCAGCAACATTGCTGTCGTCAGCATACCCAAAGGTGCCGGGTTTTAGCAGATCATTAATGTGCAACAAGAACAATGTTGCTGAGAGTACTGACCCCTGAGGTGAATTATCTCTCAGGAAGTCTGCAATCCAATCGCACAGACCACCGGGCAAACCGAATGAAGGAAGCTTACCAATGAGGCTTTCGTGCCAGACCCTATCGAAAGCCTTCGAGATGTCGAGGGAGACGGTAAGCGCTTCCCCGTGTCTCTCGATGGCCTCACTCCATATGTGAATGGCATACGCTAGAAGATCCCCAGTAGACCGATTTCGGCGGAAGCCGTATTGACGGTCACTAAGTTACATTAGATTCTAGGTATGCCAGGAGCTTTTTGTTAAGTACACGCTCCATACTCTTACAGAGTATGGACGTTACAGAGATTGGTCTGAAGTTGGCCGGGTCAGCTCGACTGCCCTTCTTGGGCACATGCTGTACGTTGGCTTGCTTCCAAGCATTCGGCACTTTTCCAGTCTCATATGAAAGGCGGAATAGACGAGTCAAGATCGGAGACAGTTCAGGCGCACAGGTTCTAAGAACTATTGCTGGTATTCCGTCAGGGCCGCTAGCCTTGTTCACGTCGAGGTTGCGCAGCACCCTACGAACGTCCTTTTGATGGATGCGAATGTCCGACATACTCGTCTCGCATCCAACAGGAGAAGGAGGGGGCCGCGAATCACCAGGATTCAGACGCGAAGATTCCGCAAAAAGAGATGCAAATAAATTTGCCTTCTCCTCAGCGGAGTGGGCCAACGACCCGTCGGGTTTCAGCAGTGGTGGTAGTGAGGGACGGCAGAAGTTCGACTCGACCGACTTAGCCAGGGACCAAAAAGCTTTACTACCTGCTGGGTAAGAAGAAAGTTTGGTCCCTATTCGGCCAATGTGGTCGAACCGAGCCCTTCGCAACACCAACTTGCAGGACTTGGCAGCCCTGTTGAAGGCCTTCTTCTTCTGACCCACGTCACCCGCTTTGCGCGATCGAGCGTCGACCCATGCCAGGTACGCCTCATGCTTAAGCGCGTCGGCGCGATAACATTCGGCGCCAAACCATGGCCGGTCAACGCTGGACATTGTCACATCAGAGAACGGAATGTAGTACTCCATTCCCTGACGCAACACATCCGTCACGGCGTCCGCGCACGACGAAGGATCAGCCGAAGAAAAGCAAGTAGGCTGCCAAGGATAGCATGCAAAGAAAGATCGCATGCCATCCCAATCTACTGACCTGTACCGCCAAACCCGCCGGGTGCCTCTTGGGCTGGGATCGGGCGGGGAGTAGACGGATACCCAACGGTGAAGTTATCGACACAGAGTATCGGTCTGGATCTGTTGTCAGCAGAAGGTCCAAGCAATTGGCCGTGTGCGAATCAACATCCGGCACCCTTGTTGCCCCCTGGACCAGTTGGGTAAGGTTTAGTGCAAGCGAAAGCTTACGCATCTCCCGTCCAGCATGGTCAGTGCACTGGTATGGTAAGAGCTACTCCTGGTGGTGGGCATTAAAGTCCCCCAGTAACACTAACTGGGCGGAAGGGTACCGCTGCTGTGCCGCATCAGCCGCCTCACTAAGGTACTCTGTGAGCCTGGTTGTCTCCTGATCTCCGCTGTGCTACCGGTAGACACAGGCGTAGATAATTTTATCCAGACCTGTGTCCACCAGAGCCCAAAGCGTTGAGAATCTGGAGTCCTCAAGGTTACGGAGACGCCGATAGCAAGTGCCGTCGCGGGCGTACATACACACACCCGCGCGTGGTTTAAAATTGTGCTCCAGGGTAAACCCTGGGTAAGACAAGTACGACACGTCTGGCGGACTCGCTATCTGCGTCTCCGCAAGGAAAAACAGCGCTGGTTTCTCAGCCTCCAGGTGGTAGTGGACTGCAGAGAGATTTGAGTGCAGACCTCAAATGTTGGTGAGGTGCACTTTGTGGGGGAGGGGGTGCAGCCGCTGTTGAACTCCAGTATTTCGTTTCCTTGCCATAATTGTGTGTGAGTGATGGGAGGAGAGGAGATCGAAGTGAGACGAGGTTCCACGCTGCTAACCTACAGACACGCACTGAAAGACGCCATCATTGGGGCACTAGTCTGGAGACTGCGGGGACGCCCGAGCCCGAGAATGTCCACCGGGCCCTCCCCATCTGGTCGCCAACCAGCACGATGGTGTATTCCGGGATTTTTCGACAGTTGGCGGGGCAGCCTTTCATGTGTGGCTGGCACACTACTTGGGCCCCCAACTACCTGCGGTCGGCTAGCGGTGCACCGTGCCACGGATCCCGCTACCCTCCACGACCAGTCTCCCGATACGTCCCAAACAGCGCGCGTCAGAACTAGTCAGCCTGCAGTGGAACAGCTATCTCGACCCAACTCCTCTAGTGGCTACACCGAGCATCGTACCGGAACACGGCTAGGCCGCTTGGCGGTATGTCTTTGCCCGGTGGGTGGTCACAAGTCTTCGGCCGAAGCCTACCACCAGTAAGTGTCACCTGATTTGCACCACCCGGGGACCACGTGTAGGGAATCAAAGGGTACACTCCTACGGACGTGGGTGACTCGGCCCCCAAAGTATATGTTGTTATAGCGGCAACAGAAATACATAATCTGTGAAAATTTCAACTGTCTAGCTATCACGGCTCATGAGACGGCTGGTGACAGACGGACAGACAGACAGACGGACAGACAGACAGACGGATCGCGGAGTCTTAGTAATAGGGTCACATAGTGTTTTATGAATAAATGAAATGAAATGAAATGGTCCCGTTTTTACCCTTTGGGTACGGAACCCTAAAAATGACGACGATACAGCGCGTTAAAATATCGTGTGTCGTCATGCCGATAGTACACTTTATACTGATACAGTGACGTCACAAGCCCCCACTCCTGAATTTTGATGCGCTTTATCTTTGCCAACTTTTATTTATTTGATAAAGCAAAAAATACGGGTCCAATATTATTTTATAATCTCACTGACGGACTAAACAGAGCTTTTTTTTTCTACCAAGGAAACATCCCTATTGCTGGTGAAATACTACAGTGGTTTTTATGAAATACTTAATATAGGCAGTTAGTATTTTTAAGCGACTTTAAAAAAGGAGGAGTTTCTCTATTCGTCGCAATTTTTTATAATAAGACATCAAGATAAATTGGCCTGATCAGCGTTATGCAAGTTTCTGTCAATTAGATATATCAATCTAAATATGTTACTTTAACCAGTATATCCACTAGCTTTTCAAATTTCATCTCAACTCCAACACACAGCCGGCACCATCGGCACCGATACAAAATTCTCAATATACAGTCAAAAGTTAATACAGAGGCATCGGTTAAGTAACCGCACCGGGTATTACGACTATAAATCACGAGCGAAGCAAATTGTTATCGAATGAGACAGTCGGCCGGCTCAGCAGCACTGGGGGCCACTGACAGGACCCTACACTAGACCAGGGTACGACAAGTATATGAGAAGAAGGACTACTTCGTTTAGACGAGGTGAGGAATAAACAATCCGGATTCCAGCTGAAAACCATTAGTTTACAATCGCTTCTGCCATCGGCTTCGCCGGCGTAAAAGTCGAAAATTATCCCGAGGGAGCCTATTGCCGGGAAAAAAAGTATCCCATGTGCTATGCCTGACTACAATCTATCTCTGTGCCAAATTTCATCCAGATCCGTTCAGCCGTTTGAGCGTGAAGAAGTAAGAAACAGACACACTCACAAACTTTCACCTTTATAAGTATGATTTGCTGCCACCAGCGAACTCCAACCACTTACTATCTTTATAAATTATAGCCTATGTCACAGATAATATAATACTAGCATACAGATGCCTCATTCCATACAAAGTAACCGTGCCGACGTAAATCGCGTTTTTCGTCTGATTAAGAAGATTATTTTTATAAGTACTTCGATCGCATTCGGTTCCATTCCACGGCTATAGATGGCGTTAGCTGTGACTTGCAAGTAAAAGGGTTTTCGCGGTTTTTGTAAATTTTTTCTTTGAATTTGTGATGATTTGTTTCACAGTATTTTTCTGCAAGTTTGTACAGTTTAATTGTACCAAAATGTGTTTACAATACATATAAACAAAATCGAGTGGCATGCCTCAGAAATTTAAAACCGCGTCATCTATTGGAATCAATTTTAAATGATCCGTTCAAATAATCTTTGAAATGTGAATTAAGAGTCCAATATTCCATAATTGTGTGCTTAGAACGTTGGGTTAATTAAACTAAAACATATAATTTTTGTGATCGATCCTATAAAATATTAATTTTACGCACAATTCAATAACAAATCGGTTCAAATCGCGTCATTTAGTGACATTTATTTGAACCAAATTTTCTTTGTTAGCGCTGGGCTCCCGTGACACTACATTTTGCCAGGGGCTTCGCCCGCGTGAAAGTCGAAAATTATCCCGAGGGAACATATTCCCGGGATAAAATGTATCATATGTGCTATTCCTGACTATAATCTATCTCTGCGCCTAATTTCATCCAGATCCGTCCGGCCGTTTGAGCGTGAAGAAGCAACAAACACAGACGCTCACAAACTTTCGACTTTATAATATTATGTGTGATTTGCTGCCACCCGCGGCTCAACCCACGACGTGGTACTTACTATCTTTATAAAATACTAGCTGTTGCCCGCGGCTTCGCTCCCGATGGCCACCCCACGGGACCTATTTTTGGGATTAAAAATAGCCTATGTCACTCAGGAATAATGTAGCTTTCTATCCCGTAGTTTTGGAGCCCATTAGGTACAAACAAACAAACAAAAAATCTTTCCTCTTTATAATATTTGTATAGATAGCTTATATGTTATTCTGATGTATAAATGTAAAATTTCATCGAACTCCGATCCGTAGTTTCTGCTTGAAAGAGTAACATTAATTAATTCTCACAAAACTTCACATCTATATATATAAAAATCAATTGCTGTTCGTTAGTCTCGCTAAAACTCGAGAACGGCTGGACCGATTTGAATAATTCTTTTTTTGTTATGTTCGACAGAATACAGGGAAGGTTTAAAAGCAAAAAAAAAAAAAATGTTTGGTTGGATAGGGTAGGTAGGTAGAGTAGTGTAGTGTAGGTAGGTAGGTAGGTAGGGTAGGGTAGGGTAGGGTAGGGTAGGGTAGGGTAGCGTAGGGTAGGGTAGGGTAGGGTAGTGTAGGGTAGGGTAGTGTAGGGTAGTGTTGGGTAGAGTAGTGTAGGATAGGGTAGTGTAGCGTAGGGTAGGGTAGTGTAGGGTAGGGTAGGGTAGTGTAGGGTCGGGTAGGGTAGGGTAGGTAGGTAGGTAGGTAGGTAGGGTAGGTAGGTAGATAGGGTAGGTAGGTATAGTAGTGTAGTGTAGGTATGTAGGTAGGGTAGGGTAGGGTAGGGTAGGGTAGGTAGGTAGAGTAGGTGTTGTGTAGGTAGGTAGGTAGGGTAGGGTAGGGTAGGTTAGGGTAGGGTAGGGTAGGGTAGGGTAGTGTAGGGTAGGGTAGTGTAGGGTAGTGTTGGGTAGAGTAGTGTAGGATAGGGTAGTGTAGCGTAGGTTAGGGTAGTGTAGGGTAGGGTAGTGTAGGGTCGGGTAGGGTAGGGTAGGTAGGTAGGGTAGGTAGGTAGATAGGGTAGGTAGGTATGTAGGTAGGGTAGGGTAGGGTAGGGTAGGATAGGTAGGTAGAGTAGGTGTTGTGTAGGTAGGTAGGTAGGGTAGGGTAGGGTAGGTTAGGGTAGGGTAGGGTAGGGTAGGGTAGGGTAGGGTAGGTAGGTAGAGTAGTGTAGTGTAGGGAGGTAGGTAGGGTAGGGTAGCGTAGGGTAGGGTAGGGTAGGGTAGTGTAGGGTAGTGTTGGGTAGAGTAGTGTAGGATAGGGTAGTGTAGGGTAGGGTAGGGTAGTGTAGGGTAGGGTAGGGTAGTGTAGGGTCGGGTAGGGTAGGGTAGGGTAGGTAGGGTAGATAAATGTGTGGTATTTTAATGGCAAAACAAAGTTTGCCGGGTCAGCTAGTTTGTAATATTAATAAATTAGTAGGAAAATGCGACTGACTGCCTGTCAAACCTTCACAGCTCAGTAACACAAAACCTTTTGGCAAGATCGCAAGACTAGACAAGACTTTCAGGCTTACAAGCAAGAAACTGGATAAGTATAGAATAAACAAGTTACTACTGGGGAAGTGCAGATCTATTGGATTATCCACTTACAAATCAGAAAAGATAATAACTACTTATAAAACGGAAACAAACGATATCAAAACGTAATCAGCAAGGAAAGGATACAACACTAGGGCAATAAAAAACGAAATACAAGCCAAAACCAAATTTCAGTGTTCATTCCTCTAGCTTAGCTAATATTATTAGCTTATGATTAGAATTTACGGCAGATTGAAAACTAAAAAACTTGAATTTTGCATGTGTTCGATGTTTAGGGTAAGTGAAAACTGGCAACTTTTATTTTTTATCTGTTCGATCTTGTGGGAAGATAGGTTTGTTTTTTATGCTATATATAGTTAACTACGAAGATTCAAAGAAGTGTTAGGTGCCAAGTGGTGTAGGTACCTACAGCTTTTTATTTAGAAACCTTGCCCCACACGAGGATTTTTTCCTGTATCGTGGGTGCGGTTACAAAAATTAAAACTCACATACACAATACACCCAAGATCCAGGAACAACTATCTGTAGACTATACAAAAATTTATTAAAGTTTTTTTGTTTTTCATTTAGTTCTAATAAGCACTTGGGCTCTATATACGTATAGGTGATATTTCAGTAGTGCTTAAGTTAAATCTCATACATTCTTATCTGTTTGATAATTGTTATCTATGGCCATTTTGTCTCCTAAGAGATTTTCCTATTCATCTTATTCAGAAGGACCTTCTGCCCCTTTTCTATATTTCTTTCCATGCTCTCGCTAAGTGTTTTAAATATAAACTCCAATTCCTGACTCTATCTTTGTAATGGCGATTGGTGACTAAGAAAAGTAAATAATGGTTGCTTCGAGAAGGGAATATGACAAGAGTAATTGAACCAATTTAGTATTTACCGTTATTGATGCTAGCAATATCGCAGGTTTTCTGTGGAGAAATTAATGTGAATGTTGCTGAGGTAATCTTGTCTGAGAGGCTTTTGTGAAATCAAATTTCAAGAGTTTTGTTATTAATGTGTATGCTCTGCTACTGTAGACCAGTGCTATGATTGGGTGCCCTCTATCTGGCAGAATTTTGATACTCCGAAATTTATTTGGCATAACACATTTGGCATAATCTTCTTTAAACGAATATTCTTAAGGCATAATTCTTTTTTAATATAATTATTTTTTGGCCGAATGTTTTTATATCCGAATTTACAATGGCTTACTTTTAAGATGACAGAATTTTATTTGGCATAATTTCACTTGGCATTTATGAAGATGGCAGAAATTCACTTGGAATAATTTTATTAGGCATTTCTATAAAATAGCATTTTTAATTGAAATACTGTCTTAAAAAGCCAATATGTTGTGTTACAAAAGATAGTGACATAAACGAATCGCTGCAAAACCGACTCCACGTAGTCTTGTCTGCCCTACCCCTAGAGTGTAATTTAAGCCCGCGTAGGCGCGTAGGGGCGAGGCGGCCTGCGAGCTGAGGAGCAGGTGGTTTAATAACAGTCGCAGCTCGTCAGCGCCGAAGCCGTGACAGAAACCATGCCTGCTGTTTGCTGCATGCTCACTTGCATTCTTGCTTGCATGTTGCATGCTTGGTGCATGCTCACTTGCATGCTTGCTTGCATGCTTGCTGCATGCTCACTGCAATGCTTTCTGCATGCATGTTGTATGCTTGGAAAGCTGCATGCTTGCTGCATGCATGGCGTATGCTTGTTTGCATGTTGCATGCTTGCTGCATGCATGGTGTATGCTTGTTGGAATACTGCATGCTTGCTGCTTGCATGGTGTATGCTTATTTACAGGTTTGCAATACAGCGAAAAAAAATTGTGTTCAGTCAATCTTTAGCTCGACTTAATCCTTACGTCCACCCCCTCCCTTGTTTCCTCTCATGGTCAGTGTCCTGCACCTGGCTTTTCCCACCATGACCTCATTTTCCTCTCGTATGTCCTAAAACCACCCAAACCTCTCCCTAAAGTTCTGCGCATGCGTTGTTTTGCGCGCATGGATGTTGAGAAGCTGCGTCAGGATGCGTCGGAACTTGATTGGGGACATCTTGCAACGGCAGAGGGGGTTGACGACAAGCTGCGTATTTTTAATCAGACTATCCTTGCTCTCTACGACAAACATGCTCCTGTAAATAAAGTAAAACTTAGACGGCCACCTGCTCCTTGGTTGACGACGGGAGTACGTGTGGCGATGAGATGCAGGGATCGCGCCTTTCGGAAATTTAAGAAGGATCGCAGCGAAGATAATAAGAACCTCTTCAGAACTGCAAGAAATCGGTGTAATCAGATGTTACGTAACGCCAAGCACCGCCATATTCTCGAAAACATTTCATGTTCTTCTCCTGCCGATATCTGGAAATTCCTAGGAACTCTCGGTATAGGTAGGAATCGTCATGTGGAATTCCCCAGGACGATTGGCCTGGATGAAATCAACCGTCACTTCACAACAACTTGCCATTTGGATTCCCAAATGTTGTCTCAGACGGTTGATTCCATTACTAGCCTACCCGGTCCTATTATAGAACCATTTCACTTTTCTCCAGCCACCGAAGATGCAATTAAAAAGATGATCCTATCGATAAAATCCAAAGCTGTGGGCCATGATGACATTAGTCGTTACATGGTCACCTTGATCCTCGACTTTCTTCTCCCACCGATCACACACATCATCAACTTTTCCCTCGATTCCGGTCAATTCCCAACTCTGTGGCGTATGGCCTATGTACGTCTTTGGAGGCAAGTGCAAGCAGGTTAGGATGAGTCGTCCGTACATCTTGTGATGTGTGCCTGGCCAGTGGAAGGTTGGTTCCAGTGAGTCGGAACCGGAAGTCGTAGAGTTCGCGGTGAGTCGGAACTGTATGCGGTTGTGCCCCAGTGAGTCGGGGTGATGATATCCCAGTGAGTCGGGAAAGAGTTGCTGGCTCCAGTGGGTCGGAGCGGTGATGATGTCCCAGTGAGTCGGGAGAGTGCAGCTGGCTCCAGTGGGTCGGAGCAATGATGATAGAAGCTGAGGGTGCTGACCAGGAATGCGCGTCCGCTGCATGCTGGTGGTCAGGATACCCCCGTAGTAGGTACTGGCTTGCTGTATGATTCACTGCTCGAAAGCTTGAGGAAGTGATGATGACGTCACGATGAAGTAGCTCTGCACGAAGGCTGCGCTGATGTTCATGTTCGAGGGTCACCAGTTTGGGGGTAAGTGGAACAGGGTGTAAAGTCCCACAAACCTCCATAGAAAAGGGAGGATCCTCCGACCAGACGGTTGTTGTGTCTGGTCCGGGCAACTGCCCAACGGTTGTTGTCGGACTGTTGTATGTGTTCTAATCGCGCCGAAAGTTTTACTTGCGCGATGCAGGATTTGTGTGACGTCATGTCATTAGTTCGTAAGTGGCGGCGTCGGTGCCGCTACATCACTCCCCTCCGGAGACCGGAGGTCGATAGCAGGTTAGGTTGAGTCGTCCGTACATCTTGTGATGTGTGCCTGGCCAGTTGAAGTTGCCCGGACCAGACACAACACCCGTCTGGTCGGAGGATCCTCCCTTTTCTATGGAGGTTTGTGGAACTTTACACCGTGTTCCACTTACCCCCAAACTGGTGACCCTCGAACATGAACATCAGCGCAGCCTTCGTGCAGAGCTACTTCATCGTGACGTCATCATCACTTCCTCAAGCTTTCGAGCAGCGAGTCATACAGCAAGCCAGTACCTACCTACTACGGGGGTATCCTGACCACCAGCATGCAGCGGACGCGCATTCCTGGTCATCACCCTCAGCTTCTTTCATCACCGCTCCGACCCACTGGAGCCAGCAACTCTATCCCGACTCACTGGGATATCATCACCCCGACTCACTGGGGCACAACCGCAGACAGTTCCGACTCACCGCGAACACTGCGACTTACAGTTCCGACTCACCGCGAACTCTACGACTTCCGGTTCCGACTCACTGGAACCAACCTTCCACTGGCCAGGCACACATCACAAGATGTACAGACGACTCAACCTAACCTGCTATCGACCTCCGGTCTCCGGAGGGGAGTGATGTAGCGGCACCGACGCCGCCACTTACGAACGAATGACATGACGTCACACAAATCCTGCATCGCGCAAGCAAAGTTTTCGGCGCGATTAGAACACATACAACAGTCCGACAACAACCGTTGGGCAGTTGCCCGGACCAGACACAACACCCGTCTGGTCGGAGGATCCTCCCTTTTCTATGGAGGTTTGTGGGACTTTACACCCTGTTCCACCTACCCCCAAACGTCCACTTCCCAAAATTTCAAATCCCTCCCTACCTAACCATTTTCGGCCAATTTCCATCCTCCCTTTTCTATCCAAAGTGCTTGAGGCCTGCGTACACAAGCAATTTTCGGGGTTTGTTCACCGAAACAGCCTTATAAGCTCCTTCCAGTCTGGATTCAGACCTGGGCACAGTACAGCCTCCGCACTCCTTAAAGTGACTGGCGACATTAGAGAAGCCATGGAGGACACTAAGGTGACTGTATTAGTATTAATTGATTTTTCCAACGCCTTTAACGCCGTCAGTCACGATATACTCCTATCTATTCTCTCCCATCTTATGGTTTCTTCCGAGGCGCTAGAATGGTTCTCTTCTTATCTTCGGGGACGTCAGCAGTCGGTTCGCGTTGATGAGAGTTCATCGAATTGGCGTGATCTGGGGGCTGGTGTTCCGCAGGGCGGTATTCTATCTCCATTATTATTCTCCATCTTCATTAATTTTATAACTCACTGTCTTCGGTGTTCTTATCATCTTTATGCCGATGATCTCCAACTGTACACATCGGCGCGGATTGAAGATTTATTGGACGCCATAGATGATGTAAACCGGGACTTGAATGCTATCAAAGACTGGTCTGACAGATTTGGGGTGTCTGTAAACCCCTCAAAATGTCAGGCCATTGTGATTGGAAGCTCGCGCATGATGGGTAGAGTGGCGGTTAGCTCTCTTCCTCCGATCATTTTTAATGGTTCCGTCATTCCCATCAGCCCTAGTGTGAAAGATCTCGGTTTGCATCTTGACTCGACACTTAGTTGGCAAAGACAGGTAGCCAGTGTCAGTCAGAGAGCCAACGGCAGTTTGCGATCCTTATTTATTTATTTTATTTATTTATTTATTTCATAACAATTGCTTGCTGTACTAACAGTTTGCACCAAAACGTACAGCAAGCCAAAGACATAAACACTTATAAACTAAAGAACTTTACACAAACATTTAACATAGCTTTATCCTTATACATAAATATATCGACGTCAGGTTCCTGAGCAATTAGGGCGTTAAGCAAATTGAGTGCCTGATTTGTAGGGGAATATCGCGCCGTCAGGGTACGCGAGGGAGGAGCCGCGAACAGGCATCGCGGAGAACAGGCGCGCGACACCCGGACTCGGTCTGGAACAAACAGTGAACAGCGAGCCAACGTGGACGAGTCGTCGATCCTATTATTCAGCATAAAGAAGTAGTGCATCAACAGCGCACACTTACGTCGCAATTCCAGCGTGTTGATGCCCACCATTCCCGCGACAAACAGAGACGGATATAAATAGGGATAGTACCCATACAACTTTTTGTACAGGTAGCGAGCAAATTTGCGTTGAACCCGTTCTAACATAAGCTTATACTTTTGCTCGTGCGGATCCCACACTAGTGAATTATATTCAAGTTTGCTGCGCACAAAAGAATAATACAATACCATAACAGCATTCTTATCTTTAAACCCATTCGTCTGCCTCATGACGAACCCAAGTGATTGGTTGGTTAATTTAGGTTTGTACTCCACTGATGTAATTACTGCAAGCTGCAAGGCGTTCCAGTGCGAGGATAATTAAAAATCAACTATGCAACAAGTCGATGTACACGGAAGATCTTATCGTGATTTTTTTCACCAACGATTCACAAACGTGTAGGTATCAACATTCTAAGAAAGCCCATTCAATGCAGAACCTTACCAATAGTTTTGTAAACTAAATCGCACTCATCTTTTGAAAGATCGTGCCAACAATGGAAGGATCTGGATCAGAACCCTTTCAGTGCATCTCAATTCTTTTGCATCATATATGTGGAAATATACGTAGAGGACTTTCATGTTTTCTTACTGTTTGAAGTAATCCCTCAAACGTCTTGCAAGATACTAAGGGGACTTATTTACGTACATAGAGTCCATGTTTTTGTAGCTATGTTGTATGTTTTGTGTTTGCATTCACTTCATTACAAACTTGCGTAGGTATTTGAAGTTTACTGAATGAGGAGCTCGTGACTAAATAATAACAGCCGCACTGGTCGATCATCAAGGTTAAGCAACGCTTGACGAGGTCGGTCCGTGGATGGGGTGACCATTTCAACATAACGAGTTTCCTCCGTGTTTGGAAAGCACGTTAAGCCGTTGGTCCCGGCTGTCATTTGAAGATCTTCATCTACATCGAGATCATTTTTTTTTTTTTTGCCCAATTTCTCACGGGACATGGTAACTTTAAAAGTAAATTATTTTCTTTCAAGCTCGTTGCCTCGCCTTTATGTCAGTGTTCTACATCTGACTGCGAATATGTACAATCTGCACATCATATCTTATGGGAGTGTATTCTTTGGCAGAATGAACGTAATATTATGTTGAATAATGTACAGGCTGCATCAGGAGTTGTTTACTATACGGACCTTGTGGAAACTAGAACAAATTTCCGTGCGTTCAAGCGTTTTTGCCATACCTATTATTGGACCAAATATAACAGCTCACAATGTTAGGACCCATTAATATGTATTAATGCTATTTTTTTATCCGTGGGTCTAGGCAACTGGGCTTATCCCAGTTGTATATGACCCTTTGTGCCTATTGGCCTTGTTTGTTCTGTCTCCTGCTTGATATGGAGGGAAGTGGAAATTTACATTTTTCCTACTCCTCCGTTATTCTTTTCTGATTAATTTCGTTCCGGGATCCAAGACAGGTAAATTCATTATCCGGGACTTCGTCGAGCTTCATTGCCTCGGCGCTTTTCTGGTGGTCGCCACTGTTGATTCTGGCTTTCAGGAGTTGCAGTGGTTTGGGAATAGTGCGGTGGGATAGTCCCAAAAAAAAAAAAAAGATTGAGATCTGACACGAGTCTAGCCAAGAGGAATCGTGTTACACAGTTAAAGGTAAGGGTTGTGGAGGTCAGATAGGCAGTCGCTCCATGTAAAACACTAGTACTCAGCTGAATCCGGTTAGACTGGAAGCCGACCCCAATATAGTTGGGAAAAAGGCTAGGCAGATTGATTGAATTTCAATATCTCGTCAAGGGTATTCAAATATGCTTAGTATAATTATAACACATTTTTTTTACCTGCATTATTGGTCTTCTCGTGTTCCAAGTTTGTTCCCTAAGGCAGGCCAAGTACGTATGTATCTTGTTGGTTTTATCAGGGGAACAAAAGCTGTGTAAAGGCTTGCCCCAATTAATAGGAACTAATAACGGTGTAGGGTGTACATACAAATGTAAACACATCAGGTGCCGGCTGTGCCGTGTACCTTCCTACCCCTGTCTCCTTTGGGAAATACCTACAGGCGTGATGTTATATAAATACAATACATGAGAACTGTAACTCGGGTTTGTCTAAAAATATATTATGTGTTTGGTAATTTATTTTGATAAAAGCAGTGTCTAGGAAAGTTATGACTTAATTACCATAAAAATAGAACGCTGCGTGCTTGAGTAAGTATTTCAGTTTATTTATTGTTGATCGAAATTCATATAAATTGCTGAAATGAATTTTCTGGTCTGTACCTACATGAATATCATGTATATTAATTTGCTTTTTCTTATACTTTATGTAGTCACTAGCTTTTGTCAGCGGCTTCGCCTGCGTGAATGCGAAAAACATCCCGAGGGAACATAATATTATCCGGATAAAAAGTATCCAATGTGCTATTCCTGACTATAATCAATATTTCTGTATCTGATCCGTTCAGCCGTTCTGGCGTGAAGAAGTAACAAAAATACTTACAAACTTTCACCTTTATAATATTAGTGTGATTTATATTTTTATACGAAGAGTTCTAGGGCTTGTCGATCTTAATGAATCTTCATCTCACTGACAATCTTGAACGTAATTTTTTTCGAAAAATTATAACAACTGGAAATGGATTACTTCAGTGGATGATTCTGAACATATTTACTAGTAGTTGGTCCAGAATCAAGAATCACCATTCCTGAAAGTGTATCAATTTTGTTTAAAAGCGGAGAAATCTCTTAATGTACCTATACAAGGCGTTCGCTAAGGTCATCCTCAATCGATTAACTAAGACGCTTGATGAAAATCAACCGAGTCTTTGATTTGCTGGAACTCGATGAGATATGGCAAGCGCTTAAAAATCAATGCGTCGAAAGCAAATACATCAGAATCCTGAAAGAAATCTACGAAAACAGCAAAGCCAAGAGACAGAGGGTCAGGAGATAAAAATAGAAAGAGGTGTCTGCCAAAGCGATCCTGTATCGCCTATTCTTTTTACAACGGTCCTGAGAAGAAGTGGAGCGGAAAAGTGTGGAGTGATCGTCAACGGAGAGAATTTGTCGCACCTGCGATTCGTGGATGGCTTAATAATCCTTTCGCCATCCAAAGATGGACTGCAGGTAATGCTAAATGAGTTAGATAGAGAAAGCTGCAAAGTTGGTCTAGTTATTAACACCCAAAAATCCAAAGCAATGACGAATGGCAAGCAAGAGACTAACTGCGTCAACAACAAACAACAACACCATTGACTATGTCAATGAATTTGTCTATTTAGGTCAAATCATCTCACCAATAGACCTCACCTCAAAGGAAATAGATCGACGAAAAGGAAACAATAAAGCCTTAAAGAGATAATGCAAAATAGAGAAATGAACATGATCATTAAAATGAAATTATTTGATACTTGTATTTTTCCAGTACTCACTTACGGATGTCAAACCTGGGCAACAACTAAAGCCCATTACAGAAAACGAGAAACGTGCCAAAATGCTATGGAAAGGAATGTGTATGTGTATGTGTTGGGGAAGAGAGACTATGTGGTAAAATAAGAACTGCAGATATAAAGAAACACACAAGAACAAAGGATGTTACTGTTACTAGAAGGAAGCTCAACTGGACAGGACATACAATCAGAGGAAAAGAAAAATGGTCAAAAACAATTATGCACTGGTTTACAAATCACAAGAAACGAAAACGAGGTAGGCCATTCAGAAGATGGGCAGATGACATTAAGACGGTAGCAGGCGCTACACGGACAAGATACGCTAGGCATAGGGAGAAATGAAAGCATTTGGAGGCGGCCTTTACACAGAAGGAAATGTCGAAGAAATTAGAAAACTTAAATTATAAACTAACATATCTAAACTAAATTGTATATAAAATAACCAACTGATGTTCTTATTTATATCAGTCTGATTAAAAGGCAATCTATTAAGAGTGTCCGTAACCTAATCTATGTAACTTAGTTTTCTCGGTGTCGTTCAACTGTATCGGGGTTAGGCGCAACTTTGAAACTATTGTTAATACTGTATACCTATGTGATTTGTTAGCAATCTGTTGAAAGGATTCTATATTTATTTTCTTTAGGATAATGTGGTTGTGGTTAAACCAAAAGAGGTAGCTATATTTGCATTTTTGGTTCAAATTGAGTACATTCCACCTACACTTTTATTGTTTGACGATCAACAAAAGGTATCTGTATATGTGAACATCTAAGTACCACGCACGCGTTATCTGCTGTGATTGGCTGTTGAAAATTCATTCAACCAATCACAGCAGATAACGCGTGCTTGACAATTTGTCACATTAATTCTCCGATAATTTTGAGCTGGGAAACTTAGGGTATGATAGATTAAATACCTTTCGTGTCTTGTTTATCTCTAGCTCTTACTAACCAAACCAGTGTAGTCGAGGCCTTAAATCGGACACGTCGCTGCCGCAGCGCCAAACTTGTGTACCGTCAGTTGGCATTTTGTAGTTTTGATGAATATTTTTCCTTAATCAGAAGTTGTAAACTTTTTAGAACTTTCTAAAATCAAATTATTGTTAACAGCAGTTTTGAACCATCCTCAAAAAAATGTCAAAACACAGTCGTATATAAAGGTGATCAAAGTCTGGATAAAAAACTGTTAGAATAGCCACTTTGCGACATAACATCCCGAGGAGTTAGTGTCGTGATTCGGCAACTATTCAAAATTAAATTAAATCTAAGGACAACAGATCGCAGAAGTTAACGGTGAGACGGTCAAGCTCGGCTGGCTACTACAAATTTTACCGTGCACTTTATAAATAACAAGAAGAATTAAAGAAACAAAAAGCCGTCGACATATTTTATTTCACGCTAAATAATTTTGTAGTAGTAGATACGCTTCGATCGACAATCTATTTAACACGTAATTATGACACTATATCTTGCGAAAACAGCCCGATTCGAACAGTAACGCCCATAACTTATGAACGGCTTAACCGATTTTCATCAAACATATCTTAGAACACTCTCGACAAAGTCACCTTTTAAATCGGTTCATCCGTTTAGGAGCTATGATGCCACAGATGGATACACTTATGCACAAACACACATTTCCACGCTTCTTTTTCCTTCGGGGGTTGCAAAGATGAACAGTGGGATGTTGCATAGTAACTCTTCTTAATCGCTCGCTCACTGCTGAGAATCCTGACTCTTTATCACACTTGACAAAGATTTTTATGCATCTGTTACGAGAAGAAACTTGGTGGAGTGACGATGATGGGTGTTTCCATATGTTCCGATATTTGATTTGACCACTGGGTTTTCCAGCCACCATAAGACGTTTCATGTTGTTGGCACCTCTGCAGGTATTGTGGCTGAAGTATCTTACGACGTGTTGCAGGCAGGTTGAGGACAGTTAAAAGAGAGTTACCGCGGCCCTGGCACAAGCAACTGTAGAAACATGGGTGGGTTTGGCTGATGATGTGATGTGATACATATGTACATACATGAACTCACGCCTTTTTCCCATGGGGGTAGGCAGAAACTACAGACCGCCACCTGTTACGATCCTTACATACTTCTTTTGCTTCACACACATTCATACATCTAGTCATACACACTCGCCGGTTATGGGTACTGCGCACTTGGCCTTTCTGAAGAACATCACCTGTAAGGTCTATGTATGTCTTTCTAGGGCGTCCCCGCCCGGCGTTTCCATTCACGTCTGCCTTGTAAATACCTTTCGTGATGTGATGTGATGTGTATATCTAATTGTTGCATTATAGAAAACTAAAGCAAGTAGCGAAACAAAATACTTACTCGTTATATCTGTATGCAAACCATTTCGTAAAGTGTGTTGGCATGTTTATTTACTGAAGAGGACCAAAACCCCGTAATGGTGGGAACCACTTTAAAGTTCCCAACAATCAGATTATCAGCTTTGCGTCGCTACTTGCTAATGATTTGGTCCCATTCGACTCTTACATTTAAGGATAAAAGGTACCGAGCAGTATCCAAGCCGACTTTGTTTACAAAGCTTAATGGGGGACCTGCAAATAAATGTTGATTGCGTTAAAATAAACATGGGTTAAATTTGTTCGGAATATCTAAATATCTTATGGTCTATAAGGCAGCATGAGGCATGAGGTCCTGGGTTTGATTCCAGGGTCGGGTAAAGTATTTATTAAAACTTCATGAAACATAAAGGTACATAGGCGGACTTAATGCCTGAGGAATTCTCTACCAGTCAAACAAGGGTGGTGGAGAGATAACATGGCAGGTGCATAAAAAATATTAAAGTAAAATGGGTTCAATAATAGATATATATATAAAGCTCAAATAAATATACATATCATCATCATCAGCCTTATAATGTTCCCACTGCTGGGACACAGGCATCTTCTCTGTGAGAGAAGTAGCCATACGCAGGCGTTCCCCTCTGTCAAGGTACAAGTCCACGCGGTCCTATGCGTACAATAAAACTAGTTGCATCCGCACTGCTCAGTAGACTAAAATATAGTTGCGCGACCGAATAGACGTCCTAAAAAAATGCCGAATTGTTCTGTTTTTTGCTGCAAAAAGAGATCTGCCACGTAAAATTTACAAAAAGATTGCGTTACCTTTCATATGTAAGTAATTTTTAATCAAATTATTACTATTTACTTCTATAAAACTAAAAAATTACAATATTAACGGTCGGTGACGTTTCGAATTTGATTTCGTCTTTATTCATGAACCTTGAATCAAATTATGATTAAGGTTCGACAAAATGTCGTCAAACGTATGAGTGTGATTGATTATTTACACTATGATGAGTGGTGTGTGTAAATAATTACCATAGATATGTACTCGTGACTGGAGTTATGGGTAGACAGATGGTCAAAAGCCAGACAAGCTTATTTTAGGATATCCTAAAATAAGATTTTAGAAGATAGACAACCCAGGCAGATGAAATGACGAGGCCAATAAACTGTAAAAGCGGGGATATTGATTCGGTTTTAATCCACCATGTCGTATTGGCTATTAAAACATAAAGGCATATTTATTAAAATGCAAATTATTTCGCAATAAACATTATAATTAAAGCGAACAAGATGAAGATAAATGAGAGTCTGATTGCGAGTCACCAAGCGATTTTGGTACAAAAGCCTTTTTAATTCCCTCTAGTGCCGTGCCGCCCTCGTAATCCTCCCAGCGAAGGATTCCGCAGATTGGCCGCATAACTTTTTCAAAACAAATTTACATATTTCCCGGGAAGCTGTGATTGATCGTGTCAACGTACTTCAGGGTTGAGTATCTCCAGATGTAATATTGTGAGGTTATGTGTAATGGGTTGTTTGAATAACGCGTGATGCAAAGAAAAATGGCTTTGAGCTGAATAGAATAGAATAGAATACTCTTTATTATGTACACCATATGAGTTAAAGAAAGTATAGATGAAGAAAACATTACACTGGGTGACACAATGGGCGGCCGTATCGCTAAAATCGATCTTTTCAAGACAACCTTTGGATGGATTTAAAAATGCTACTACTACTACGTACTATTAGTTTTTTAATGTTTTGCTATTGAAGTCGGTTTATTTTTCATTTGTGAAAAAAATTTTTTTGGTTTTCCAAACTAGATCAGAGTGCATGTTCAATAAATGCAGATCTCTATTGAAGTGCTATTGACCTATTGGTAACTTGTATTGTAAAAGCTGCAATAGGGATGTTTCCTGGGTAGAAAAATGATAACTCTATTTAGTACGTCAGTGAGATTATCAAATAATATTGGACATGTATTTTGTGCTTTACCAAATCATTAAAAACTAACAAAGTTAAAGCGCATCAAAGTTCAGGAGTGGGGGCTTGTGACGTCACTAAGGCAGTATAAAGTGTACTAGCGGCGTGACGTTTCACGATATTTCAACGCATTATATACTCGTCACTTTATGTTTACGTGTAAAAAGAGAAAATACGTGTACAATATTTTTTATTAATATAACTGACGAACAAAAAACAAATTTTCAGTAATCTATCCTGACGATGGTGTCTCAGCCTTTTGGTGAGTTTCACATGTCTAGTGCGTTCATAAAAGGACTCAAGAAAGATTTCACTATTTGGGGATTCTGTATTTGGTCTGGAAAGACAAAAATACTACTTATATATAAAATAAATACCTACATATATATATATTATATAGACAAATATATACAGTAACAAGAGTGTAACAAAAATATAGTAAACAAGAAAAAAACTATTAAAGAGAGAGGTAGTGATTCTTCACCATAGTTTTAAAAATGGGCAGAGATTGAGCACGCCTTATTGACACGGGCAAAGCATTCCACAACCGCACCGCTTGAACCGTAAAATATTTAGCAGTACCTTTATGTCGAAAACGCAGTCTCAGGTTTATTGTTTATTCATATATGTTGGAGTTTTACAAAAACAAATCTAAAATACTCTATGTCTGTCTCTGTCTAACCTTATAATATATGGTTTGACTGTGAACCCTCTGTCAGGTAGTTGAGACCGAAATCCCATCTGGTGATCTGGTCACAACACACTATCGCGTTAGCCTTGCTAGGGAACACATATATCATAAAGTATTACTGAAACACACCTTCCAATTTAACAAGTAAAGGGTAATTAAACTGTATTATTGAAACCCTTATAAAACGGTATTTCATTGGTGTCCACCTCTACCCATAAACCCCAATAGGTTATGGGCCCAGAGCGCTAAACCAAAGTGAAATAATAATATACGGACACTAAATAATAAAAACGTGCTGTGCATCTAAGTGAAACAAGAAGGAACAATAAAACAATACAACGGTGCATAGGGTTAATTCAAAACCCTAATAGACTTCTGGTTTTACCTTCGCGACGGGCAGTGCTACAACAGACAGGAATAATGGCGCGTGATGGACAAGCGACGAAGGAAGAGGATCTGCCGGTTACCTGTAAGATGGGCATTTCAGGTGTGCTCTGTTCCAGAAAATAGCAAAGCGGTAATAGCTGTCGTTTTAATAAAGATGGCGGTGTCATTGTGTTCAAAGATGGTTGGTAAGCCTATAAAGGGTAAGTCTTTGATGATAATCTGGAATGTACCTAATTGGCGTTAATTGTCTGCATCTTTTAAACGCTTTAATTAGCAAATGTTTGTATATACATTCGTAAATAATAATTATGATTTATTGTAAAACGAAATGTGAAGCCATCAAGGCAATTCTTTTTTTTTTTTTTTGAAATAAAATAAATAAAACTTTTTTTTTGCTAATAGCGATGCAATTAACAACAAGTGCTTTACGAAAAATGTTGTGAAGCTCGTATGTATGGAAAACAATTTTGTTGGGCATAATAAAACAATAGTTTATAAAAAAAAAGGTAGATAATATATGAATAGTGCACACATGTTTACGGTCGAAACACTTCTTCGTAAATTTAAAACAAAAGCCGAGTTGTGTTTTGTAAAGCTAATTTTGGTCTGAGAATTGTTAACTAACTTCAGTTGTAATAATAGAGAGGAAATTGTATCCAATTAAATAAGAGTTCTGAACTCGAAAAGTATACCATTAAATAGTGCTTTACATTACGGCATTGATTGATTAATATTGTCGTATGGATTCATAAGAACAAAGAATGATAGAACGGAGTAGTACATGTATTAAATTCATGATTATCATCTGCCTTGCCTTTTCCCAACTATGTTGGGGTCGGCTTCAAGTCCAACCGGATTTAGCTGGATACCAGTATTTTACGTGGAGCGACTACATGTCTGACCTCCACAACCAAGTAACTGGATAAAACGATATCTCTTGGCTGGACTGGTGTCAGATCTCAGGCTTCTGACTACCAGTAATGATTGTCAAAGATCTTTACATGACATCCGGGACCAACGGCTTAACATTATTACAATGGCATGTAATAAATTGTACTACATATTAAGGTGTAAATGTTACAACTCATTCAGGGATGAAATTGTTCTAGTACTGAGGTTGTAAAACACACCATATAAGTTATGGCGAAATAAGAGCCACAACTAAAAGTATTTAAATGTTTTTGTTTTACTTCGTTAATAAAAGTAGAAAACGATATTGACAATGTGTTGTCAAAAGGAAATAATTCGTTGGGTAAAAGTATTAAAAGTAAGGGTTTGTCTCTACCTGCCCAAGTAACAAGAGACGAACGGAGAGGCGCTAGGGGCGTGGGTCTTGCCCACATGTAAAACATCTGTTGAACAATGAACAGATAGATGCCTCGCTACTTCGAGTCCGCATCGTGAAAGTCCCTATTTATACTTGATACACACTAATTGGTATAAAGTGTAGACAATTATGGTAGACAATTGGTTAGTGAGATTCAGAGATGTAGTATTGGATGAGATTAACATCTTATCCAATAGGCCAGTGAAATCTGAGCCTGAATGAATCATGGCTTAAAAGTAGCAATAACTATGTTGATAACTTTGACTTGTTATCTCTATCGAAGTGGTGTGAATCTGAAAAGATTAAATCAGGTTGTATATTACTATAAATATGAATTAATTCCTAGTATCATATGCTAATAAATCTGTTAAAGAAATAGTGGAGCGTTTGATCCAGTATTCATATCAAAATGGAAATGTGTTAACATTAAGTACCATACGATATGATAATGAAACAGAAAATTAGTAAGGTTTAGGATGCAGTTGTGTGCTGAATCTTTGATATTTCAAATACCTCAATCGTATTCAGAAATTAAATCTATTTGTGTATGATAATGAACATGTGCCTATGGTAAAATGTCAATGAGGAATATAATTTATTTATGTAAATGATACCTGAAGTGAAACACTAAAATCATATGCATAATAAATTTATTTTATCAATACAACTGTAAGATGGCATTTACGGTTAAAAATGATGAGTTTCTAAAACCTGTGAATAAATAGGCTAGTGGTTCTAGTCAGAAACTTTTGCATTAGTTGCAAGAAACACAAGTTTAAGATTAATATCTTTAGCGAGTTAGTTTAATTTGCTAGTGCATCATAAAGATGTTAAATCATTTTGAATGGGATATTAACCAAGGCAATCTAAGTATATGAATATTTCCATAGCATATCCTGGTTGAAAATATATTATTTGCAAATGAAAAAGAAGTCACATTAAATTATATTTATTTTAGTCATTATGTGGATTAAAGCAGTCTGCAAGCTGTTAGTTCCAAATACTTGATACAAACTCGAACACCATATTAAAAAAAAAAAAAAAAAAAAAAAAAACCTGTTATTAAATATTTAAAGGTTTTCGGTTCTTCCGTGTATGTGCATTATAAAACCACTTAAACCAAATATGATGAAAAGTCCTAGAATTATATTCTGGTAAGTAAGGTATGGACCTACCGTATGGCTATAAAGTATGAAACATAAAGAGTGAAAAATATGAAACAGTTGGGAATGTCATAACTAATGAAGTGAGTTGTAAGCAGTCGAGCGCTGCGTTACAATTGGAAGGAAATGAAACCGATCATTTCCATACCAAAACTGATTGACGTGACGTCAAAAATCAGTGTCAATTAAAACTCACAGTTTTGACAATCCTAAAAGCTGTTGTCTTCAAAACTGATGTAACTAAATCCAAAAATATAAAATTGGGTGGTTCAAATCAGTGGAATTAAAATCAGATATTGAAATACTACACGATATCAAAACAGATACAGTCCTAAATCCAAAACTGATGGAATTAAATCCAATGATTCAAAATTGGATGGTTTAAAATCAGTGGAATTAAAATAAGTTATTTTGAAATCTGATGAATGGATTAAAAGTAGTATAGTTCGCTCGATAATAAACTCTAATAACATAGATACTAAAGCCAAACGATGTTAAAAAACTAAGTTCTAATAAAACTTGTACTGATAAAAAGAAAATATCGATAATTCTTGCCGGATATGAAGGATTGAAAGGATTGATAGTCTCCCTATAATATGGGACCTAAACATAACTGGTGAAATGTGGGTGTACTATAGTGTACTATGCCTCTGCCTAACCCTTCGGGGAACACAGGCGTGATGGTATGTCAAGTCATGTTTTGATGAGTATTTAAGTAACTGACGAAATGTAATTGTACTATAAAATAGTGTAATAAGCCTCAATTTAACCCTTTGGGGAACATAGGTGCAATGTTATGTATGTTAAGTCATATTTTTAATTATATTGAAGTTATACATGTGAACGATCTTGTAAAGATCGGTAATTTAAATATGTTCTATGAATAGTTGTAAAACATACTTTTATTTTATAAGACTGAAATGCGAGAAAAAAGGTTTTCTGGTAAACAAAGTGACTTTTGTTTAGAATATGTAAACAGTTCTTGAGTAAATCAGTCAATATTAATTTGTACCCAAGTTGAAAGTAAACTAAATTACGAAGTATAAAATTCGTAAGAACTTACTAGCCTCTTGTAGAAATTTTGTTGTGTGCTTGACACATTATTGACACATTATCATGCTGTGCACCCGTCCTGACCCAAGTTTATTTTTTATTGTAAACCTTCTGAGTCAGTATGCAAGCAAAAACAATAGTTTATTATGGTCAGACTTAAAGGGTCTCAAGAAATTTTAAGAACCATAAATCTCAAGTTGGTTATGAAACAAAATTATTGGAAGTGGCTTTGTTCATTGTGAACGGGCTGTAACATAATAGATAGAAAAAGTACTTCGAGTTACTTGATTAACTTTGAAGTATTTGATAATTGTACAATGTGATTTTTATGCCACAAATGGGCAGTAAAACTATGATAATAGTACATAAAAGCAAAATAGATAACTACATGGCTAAATGTGAAGCTGCAATAGGCTTGGTTATAATTACAAGGATGATTACATAATAAGTTAATTATAATAGCATGATTGTAATGCTATAGATAAGTTAATTATAATATATCATTAAATTATAATAGATGAAATGATTAATTGGTCTGATTAGGTTTTTCTGGGTTTCCCTAATCCTGCGCAATGAATGTTGGACCATGTTGATATTGTTTTCCCCAGAGAGATAAAAAGGAAGGTGTGTGTTTTTATTATTGTATAAAGATGGTATGAGATAGGTATTATTACGAGTATGTCGTAATTAAAGAGAAAAGGATTTATTTTTGAGGGGGCGTGTTGGAGTTTTACAAAAACAAATCTAAAATACTCTATGTCTGTCTCTGTCTAACCTTATAATATATGGTTTGACTGTGAACCCTCTGTCAGGTAGTTGAGACCGAAATCCCATCTGGTGATCTGGTCACAACACACTATCGCGTTAGCCTTGCTAGGGAACACATATATCATAAAGTATTACTGAAACACACCTTCCAATTTAACAAGTAAAGGGTAATTAAACTGTATTATTGAAACCCTTATAAAACGGTATTTCATTCAAACCCCAATAATATATATATGCCTATTCATAGTTATTGTATTCATTGCTTTTGTATTTTTTTTTTTTAGAAATCAATTCTCACACACTGTTCCGTTGTTGTTGAATTAGGTATTTTACCTATGTTTGCAATATTTGTTAGTATGTGAGAACCATGTTCCTACTTATCAAATTAATTAATTTGCCTGTTAATGCTTTTTAATACTTTATACCTTTACTTAGTATAGTGTGTAGAGCTATTCTGGGTGCATCGTCCTCACATATATTAATGTATGTACTTATGTAAATATTGTTAAAAACCTATTTAAAAAAAAAGAGTAAGTATGGAGTTTCTTGTGCGTTCTTCTCCATAACAATCTACTTTCCGAATGCACGGTAGAATCATTTTTTATTACTTGTAAATTTTAATTTTAATTTATTTGACGTTCAAAAGCGCCGTTTATTGGCCTAGTTGAATAAATATATTTGACTTTGATTGCTTAGGGCCTAGTGAGAGACCTGGGGAGTAGCGAAGTAAAAATAACCTTTGTAACTTGCCGCACTGCGTGCTTGTCACTATCGCAAGTCAACTAGCGTGTATCAGCTCGAAAACGTAGCACCTACTCCGCAGCGAGGAACTGTTCCTTCTTTCGAGGAAGGAATAAACCCTATGCATGCCCCTAATAAGCATAGATCATCTCTAGATTTAACTACGAAATCTGCCTGGTCTTAATACAAATTCATACTTCAGTAGTCTCTTACAATATGGGACGTAGAAGCTGTGGTTATATATCATGAAACATAATATATCTCTTATTCGTTACTACTGATTCAAAAAACTAATCAGGTCAAAGATTCGAGGCACAATCACATTTTCGACTCGTGTAGTAGAAAATTTAAAATGTAGATTTGATTCGGAATTTTGGCTTGCCCGCTCCTTTGTGATCTTGTACGGGATTCCGTTTGAATTTATTAAAAGGGCATTTAATCTTCCGTTCAAGTGTGCCAATTTTCTGGCTTTGACTGATTTTGGATTGCATGAATATATTCGGAGGCTTTTTGGTCAGTGACTATTTAAATTGTAAATGTATTTACATTTCCTCTGTTGATCTGCCTAGCCCTTTACTAACGGTGGAGTGATTGCCTGTCTTACCTCCACAACCCACTAACAAGGTAACAAGATACTCTTTGGTAAGACAGGTATTAGATTTTCTTGCTTTTGGCATATTCTCTGTCTAAATTGCTAGAAATAGCTACACGAAAGAAATTTTAAGACTCATATCTATTTCACAGGGAATATGCACGTCATTTTTTATTTGCTTAGTGAAATACTTATAACACGCTACAAACAAACAAAAATAATGTTCTTTTTAATATGTATTTTTATATATCAGAGACGAAGTTATAAAGCGTCAAAGTTGAGAACTAGAAAGAGAAGCCTGACATACCACATGACGTCAAATGGCACGACGACGCCCATACAGCTGCCATAGAAAACGGCGTTTTCGTAGAGACAGATATGATTTCTTTAAATTGTTATAAGTATCTCTTTCGTTTTCGATCAATTTTGATTCTGTTTTCACTTTTAGTATTCTATTTTATAATCGATAAACTGGTCAAACAACAATGGCGTACTTAAACCATACAGGATGTAACGGAAAGGTGCTATCATCATCATATTTTAAATACTGTTTCTGCCCATGTTTATAAACAAATTTCTCCAAGGAAGTCATAGGCAAGTCCCAAAAACAAATTGATTTTACATTGAAAGTTGTCGTCACGTAACAAAAAATTGTATGGGAGATACGTTTAAACCACAGATATAAATCTAAGTAGATGACGAGATTGTATGTACTTCGCGTGCCAAAAAACAGAGTAAAGTTGCGATCAAAGATCGTAATCTGAGCTTTTAATTTAGCATGATTGGCACTGGAAATCCACCGAAATCTAGAAAAAAAAAAATGCTATTAAGAATGATTGTTGGCCGAGGCATGGAAATGTTTTCTTTCATTGGTAAGTAAATTTGTTTTTAAATTGTTTGTGAAAAGTGGCACCCTTGGTTTTCATACAGATGGAGGGCCTTGCGTTATCTAGTTAGATTTATGTCTGTGATCGTATCATTCCGTTACACTCTGTAAAATGCCTCGGCGGCAATTGCTAGAGATGGTATTTATTGCCTCGACTTTTCATGCAGGTACTCGTACTATAACTATTTATTTTTTATTTATTATAAGCTCGCGCTAGACCACTATCTTTTCTATACCAATATTATAAAGAGGAAAGATTTTTTTTTTGTTTTGTTTGTTTGTACCGAATAGGCTCCGAAACTACTGGACCGATTTTAAAAATTCTTTCACCAATAGAAAGCTACATTATTCCTGAGTGACATAGGCTATTTTTTAATCCCGGAAACGGGGCCTGTGGAGTGGGCCACGGGAGCGAAGCCGCGGGGAACAGCTAGTTTTTAATATATTATTGATAGGCTCGCGTTTGACCACTACCTCGCCTGATGGTAAGCGATGATGTGGTCGACGGTGAAGCACGCTTGCCTAGAAGTAACCTAATCACTCTTGACTTAAAGACCCCAAGGTTGTAGCTATCAGGGAACAAATACTCCGGAAGGGAATGCCACTCCTTAGCTGTTCGCACAATGAAAGTATTAGCAAAACGCTTTGTGCATATGGGTGGGATGTCCAACATGTACTGATGGCAAGACGTCCGGCCATGCCGTACGTCTTGTAGTCCGATGATGGAAAGGGCTAGGCGGAATCAAATTGTGCAGTTCCGTCGCACACCGCCCGAAATGTAACCGATAAAAAACCGACAGGCTGGCAACTCGGCGTCGATGTTCGAGGCTCTGAAGCTTTGACGCGACCAGTGCATCGTTGTCAATAAGCCTCTTGTCCTGTCTGTCAATCGACTCAAGTGCATCAAGCTGGTATTTGGCAGATCCGACCCAGAGGTGAGAGCAGACCTGATTGTAAGGCTGTCAGTGAGATTATCTGTGAAATTGACAGGCTATGACAATTCTTACACTTGTGTGCTCAGCGCTCATTGCGTGGACACGAATATAAATTAGTAATGATGTCAAATCCGTCCTCTGTGGTATACAAAACCTCAATACGGAAATTGCCATTCCGTCTCAGGTTGCCATTACTCATTACAATGGTCTGCACTTGGCCTACATATTTAATCTGTGGTTGAGCGGTGTATGAGGGATCGCGCGTGTTTTGTTTGCCTGCTGCTCCGTTCAGGGTCAATGTAAGGTGTAGTGAATGTGTTGGAGCGCCTGATCATCACAGCATGGCAGCAACTCACTTAACGAGCAATTACATCTAATTGCAATGCGCAAACGTATTCTTTTTGTTCATATTTTCACTTGCTGTACTTAACCCGTGTAGTTAACACCTATTATAGTATTTTTTTCTTGCACTGAGTATTCCTGCAGTTTTCATTCAGCAAACCCCTTATATTCCCGCACATGGTCCGTAACGAGCCGGATAACATATTATATGAAGAAGATCAGCGGTCAGAATCCAGGAATTAAGGATTTTATTATCCACGTACCGTGGAGGTTAATTGCCGGTGGATTGGAGTGATCTCAAGCAAACTATTATCGGTGTACGGCGTTTAAGTTAATTAAAACAAAGTCTAATATCATCACCCAACACTCAGGTAGTATAAGTGAAAGTAAATATTCATTAAAGGTCAGTTTTATTTTATTTTACTACCGATTGTATTGTGTTAGATGAAAATCATTAGGTACTTGTTGCAGTGTAATTAGTATTATATTCATCAGCAAAATTAAGTTTAATATCATACTGATTATAGTATAGTTAGCTTATATGCTACATCAATTAAACTTAAGTTATAAAGCTGTAACTAATTCACGTAACTATCTACATAAAAGTCGTTGTTAATTATTATTAGCAGGTATCTTAACATAATACATATTGTAAGTTGTGAGTGCTTGATATTAATGCAAGTCATTGTTAAACACATAGTAAAGTTATTATTACTTATTTAGAATCATTTATGTATTTCTACAACGATTAGTGTTTTAGTTGTGCCTAATTATTATTAGTTAGCGTCATAGTTTTACAAATAATAAGATTGGATCTGGATTGTATGTATAGTTTATTTATACACTTGGGTAGTTACATCATTAGGTTTATGTTGTTTTGCTATTGTACTTAGGTGTACAACACAGTTTTATGCGTGTATTAAGGTCATATTATTCGTCTTTTATAATTGTATTCCTGTATCAATTTCAGGTTGACAACACTCATCTCCCAGCATGTCCGAGGAAAGGGATTTAATCAAAAAGCGAGGCAGCTTCAAGGGTCGCTTGACTGCGTTCGTCCACTTTCTGGACTCACTCAAGGACAAAGAGTTATCAAACTGTGATGTTTCTGAATTGCAGTTGCGTATGGGCAAGATCGAGTCGTTGTACGAGCAGTATGATGAGGTACAGTTACGACTGGAATGCATTGTAGATGATCTCAAATTACAATATTCTGAGCGTTCTGAATTCGAGTCTGTTTATTATAAATCCTTGTCTAGAGCCCAGAATATTCTGAGTGATTTTAATAAGGATAGTAAATCGATGGAAAGCTGTAAAAGTACACATGCTAGCATTCACAAGCCAGTTAAATTGCCAACAATTCAGTTACCAAAGTTTAGCGGTTTATATTCTAATTGGCTAGAATTTCGCGACACCTTTACTAGCCTAATTCATTGTAACGATGACATTGACGAAATCAATAAGTTCCATTACTTGAGAGCATCTCTTGAGGGAACTGCTGAAGTAGTAATCAAATCTATTGAGTTTTCTTCGAGCAATTACTCTGTGGCATGGAAGTTGTTATGTGATCGATTTGACAACAAAGGATTATTGGTGCAAAATCATGTATCAGCATTGTTTAACGTCGAATCCATCTCAAGGGAATCTTCGGTTGCTATAAAGAGCTTAATCGACAACCTAAATAAAGATTTACGAGCATTGGAGACGTTAGGGGAGCCTGTTAAACATTGGGACACACTTTTGATTTATATTGTTACTCGTAAGATTGATCAAAGGACTTATCGTGAGTGGGAGGAGTACAAAGGTAGGATCGACAAAGATGGCACGAGTAAGTTCGACGTATTTATGCAATTTCTACGTAATCGAGCCGATCTACTCGAGACCTTAGAGCTAGCTCGCAATAATCATTGCCAAACGCCAGGTAAATCAAGCCCTAAGGTCAAGTCTATGGTAGCAACACAATCCCTTAATAGTTCTAGCACTGAATTAGTTCCTAAAGTGTGCCCTAAATGCAATAACAGTGATCACACTTTAAATAATTGTCCACAGTTTCTCGCATTGAGCAATGACGATCGCCTCAAATTACTACCCAGTTATAAGGTTTGTTTCAACTGTTTTCGTACAGGTCACTATGCTAACAAATGTAAAAAACCAGGTTGCAAACTATGCAAACGTAGGCATAACACACTAATTCACATAGATTCTAAAAGCACTATTGCGAATACACTTCGTGATAATTCAAATAACAACTTGTCTGCATCTACCTTACCGTCTACTACCAGTGATACAAATAACGTAGCTTTGTCAACAAACATTGCATCTCCCCGTGATCATACGCAGCGAGATGTGTTGTTGTCGACCGCCCTGATCAAACTGCGGGACCACAATGGTTGTGTGCATCTCGTTCGCGCGGTTCTGGTCAGCGGTAGCACCTCGTCATTCATAACGGACAGGTTATGTAAACAACTCAGTTTAACAACTAGACAAATAAACAAATCCATTATTGGTATCAACAATGTCACTTCGCGCGTAGGCAAAACATGTCGTGTTAAGATGACGTCATTGGATGATAGTTTTACGTTCGAACTTCATTGTTTTGTTCTGCCATATATTACAAGTAACGTACCGTGCCGTGAAATAAAAATTTCTGATTTCGACATACCGTCGAATATTATTTTAGCTGATCCTACTTTTTATAAACCTGCTAATATTGATATATTAATCGGTGCTGACCTTTTTTGGGAGTTGTTAGGATCGCAAAGTCTAAAGTTGGGTATCGGAAAACCAGTATTATGTGAAACCCGTTTAGGATGGATAGTTTCCGGTCCAATTACTCAAAATTATATTTCACTGCTGTCGAATGTCGTAAATTGTAATTTTTCTAAAACTATTTCCAATGGCGACAGTGACTGGGTAATGCTTAGAACAGAATTGACAAAGTTTTGGCAATTAGAGGAGGTAAATGCGAATTCCTCCAATTCTTATATGCCAGAAGAAAAATTGTGTGAGGATAATTTCATAAAAAATACGACACGATTGTCTGATGGTCGTTTTTGTGTTCGTATACCCCTTAAGAAAGATCCTTTCGTTCTGGGCAATTCTTATAAGAAAGCTACACATTGCTTGCATTCTTTGGAGCGTAGATTAAAGGTTAAGCCAGACTTTAAAAGAATGTATCATGACTTTTTGTTAGAATACGAGTCACTCGGTCACATGACAAAAATTAATAACCCCAATTTGTGTATTGGTTATTTTATTCCGCATCACGGAATATTACGTGAGTCGAGTAGCACGACCAAACTTCGTGTTGTCTTCAACGCAAGTTGTCCTACTACAACGGGAGTGTCCTTTAATGACCTTCAGATGGTCGGGCCAACTGTACAGGACGATCTATTGTCTATAATTCTTCGGTTCAGATTCCACAAGTATGTCTTATCTGCGGATGTGGAGAAGATGTATAGACAAATAGTCGTCCACCCGTCGGACAGGTATTTGCAACAGATTGTTTGGCGTGACAATGATTGTGAGCCTAGTAATGTTTATGAATTAAACACCGTCACGTACGGTACGGCTAGTGCACCGTTCCTTGCAACACGATGCCTTAAACAACTAGGACTTAATTGTAAAAACCCTAAAATATCGGAGATCATCAGACACGACTTCTACGTCGACGATTTACTGACAGGGGCGAATGATTTAGAAGAAGTTAAATTTATTCGCACTGAAGTTACTAAGGAGCTTGCGTCGGCATGTATGCCATTGAGAAAGTGGAACTCAAATGACTCTCAACTAGTGTCAGATTCTGTTCCTGCGTTAGGCAACTCGCCTGCGTCATTGGACTTGAACATTGGACCTAATGAGCCTGACAAGTTGCTTGGTCTCGGATGGTATGTCAGTGATGATAAGTTAGGGTTTCCTATAAGTCTTACTAAGTCCTCGACCGGCCATACTAAGCGTGATTTGCTATCCGTGATTGCGCGAATTTTCGACCCTTTGGGTCTGTTGGGTCCTATTATTATCTCCATGAAGGTATTGTTACAGAAAATGTGGTTAGACAAATTATCTTGGGATCAACCATTACCTATTGGGATTAGTGAACATTGGGATACTATAATAAAGTCTTTGCCTCTTCTAAATCATTTCCGTATTCCACGAATTGTAGTCTGCAACTCATATACGGAGCTAGAACTCCATATTTTTACAGATGCGTCTGAGTCCGCATACGGAGCTTGCGCCTACATTCGTAGTGTTAATGATAAGGGTGAGCATTTGGTTCGTTTATTGATGGCCAAAAGTCGAGTGGCTCCCATAAAGCCTACAACAATCCCGCGACTGGAGTTGTGTGGTGCGGTAATTGGTTCTCGTCTCTGTGAGAAGGTAATGAGCTCACTCCGAGTGAAAATCAGTCAGGTCTATTGTTGGACTGATTCGACCATCGTGTTGGGATGGTTACAGATGATGCCTACCAAACTTCAGCCGTTTGTACGCAACCGCGTTGCTGAAGTTTTGGATAAGGCGGGTAACTGTACATGGCGGCACGTCCCAACCGAACAAAACCCAGCAGACCTAATTTCTCGTGGTGTGGAAATCAGTGTTCTGCAGGGTTCAGATCTGTGGTGGTATGGGCCAACATTCTTAGGACTAGACCCGTCTGAGTGGCCTTCTCAAATTAAATGTCCAGGATTGGAAACGTTACCGGAGACTCGACCTAATGTAGTGTTAAATGCTGTTATTAATGATTTAATAAGTGAGGGTTTAATTGATTTTAGTCGTTTTTCTAATTACTCACGGCTTATACGTTCTGTTGCTTATCTATTGCGATTTATTAAGTCATGTAGAAAACATTATCCAAAGACTAATTATTTGTCACATGATGATTTACAAGATGCATTAAATGTAGTCATTATTCAAAGTCAATCTCAATCGTTTCCCGAGTATAAATTACTTTTAAATAAAAGGAGCTTACCTAAAGGGAGCGCCCTTCTAAAGTTCAATGTTTTTTTGGACGACAAAAATATAATCCGAGTAGGAGGACGTCTCGATAATTCTAAATTTGCTTACAGTAAAAAGCACCCTATTTTATTACAGTCCACTCATGAGTTTACAAAATTATTATTTTATTTCGAGCACCGAAGGCTGATGCACGCTGGCCCGCAATTACTGCTAGCTTCCATTAGGGAATCTTACTGGCCAATAGGAGGTCGCAACTTGGCGAAGGTCTGTTATCATAAGTGTGTTCTGTGTCATCGTATGAAGGGTAAGGTCGTATCCCCGTTAATGGGTAACTTACCACAAGAACGCCTTCGTCCAGGTTATCCGTTTGAGAGCACGGGCGTAGATTATGCCGGCCCTATTATGTGTGCTAGTCGTCAAGGTCGTGGATGCAGGCTAGTAAAGGTGTACATCGCAATTTTTATTTGTTTTACAACCAAGGCCATCCATTTGGAGCTTGTTGGCGATTTAACTAGCAATAGTTACTTACTAGCTTTGTATCGATTTATTTCTAGGAGAGGTAAACCCGTTGATATTTTTTCGGATAACGGTACCTCATTTGTCGGTGCGTACAACGACCTTTCAAAATTTTTAAAATTAAATAGTTCGTCCTTGGGTGAAAGTGCAGCGAACGATGGAATAAGGTTCCACTTTATACCCGCTTATACCCCGCATTTCGGCGGACTCTGGGAGGCGGGTGTCAAGTCAACAAAATACCATCTTCAAAGAGTGTTGGGAAATTGTAATTTGACTTTTGAGGAACTTTATACCGCACTAACCAAAATTGAAGCCATCTTGAACTCTCGTCCACTTACACCGTTGTCTTCGGATCCTGCAGATTATACACCGCTTACGCCAGGACATTTTCTTGTTGGACGGCCTTTAACTTCGTTGCCGCAACCTGACTACCAGGACAACTCTGCTAGCCATCTGTCTCGATTCCAAAGAATTGAACAACTCCGCCAACACTTCTGGAGCAGATGGAGTAAGGAGTATGTTGCGGAATTACAAGTGCGGTCCAAATGGCGTTCAAGCAAGGATGGTCTAAAATTAAACGCCTTGGTCGTGATGAAGGAGGACGGTCTGCCGCCTCTGAAGTGGAGACTTGGACGAATTGTGGCTGTTCACCCAGGAACGGATGGCATCGCTCGTGTCGCAGACATTCAGACGTCTACCGGTGTCGTTCGACGAGCCTTCAACAGGATCTGCCCATTGCCCGTGTCTTCGGAATCTGGTTGAAACCGTTGCTTTCAACGCCCGGGGGCATGTTGGAGCGCCTGATCATCACAGCATGGCAGCAACTCACTTAACGAGCAATTACATCTAATTGCAATGCGCAAACGTATTCTTTTTGTTCATATTTTCACTTGCTGTACTTAACCCGTGTAGTTAACACCTATTATAGTATTTTTTTCTTGCACTGAGTATTCCTGCAGTTTTCATTCAGCAAACCCCTTATATTCCCGCACAGAATGCTTGACTTAAATTTCTGGCGCGTTATAGTGAGAACCATGTTTTACTCGAAGATTTTTTTCAGGAAAAAGAGCGTTTTGTTTTGTTTTTGTGCCCGCCAATTGTAGGTACGCTTATTGTTTAGTTACCCACATTTCTCTTAATATTTTATCTACCCGTTCTTGTCAATTTTCGCTGCTTTAAACAGTCCACGTTCGGCCCTCGTCGAGGATAGCCTCACCGCTCGTGATAGTCAGCCGCCTGGCTATTCAGCCTGGATTCCTCACTCGCTGTGAGATCCCACCGCTGTATCACCGCTTTATAAAACCGCATCGTCTGCGATCGGCTATTGTCGCCGTCGGATTCGTGGTGATCACCTCTGATCATCACCATGAGCCAGCATCACGTGGCTCGCCGTTCTACCGCACCGCATACAGTCCACTCTCGCGTCAGCAAATTGTGCCAGAACCCTGGGTTCTGGCACAATTTGCTGACAACTTCAAATCAAGACGTCCAGTGGAACAGAGAAGGAGCGCTGCCAGGATTAACCGGAACGAGCACGAGGAAACCCGGCTCTGAGGTTAGTCGTAGCTTTGTTTAATGCAGCATCTCTCTCAGCATACTGACCCGTCCATTTTCCCTAGTGTTGGCAACTTCGTGGAGTGAGCTTCCGGAACTACAAGCGCCACCTAGCTAGCAGCGACATCAACATCGGATCACCGTGGTTCGTGGTGGGGAGGAGACCGGCTGGCACAGCGGCTCGGCGCGCCCGGCCTTCTTCTTCTTGGCGGACCGTTCGACGGAACACTCGGGGTTTTACTAGCTTCATTATCCAGAACGGAACTTATTTTTATTTGTTTAATCTAACGGGTGATTTAATTATTTAGTTCATACCCTCATTTCATTTTTCTAGAGGGTTTTGTTTTACTACAAAAGATTGCTAAAAGTTAACCTAATAGTTATATTTTATTTGCTCATTTATAGTTAAAATGTATAACATGTAAAGTACCTACATTTACGTGTTAATAAAGTGATAATTGTGTATTAATATTGTATTTCATTTAATATCAGAAGTTGGAGCCACGCGTCATGGGCAAACGCAGACGCCATCGCAAGCGAGCACAATCGTCGTCAAGTAGCAGTAGCACGACGAGTAAGAGTGCTAGAACGCCGTCACCTGTGCCCAGAAGGAAATCAAAGGTATCACGTCATAAAGATACCAAAGCTGTGAGTACCTTACATAATATAATACCTGAGTTTGACCCCTTAAGCGATGATATCAATGCATGGCTTAATATTATACAATCCTATGCGGCAACGTTTGATTGGACCGACGAAACGATACGTTTTCAAGCTCTGAATAAGTTGAAAGGCTCTGGCAAAGTCTGGTATGACTCGTTGTTGCGAACTGATAGTCGGTGGCCTACATGGAAATGGAGTGATTGGAATCGGCGTGATTGGAATCGGCGTCTGGCTGATAGTTTTCAAACACGTCGTAATATGTTTGAATTATTAAAAGATATTATTAATAAAAAACCAGTAGAAAACCAATCGCTTTACGAATTCTATTTTGATATCAAATGTAAAGTTGACCGATTATCTTTAAACTTTACTGAGCAAGATATTATATCTATAATTGTCGGGAGCATAGGCGACAGCAATATAGGAATTTTAAATCTTGTCATGATTTAGCTAGTTACCTTCATGGTCGTACCTACAAAAGCAAAAGCTCAAAACAAACCAGTTCGGGTAGTACACGTGAAAATCAACATAAAACAGGCGAGCAAATAAATAATACTAGCCAGCCGTCCACGAGTGTTACCTCTTCAAATAATAACGCGAATTCTAGTAGGGTACTTGAAAGTAATCAAACCGGTTTAACACATATTCAGAAATCTATTAAATGTTACACTTGCGGTGGAAATCATAAAAGGAATCAGTGTGATCTCATTAAATGTAATTTTTGTAAAAAAAAGGGCCATGTTGAAGCTGTGTGCCGTAGTAAGAAAAGTACAGGATTAATTAAACCCGAAACTGAGGAAACCAAATTGATCCTTACCCCTGATACGCGAGATAAATTTATAAAAACTGTTAACATTGATCACTTTGTCCACGAGGCATTTATTGATACGGGAAGCAGTTGTTCCCTGATTGCTGAATCTGTGGTAAAAAAATATTTGCTTCAAACTAGTGCACTACCCGCGCCTGTTTTGTTACAAGGATTTTCTAGAAATAGCTCTAAACCTGTCACTCGAAAAGTTACTTTAGATTTAAAAATTGATTGTGTTTCTTTAACTGGTGTGAGCTTTTACGTTATTGATGACTTAGTAGGTTGTGAAATACTTATAGGCCGTAACATAACGGAGCGAAATGACTTGATATACTCACGTGTAGGTAATTCACTCAAGTTTGACTATGCGCAATCACTTAGTGAATTTTGTGACGCTATATCCGAGACTAAAATCGAAACTGACACTCACTTGAATGAATTGATCTATTTATTTAGACAATATAAACAGTGTGTCGCGTCAGACATAAAAGAGTTAGGAAAAGTGAATAACCACGAGATGGTTATTACTTTGATAGACCCACGACCAGTGCAGTGCAGACCTTTTCGAGCCTCACATACAGATAGAAAGATTATTCGAGATATGGTGCAGGAATTACTGGATAATAAAATAATTCAAGAAAGTCATTCCCCTTACGCCAGTCCTGCTCTGCTTGTGAGCAAAAAGAATGGCGAGAAAAGACTCTGCATTGATTACCGCGCACTAAATAAAATAACAGTAAAGGACAAGTACCCAATGCCCCGAATAGAGGATCTTATAGATAGACTACAGGGTTATAAATATTTTACAAGTCTTGATCTAAAAAGTGGGTACTACCAAATTATTATGAGCTCACAGTCAATCGAAAAAACGGCATTCATTACCGAAGATGGCCATTATGAATTTCTGCGGCTCCCATTTGGTTTGGCTAATGCACCATCTTGTTTTCAACAGATGATGAATAAAGTATTAGGTAATTTAAGGTTCGAGAACGTCATTGTATATTTAGATGACGTTTATTTAATTACACAAACTATTGAGGAAAATTTAAAGCTCTTGGAAAACATTTTACAAATATTTAAAAATAATGGGTTAACTTTAAATTTAAAAAAATGTCATTTCCTTAAAACTGAAATAGAGTTTCTCGGATATAAAATAAAACAAAATTGTGTAATGCCAAATGAATCCAAAGTGGAAGCCGTTAAGAAATTTCCCGTACCGAAAACCGTGCATCAGTTGCGACAGTTTCTGGGTCTAATTAATTATTTTCGCAAATTCATTAAAAACTGCGCTATAATTTCTGCCCCTCTTACTAAGTTATTAAAAAAAGATGCTTCTTGGTCTTGGAATTCCATGCATGATCAAGCTTTTCAAATTTTAAAAGCTAAGCTGACATCAGATAGTGTATTATCTATTTTCGATCCAAATAAAGTAACCGTTTTGTATACGGACGCTAGTCGAGATGGCGTTGCGGGTATTCTTGTTCAAGTTGCTGATGAGGGTGAAAAACCGGTATATTACTATAGCCGTCAGACAAATGAGGACGAAAAAAAATATCATTCATTTGAGTTAGAACTCCTAGCAATCGTAAGTTCACTTCAAAAATTTCGTCTTTATTTAATTGGTTCACCTTTCACCGTTATCACAGATTGTAGCGCAGTCAGGTATGCGTTGACTAAAAAGAATATTATTCCCCGGATTGCAAGATGGGTTCTTTCGACTCAAGAGTTCATGTATGAAATAAAGCATAGAGAAGGTTCACGTATGCAACATGTGGACGCCTTGAGTCGAAATCCCGTTCCCTCAGGTGAGAGGTCGGAAAGGGAAATAATATTATCAATAACGGAAGGAGACTGGTTACTCTCTGTACAGATGCAAGACCCTGACATTGTAAAAATTAAAACGGTTTTAGAATCTGGTGAAATAGATGAAAATAAAAACATTTTTGACACGTATGAACTATTAGGTGGAAAAGTGTATAGAAGAACAGCCCAAGGGCGACGATGGGTCGTACCAAAGAGTTGTATATGGCAAATAATAAGATACAACCATGATGACGTGGGCCATTTTTCCGTCGATAAAACGTTTGAGAGGATAGGGCACAGATATTGGTTTTCTCGTATGCGTCACATAATTAAAAAATACATTAAAAACTGTTTGAATTGTATTTATTATAAAAATAAGGGTGGTGCTAAAGAAGGAGAGTTATACCCGCTGCCAAAATACGCGCAGCCTTTTCACACTTTGCACGCGGACCACTTAGGTCCATTCGTTGAAACACGAAACGGAAACGTATACTTACTAGTTTTAGTTGACGCCTTCACAAAGTTTGTTTTTATCTGCGCAGTTAAGTCTACTAAAACATCCGATCTTATAAAAGAATTAGATAATATAACTAAAATATTCGGTAATCCAAAACGAATTATTTCCGATTCCGGGTCATGTTTTACTTCCAACATGTACAAAGAATACTGTAAGAGCAAAAATATACGCGCGCATATTGTGGCAACGGGTATGCCTCGCTCAAATGGACAGGTCGAGAGATTTAATAAAACAATACTAGAATCATTAAAAACTATTGGGGCAGATACTACTGAAGATAGGTGGGACCAATATGTTAAAATAATACAGCAAGGTTTAAACAGTACAATCCATAGAACTATTAATGCCGTTCCTAGTGAGGTCTTATTAGGATATCGTTTGCGCGTTGATAATGATAATGTAGAGCCAGAGCTTGATGATGAATCGCTAGTGGACGTAACGGAATTGCGAGCAAAGGTAGATAAAAATATTAAAACCAGTGCAATATCACAAAAACAAAGGTTTGATAAAACTCGGTCAAAAGCTAAGATTTACGAAGAAGGAGATTTGGTATTGATAAAAATACAAAGTCAGAACAACGATGGTCGAAGCAAAAAACTCCTGCCCATCTTCAAAGGACCGTTTCGAGTAAAAAAGGTTCTGGGTAATGACAGGTATGAGGTAACAGACTTAAGGGGCTCTGAAAGGAGCAGTAAACCATACAATGGCGTCGCTGCTGCTGAAAATATGAAGTATTGGATACAAATCGATGATTGGCGGTTGGAGTAAGCTATTGACAATGAGGTCCGTGTTGGCAAGTCGTAGTTTTAAGGGTATGTATTGCACTTTGCTTGCTGCAGTAAATAATTAATAAACACACAGCTTTATAATTTTATAATAAATTGTATATAAAATTAAGTGGCTACACAGTCTCACATATAATATTGCTTATATTTTTCTCGCGAGACTAGATAAAACACTTGTACCATAATCCTCGCCAGGATAGAAACACCAGCAAATGTGAATAAACCATGGAAAACAACTTGGTACATTTAAGTGTAGCGAAAAGCTCTTTAAATGCAAGTGATTCCAAATGGAAAGCTCTGGGAAAACCAGGACACTTAAGTGTGGCATAGTCCCTTTAAGTACGGTTGACCTAGCAGTAATAGAGTAAGCATTTGCTGATGGTTCAAAAGCGTATTATGGCTTGTGCTTCATACTTGCAGGTTTAGAAAACAGGTTCTGATGTTGGTTTTGTTTCAGTGTTTTGTCTAGACTCGTGGGGCGCCTGGGTCATGCGCCTTGCAGAATGGCCGTGTTGGCAACTTCGTGGAGTGAGCTTCCGGAACTACAAGCGCCACCTAGCTAGCAGCGACATCAACATCGGATCACCGTGGTTCGTGGTGGGGAGGAGACCGGCTGGCACAGCGGCTCGGCGCGCCCGGCCTTCTTCTTCTTGGCGGACCGTTCGACGGAACACTCGGGGTTTTACTAGCTTCATTATCCAGAACGGAACTTATTTTTATTTGTTTAATCTAACGGGTGATTTAATTATTTAGTTCATACCCTCATTTCATTTTTCTAGAGGGTTTTGTTTTACTACAAAAGATTGCTAAAAGTTAACCTAATAGTTATATTTTATTTGCTCATTTATAGTTAAAATGTATAACATGTAAAGTACCTACATTTACGTGTTAATAAAGTGATAATTGTGTATTAATATTGTATTTCATTTAATACTAGGTCTAGGCTATCTACTTCTTGAACCTAGCGCACCGCACGTGCCTTGGCGTGCTCAGTGCTATTACTGCGCTGCCGCGCCGACACAGTTTTGTTTTCTTGGGTTTTAGGGATAGTGTAAGAAATCTGCAAAACCGGAATTATGAGCTGGTTAAATTTCATTTCGGATAAAATTTCCATTATGGGCCGTTGATTTTTGCCGCGGGGATGGTAGGGGGTGGAGGAGGGGAGGTTTGGCTACCCCCCTATACCATCCCCACCACTCGGAGCCCTATGGTTATGGAGATATCCATGGTTAAAGTTCTCAGTTTAGTGTAATTTTTTTTTAAATTAAGGGGCAGGGAGGGAGGGAAGGAAAGGGTGTAGGAGGGCTACCCCTCTGTACCATCCCCACCCCACGGAAACCCGTGGTTATAGAGATATTAGATATATTTTATACTTAAATATAATTAGTGAAATATAAAAAAAAGTGAATTAGTCCAAGAGCGAGCGAAGCGAGCTCGGGAGCTTAGGGCACCCTGACACGGATAGGTTAGGTTCGACCATGACCACAAGAAGAAAATCATGCCGTGCAGTCGGAGAATACATACCTAATCGTATACAGAATACATACCATATGTATCCTTCGACTGCAAAGCGTGATTTTATTCCTGTTTACGTCTTTTTAGTTCACTGCTTAAGTAGTCGGGTTATTTGATTTTACCTTCTTTTTTGCATTTTTTTAGCTAACTTTTTTTTACGAATTACTTAACACATTTAAGTAATTTTTGTAATCACCTCTTAAAACCCTATATCCCACACAATGGGAATGGGTAAAAACAAAATTTGGGCCCCCACGATATGGCGCCCAAAATCCGCCATTCTGTTTTTTTTTCAAACGCCACTCTAAGGACACTTGGGTTTTTAAAACGAATATAAACAACAATAAACAAACAAAGAATAAACCATATTACCGACGACAAATCCATCCAGCCGTTTAGAAGATACCGAGTTAAGAGCAGCCTAGCCGGGCCGTCTATCGCCAACGCGAGCACTGTCCACAAGCTTGTTGTTTCATCCAGCGCAATGCTTGAAAAAGAGGCAAAGCGAAAAGAGAGAGATAGCGCCTGAACGCTCGGTTGTCAGTCGGTAACTTCCGCCGATAGGTCGCGGGCGATCGCCGCCGGTCGGCCGGCAGTCGGCCGCTCGAGTGAGCGAGCCATTCATTCATGAACACAGAGTACATTATAATATACTGAAATTCATGAATATCGCGCGGGCCTCGCGAGTTACTATCGCCTCACACGCCTAAGCCATAATAGTTTTGTAAATTCATCTGCACTGCATGCAGATGAATTCATGCATACATTTAGTACGAACGTATGTTTGTATTTTTATGAATCTAGGTACTGTACGTGCAATATTTTTTACTACATGGAAATTATCTATCAATTTAAAATATTTTGTTTTTTTCATAATTTATGTTTATACCTACATAAACTACGTAAAAGTAAAGGTATATTATGTATTCTGCTTATGGAGTAGCACAAGCAGAACACATTATTATTTATTTAACCCCTCTGTCTGTATTGAGGAAGTAAAAATTTGTATAATTACAATGTACCTACGTAGGTACCGTAAGTATGTAAATGTAATAGTAGGTACTATTGTACCGTCGAAGGCGGTTGATCAAATAAAGTAGTCTGAATACATTTGGGTATATATTTTTTTATTTTATATAAAATACATAAAACAATATTTACATAAAACCCGACAATCGAGTAGATACCGATTTCCGAACACAAACATACAAACAGCAAATCCAGGAGTCAGAATTGATTGAACATTATTTTAGTAGAAATATTGTCATCACCTGTAGTACCTACCAGTAAAAAGAATTAGTTTTATTTTTGGGGGGGTAATATGACCTATAGTACTCTCACTGGATGCTGCGGCCACACTATCGCGATATTGCGAACTACACTTCGCGAGCTCTCTGTTGAACTGCGAGAGTTGAACAACCCTTTTTTACAGTCCGTTCAACCGATTTTGAGTTCTATTCCGTAAGTATAAGGATAACATAAACAGCATAAACCTGTTACCATAACTGTTTACTATAGCTGTCATATGTCATATCACCAACGCAATAGAAGTCAAAATCGGTTAAACGGGCTATAAAATGGGATTTTTTAAATGTCTAATGTTATCACAAATGGAGTTTAGGTATCTATTATAGCTTCTAGTATTTATTTTCGTACAAACATACTCTCTGGTCACGTGAAGAGTCGACCAAACGCTTGCCGATGTCTTGAAATAGTTAGTCGAGCTCCCGGACCCCATGGCCCTAATGTGACTAGTGTATTGTATTATATTTTTAACCGACTTTCCAAAAAGGAGGAGGTTCTATGTTCGACATGATATTTGTTTTTTTTTTGTGTATGTTCCGATTTTTCCGTCAATTGTGGAACGATTTTGAAAATTCTTTTTTGTTTGAAAGACACACACAAACCTATGTTCCCAAGTTGATCCTATTTTAATTTGGTGAAGATTTGATGAAGAACTTCGGAGATATACAACAGAACTCTTCAATAAATAACGGTAAATCTCTCGGGATTGCTGCATTCGCATGTCTGTTTATTGTTTATACCATTTCATAACATAACATCACGCCAGTACCCTCTAAAGGGGTACGCAGATGTGGATGTGAGTTCACCTTGGTACACTCCCATTTCACCGGTTATGTTCCAAGTTGTATGATATTCGGGTAAACAACTAAAAAGTGAACATAAAAAATATTTATACAAAAAACTTTTTTCCAAAAAAATACTACCGACTTCCAAATAAAAAACTACAAAGTGAAAAATAACTTTATTTTTGGAAGTCGGTGTCTCTCTTTTTTCCCATTTTTTTTGCGATATGGACACCGACTTCCAAAAATAAAGTAATTTTTCACTTTGTAGTTTTTTATTTGGAAGTCGGTAGTATTTTTTTGCAAAACAGTTTTTTTTATTTTTCCCCTTTTTAGTTGCACTTTCCTAAAATAGGCAAGTTGTTTAGTAAGGTACCTATAACGCCAAAATAGATTACCCGAATAACATGAAACTTGAACATAACCGGTGAAATGAGAGATCTGCGTACCCCTTTATAGTGTACTGGCGTGATGTTATGTTATGAAATGGTAAAAACAATAAACAGACATGCGATTGCAGCAATCCCGAATGATTTGCCGTTATTTATTGAAGAGTTCTGTTGTATATCTCCGAAGTTCTTCATCAGATCTTCACCAAATTAAAATGGGACCAATTTCGAAACATACTCTATCAAACAAAAAAATAATTAATAATAAAAATTCAATTAATAATTTTCAAAATCGGTCCATAATTGACGGAGATATCGGTGAACATACATAAAAAAAAACATACAAGAAGTCGAACATAGAACCTCCTCCTTTTTGATAAGTCGGTTAAAAAATATTACCGACATCCAAATAAAAACACTACAAAGTAAAAACTAACTTTCTTTTCAGAAGTCGGTGTCCATACCGAAAAAAATAGAACCTACCAAAGATATTTTGTTGATGATTTTGTCTACAAAAAATACGCAATTTTAGATCTTCAACATGAACAAAAAGTAAACCGAGACATGTCTATTTTTAACAGACTTCCCAAAAAAGAGGAGGTTATCAATTCAACTGTATTTATAGGTACTTAGCCTACAAAACTGGTACATTATGTACCACAAAAAAACGTGTCTAAAAACGAAGACACGAAAACAGGAACACCGACTTCCGAAATAGTTATTTTTCACTTTATAGGTAGTGTTTTTATTTGGAAGTCGGTTGTAATTTTTTTGTAAAAAAGTTTTTTTATGTCCATTTATACTGTGAAGAAAGCAGTCACCTTGACAATGATGGTACACTGCGATCAATATTGTCATTGTATTGGTCATAGCCCACAATCTCGTTTTCATCAAAAACCTTGTTCTGTGCTTCATTTGTCACAGTAACTTCTTGAAGTGGTACCCGGTCCTGGGTTAGCCTAAAACAATAAGTAAATATTTTTATTCTTTATGCAAAAAAACAAAGTTATTATTTGTAATAACTCGGTTTTGTGCATATTATATATGAAATAGGTAAAGTAATGATAGCTCTCTGTGATCAATTACTATTATTTCCAACTGTACCTAGTTTGGCATTTGCCTCCTTGTTCGTTATGTACAATTGCTTGTACTTCAAGCGTTATACAAGATATATTATCATCATCCACAGAAACTTCTTCTATGTCTTCAACATCTGCACTAGTTCTGTGAAATGAAAAATAATTAGATAGGTACCTAGTCACTGTATTCATCACCATAATAATCATAACCAAAGGTACATTATATTCCACTTTATCTAGCCTTACCTAAGCCGTGATTCATCATTTTTTTCAATGTTTTCTTTGTTTTCATATATAAACCTGGAAGATAAAATGAACCTGTAATCCTATGTTTATTGCCTAAATAGTAATTGAACAGGCTAACTAAATCTGGCATGTAATCGTTAGTAGTAAATGTTTAAATTGTTTTCGTATTACTATATTCCATTTGAAATAACACTAGAAATTAAAAAAACACCTTTTTACAGTCCATTCAACCGATTTTGAGTTCTATTCCGTAAACATACAGCTGACTAAAAAGCATAAACATGTTACCAATACCAACTGTTTACTACAGCTGCCATTTGTCATATCAACAACGCAATAGAAGTCAAAATCGGTTAAACGGGCTGTAAAATGGGATTATTTAGATGTCTAATGTTATCTAAAATGGAGTTCTTACCAGCCTACTAATTTCAAATTGAGCTCTATAGCTCAATTTGAAATTAGAAGGCTGGTTATTGGTAGACCGAGAAATGGGGTCATTTTACGAACAAGCTGATATTTCTTATTCACAAAAAAAAACTATACCTACTAACATTTTAAGCCTGCTCTACTCTACTCGCGAAGTTGGTCGAAGTTGAGCGAATAGGGAACTATCCGCAAAGCTGAGCTCAGATGGCGCCACTGAAAGCAAAGGATAACCACAGAACATATATACCCTAAGCCGGGAGGTTAACAAACTATACCAAAGAGTATGTAACACTACGTTTTTTTTTTTATACTGTCAAAGTCGAGCGGCAATATTTCGCAGTTTAAGCATACAAAATATAAAACTAATAGCATGTGCTAATAGTGAAAGAAAAATGGAGCTAACTAATAATTGAGGAAATCAGACCATACTGTACCTAAAAACCCGGCTTCAAGAGCGCGGTGCAACAGTAAAAGGAAAAAGAAAACGGATTTAGTTGAAAGGTACGAATATGAATGCGAACATTGGAAATCTTGTGTAACTTGCAGATATTACATCAATTTAATATGTAATGAGATCAATGTACTTCCAATTAATATTCAAAACAATACTTCCAGGATGATTTTATATGACTTACATAATTACTTTGCAGTGGAACCGTTTTGCACACGGTTACATTTTGATGGTGGACAGCAGTCCAATGCACTATTAATTGCCAAAAGCCTTACCAAAGACCTAAACGCTGACTTCCTTACCACCCTTAATAATTTCGAATAAATATATATATTCTTTTAAGAAGGTGATTTGTAAAAGCAGATATTAAATATCTTTGTTTTGATAGTTCTTACTCTAAAATTAGAAATCTTGTCATTGAATCATAAATAAGTTTATTGGCACTTGATATTATTACATTTCATTTACATCTACTGTCTTCATTCTTTCAGGTTTGATCTAAACATAGAAAAAGGACTGAAAATGTATCTGCGTATCTGCTACACGTTAGAATGGCATTTGCAGCTAATGCTTGTTATTATGTTTTATTGCACCACCCGGTCTAAGGCCTCCATGAAAATATCAGTACCTATTTTTACAACAACAAAATAGATATTATTATTTTTATGTCACCTGGATGAAAACTGAAATTAACATCTAGAATACACACAAAATTTGTTTTGAGTGGTGTTATTTTCCGTTGTCAATATTGTCATAACATAGGATCACACCTATTTTCAAGAAGGGTCAAGGGCTAGATAGTTGTGTATAAAATAAGTACCTACATTTACCTAAATTTCAGTGCTGTGCTATTAAAATGTACCTACTGTGTGTTACTTAATTATAACAAGAAATAAATGAAAATTCTTTGTACTTGTATGTTATTTATTTTTCTTAGGATTGATTACTAATACAATTCATATACAATTTTGTCTGCCAATATAATCGAAGAAATCCTGGTCAACCTGAGTAATGTGTCAAAACCGTTAAAAATAGACCAACTGTTAAAGTAAGTAACCGGTGAAACTTATTATTTCTGAGAGTAGGTACTGAATCTATATTATTGTCCAAGTATCAAATTAAGTTAAAAAGAAATATATTTCTTTATTTACAATATTTCACATCAATTAACAAGAGTTTTAGAAGGGTTATTGTCATGAAACTTAGGTCTAGAGTTGAGTCTAAATCTAGGCTATCTGGGTATCCATGATATCAAAGTTACATTCTTAAGGGCCAAGTTATTCTACTTACAAAAGGTGTTTTCTTATTGTTTTACCACAAATGAAATTTAGCTTTTTGAAACACTATTTTTAAGGCATTATTGTGAAACTTATTCCAACAGCACCGGAAATTTAAAGTGCTGATTGTTTTTCCTCAATTTGTTCAAAGTTTCCTTCTCTGTTTATCTTTCATCGACTCTTTTTTCTCCAAACAATGGTAGGTAACCCCCTTATTTAATATTTTTCTATTTAGTTTCAGTCCTGTAAGTATAAATTAGGTTTTATTAACACCATATGGTTAAACATGCGTATTTATGTAGACATTAAAACCATTTTGTAGTTGTGTTTAATTAGTACACAATGTTATGTACCTTCTTTTTAATGTCTATAGCATTAAACATAATAATTACTGTTATTATTTGAATAAAGGTTGCCTTAGGATAATACACTGACCTGTAAAATATCTTCTTTATTAAATATGCCGCTTTAGAACGGTCAGGACACAGCCTTGACTTTTTTGTAAAATTCCTGCGACGAATAGTAATTTCCCATTGCTTGCGAATATTGGCGTTTTCTGGGATCATATGGCCGGTTTTATTTCTGCATCCGTAAACACAACACTGATGCATTCTTGACCAACAGCTAGCAATATTATTATTTAGTTTTTGAACACAAGTTATACTTAAAACAGTAAAAATAGTTCGGTAACCACTAACACAAACTGTAGTAGACGCCATGTTGTTATGTTTTTGTTTACTTTTATCCTTCAAGCGCCATCTGGCGGGAGCAATTGGCAGTAATGTTCCCTATACGATAGTGTAGAAGGGCACTTCGCTTCGATTCGTGCAACCTCGGCTCGCATCGGGCGACTTCCAGTCGTTGTCGGTTTTTGCGCCCGAGTCAAAGGACTCGAAGTGACCCGAAGTTGCGAACACGAAGCGTCTTACTACACTACTCGGCTCACTTCAGTCACATGAGTAGATAAACGGAACAGAGATAAAGCTTCATACAACTGCGCGAATCGGTTGCACTACTACAAGCACGCTGACGCATGAGTGCGTGACCACTGGCCGCTTGTCGCGTACGCGGCGAGACTGGAAAAAACCGGTTTACGTTGGCACAGCCAGTGGACAATCTCAGGGTCTGTGCAACGCACGTTGTTTGTTTTGTTAGTTGCAAGTTTGAATATTTTATTGTAAAAACGTTGTTTTTTATTATTAATAGTGGTTGTTTATTGTACTGTGTGTATGAATAATACTTGAAAAAAAAAAACAATTAGAGTAAGTAATTTGTAAAGTATTCTATAATACATAATCTATATATATAAGAGAAAGTCGTGTTAGTTACACTATTTATAACTCAAGAACGGCTGAACCGATTTGGCTAAAAATTGGCGGGGAGGTAGCTTAGAACCAGGAGACATATAAAATAAAGTCGTGTTAGTTACACTATTTATAACTCAAGAACGGCTGAACCTGTTTGGCTGAAAATTGGTGGGGAGGTAGCTTAGAACCAGGGGACATATAAAATAAAGTCGTGTTAGTTACACTATTTATAACTCAGGAACGGCTGAACCTGTTTGGCTGAAAATTTGTGGGGAGGTAGCTTAGAACCAGGAGACATATAAAATAAAGTCGTGTTAGTTACACTATTTATAACTCAAGAACGGCTGAACCTGTTTGGCTGAAATTTGGTGGGGCGGTAGCTTAAAACCAGGAGACATATAAAATAAAGTCGTGTTAGTTAAACTATTTATAACTCAAGAACGACTGAACCAATTTGGCTGAAAATTGGTGAGGAGGTAGCTTAGAACCAGGAGACGGACATAGGTAGGGTAGAGTAGGTAAGGTAGGGTAGGGTAAGTAGTGAAGGGTAGGTAGGGTAGGGGAGGTAGGTTAGGGTATGGTAGGTAGGGTACAGTAGGTTAGGGTAGGGTAGGTAGGGTACAGTAGGTTGGGTAGGGTAGGTAGGTTAGGATATGTAGGGTAGATGAATGTTTGGTGTTTTTATGGCAAAACAAAGTTTGCCGGGTCAGCTAGTAAATAATAAAACTATTTAACAAATATTTTGTTTTTGTTTTCACCTATTGTGACAACCCTACCAAAATAGGTAACAATTTTGCTCGTTCTTAGGAAGTCTTGTCTCTGTTCCGTTTATCTACTCATGTGCTTCAGTTCGCATCGAGACGTCAACACATTTTCGTTGCATGATAAATACGCACGTAGTTATAATACGCGAGAGTACACATTGCAACGGCAGCGAGCTCTTCGTGAGGTTGCACGAGTGTGTAGTCACATACTTCGGACTTTGATCAACTTCGACGAGTACTTCGTCGAGGCAACTTCGCGAGTAGTGTAGAGCAGGCTTTACAGAGTATGCTAAAAAGTACCTAATTTTTTTATTTTTTTTTGCGATTTCATAGGTATTTGGTCCAATACCCATACCTAGTAAAAGTAGTTCATAATTATTGAGTAACATGAGTCCTTTTTGGTTTACGTATGGTAAACAAAAATCTAAGATTATGTCCTGCGTCAGGGTAATGTTATCTATACAGTAGGTAGGTATTCTATCTTCATGCCAACGGTCGGAACGCGAGTCATACCTATGCACCTAGAGTTTGGTATCCTCTCGGTACTTTACCGTACCGCGCGGCTTTAGTTACCTATTTCAAGAACAGGGCCGAGTCACAATACTGTATTGATATCATTATCGTGCCTGCATCCTAAAAAAAAAACAAAATGGATCTAATAAATTCTTACGCTTGATTTATTTGTTTTGTGGTACAATTCTTTTTTTTTCTTCTAGCCGAAAGACGTAGGCGTTTTTTGTTACCTTTTCGGTAATCTGGCTGAGTGCTATCTGTAAATTCAATATAATAAAATCATGAAATAATTATGTTTTTTGAAAAAATGCGTCTGCCCGACATTGGATATATCTTACTAGTAGATACCCATTCGAATTACGTCAACTGCCTACTGCTTAATTTGACCCCTAAGATGACACACTGACCGTTCATACCTACCTATCTACACAAAACGCGATACTAATAGTTTGTTAGTTAGGTAGGTATCTAGTAGGTACCTATCTACATATTAACAATAGTTTTGTAATATATAAACAATAGTTTTGTATTCACCTACCTAGCTACCTACCTAGCTCTTAAATTTACGTAAAAATATCTACTTACCAATTTTACAATAAGTTTTTAGTTCTTCTCAAAAGTAATATCAATCTCCTTCAAACTGCCTCCTCAAAATCCTTATCAAAACAAAATTGGTGACCGTATTCACTAATGCCAGAGGTTCCTTTCATATAAAACTACAAAATGATTCGAAAGCAAAATCAATGTCCGGTATAAAAAAGCAAGATCGTTGAACAGAATTCACAAAATAAATGAAATATATAGGTATGATGCAAACTCGCGTACGCGCAGTCAACAAATGCAATACCTACTATCAATTCCGAAAGCCGAGCGGGCGGTGCGGCGGCAATTTTCATTCAACTTCTCCGTCTCACCCCGCACGACTCGTCTCCCCGCGCCCCTCATACCGTCTTGTTGACTAACAAGCAAGGGAGAACGCGATAATATTGTACGAAAAATGGTGTTCGAAAATTTCATAAAACTTGTTCCAGGAAATACGTGTTTTTGAATAAGTCTTACAAGTTTATGAAATAATTATTGGTCATTTAGAATCTCTATTACATTTGGAAGGTTTCTAACGTGATGATTTCTTTACTTTTACAATTTATGAGTACGTAATAAACGGTCAAAGTTCAGGTAAAATTTGTGCAAAAAAGCAGATTTTTGGAGGCTGATACTGAATTGGTTTCTCCAAATTTTGATTTTCTGCTTTGATAGAAACCTAGATATAGTGCACAAGATACCTATAAGTTCAAAAAAATCAAAGATAGATGTGTTACAACGGCATAATCACGTACGAGCGTTTGTATGAAAATTATGTCGGCTTGCCCGCTCTTAATAAAGAAATTTACAAACACACTTAAAAGATACGCGCGAAAATCATAACCGTTCCTTGGCAGTTAGGTAAAAAGCGTTCCAGTTTTTACGATTTTCTTATGGATAACTAATATCTAAACGTAACCAGTACAGTACTACAGTTATATAAAATTACGATTATAACAACAAACAGAAATATTACTTCATGAATAACCTATTTCAGAAGCAATTACGTGAGATCTAGATACAAAACGGGGCTACACAACTGGATTTAGAGCTTCCAGTACACACTAGTGTGGAAATAGGGGCGATCCATCCCGACATTACATCCTGACCGACCCACAGGGATTGAATGCTCAAAGCCAGCCCAGCACAGATAAATTGAAAAAAAAAGGAAAGGCGTAGCTTTTCAAACAAAGTTGATTTTCTATTTAAGTCGTTAGCTTTTTTTAGGGTTCCGTACCCAAGGGGTTAAAACGGGACCCTATTCCTAAGACTCCGCGGTCCGTCTGGCTGTCTGTCTGTCACCAAGCTGTATCTCATGAAACGTGATGGCTAGACAGTGAAATTTTCACAGATGATGTATTTCTATTGCCGCTATAACAACAAATACTAAAAACAGAATAAAATAAATATTAAATTCCCATACAAAAAACGTGTTTTTTAAAGTCTTTTTGCGATAATGGTACGGAACACTTCGTGCGCGAGTCCGTCTCGCACTTGGCTTGTTTTTAGGGTTCCGTACCCAACGGGTAAAAACGGGATCCTATTACTGAGACTCCGCGGTCCGTCTGTCTGTCTGTCTGTCTGTCTGTCACCAAGCTGTATCTCATGAACCGTGATAGCTAGACAGTTGAAATTTTCACAGGTGATGTATATCTGTTGCCGCTACAACAACAAATACTAAAAACCAAATAAAATAAATATTTAAGGGGGGCTCCCATACAAGAAACTTTTTTTTTGCCGTTTTTTTTACGAAAATGGTACGGAACCCTTCGTGCGCGAGTCCGACTCGCACTTGGCCGGTTTTTTTTTCTGTTGAATCTTTTTAATTTAGATATAAGGTGAGTCGGTAAGAATATTTATGTAAATATTGTAGCCACGTTATTAAAATAATTGAGTTTTTAAAATATAAACTTAGAAAAAGGATATTGACAATTAAAATACTAAGGGCTGGCTTCACTCGACGTTGGTGGCTTGTGTACGACAGCTGTGCAGGCAACCGGCGGTCAGGAGCTGTTCAAGGATTTCTCTTCGTGGAATGCTCGAGGTAGGCAAGGTGGTGAGCAGGCACCACGACGGACAATCAAGCAAAATGGGCAGGTAGCCAGATAAGCCAGTTGTCAAGTAGAACAGGAAGGCAAACAGCAAGGTATCAGTATGAGCTAGGTTGTGGCGTCTCAAGTAGACGGTCAAGTAGGCGGGTTCAGAATCTGTGCGTGCTGCTGGCAGTCGCGCTGTGGCCGTGGGCGTCGCTATAGAATTGTCTGATGCAGCTCTTGCATCACATACCGGCCTGGTACTTCGATTTTATTTAGCAGCAAAAGTACACTTAGTCCAAATGCTATTTATTTTTATTTTTTCTAGAGATTTAATCCACATTCACATATTGAATATTAGAGTTTAGAGAGTTTGCAGATTAGCAAATACTCTTGGTAATACTAAGTAAGAAACAGCCTTTTAGCTTGCAGTCCAGAATAAAACTAAAAAGCTTAAGCTGACACCCGTTTTTCCTCGTTCTGTCATATCTTATAAATTTCAAATTCAAATCTCAATTAAGAAATCAAGACCAGAACGAATAAAAAACGGTTTACAGAGGCGCAGTCTGCTACTGCCCTTATTATAATGTACAAAAAGCTTAAAGAAGGTCTAGTCCATGGTAAGTTATGTCTATGGCTTAAGAAAATAAAATTGCACATACAGATGTCAAATCAGATGAAAATGTCAGAGTATAAAATATTCCAAGATTTTACAAATTATCAATATAAATTAGGTTGTGGATATTAAAACAATCGGAAATAAATAAAAATATGCTTTTAAGGTGTTAACAGTATCAAATAATACATAAAAATGAGTCACATGAGTTGATACAATATCAAAAGATAAATAAAGGTGCGGTTGTATAGTGTAATAAACCCACAATACGTATTCCACCGAAAACATTTTCATGTAAAATGTTGTAAAAACGAGACCATATATGGCTCGCACTGTCAAAAAGTTATCAGATCTCATGTAGATCCAAGTTTCTAACTCTATATTCCCTAACCTAACGTTACTCAAAATATGTGGCTTGGCCGTTTCGCTACCGTCACATGCCTCGTCACTAGAAGTCGCCACTTATAGGTTTCACGTATTTCATATGCGCAACTCCTCGTCGCCATGTTTCGTTACTACAAGAACTATTGTATAACCGAAAAATAATGAACAGCGAATGACGAAAGATGAAAGTCGCGATGTGGATTTCCGTCTATGTGATTGGTTAATTTTTCATACACTTTGCCCTGCCGAATTCATTACGCAATAAAGCTGCAGGTGTTGTGTAGTAAGACCCTATTCAAAAAATATACAGGGTTTTACTACCTACCAATTAAGCTTGAGAATTTTACAAACGGACCGACTGAATAAATGACAATTAGTCCTAAGACACGACACTTGCATTAACGCTTAAGAATAATTAAACATTCGAGTCCCCAACTGTAGATTGTCCTCACGTCTCACCTGAAGGTAAAAGACTGAAGAAAATAAAACAAGTAGTAGTAGTAGAAAATTATGAAAAGCGTATAACTTTAAATATTGCATTGTATTTAGGAGCAACTGAAGTATGTAAAATGAAAGAAATTGTTGATGTATAACAAATTAAACCCAAGGTTTATAATTCTTTTAAGCAGTCCGAGCAAATAACGGGCGTTTGACAACTTTAATTTTGCGATGGTTTTATTCCAATAAATGTTTAAAAATTGTAACCCGAATACGGATGGTTTTATTTAAAAAAAATAAAAAAATTGAGAGGTGTCAAAGGACACCCGAATGGAACGAAGTTTTAGTTGATTCGCTATTGAAAAAAAAGGGAAAAAAAAAATGTACTTATACATACACACAAATATATACATATATATGCACTCTGTCTGTCTATTCTTTCGTACTGGTCATAGAAAAAAATTGTACATAATAAATAATAAAAAATATCCATATACATAAATATATATATAAACTCTGTCTATCTATTTTTTCGTAAAGGTCATAAAAAAAAATAAAAAATTACGTAATACAAAATAATAACAATAAAGAATCCTGACAGTGATATATATATATCGGAGGAAGGTAAATGATTAATAGTTGGGAACGATGAAATATCGCTTGTAAAGTTATTAATTCAGTTTTATTTAATTGGCAACATTTAGCTTCTGATTCAAATTTCAATTAGATTTTATTCGATTGGCAACACTGAGTTTTCTCCAATGTCCAATGCTAGTGAAGGATTTGAATCCTAGAGTAAGGTGACAGACATTTTGGAGGGAAGGCGCGCGGCAGCGCGGGGTTGACTTGAGTAGAGAGAACTGGAGACGGTACCGCGATCAAGTGTGATGAGTGGCATGATTGGTGCCGGTGGAGTTGCGTCTAAAAGTATCAGGCTACTGGCTAGTGAAAACGATTACAAACTGGCGCGTCAACTTGCTACTAGAATTGGACAATGGAATATCTCTAAAGCGGCATAAGTTACCTGCCTCGTGCATGCATAACCCACGATAAGCCCACAAGTACGAGGGTATATGGAAGGAAGCCCTCGTGTTTCCGACATCGGAAGTGTGTACCAATGCACGCACGGGGCGATGCTGGATCAAATGAGACGAGTAATGGCTGGCGCGCTCACTTTGGTGCGCAACAAAATGGCATGGAAGTACCTACCTAATGGAGACGTTTTGCAACTCGCCGGCTACTAGAGACAGGAATATCATGTTGCCCGAATTTAACCGAATAGTGTGGCCTATCCTAGACAACATGCGAAGTCGGGTTGCAGATAATTTTAATGATGACATGGATGCCCAATCCTGACTAGATACCTACTGGGCAAACGCAACTGTGGTGTACAGATGTGCAGGGAAGTATAAACTTGAGTATTCTGACAATAATTAGTACCTATCTAATGCCTTGTGAAGTTTAGCCACAATACCTATTGTTTTTCTTGGTATAAAGTGGCTAAAATTTAAAATAAATTTCGTTATGATGCTAAAAGAAACTTAGCCAGTTTCATACTGTCAGTGGAACTCGCATGAGAATAAGACGACTTGTGTAAATACAGTGCAAGAGAGCAAACATCCTTAAGCCACAACTTGATTCAACAAAACATTACGCTTGTGTGAAAACTTGCTCATAGACATGAATTTTTCAGGCATTCGTACAATATGCAACAAATAGCATGGACGTCTGAGCCCTTCAACATGGCTGCTGTGGATACCACAAGACCTTTTGTGACCAGCTGTGTGTGGTGATACAAGTGCGGAGCTCAGGTTCCATTTTAAAAGGCAACACAACCCGCAGCCTACAGCGCTATGAAAGAGGAAATTTAGTGGTGTTATACATGCCACTGCGGTGATCAATCCATTTATTATTTTCTGGTAGCATCTAGGAGTCTGGACTTGTGCATGTGAGCATGGTCGGCACTGCTGCCTGACCCATCCGGGAGTACAGGCTTAAGGTATGTTACTTTGATTGATCTGCATTCAACAATCTGTGCAGCTGTGCATTTTTGTGGCAGCCGAAGTATGTATTAGGTTTGGATTTACTTAAGTTTTACAATTAATTCTTGCATTCATTGCAATTTATAACTATTGCATTATTTTGTTTCATGGAAATGTGTCATGTAAGTTACATAAAAAGAGTAAAAAAAATATTCAAACAGCGCTATTTTATGGTGTTGATACTGTATGTTTCTTTCAATAATCATCGAAATTAGATTCAGGACCCCATTAGCCGTACTATGCTGCTTGAAATAACTTATTGAATAGGTGCATGAATTTTTTTATGATCAATTAAAAAATGAACAATTCATTTTTACATAGACAGAATGAGAAGTCAGTCCAAGTCACACCATCTATTGATATCCTTGCTTTGTTCGAGCTTTGAAATATTTTGTTTCATCAAGTATTTAATCTTTTTTATTAAGCAACAAAACGATTTTCGCAATTTTATGTTTCTAATGTACTCGGAGCATTGGAACGTGGGGATGAAACGCAAAAAAAAAAAAAAAAATAAATAGATTTCATTACATTATTATGTTGTTAGAACAATAATACACGGTTTTGTGACCACTAGTGCTGTCACAAGCATAAACACAGATAATAAATAGGTTGTTAGTTTACTGACAATCGAGAAGTAAAGATATTAGCAATCCGTTTTTTTTATATGTTTGAACACTAGGAATTTTAGCCATGCATTTTTTATTAATAGGTGTCACTTCAGATTTCCCGTAAATAGTAACTACCACTGAGTTTGTTGTTGATTTGATCTCCAAGGGAATTTGTGAATATGCTATTCCTTGGAAACAACATACTTTCTAACTGTTCGCGTTGGTATTTTCAATACAAGTTTGAATCCAGTTACGGAACGCAAAAAGAAAAATCGTAATAATAATCGATCTTTAGCATCTTTGACCGATTGGGGTTGTTTTTACAACTAAATTAAAGTATCAGGTATAAGGGAACAATATTTATTTTGTTTACGTTGAATTCACTTGTTTGTGATATACATTCAATTATTTTTAAATGATATTTTGATTCATATCAAAACAGAAAAATCTTGTGTCAATATTCGAAAAAGTTTGAGGATACAAAACAAATAACTTTGATATGATTTTTAACTTAAAAGTTACTAGATAAAGACTAGATTATTAATAAATCGTTACAAGGTGTGAGTCACTGTGAGGATTAGACTTTTAAATTGCATTGTTGCAAAGACATGCAATAACTTTCAGTTAAGAGCTATGTAATCAAGATTATTTTCAAACCGGTGTTAAAGTTTAGTGAAATAGTTTGTTGTTCGACTCGATTTGCAATCTTACAACCTGCAAACATCACGAGGATTAACGTTACTATAGCCTAGACAGTTGGCGTTTAGTTTTGTTGCTACCAACAGTTGAATAAAGGTAAAGTTAATGTCTGTATTTGTTATATATCGCATTGTAGAGAACTAACCAACTGATAACATGTCATTCTAATGATACCTACAGATAAAAATGATTTAAATTGACTACAGTGAATGACAAGTGCAACTAGACATTTAGATGGTGTTGAGAAGACGTGTTCAGGTATTATGAGATGCTCGAGAGCCAATAACTGTTCCAAGTCGTGGCTGAGGATGAGATAGATGTTCAATTGGCAACATTTTAATTCACATAGAACGGTTTCTCAGTTTCGTGGGTCAGAGAGATGACGGAGTCAAGAGTTTATTCGGCGTTTAAGTTGAAAGTGCATTCTGTGTAGCGAATGTATTTGCTAAGTTATTGTGAATTGTAGACCACGGATGGGATACTTGGGTTCTATTTGATGTACTTGGTACATGGGTTTTTGTTGTTTTTTTGGAGGAAACTAGGAATGGTTTCCTTGTTCTGTGTTGTTCAACGATGCTTGGCCTCGGTAATCTTTTTCAAAAATTTTAATAATTGTAGCATCTCTTTAAAATAAAGGTTTGTATTTGTGAATTGTGTGGTGTCATGTAGGAAGTCTAGTACCTACCTAACTTGAATAATAAGTTTGGAATTTAAAGTATACTGTCAGTTATGGCTGTGCTAACTTGTTGAATAGTTGAATAGTCTGTGCTGGTCATTGTGAACATACCTAACGTTATTTTGTGTTATTTCATTCAAGTTGGATAAGATAATGTTAACACAGATGTAAAGTCGGTGATGTGCGGTGCATGATTTAATTTTTAGTTTGCAAAGTTGGTAATGTTTGGTGTTGTAAGTTATTATACCTATCGTACTGAGAGTTTGGTATGAAATCATGAACATAGAATAGAGTTCTTGAGTATGCTTTTGGCTGTGTATGAAATCCTGAATGTGAGGTTGCCGTTGTAGTCAGAATAAAGATTGATACTGAGAGTAAAGATTGAAATAACAAATTTCATTTTGGTTTAAAGGTGCTGTTTGGAAGTGAAATGGAATTCTGAATGGTGGCAATTATGTGTTGAATTAAAGGCTTTGTTTGGTTCATGATGAGTTTGAGAAAATCTGAAAGATTAAGTACCCATTGACGTAACTGAATGTAATATGTTTAAGACTGATTCAAATCAATCTAGCAATGTCACCATTGCTAGATTGATTTGAATCAGTCTTCAACATATTGGTCGTGTGCATGGTCAAAGGACTGACTGTGCGGTGAAGAGTAGTCACTGCGGTGACTACTGTAGCCTTAGATGGGCTGGTGAGTGGTCAGAGATGACTGCTGTAGCCTAAAATGGGCTGGTGAGTGGTCAGAGATGACTGCTGTAGCCTTAGATGGGCTGGTGAGTGGTCAGAAATGACTGCTGTAGCCTTAGATGGGCTGGTGAGTGGTCAGAGATGACTGCTGTAGCCTAAAGTAGGCTGGTGAGTGGTCAAAAGATGACTGCTGTAACCGAGATGGGTTACGAGGCCTGGTCAGGATGACTATGGTTGCTGGATGGTCACAGGGTTGACCATCAGGAGGCACAGCAATTGCTGTGGGACCAAGAAACATTGCTGGATATGTATGGGGGGGAGCCTAGTCCCTCTGGGGCTTCGGTGACCTGTTGTTTAATGTATGTAGCATGGGTATCTGGCAGTCTTGTTGCTTCGAGAGGACCGGTTGTCTGGGGGAGCCTGGTCCCTCTGGGGCTTTGGTGACCTGTTGTCTGGGGGGAGCCTAGTCTCTCTGGGGCTTTGGTAACCTGTTGTGTGTCTGGGGGAGCCTGGTCCCTCTGGGGCCTCGGTGACCCGTTGTTTGGTGTATATGGCATGGTATGTTGTGTTGGGCGTTTGAGTGGTTTCTGGCACACTTAGTGCTTCGAGACCGACTTGACGTCTGTTGGGAACCTGGTACCTCTGGTGCTTCGGTAACCGTTTAGAATGTGTTAGTGTTAATATGGTTGTCTAAACGGTGAGGTATCTGTTTCGAGAGTACGACGATGGTTGTGTACGGTGTACGGTGTGGAGACCTAGATTTACATGGAGAAAACAAATGAACAGTGTGAAAGCTATGAGAATTATGTTTTCATGAGTAAAGAAGTACTTGATTTTTGTTGTAGGCTGGTAATATAAGGTGTTGATTGAAGGTTTCACGTGGAAGATGTCACGACCACGTAATTTTTTTTTTATTTGGTCAGGAGCGGCCGAACTTAACCTATTAGGTACTTAATTTTTTTTGTTCTCTTGGTTTTTGTTTTTCATCACAATTGAGTAACGATGTTGTTCATCGCTCTACATCAAACGTGGGACCGTTTGAATGTCAAGATGGCCGTATCGGAGGAAGGTAAATGATTAATAGTTGGGAACGATGAAATATCGCTTGTAAAGTTATTAATTCAGTTTTATTTAATTGGCAACATTTAGCTTCTGATTCAAATTTCAATTAGATTTTATTCGATTGGCAACACTGAGTTTTCTCCAATGTCCAATGCTAGTGAAGGATTTGAATCCTAGAGTAAGGTGACAGACATTTTGGAGGGAAGGCGCGCGGCAGCGCGGGGTTGACTTGAGTAGAGAGAACTGGAGACGGTACCGCGATCAAGTGTGATGAGTGGCATGATTGGTGCCGGTGGAGTTGCGTCTAAAAGTATCAGGCTACTGGCTAGTGAAAACGATTACAAACTGGCGCGTCAACTTGCTACTAGAATTGGACAATGGAATATCTCTAAAGCGGCATAAGTTACCTGCCTCGTGCATGCATAACCCACGATAAGCCCACAAGTACGAGGGTATATGGAAGGAAGCCCTCGTGTTTCCGACATATATAACATATATAACTATTATACTACTACTACTACTACCACTACTACTACTACTTATAACTATTATTTATTATAACAATATATTTTTGAATATATATATGTTTTAATGTAATAGCAGTACACCACAGACTACCCCGTTTTTCATTGTAAGTTCTTTCAGTTCATCCAAAGGTTGTCTGGTAGATATCGCTGTTATTATTTTATTGTTTTTTGCAAAAAATGACGTTACAACTTTTGGTCCTAATTTTTTCGTCTAGTCCCCTTTCGCAACGCGCGTTAAGGAACTTCGTTCCAAAAATCGTAACCAGACTACGGATTTCTTTTTTATCCTATGTTAACTGGGCCATAATAACGAATTGATTGACACCTTATTCATCAAAATCGGATGAATAGTTTAGGCGCTACGGAGGAACATATTACTTAAATACGTTTTATGGTACTAGCTTCTGCCCGCGGCTTCGCCCGCCTTAAGAGTGTTTTATCATCCCAGCGAATACAAACTATCCTAAGTCCTTCCCAGGGTTTCAAACCATCACCATGCCAAATTTTATCTAAATCGGTTTAATAAATCCAGAGATTACCACCTACAACCTCACAAACTTTACCTCTTTATAATATTAATATATTATAGATATGGTATAAAAAAATGCAAACATGCATAAATTGCTAAAATCATAACTCTTCCTTTTGGCTTCGCCGTGGTTGTGTAAAAACTGGGCCTAAGTCAGTTGCTTCGGCGTATTTATTTTGTTTTTTTCTATGGCAGTCTGCCTTGATATATTGACCTTCTTCTTAATTATTTTTTTAAAATTTTACCCGACCATGGCAAAGCCAAAAGGAAGGGTTATGATTTTAGCAGTCTATGTATGTACGTTTGTATTTACGTATGTTCCTCCGTATCGTCTAAACTATTCATCCAATTTTGATAAACATGGTGTCAATCGATTCGTTATTATGGCCAGGATAACATAGGCTAAAAAAAACTCCGTAGTCTGCGTACAGTTTTAATTAAACTTTTTGCTTGTTATTTAAAAACATGTAGGCAAAACATCGTGGAATATCCTTTATCATAGGTAAAGCCTACAGCGAATCATAACTTTCGTCGTTTACAAAAGTTATAGGTAAGGTAATCATACAATACAACTTTATCAGTTAAACAAAAACTCATACCAAGGAAATATAAAGCCAATAACGCTAGCAATTAAGCAAACACAATGTATGGAATATAGACGAGTATTTAACACACATAATTCTGCTTACCCTGAACAACATAACACGCTAACATTGTTTGTGCAGAGTTCACGCGTTCCGTTATGCTAATTAATATCCCTTATATCTTTAGCTATCCGTTCTCAGTATCCCAAAACAGAATTTGCATACTTCCAAGATGTGTTTACGCTTATAATAAGTTTATAATATTCGTTTTTGTTTGCAAATTTCTTACCAAAAAAAAGTATGTTTTAAGAAACAGTTTTTTTACGGAACGGAAATTCTTGGCGGGCGAGTCTATAATAATTGTACGAGAATTGAGAATGAAGGACGCCACGCGGTGCCGCTTGGGCGACATCGCAACTGAGACGTGCCGCGATGTCGTATGGGAGGCATCGTGGCTGAGGGTTGGAAGCCGCACCGGGAGAGGAGTGCCGGTATTGCAGGGCGCCGCTCTCCCTAACTACCGTGGCCTGGACGGGGTCACCACCGTCTGATAGTGAACGCGGAGGGGCCGCAGGGGAGGAGGAGTGTCGGTATAGCGTTGGCTGGTCTTCCTATTCCCTGCGGCTGAGAAGTGGTAGGTGGCGGGGCCACTGACCTGACCCGTCACAGGGGGACCAAAGGAGCCATACAATGGGTCGTCTGGCGCCCATGTGCTGGTTTGGTCCCTGGGTAGTCATGGGTTGCAATGTGTTCTGGTGAGCTGGTAATAAAGGGTACTCCCCATAGGAGGGTCCGGTGACGGACAGCCACGGCGGGTTCACGTACGAGTGCTAACGCGTGCCCGTGTTGCCGCTATAAGTGGCACAGGAGATCACCGTGGAGTTTTAGTGGGTTGGAGTCCCACATAACTGCGCTATCTCCTCGTGGTAGCGCAGTATGCATGAGCATTCAAACAAGCAAAAAAAAGAGAAGGGTTTAAAGTCACTGCGTTCTTACTCAACCATCATTATTTAGCATATTTCTTCATTTATTGATGTTGTTTTATTTCCGTTTAGAGCTTATATGAAATTCAGGTGGTACACGTATATTTTATTTAAATAAATGTCCTTGTCTGTCGTTCTAAAGACGTTCTCGTCTCGTCACGTATTTGCTCGTCAGGTGCGTCTAATTCCAAGTTTCATATTAAACTATACCGTAGTTTTCTTGGGTAGAAAATTCTTCGTAATTTTCATTGTTAGTGTTGCCGCTTAAAAGCGCCTTTGTAGGTTATTATACATTTTTCGAACAGCACTATTGACGTGAACTCAGACTGGAAATTTTATCCTTAGTATTACCTTCTATTTTGTTGCGATGTTACTGTAATCACCGAAAAGGATGGATGAGAATGACACTTGATGCTGGTTATAACAAAAGCGAAGCATCCAATGGTTGCGTGGTGAGAGTCTCCTGATGAAAGGTCATGTTAGAGAGACGACTATGACGCTGTTGATATTGAAGCATAATCCTGATGATATTGAATTCGATGACCTCTTCTGGAAAAGGCTATCGTGGTTCGATCAACTTTAGGTTTTAAAGTAAGTAAGCTGGTACTAAAATTCTTGTTCTTTGTCCAACCCTCTTCCCTGTTTAGCGAGCATAAGTTCTACTGTTTGACTTCATCTAACCTGACCTCGGAAAAGTAAATTTGCCCAACCAATCTTATTGTCAGAACATTACAGAAAATCTCCAGAGATTTTCAGTAATTTTCACGAAATAATGGAGAAATAAGAACAAATGAAAAAACTCGGCAAATAAATCTTGTGGAGTGTTGCGAGCGTTTCCTTAGGATGTCGATTTATCAACTAAGAATAGGAGTTGCGAGTTAACGAGCCTTAACATACAAAAATTGAGATAAACGGTCTTACAGGGCCTTTAGTCGAATTAGTATTTAATTGGAAGAAAATCCAAACCTATTTTCACTGCAGATGAGCTATAATAATGTGACACTAGCTTCTGTCAGCGGCTTCGCCTGCGTAAATTGTATTATTTATTATTATTATAGCCTATTGCCTATTCCAGACTATAATCTAATTCTTTTCAAATTTTCATCGAGTTCCGTTCAGCCGTTCTGGCGTGATTGAGTAACAAACAAACATACATACATCCAAACTTTCGCATTTATAATATAACTAGCTTATGTCAGCGGATTCGCTCGCGTGAATGTCGAAAATGATCCCAAGGGAACGTATTTTTGGGAAAAAATGTATCCTATGTGTTAATCCAGACTATAATCTATCTCTGTGCCAAATTTCATCCAGATCAGTCCAACCGTTTTAACGTGAAGAAGTAACAAAAACACACTTATAATATTAGTGAGATTAGTAAGATATATCTAGTAGGAAAGTAAGATTTTGAACGTCCTTCAAAGTCCATTTTGGTACTAACTTAGTTAAGTAAGCTAATTTATCTTCACTGGTACTCTCCAGCTTTACTTTCCCTTATAAACCGTCACAGAGAGCTAGAAACTAATTCCCTAGACGAGAACTAAAACAACATTGACTCAACTCTTTAAACCTAATCTTCTAAACTAAGTTACTTGTCCCTATTTTGTTTAGGTAACAACAAAAAAGTTAAATCAAAAATTCAAAAAAAAACCCGACTGCTTCAAAAGCGAACTAAAAAGTCGTAAACAAGGGAAAAATCATGCTGTGCAGGCGGAGGATCGGAGTATATAAATTAATTGAAAATTCGCGGGCTGGCTGACCAAAATCTGGTGTATCCTCCGCCTTCACATCATGATTTTCCCCTTGTTTACGACTTTTTAGTTCGCTTTTGAAGTAGTCGGGTTTTTTGAATTTTTGATTTAACTTTTTTTATTTATAACTTTTTAGTTAGTTTTTTTTCGAATTAGATACATTTAGACATATAAATGTTATATATTTTTGAAATCACCTCTTAAAACCCTTTATTTTGATACCCCGCTCGATGGGCCTGGAAGAAAAAAAAATTTGGTCCTCCACAATATGGCACCCAAAAGCCGCCATTTTTCTATTATCCAATTTTAATGTAGCCTATGACACTCGCAGGGTTAAGACAAATCGATTGACGTATAAATCATCAAAATCGGCCAACGCGTTTGGTCTCTGGAACGCCATATAGGAACAAACATACATACATACATACTTATTTTATTTTTATTTTTTTTTAAACTTTGCCCCACACTAGGAATTTCTTCCTGTATCGTGGGTGCGTTTACAAACATATAGCCTCACATACACAAACACCCAGAGCCGGAACAACTATCTGTAGGTCATACAAATATTTGTTCCGTGCGGGAATCGAACCCGCGACACGCAGCGCAGCAGTCAATCGCTCAACCACTGCGCCAACCGTGCGCCCAAAACATGCATACTTACATGCATACATACATACATAGACTGATAAACACATTACCCACTTTCGGCAGTTGGGTAAAAAATAAGCTTATATTTTAAAAGAATAATGCGACAAACACGAGCAGCCACAAAGTCGTACCTAATTGGACTTTCAAACCCGTATTCCCACAAAGATTTCGTGTTTCGGCACGTCTTTGTTTTGGGGGAATGTACAGAAAAGCCCCCAGTATGAGGTAACGGAGAAAAATTAAATTAGCCGAGACGCGAGGGCTCCGTATCAGTATGTTCACAATAGGGGAATATTCGCCATTTTTCTTTTAGTTACACATTCGTTTACTGGGGGTGCAAAACTTTTCGGTTCAAATTGCCAATTTTCGTTCATCAAGGGGACCGTAATTTTGGGAATCTGTAAGAATGGGAGCTAGCTAATCTTCTAATGAAAGATAAATCTTGCACTATTTACTTTAGTGGAATAAGGGGGAAAGAAAATATTCTCTGATAAGTGTCCATTTATCCAATGAGAAAAAAACCGGCCAAGTGCGAGTCGACTCTTGCACCGAGGGTTCCGGATAAACCTGTAGGCATATAAGTAAAAGTGGCCGGCCGCCCGGTGGTTGGTCGGTTTTTTTTTAAAATCTTTTTAAATAAATTTTACGGTTTTCGCAATTTTTCCCTTATCTTTGCTATAAGACGTTGTTTGCTTCGTACCAAATTTCAAGATTCTGAGTTCACGGGGAAATACCCTGTAGGTTTTGATTCTCTTGCGAGGGTCGAAAGTTTGCGGCATAAACGGCTGTATCTTTTGATTACGTTGGCTTAGAAATTTGTTTTTTTCACAGCTTTAAGGGACAGTAGACCTGAGTATTTGATATAAATTTCAGCTTGATCCACGCATTTCTGAGAAAAAGGGTCTTGACAGACAGACGGACGGACAACAAAGTGATTCTATAAGGGTTCCGTTTTTTCCTTTCGAGGTACCGAACCCTAAAAGTGATTTTAGTAAGTAATGAGTAGCTATATTATACTACACTATCAAATTCTACATATTACACGATACATTTTTCATGCACTCATATACATGCTTCACACTTACACACACACACATGCTTCACACTTCCACTCACACACACAACTACTACTAACACGAAGTAAATAAACTTCGTGACACACACTGAGGCGATTTATTTTTATTCTTTGTTTTTTCTGCATGATAATGTTTGAGTGAATGAGTTTTTACTTATTTCTTCTTACAGTCTTACAAACTGGACTAAATTGAAGTAACTAAACCGAAACCACTAAATTGTATTTATTTACTTTTGTTTTGTGGGGTGGGGACCTGGTGATTTGTAATACAGGCATTCCTATGCCTACCTCAGACACCAGCTCCTCACACATTCTAGACTAAGTAATTATGTGCCTGTATTTTTATACCTAAGTATCTTTTAATGTCTTTTTTGTGAGGAGAAATAAACGATTTTATTATATATTATTATATTATTTTTGAATAGAAGCCGTGAAATCCTTATAAATTGATATTTATCACGTCAAACTGTTTTATGCAGGTAAAGCGATAATAATGTACCGCATAACATAAATCTTTTCACGCCACACGATGGTAAACCAAGCAAGTAATCCATGTTATATGCCTACAGTCTATGTAAAACATGGCTCAGTGTTCAAGCACATAGTAACGTCGGCTAGCGCAAACTTTCATGTTAAAACCTCACTATTGAAGAGTTTTGTAGCAGAAGATTACAGATGAGTGTACTTCATCCCGCCCTAGTTACCTAATACCTATTGATTTATTTTAGACTGGTATGCTGAAGTAAAACTTTGTGAGTGAAGCTGGACTTAATAGTTTGAACGCCCACACGCTGCGGAAGTCCTTAGTTTTTATCTAGCTTGGTGGTATAGAGTTCTTTGCCCTGTATGTTATAGGTAGATACATATTAGTACCGTAAAGTTACTTTGCATAATAATAAAGTATGTGTTTACTTCATTTCAGAGAGATCTGACGTCTGACTAAGTCTGGTGGGGTGAAGACACAATATCTGCGAAGTAAAATGCAAGGAGAGAGATGAGTATTTTCAAGTTACTGTGCGCTAAGAGCTGTGCTTTTCTCCAAGAGGGTTTGTAGTGCACGAAGTATCTAAATAATCTGTACCTACAGCTGTATGAGTTTTGTCAAATGTTTTTTTTTTGTTTCCATTTCATTAAATACACAAGCAAATTAGTTATTAAAAGTAAACCATTTCATTCAAAACTCTATAAATACTTTTTTTAAAGAACTTTTTTTAAATTATTTGTAGACTTTTCTAGTCTTCTGAAACTCTTTAAATAGTTTACTTGAAATAACTTCATCATCATCATCAGCATTTTAATGTTCCTACTGCTGTGATACAGGCCTCCTCTCTGTTCGAGGGAATGAGCCGTAATCCACCACGCCGGCCCAGTGCGGGTTGTGATACAGGTCTCCTCTCTGTTAGAGGGAATGAGCCGTAATCCACCACGCCGGCCCAGTGCGGGCTGTGATACAGGTCTCCTCTCTGTTAGAGGGAATGAGCCGTAATCCACCACGCCGGCCCAGTGCGGGTTGTCATACAGGTCTCCTCTCTGTTAGAGGGAATGAGCCGTAATCCACCACGCCGGCCCAGTGCGGGCTGTGATACAGGTCTCCTCTCTGTTAGAGGGAATGAGCCGTAATCCACCACGCCGGCCCAGTGCGGGCTCGAGTTTTTGGCTCTAGGACATGCCCGTTTCCTGACGATTTTTTTGAAATAACTGCAAGTAAACAAATTATGTGAGCAGTGGTGGCTTAGTGGTATCGGCCGCGACTTACAAGTTGTAGGTCGTGGGTTCGAGCCCAGGCAGGCGCTTTACTTTGTGTAAATTATTACATCACCACTGCTCTCAAAACGGTGAAGGAAAACATCGTGAGGAAACCGGTATGTCCTAGAACAAAAATTCGAAGACATGAGACATCCACCAACCCGCTCTGGGCCCGCGTGGTGGATTACGGCCCATTCCCTCTCACAGATAGGAGGCCTGTGTCCCAGCAGTGGGAACATTAATAGGCTGATGATGATGTGATGTGAAACCAATTATCAAGAATTTGCAGGATTTTGAAAGTTTAATTATTTTCTATGTAGACGTTACAAACGTAGGCAGATCTCTATGAAGAATAACGTGCAAGAAACTCCATGGACTCTTTTAAATCTAGTTATTATAAAACCTGGAAATCTGCTAGATGCGAGAAGCACAGAACCGATCGATGTGGCGATGTCGGAGAGGCTTGTGGCTTAAGCCGAAATATGTCCAGCAGTGGACATCTTTCGGCTTGAATGATGAAAATTACAAGATCCTGGTTACATACTTAAACATGCTTAAGTATCGATTATAAAAGCAACGGGTAATACAAATTATCTTTTTTCGCTCATTTTCAATTTAACTTCGACCTACAAAGTAAACACAAAGCATATTCTCGACTACATTCACGCAAAGTATCTTACAAAGTTAAAAAACAAAACACAGTCGACGGACCTATTCTACATTTGCGTTGGGGAGCGAAAGAAGTCGGAAGGCGACGTCATTGAGATGGTATCGTGCGTCGGAAGAGCGGCCTGATTTATGTGGCCCCTAATGATCACTCCCAAGCAATTGATGAGCTATTGTGCAGTAGAGAAATGTCGAGTGATTTCAGCATTGCAACCTCATCAAAAGTAGTTGGGGAAGAAAATTGGCGTTATTGTGGAGATGAATGTTGTTGGAATTGACGTAGTTATTTAATCGCGTTCTAAATTAGTATACTTTCATCCTAGAACGGAATGAAGATCTTGAATTATTACCAAAATAAATGGCGGCAAATGGAACACCATAAATCAATTTTTTATGTTCAAATTGTCTACACATTTTTCGCTGCTAAAATGGCTTTTTCACTCAGCGTGGCTGGAGATTTTCGCTATAAGCTGCCAGTCATTCTCAGATCAACAATAGGGTAGTAGACTGAAAATTTGTTTTTTGTCCGTAAGGTAAATTCTGAAGAAGGCGCTATTTTTGTTCTGTGGGTGTATTTTTCTTTTGCCACGTAAACAAAAAACCGGCCAAGAGCGAGTCGAACTCGCGCACGAAGGCTTCCGTACCATTATCGCAAAAAACGGCAAAAAAATCACTATTGTTGTATGGGCCACTTAACAGTTTGGCTGCCAGAGAACGAGACACAATAGAAAATGTATTGTTTGTCGGGCAACTGGCAGTTAACCTGTTAAATATTTATTTTATTTTGTTTAAGTTGTTGTTATAGCGGCAGCAAAAATACATCATCTGTGAAAATTTCAACTGTCTAGCTATCACGGTTCATGAGATACAGCCTGGTGACAGACGGATAGACAGACAGACGGGTCGTGGAGTCTAAGTAATAGGGTCCCGTTTTTACCCTTTGGGTACGAAACCCTAAAATGACGACGATACAGCGCGTTAAAATATCGTGAGTCATCACGCCGATAGTACACTTTATATTGACATAGTGACGTCACAAGCACCCACTCCTGAATTTTGATGCGCTTTATCTTTGTCAATTTTTTATTTATTTGATAAAGCAAAAAATACGGGTTTAATATTATTTTATAATCTCACTGACGGATTAAATAGAGTTATCATTTTTCTTCCCAGAAAACATCCCTATTGCTGGTGAAATTACTACAGTGGTTTTTATGAAATACTAAATATAGGCAGTTAGTATTTTTCAGCGACTTTAAAAAGGAGGAGTTTCTCTATTCGTCGCAATCTTTTATAATAAGATATCAAGATAAATTGGCATGATCAGCGCTATGCAAGCTTCTGACAATTAGATATATCCATCTAAATATGTTGCATCAACCAGAATCTCCACTACTATTTCAAATTTAATCTCAACTCCAACACACAGCCGGCACCATCAGCACCGATACAAAAATTCTCAATATACAGTCAAAAGTTAATACAGAGGCATCAGTTAAGTAACCGCACCGGGTATTACGACTATAAATCACGAGCGAAGCAAATTGTTATCGAATGAGACAGCCGGCCGGCTCAGCAGCACTGGGGGCCACTGACAGACCCTACACTAGCCCAGGGTACGACAAGGAAATGAGAAGAAGGACTACTCCGTATAGACGAGGTGAGGAATAAACAATCCGGATTCCAGTCTGACCAGAAGCAGCTGAAAACCATTAGTTTACAATCGCTTCTAACATCGGCTTCGCTGGCGTGAAAGTCGAAAATTATCCCGAGGGAGCCTATTCCCGGGATAAAAAGTATCCTATGTGCTTGTCCTGACTATAATCTATCTCTGTGCCAAATTTCATCCAGATCCGTTCAGCCGTTTGAGCGTGAAGAAGCAACAAACACAGACGCTCACAAACTTTCGCCTTTATAATATTCTGTGTGATTTGCTGCCACCCGCGGCTCAACCCACGACGTGGTACTTACTATCTTTATAAATTATAGCCTATATGTTATTCTGATGTATAACTGCAAAATTTCATCGAAGTCCGTTCCGTAGTTTTTGCTTGAAAGAGTAAGATATATCCATTCATTAATTCTCACAAAACTACACATTGGTAATATTAATAAATGGGTGGTATTTAATACTTTAACTGTAATTCCCCTTTTTTCAATCAAAATATTCGAAATTACTACCAAAAATACTGAATTGCACACTAAATTTGCTCATCAAATAAATGAATTATACTATACTGCTAGATCTTTAAAGCTTAACTGTTTTACTGAATAACTATCTGTTAACTAAAAGTAAATCTAATAATTCTTCGAGTGCAACAAAATATTTAAGTTTTAAGGGAGGGGGGGAAACGAAACAAAGTCGACGGAGCCCCGCTGCGCAGGGCTCCTATTTCTGTCTGCAGGGTCTAAAGTAACCTAACATGAAGGAGATGACGGGAGCTGAGTTCGCTCGCTTTGCTCGCTCACTTCAGCTCCCGTCATCTCCTTCGAACCTAACCTATCCGTGTCGGGGTGCCCTAAGCTCCCGAGCTCGCTTCGCTCGCTCTTGGACTAATTCACACTTATTTTATATTTAATTGAATAATTTGTGTGCAAATCAGTATTTTTGTTTTACGGTGAGTAATATTGTTTTGCAGTAGGTTATTAGTGGAGATATTTTGTTTGCTTAAATTTCTAAATAGAGGTGCAGTTAAAAATTCCCCTTAATAAATTAGTAGGAAAATGCGACTGACAGCTTATCAAACCTTCACAGCTCAGTAACACAAAACCTGTTGAGAAGATCGGACTTTCAGGCTTACAGGCAAGAAACTGGGTAAGTCTGGAGTGAATAAGTTACTACTGGGGAAGCGCAGATCTATTGCATTATCTACTTACAAATCAGAAAAGATAGTAGCCACTTACAAAACGGAAACAAACGATATCAAAACAAGGATACAAAATTAGGGCAATAGAAAAGAAAATACAAGCAGAAAACGATATTTCAGTGTTAATACCTCTAGCCTCCTAGCTTAGCTAATGTTATTAGATTATGATTAGAATTTACGGCAGAGTGAAAATTGGCAACTTTTATTTTTTATCTGTTCGATCTTTTGGAAAGATAGGTTTGTTTTTTATGCTATCTATAATTAACTACGAAGAGTCTAAGAAGAGTTAGGTGCCAAGTGGTGTAGGTACCTACAGCTTTTTTTTTAGAAACCTTGCCCCACACGAGTATTTTTTCCTGTATCGTGGGTGCAGTTACAAAAATTAAAACTCACATACACAATACACCCAAGATCCAGGAACAACTATCTGTAGACCATACAAAAATTTATTAAAGTTTTTTTTTCAATTAGCTATTAAAAGTACTTGGGCCATATATAGGTGATATTTCAATAGTACTTATTAAACTCATACATTCTTATCTATTTGATAATTGTTATCTATGGCCCTTTTGTCTCCTAAGTGATTTTCCTATTCATCTTGTTCAGAAGGACCTTCTGCCTCTTTTCTATATTTCTTTCCATGCTCTCGCTAAGTGTTTTAAATATGAACTCCAATTCCTGACTCTATCTTTGTAATGGCGATTGGTGACTAGGAAAAGTAAATAATGGTTGCTTCGAGAAGGGAATATGACAAGAGTAATTGAACCAATTTAGTATTTACCGTTATTGATGCTAGCAATATCGCAGATTTTCTCAGGAGAAATTAATGTGAATGTTGCTGAGGTAGCCTTGTCTGAGAAGCTTTTGTGAAATCGCGAAATTGTATATGTATGCTACTTTAGACCATTGCCATGTTTGTTTAACTTTTTACCCGACTGCCGAAGGAGGGTAATGTGTTTATCAGTCTATGTATGTATGTATGTATGTAAGTATGTAAGTATGTATTTAAGTATGTATGTTTGTTCCTATATGGCGTTCCAGAGACCAAACGCGTTGGCTGATTTTGATGATTCGTACGTCAATCGATGCGTCTTAACCCTGCGAGTGTCACTAGCTACATTAAAATTGGATAATAGAAAAATGGCGGCTTTTGGGCGCCATATTGTGAGGGCCCAAAATTTATTTTTCTTTCAAACCCATCGTGTGGGGTATCAAAATAAAGGTTTTTAAGAGGTGATTTCAAAAATATATAACACTTATATGTTTAAAAGTACCTAATTAAAAAAAAATATCTAAAAGGTTATAAATAAAAAAAGTTAAATCAAATAAACAAAAAACCCGACTGCTTCAAAAGCGAACTAAAAAGACGTAAACAAGGAGAAAAGCATGCTGTGCAGGCGGAGGATACACCAGATTTTGGTCAGCCAGCCCGCGAATATGTATCCTCCGACTGCACAGCATGCTTTTCTCCTTGTTTACGTCTTTTTAGTTCGCTTTTGAAGCAGTCGGGTTTTTTGATTTTTTTATTGATAGCTTAAAATCCATTGCTGAATATGGAAAGAATTCGTCTACTCAACGGCGTAAACCATGAAATCAAACTGCTAATATTATTATAATATACTAGCGGACGCCTCGCGGTTTCACCCGCGTAGTTCCCGTTCCCGTAGGAATACAGGGATAAAAAGTAGCCTATGTCACCCGGGGATAGCGTAGCTTCCCAACATTGAAAGAATTTTTTAAATCGGTCCAGTAGTTTTTATGTTTATACGTCACATACAAAAATACAAATCTTTCCTCTTTATAGTATTTATTATTATAATAGTAGTTTAATAGTATTGTTCTCAAGTAAGTGACATATGTCTTTATTCGGAATAAACTTTCTTAAAACCGATATATAAGGCATAACATTTGAAAACATAGGGACACAGTATACGTCTTTCTTTTTCGGTTTATGGATTTATCTTTTAAATTTTCCAATACTCCAATATTTTTTCAGTGTATGAAGACTTATCCTCAACCTTGTCTTCTTCAATCCTGTCTAAAATAATTGACTCTAAGTCCAAAGTAATATATCTGCACCATTCATTCTGTAAATAAGTTATTATATAGGCTGTTTTTTTTGAGGTTTTTATTCTAAACTGATATAAAACACGTAAAAATATATTTAATTGCCATGTTATTCATCATTTGCCTAGCCTTTTCCCAATTGTTGGGGTCGGCTTCCAGTCTTACCGGATGCTGCTGAATACCAGTGTTTTACATGGACTGACTGCCTATCTGACCTCCACAACCCAATAACTGGGTAACACGATACCTCTTGGCAAGACTAGTGTCAGATCTCAAGCTTCTGACTATTCGTAACGACTGTCAAAGATCTTCAAATGACAGCCGGCACCAACGACTTTATGTGCTTTCCGAGGCACGGAGGAAACCAATCCACGGACCTAGGTCGAAAATTGGACTGCCCGATTACGCTTCATTCGAGTCAGCCGTGGCGTCTATATGCCCGAAATCATGATTAACCACTAATGGCATAAGAATATATTTTAAACAAAGCCAATACCATGGCAATTAGATTTATTTTAACGTGTTTTATTCCGTTTCAAATACCAAACCTCTAAAAAAACACACCCTAGTAAATAAGAGAGAGTAAATATGTAAAAGAAGAAGAAAAAAGATAAACAAGGTGATTTAAATGAGTCCGCGTACACAAAGCAAGGCTGAGCCGAAAAATAAACGGATCATATTGTGAGGGAGTATTTACTTGTTGTTCGGTGTGGCTTTTTACTAGACAAGTGAAGTTTCAAGGTTCTGAGGATAAAAAGATTAATACAATTGTCTACAGAGTACTTTCATAAATTTATATAATTCTGTAATAGTAGATTATGTACCAAGGGGTATAAAGCAGTGTCTTAAAGCCCAAAGGTAATATTTATTGATGACGGATAACGGATAACGTTTTTGTTCGCGACATTTTTGGAAGTTCTGGTTTAGACTTTTGTTTCAAATTATTTGAAATCGCGTCTCTTTTCTTTCTTTTTTATTGAGTTCTGCCAGTTCGATTTTCGAACAAACCTCTTTAAATTGCCATATGGGCATTTTTTTTACTAAAGAGAGTTTCTTTTTTTAAGTGTTTTTGTAGAGTTTTTCACGAATTTGACGTTCCAAATTCGAATCTATTTACTCCCTTGGGACACAAAGTACGTAAGCGGCGGCGCGCCGCAGACAGAGGGGCCACTCTCACTTTGACATTTCGGTTTTACAGGGAATATTGGGCAATATTGGACCGAGCTCAGTCGCGGCTGTCATGATTGCTTTGTGCAAGCGTTTGTCACGTCATTCATACATTAAGTACTGTAACGAGGTTGGTTGCATTGGATGGGTTACCTTTATTGTTTGTTACAGACCGAATTTACTTTTTTGTTTTTAATTCTTTCTTTCAATTATTTTTAAGTTATAAAGGTCATTAATCTTTCAAGATAACAAATTACAAATTCACTATCTAGGATTATTATAAATTATTTTAAGCCCATAGATGAAATTGGGAACTTGTCATAATAATAAGGTTCAAGTCATACAGCTTACAAATATGTTTCCTCCGACTGCACAGCATAATTTTCTTCTTGTTTAAGATCATCTTTGGTTTTTTGATTTTATTAGGTAAATGTTTTTTCACATTTATATTTTTTTCGAGCTTGGAGCTTTTTACAATTTAATTCTTTAAGTGGGATCATTATTACAATATTACTACGTCTTTTTACTCTCCAATATTCATCGTATGTGGCGTAATATTAAATGTTTCGTGATATTAAATGGATATTTGATGCCCTGTCTACCCTCTAAGGCATATAAGCATGATATGATGTATGTTTAGACGAATCTATGTATTTATGTTTGTAACTTGGGCGACCTACTCTTTTTTTAAATTCCGAATCAATATAGTAGCAACCCTAGTGAATCTGTCAAGTTTAGCTGTCAATTTTCTAAACGGCGGGAGTGGCCCTTCTGTATACTTACTATTTTGTGCTTGGGAGTTTCATACATCTTTACCTTTACTTTGCGTTGAGATTGTATGATATAAAATTGGACACTGTCGAGCAGGTGCGCGCCGACCCCAAGTAACGTGGGATAAGGGCAGGAAAATCATGATTTATATAACTTTCCAACCATGTGATTTTAAATACTATTTAGAATTAAGAATCTGTACATAAATATTTATTTTAAACTAACCAGATGGTTATTTTTAGGGTTCCGTACCCAAATGGTAAAAACAGGACCCTATTACTAAGACTGCGCGGTCTGCCTGTCTGTCTGTCTGTCCGTCTTTCACTAGGCTGTATCTCATGAACCGCGATAGCTAGACAGTTGAAATTTTCACAGATGATGTATTTCTGTTGCCGCTATAACAAAAAATACTAAAAACAGAATAAGATTAAAATAAATATTTAAGTGGGGCTCCCATACAACAAACGTGATTTTTTTTGCCTTTTTTTGCGATAGCGGCCTTACCCATAGTGCGCGAGTCCGACTTCCACATGGCCGTTTTTTTTAATTCCATGTGTCACACATATATTTCAAATCTTGTACAAAATTAACGTACGTTCAATATTCATAGACCACTGAATATGAAATGCCGAGCTAACAAACTAGGAAACCGTCAGTTTTCTGAACAAAACCCACTTCTTCAAAAAGTACCCTTTATAACATCAAAGTCATATTTTTATGACAAATAATTTCCGCAGCGTGTCGTCGTAAAAGTCAGGTTTATTCATCCTCATTTATGTTCTATGAAAATATCATCTGCCTTTAACATATTTTCCTTAAAAGGAATGTTTTTGAATGCAGGTATTTTTTTTATTTTATCATGATAAGTTTGTGGAGCATGTTTGTAAAGGAATACGCTGTTTTTATGTTACCCCTGGGTGATTTCACTTTTGTTTTCTTTTAATGATATCCCTGCTTTTCTGAGATGAAAATTATGAGTTTCTGAGAGAAGACACTTGTTTGAAGTATTTCATTTATCGTATATTCGTAACCATTCATCACCGGCTTCTAAAAACGTTAAGGCGCTATATACGCCCCTATGTTAACGCAGTACTGGCCGTGCGCCCGCTCGATGCCAAAATATCAATATTGAACCTCCTTTTGAACAGTTTTGTTTGCAAAATATTATTTGATTTACATATGCTATGTTAGTTATGAAGAAATTCCAGCCATCAATTTTTCTGTGTAAAATATGTTTAAACATCCAAGTCGTTTTGGAGGAGTTTCCAAATGTTGCGAAAAAATATCGTGTTGTTAATTATTTTTGTAAAGCAAAACTATTAGTTACACGAAAAAACCTTGTGTTCGAAATTATGTACATGAATCAATAATAAATATTTCTTTTTTCAAACCTTTTAACCTAGCCGTTACTAAGGAGTATGGTTTAGAAAGTTACCGTTTTACGGCACTAAAGGGTATGTAGGCCCTTAAGGTTTCTCATTAGTTAATATAATAAACAATTTTACCAAATAGCTTTGATGATTGGCTGACTAAACCAACCAATCACAAACGTTGACATGAGCTTTGACAACAGATTAATTTGAATAGGCTTGCCGAAACGGGTGACGTTCCGTCAGCCTTTGATATCGTGCGCTTGGTTATTGAGCCACTTTCGGAATCTGACCTAAGTATGATTAAATCGATGCAGTAGATTATGAGGTAGGTACCCAACCTATTACTTCAAGTTATTCACGGTGATATGGTACTCGGTGAACTGGAAGAAAGTCATTCCTAAAAAACGTACCCCAAAAAGGTAACCCTTTTTACCCGGCCCAATTTTTTTTTTCATCAAAATAAAGGGTTTTAAGAGGTTGATTTCAAAAATATATAACACTTATATGTTTAAATGTATCTAATTCGAAAAAAAAAACTAACTAAAAGGTTATAAATAAAAAAACTTAATTCAAAAAAACAAAAAACCCGACTGCTTCAAAAGCGAACTAAAAAGTCGTAAACAAGGTAAAAATCATGCTGTGCAGGCGGAGGTTACACCAGATTTTGGTCAGCCAGCCCGCGAATATGTATCCTCCGACTGCACAGCATGCTTTTTTCCTTGTTTACGACTTTTTAGTTCGCTTTTGAAGCAGTCGGGTTTTTTGATTTTTTTAGGAATGACTTTCTTTCATTTCATTCTCGAGACCCTAGGGTCCCGGACCTTTGAAAGGCGTACCAGGGGCCGAAACCAACTCGCAGAGACCTTGTTAGACATTCAGGATGAAATGTGACAACAACCAGCGATTATCTCTGTAAGCACTATAGTCACTATGCAAGAGCACCCAAGGACAATCTCCGGCTGGTTCAGGACTATTGCAGAATATTGAGACAAAACACATTGGTGGCTATTGGTTTGGGAGGATTCGTGGATCGATTAACTAAAACTATAGGAGGACGATTGCCCCTGCCTGAGCACTGTTGATCTACACGGCTATAAAATGGCAGTGGATGACATGCACACTCATTGTACTGATATATTATGAACCAGTTTTACTATGCCACCAAACGAGAGATCTCGAATGTAACTTATTAGCGAGACTACCCGATGGTGTAATAATACAGCGTGTGTTTTAATAAATAAAAATAGTGTCGTATCCTGACTATTCTGAGTGATCGAAAGTTGATCGAATATCGAAGTAGATCGAAAATGGAAATATTTCCCGGCAAAATTACATTTGTTAAGAAACTAGCAGCCCTTATTTAGTTTCTACTCATTTAAGACAGACTTCATTTTATCGATCGCATTTATCTTATTGTTGATTTCATATTTAACACAATAAAAGTTTATGTAATATGTGTATGAATACTGTTATATTTAACATTTATATTTAACATTTATATTCATAAAACATTTATTTACACCAATTAGTAAAATTAAATTGAGGAGACATGTCACATCGATTCGATGAATCACTTATGATTGAGCCTTACCTACAACACTATGCTCCACGCTTGCGACATTAAGAAAAAAACCGGTCAAGTGCGAGTCGGACTCGCGCACGAAGGGTTCCGTACCATTATCGCAAAGAAAGGCAAAAAAAATCACGTTTGTTGTATTGGGGCTCCCCTTAAATAATTATTTTATTCGGTTTTTATTGTATTTGTTGTTATAGCGGCCACAGAAATACATCATCTGTGAAAATTTCAACTGTCTAGCTATCACGGTTCATTAGATACTCGTACAGCCTGGTGACAGACAGACAGTCAGACAGACAGATAGACCGACAGATAGACAGACAGACGGACCGCGGTGTCTTAGTAATAGGGTCCCGTTTTTACCCTCTGGGTACGGAACCCTAAAAAACATCAGTTTCGTTTCCGGGCTAGGAATTTTTATATGGCAAAAATCCAATGATGCTGTTTTAATTTTCATCAAAATCGGGCCCGTGACTTCTTTGAGTGTTTAAGGAGCTCGTGGCTAAATAATAACAGCCGCACGGGTCGATCTTCAAGGTTAAGCAACGCTTGACGAGGTCGGTCCGTGGATGGGTGACCATTTCCAACATACCGAGTTTCCTCCGTGCCTCGCAAAGCACGTTAAGCCGTTGGTCCCGGCTGTCATTTGAACATCTTTGACAGTCGTTACGAGTAGTCAGAAGCTTGAGATCTGACACCAGTCTTGCCAAGGGGTATCGTGTTACCCAGTTACTGGGTTGTGGAGGACAGATAGGCAGTCGCTCCATGTAAAACACTGGTACTCAGCTGAATCCGGTTAGACTGGAAGTCGACCCCAATATAGTTGGGAAAAGGCTAGGCAGATTGATTGACTTCTTTGAGTGTTTTTCGCTATTCCTCATAATTTCTGATTGTGCCAGCTACGCCCACTTGAAAAATCACTGTATACAGGTTGTAATCAACGTCTGAAATGAAAAAAAAGTAGAATCTCCCACCCTCGCAGGTTACCCAGCATTTATTTTACGGCTACCTATTATCAAGATTATCACTTCCCCCGTCCCAGTTAGGCAATCCCGACTGAGGTCAGAATAAAGCAAATACAAGAAAATGAAGTAAATATTTACCTATAAAACTCCATTTCTTTCCACCAGGCTTTACACTAACCGGCGTTTGATAATGGAGTTACTTAGGATAAAGAAACAACGTAAGTTCTGGCCAGATAGGAAAATGGGGAAAAACGCGAGGTTTTCTTCGTAAAGGTCAGGTAATAAGTTCAAATCATTAAGTAATGATCTTGTTCGATGCTTAATTGAGCGTTGAAGCTATTAATTTCGCTTGTGGGTATATTTTTGGTCCATTTTGGCGCAACAACGGCATTCCGATGTGTCAGTGGGTAATTTGCGGGGTCGTTGGGAGGTCGCCGATAAATCTTCATTAGAGTCGCGGATAGCCGTCATGTCCGTGCCTCGGAGAGATTCCGGGCATATCGTCAGTGTTGTACTCCTGATTGATGTTCTCAATCAGGTTGATTTGTTAATGTACGTCTTCCTGCTTTGTTAACATTTTCAATCAGTTTTATCACCTTCCAATTAGTGTAATCAAAATTGCTTTCCAGTAAGACCTACTTATAAAATGGCTTTTAACTATGTACGTTACAGCCCGCTTATCCAAATAGCATATTATTTGCGAGCAGTGGTAGCCCAGTGGCCGTGACGTCCAAAGGTCGTGGGTTCGAACCCAGGCAGGCGCTTTATTTGTGTAAATTATTTTATCACCACTGTTCCTAAAACGGTGATGGAAACCAGCACGTCTAAGAACCAAAAATTCGGAGACATATGACATCCACCAACCTACCAACAATGGGCCTGCGTGGTGGTTTACGGCCCATTCCCTCTCGCAGAGAGGAAGCCTGCACGCACAACGGTCCAAATGCGAAAAAGGGGTTCCATCTATCCTATACTACCCTAGCATCTCATATATCAGTTTACTATATTTGCCCCACGGCTTTGCTCCTTTGGCATATCCCACAGGAACATGCTTTTGGATTAAAAGCAGCCTCTGACTCACAGAGTTATTATTATAGCGACGTTTCTGCGAAGGTCACAAATAAAAAAATAAAAGTACCTCTTTCTTCTAAGTTACAAAGACAGAAGTTATTTTGTTCGTAATCAAAACTGGTTAAGAACAAGAAAACTATACTGGCCTTTATCATCATCATCATCATATCAGCCGAAAGACGTCCACTGCTGGATCTAGGCCTCCCCCAAGCGTCGCCACATTGACCGGTCCCGTGCATTCCGCATCCAGCTGATCCCGCAACCTTCACCAGGTCATCGGTCCACCTGGTAGGAGCCCTTCCAACGCATCGTCTTCCGGTTTGCGATCGCCACTCCAGAACCTTTCTGCCCCATCGGCCATCCGTTCTGCGAGCAATGTTCCCTGTCCACTGCCACTTAAGTTTGGCAATTCTTAATACTGGCCTTGTTTCTTGACTAAGTAAATTCTTTACATTTCCAACTTGCACTGTAACTGTGAGCCTTTTATACAACACAGTTGAAAATGACTTCTCCAACAGTAAACAGGTCTAAAGTTACCAGCAACCACTTCAAGGTTCGCCAGCGTGAAATGGAGCGTAGTTCTCAGGTGTTCAATTAACGGAAACAGTTCAAACAGCACTGTGCACTCACAATACAAATCACTGACCTAGCTGTAGAGGTCACTGTTGTTGGAGCGGGGTCGGACGCCAATACTCGTACGGTAAGAAGACGTGAATTTTAATTGGAAGATGTTTCGCGAGTAACATACAGATTTATTAGATATCTTTAGTATTCTGTAGAAAAATCACAGCGGTTTTCTCCCAAAGGTTAGCCAGAATTGCTGTATAGATATGATCAAAAAGAAAATATGGTGTCACGAATAAAATGCAAGTAAAGTGATGTGTTTGGCAGATTAAAATTCATTCAGCCAATGACGGTTTTCTGAAATGATATAAACTAGCTGAGATGTCAAGTCCATACACTGAACACTTTCCTGAAAACCTTCATTACAGCAGCTAACGTGCGTTCGAATACCAATTTATATCTTACTTATGAATTTTCCGATATCGTTTTAGAAATTGGGCCTTAGGTATTGGCTATAAGGTTTATTCCTATGTATCATCATCATCAGCCTTTTTAATGTTCCCACTGCTGGGAAACAGGCCTCCTCTCTGTGAGAGGGAATGGGCCGTAATCCACCACGTGGGCACAATGCGGGTTGGTGGATGTCACATGTATTCGAATTTTTGTTTCTAGGACATGCCGGTTTCCTCACGATGTTTTCCTTCACCGTTTTGAGAGCAGTGGTTGTGAAATAATTTACACAAAGTAAAGCGCCTGCCTGAGTTTGAACCCACGACTTACAACTAATAAGTCCCAGCCGATACCACTAAGCCACCGCTGCACTTAAATTCACATGTATCAGTAAGATTTATTTAGAACCGATTTCTAAATAAAAAAATCCGGATTATGGGCCTCAAATGAAAAATTACTTAGAAAAACCATACGCACTTGTTCGACCTCGGGGTCGTACCCAGAACCCAAACTGACCCGCTTTCTGCCACTAGGTCAAAGAGGAAATTATCATGTGTATGAAATTCTTGGTAAAATAGAATGAATAAGTATTCGTAGAAAACCTTGTGAAAGATATCGTTCGGCGAAACATCTCGGCATCACCGTTTGCCAGGAGCTCGTGGCGCAGTTGTTGAGGCTGTTTGTTCCTGTGGTGCCCAAACAACAGCTTAGACCGTGAAGTCACCGGCTTTTGGCCGTATCTTCGGCACGTGCGGTGTCCCGAGCGAGTTTGCTTCTAGTTCGGGTGCTCACGATGCTAAATGATTTTCTGAAATCTTTTTTTTTTTTTTTTTTTTTTTTTTTTTTAAAAACGTTGCCCCACACTAGGAATTTCTTCCTGTATCGTGGGTGCGTTTACAAACATATAAACTCACATACACAAACACCCAGAGCCGGAACAACTATCTGTAGGTCATACAAATATTTGTTCCGTGCGGGAATCGAACCCGCGACACGCAGCGCTGCAGTCAATCACTCAACCACTGCGCCAACCGTGCGCCCAATCAGCACCGGAGTGTGACCTGTTTGCTGGGAGATGGATATTTGAGTGTTGTGAATTTTTAAAGTTTTTGTGAGAAGATGGATGAAAGTTAGATTAGTGAACAACTGTATCGGTATTCTTTATACATCTTTAATTCTGTTATTTTTCTTTCATGTTTTTTGTTATATCGTGTTTTTTTTTTAATCAGTTTTTATTTGTATTTTGACTAATTCTTCTATTTTTCATTTGAGTTTTTTTTTCGAATTATTTATTCACCTTAGGTGTGACTTAAATAAATAGCTATTTCTAAGGCTAAGAAGCAGCATACTGAGAAATGATTGGAACAGAGCTGGGATATGATAAAATTACACATATAAAGGCAAAGCTTAGGTTTGCAAGTACATTTGAACATCTCTTGGTTTATGAGGAATTTGTTTTAGGGTATTGAAAATGTTTATTCAAACGTGTGGCATGGCAAAATTTGCCATCAATATTAAATATCAATTTCAAATACACTCTTTGATTTTGTTTCAAGAAACAGAAAGCATAATGCTTGGTTTAAATTATGCAAATAAGAACTTAGAACAATCCATAATACCTGACCTGGATACCTGGCGTATTTGTTAATCTAAGAACATAAATAATGTGGAGTAGTTGATGTTCAGTAATAAACGTCCATTTTTGAGGGATTCGCTTCAGTCATGCGATCCTGGTACAGGCTCAGACATATTTCACTGTTCCCTTGTCTGTTCGTGTCAGAAATGTTGAAAAAGAAATAAAGTTACCTACGGAGTTACTATAATAGTGGAGATTTAAAGTTGAAAAACTTAGGAATTTAATTTAATCATCTGACTTGCGGTTCAATTCTTACAATTGAAAAATTAAAGCCTGTTTACACAGAAGCGATCTATTAGATTATTTTTCTCAAACATGCATAAAAATATTGTCATTATTTTCGAAAAAAGAACACGTGATTACACACGAGTCTAGATAAAATAATATTAGTTTATCTAATTCGATATCGTCAGGTCGTGTGCAATACACCATGTGAATAAAAACAGGGACACATTAACAATTAAAAGGATCTCAGGAAAATCTATGGGTTGGATTCTTGGCTAGGAATATTGATTTTTCAAAAGTCCGATGATTTAGTTTTAGTTTTCATCAAAATCAGCCACGTGATTCCTTTGAGTGTTTGCCGCTATTTCTCATAGTTTCGAATTTGGCCATCCACACCCACTTAAACAACTCATTCTGTATAAATATTTATATAGGGTCACCTGATATTGTGTCTCTAATTGCAGGGTCACCTCGCACTCGAAATCTCGACCCTAAACGTCAAAAAAATATATAAATAAAATAAATCAATTTTAAATATAGCCAGCTCTCCAGTTGAAGTGACCGGTGGCGAGAGAGCGGCTGTGGACTTAATTTTGACGGGAATGGCCTCCACCCGATTACCAGATGGTTTCCGATCTTGAAAAACGATTCGCTTGTGCGGTCCTCAAATTGAAATCCACAGTGTTCGGTCATTTCACGTAAAATTTTGATCGAATTTCACCAGAGCAGTTAGAATTCTATTTTTAGATTTGATAGCTTGCTAGTTGTATAATTGGTTCACTGTTAATCCGATTGGTTAAGGTTTCGACAAATTGTAAAATGTGTTAACTGTAAAAAGTTAAACTCAAAGAGCATCGTAGAGAATCACACTAATATTATAACGACGAAAGTTTGTGAGTGTGTGTGTGTGTTTGTGTGTTTTACTTCTTTACGCTCAAACGGCTGGACGGAACTGGATGAAATTTGGCACAGAGATAGATTATATTCAGGAATAGCAGTTTTTATCCCGGAAAGGGATAAACACTGCTGCCCTGAGGTAATTTTCGACATTCACCCGGGCGAAGCCGCTGGCAAAAGCTAGTTATTACATAAATCTAACGCGACTATGTTCACTCAACATACATGGCAAGAGGAGCTCGTGTCTAAATAATAACAGCCGCACTGGTCGATCATCAAGGTTAAGCAACGCTTGACGAGGTCGGTCTGTGGATGGGTGACCATTTCAACATACCGAGTTTCCTCCCGTTGGTCCCGGTTTTTATTTGAAGATCTTTGACAGTCGTTACGGTAAGTCAGAAGCTTGAGATCTGACACCAGTCTTGCCAAGGGCACAAAGTACGTAAGCGACGGCGCGCCGCAGACAGAGGGGCGGATCTGACGCAGAATGTCCCATTCGCAAAAAGTCCCGATGGCGCAGAATGTCCCATTCGCACAATGTCCCATTCGCACAAAGTCCCATTCGGGACTTTGTGCGAATAGTGGTGCCGAATAGGACGATATCCTATTCGGGACCACTAGTCATAATTTTCTTCTTGTTTACATATTTTTTGATTTTTAAATTTTTTACACATGTAAGTGGTATATGTTTTTGTAACCACTTTTTAAACCCCGTTTATTTTGATACCCCACTAGACGGGTTTGGAAGAAAAAAATATATGGTCCGCACAATATGGCGCCCCATACAAGATACACGCAAAAAACATAAATACATTTTTTTTTTGCGAACTGGACCTGGACCGGAGGTAGTTATAAAAAACAATACGTTCTGTAGCCTAATTGCGTAAGTGAATTTGGCAAGGCAAATGGTTTTGACACCATCAATCGTCTAATCATATAGACGAAAATCCACATCGTGCCTTTCATCTCACATGCGATTGGTCGATTGATGGAGTCAAAACCCTTTGCCTTGCCGAATTCACTTAAGCAATTACGCTGCTGATCATTTATAAAGTATTATATATTATCGAAAATAGTTGGACGTAAGACATTAGAGCTTTGAACAATTGTGTTGTGATACATTGTTTGATATGTAATTGTGCGTCCTTGTGCTTCAAATCCATTTAATAATCAACATCCATAACTCAGGTTCGGCTTTTTCCCACTAAGGAGTATATTCGTTCGTATATATATATATTCTTTTCTGATTAATTTCGTAACGGGATCCAAGACAGTTAAATTCATTCTTCGGGACTTCGTCGAGCTTAATTGCCTCGCCGCTTTCTTGATTCTATTATATATATATATATATATATAGAATAGTGCGGTGAAAATGTTCTAAAAACTCACGTACACATATCAGTTTTCATCACACATACATATTATTCGCGAGTAAAGTCAGCGCCGGCGGTAGTCAGAAAAATATTGACAAAAACCTTGCGCGTTTTGTTTTCGCGTCTACCCTCAGAATGTAATTTTGTTAGGAAATAAATTATGAATACTGTTTCAGTCTCAGTGTATAAAATCTGTAAGGTTAATGAGTTATATCAGCACCTCATATTGGTGCAGTAGGTGCTGATAGTCAATTTGAAGTCACTTGTTAGAGAGTTTGTAAACTCAGTAGAAGCAGCAGACTAGGGCACTTAGTGCATCTATAGTGCGTAACAATTGTAAATGATTGAATGAGTTTAGAGCGTACTTTATACTCATAACTCTTCGGGTTCGCTTCCCGGCTGTCCGTTACACATATCCCCCTAACGAGATTCGAACCCGCAACCGTTGGTTTCAAAGGCAGCGTTACTACCAAATACGCCAATCAGTCGTCAACGGACATCGGGTTTGTATCGGACATTGAGATTCTACGCACGATATACGAGTTTATGCGAATGGGACCTTTTGCGAATGGGACCTTTTGCGAATGGGACTTTTTGCGAATGGGATTTTTTGCGAATGGGACCTTTTGCGAATGGGACCTTTTGAGAATGGGACATTTCGCGAATAGGACATTTGTTTTCACTGTGACGTTTTGCGAATGAGACATTCTGCGTCAGATCCAGAGGGGCCACTACGAACAAAGTGTCATTTTGCACTTTGACATTGCGGTTTTACAGGGAATATTGGGCAATATTGGACCGAGCTCAGTCGCGGCTGTCATGATTGCTTTGTGCAGGCGTTTGTCACGTCAATCATACATTAAGTACTGTAACGAGGTTGGTTGCATTGGATGGGTTACCTTTATTATTTGTTACAGACCGAATTTACTTTTTTGTTTTTAATTCTTTCTTTCAATAATTTTTAAGATATAAAGGTGATATTATGTGTAATGATGATATCCGCAGGAGAACCAAAGTTGCCGACATAGCCCGAAGAATTGCCAAACTTAAGTGGCAGTGGGCAGGGCACATTGCTCGCAGAACGGATGGCCGATGGGGCCGAAAAGTTCTGGAATGGCGACCGCGAACTGGAAGACGATACGTTGGAAGGCCTCCCACTAGGTGGACCGATGACCTGGTTAAGGTTGCGGAAAGGCGCTGGAAGCGAGACGCACGGGGTCGGTCAATGTGGCGACGCCTGGGGGAGGCCTATGTCCAGCAGTGGACGTCTTTCGGCTGAAATGATGATGATGATGATGATGAAAGGTCATTAAATCTTTCAAGATGAGAAATTAGAAATTCATTATCTAGGATTATAATAAATTATTTTAAGTCCATAGACGAAATTGGGAACTTGTCATAATAATAAGGTTCAAGTCATCCCGCTTACAAATATGTTTCCTCCGACTGCACAGTATCATTTTCTTCTTGTTTAAGATTATCTTTGGTTTTTTGATTTTATTAGGTACCTGTTTTTTCACATTTATATTTTTGTCGAGCTTGGTGAGTGGTGATTACTAAGTCTTGTTACTCTCCAATCTGCGTCGTATGTGGCGTAATATTAAATGTGTCGTGATATTAAATGGATATTTGATGCCCTGTCTACCCTCTAAGGCATGTAAGCATGATAATATGATGTATGTTTAGACGAATCGATTTATTTATGTTTGTAACCTATACAACCTACTCTTTTTTAAATTCGGAATCAATATATTAGCAACCCTAGTGAATCTGTCAAGCTTAAGTGTCAATTTTCTAAACGGCGGGAGTGGCCCTTCTGTATACTTACTATTTTGTGCCAAGGGGTATGCTGTTACCCAGTTACTGGGTTGTGGAGGTCAGATAGGCAGTCGCTCCATGTTAAACACTGGTACTCAGCTGAATCCGGTAAGACTGGAAGCCGACCCCAATGTAGTTGGGAAAAGGCAAGGCGTCCTCTACAACATTGTCCGTAATCCAGATTGAAAATCGTCCGACAACAATATGTAATGCAAGTAGTTCCTTTAGAAGATTAAATTCAGTCTAGAATATTCATAGTGAGCGTTGTGTAAGCTGCTCGCTGCTCCATTACCTAGTGGTCGATAACAAAGGGCCACTTCGAGCACGGAATCAATTTGGAGCATAAGAGAGGTCGGCCATTGCGCATACTTCCTTAACTATTAACTGGGCTGGAGAGCCACTTCTTTTGAGCACGTCTTATAAATTCACGTTAATTAATGACGTGAACAGAGGTAAATAAATGTACTGTATATACCTGAAAGGTACATACTTGGTATTTTGGTTTGAACTATCTGGAGAATCAATCGTGCAACTGCTGATTGTTGTGTTGTGTTCTCCTGTTTTGTATCAATATTTCCAAAAATTATTTTGACATACTTTAACTTAAACAATACTAATTTTTATCCGTGGTGCTAGGCAACTGGGCTTATCGCAGTTGTAAACGAACCTTTATGCCTATTGGCCTTGTTTGTTCTGTATCCTGCTTGGTATGGAGGGAAATATAAATTTGTGTTTTTTCCTACTCCTCCATTATTCTTTTCTGATTAATTTCGTTGGGATCCAAGACAGTTAAATTCATCCTTCATTGCCTCGGCGCTTTTCTGGTGGTCGCCACTGTTGATTCTAGCTTTCGGAGTTGCAGTGGTTTGGGAATAGTGCGGTGGGATTGTCCCAAAAAATATAACACATAAACTATTGAATTTCTTCTTCTATTCATGTCGATTGATTGTCTGACCAGTATTTAGTTAATTGTGCAGCTCTATCAGTGCTGATGGATGTAGCCAGAAAACCAAGTGACGCATATTCTGTGAAGCTGGTTTAACATTAGCATTTTGAACGGTTATTTTAAGCGGTCAATCTATGCGGGCAATTGACTAACTCATTAATATTAATTGTTAAATGAAACGGTTCAAATTCGGTCAAGTAACAAAGTGACTTTTTAAATTCATGTGTACTTTCTAAGTTTATCTTCGGACATCGCAGACAACGGTGAAGGAAAACATCGAGACACCGTCCAGGTTTATAGTTAATTTAGGTTTGTACTCCATTGATGTAATTGCTTCAAGCTGCAAGGGGTGCAAGGATACTATAATCGACTAAGAAATAATAAGCCAAAAGCCAAAAATTTAAACGGGCTGGACATGTAGCAAGACTTCAGGACCAGAGATGGACTTGAAGAGTAACCTTATGGAAAGGGCCAAAAGGGAGAGACAGACGGGTCATCCAATATCAATATGGGAGGATGATATAAAAACTACTGCTGGCCCAAAATGGCTACAAGTAGCCCAAAACAAGCCCAAAACTTGGCGAAGGCCTTCACCTGTTTAAGGAGTTCCTGCCAAACACTAGTGTTATTTTAAAAAATTACTCACTTACCTACCTATTTGTTATAAAGCAGGAAATATAAGGCTTTTTTATTTTAATATTTATTATGAAATAAGTCGATACTACACGGATGATGTTATCGTGATTGTTTATCACCGTGTATCAACACGTCACGTCACGTCATATCTTTAATACTTGTTTAAAACAAGCAACGTTTCCGCCGAGGTGGAAAATCACTCGAGTGATTCCAGTTCCTAAGGGTAAGTCAGGTTCGGATGTCAGTGGCTACAGACCGGTTCCTAAGGGTAAGTCAGGTTCGGATGTCTACAGACCGGTGGCAGTGTTGTCGACACCTGCAAAAGTGTTTGAGTCTGCCGTCCAGCGCTGCGTGCAAGGTCAAGTGTGCGCACAGCTATCAGACGCGCAGCACGGGTTCCGTCCGGCGCGCAGCACTGCCACTAATCTGCTTAACTTCATGGCACGGGTGGTGCCGGCAGTCGATGCTGGTGTGCAGGTAGACGCAGCTTATTTTGATTTTAGGAAAGCGTTTGATACTGTCGACAATGATGTACTGCTAATGAAACTGGCAAAAATTGGCTGTACATCGCACCTCTTACGGTTCTTCGCCAGCTACTTGAAAGACCGACAGCAGTACGTTGACTACAACGGGTTCGAATCCGAGCCATACTACACCAGATCCGGCGTGAGCCAGGGCAGCAATTTGGGTCCTCTCGAATTTATTTTAATGATAAATGACTTACCAGACGTAGTCAAACATAGTTTATGTTTATTGTTTGCCGATGACCTCAAATTGCTGCTCGAGGTCAAGAGTTTGTCGGACTGTGAGAGATTGCAGGAAGACATAGATAGAGTGGTAGCGTGGAGCCATAAAAATAAACTCTATTTCAACACAGCGAAATGCTCAGTCATGTCATTTACGCGCGCGAAGACTGCCTTAGACTACGAATACAAAGTAGAGGAAGCGCCACTGCAGCGTGTGTCTCAGGTGCGAGATCTAGGAGTACTGCTTACCCCGGATCTCACTTTCCGGGATCATATAGTTAAGATTTGCAAGAAAGCATACAGAAACCTGGGTTTCGTGCTGAGGCAGTCACAAGGATTCACAAATATTACCACGCTCAGGGTGCTGTATGACGCTTTGGTAAGGAGTCACTTGGAGCACAGTGCGGTGATTTGGGCTCCTCATGAAGCGAAATATAATGTCATGCTGGAGCGAGTACAAAATAAATTTACAAGACACTTGTATTTCAAACTTTATGGAGTTTACCCATTTTACCCGCTAATGTATCCTACACTGTTTGTACTCGGAATGGTGGGGTACAACGAACTCAGAGTGCGCCGGGAATTTACACTCGCGGCGTATGCACTAAAGCTTCTGCGTGGAGTAGTACATAACCCGGGTGTGCTGCGTCACCTGAAGCTGTGCGTGCCAGATCGGTACGTGTGGAGGCGGCGTCGGCCGCCACTGCTGGCCGTGCCTGCTGCTAGAACGAATCTATTAGCGAAAACACCTCTCACCCGGACAATCTGTGTGCTCAACGAATTGCATGAGAGGCTAGACATATTTTCGTGCAATTTGAGTGAATTCGCAAGAGTTTTGTTAAATTTTGTTAGTTAATTAAAATTTAGATGAGTAACGTTTAATTTTATATTAGTTTAGAAGATATTAATAGTGTTAGAAGTTTAGGTTTATATAATTATTATAGGTACATTTATTTAAGAACTGATTTTAGATTTAAGATTTTAACCACTCTATTGTATTGGGTTCAACCTGTAAGATAGTGTGTGTAAGTTAAAATAAATAAATAAAATAAATAAATAAATAACATTCTAAGTAAGCCCATTCAATGCTGAACCTTACCAATAGTTTTGTAAACTAAATTGCACTCATCTTTTGAAAGATCGTGCCAACAATAGGAAGATCTGGATCAGAACCCTTTCAGTGCATCTCAATGCTTTTACATCATACATGTGGAAATATACGTAGAGGACTTTCATGTATTTCTTACTGTTTGAAGTAATCCCTCAAACGTCTTGCAAGATACTAAGGGGACTTATTTACGTACATAGAGTCCATGTTTTTGTAGCTAAGTTGTATGTTTTGTGTTTGCATTCGTGTAATCACAAACTGGCGTAGGTATTTGAAGTTTATTGAATTTCAGTATCTCGTCAAGGGTATGCAAAAAGTTTTGTTTAATTACAAAACTTACATACATAAACTCACGCCTTTTTCCCATGGGGGTAGGCAGAAACTACAGAGCGCCACCTGCTACGATCCTTACATACTTCTTTTGCTTCACTCAACATTCATACAGTCATACACACACGCCGGTTATGAGTACTGCGCGACTGGCCTTTCTCAAGAACATCACCTATAATTAAGGACCTTATAGGTGATGTTCTTAATTACAAAACATTATTTTAACCTGCATTATTGATCTTCTCATGTTCCAAGTTTGTTTCCTAAGGCAGGCCAAGTAGGTATTTATCTTGTTGGTTTTATCAAGGGAACAAAAGCTGTGTAAAGGCTTGCCCCAATTAATAGGAACTGATAACGGTGTAGGCTGTACATACAAATGTAAACACATCAGGTGCCGACTGCGGCGTGTACCTTCCTACCCCCGTCTCCTTTGGGAAATACCTACAGGCGTGATGTTATATAAATACAATACATGAGAAATGTAACTCGGGTTTGACTGAAAATATATTATGTGTTTGGTAATTTATTTTGATAAAAAAAACCGGCCAAGTGCGAGTCGGACTCGCGCACGACGGGTTCCGTACCATTTTCGTAAAAAAACGGCAAAAAAAACACGTTTGTTGTATGGGAGCCCCCCTTAAATATTTATTTTATTTTGTTTTTAGTATTTGTTGTTGTAGCGGCAACAGATATATATCACCTGTGAAAATTTCAACTGTCTAGCTATCACGGTTCATGAGATACAGCCTGGTGACAGACAGACAGACAGACAGACGGACCGCGGAGTCTCAGTAATAGGGTCCCGTTTTTACCCTTTGGGTACGGAACCCTAAAAAGCAGTGTCTAGAAAAGTTATGACTTAATTATCATAAAAATAGAACGCTGCGTGCTTGAGTAAGTATTTCAGTTTATTTATTGTGGATAGAAATTCATGTAAATTGCTGAAATAAATTTTCTGGTCTGTACCTACATGAATATCATGTATATTAATTTGCTTTTTCTTATACTTTATGTAGTAACTAGCTTTTGTCAGCGGCTTCGCCTGCGTGAAAGTCGAAAAATATCCCGAGGGAACATAATATTATCGGGATAAAAAGTATCCTATGTGCTATTCTATAATCTATATTTCTGTATCTGATCCGTTCAGCCGTTCTGGCGTGAAGAAGTAACAAACATACACACTCACAAACTTTCACCTTTATTAGTGTGATTTATATTTTTATACGAAGAGTTCTAGGGCTTGTCGATCATAATGAATCTTCTTCTCTCTTACAATCTTGAACGTCTACTTTTTCGGAAAATTCTAACAACTGGAAATGGATTGCTTCAGTAGATGATTCTGAACTTACTTACTAACTAGTAACTAGTTCAGAATCAAGAATCACCATTCCTGAAAGTGGTTCATTTGGATTCATTCATTCATTCATTTATTTATTCTCAAACAATTTACATTGTGTCGAACATTACATAATAAAATTTAAAAAAAATATTTATAATAATACACGTTGAGGTCAATTAAATTATTAGAAAATTGAGCCGCATTAATTAAATATATGTTCCAAAAGAAAATTCCAGTTTCAAATTTATCCCATAAATGCCTCAAGATAAGATTAGGTACAATGTCAAGTTTATATTGTTTATGTAACAAAAAAAAAAAAAATTAAAAAAGACAATTCCAAATCAATCCGATGTATGTCACAAGAACTAATAACAATGTCAAGTTAATTCAAAATGTCACAAAAAAAACAAGTAAGTAAGTAAATATGTTCCTATAGGTACATTTCACAAGAAAGAATTATAATTTCAAGTTAATACAATATTATGTTAAGGATACTTCTATGTAGGTAGGTTGAGCAGTGGTGGCACAGTGGTATCGGCCGCGACATACAAGTTGTAGATCGTGATTCGAGCCCAGGCAGGCGCATTACTTTGTGTAAATTATTTCATCACCACTGCTCTCAAAAAGGTGAAGGGAAACATCGTGATCAAACCGGCATGTCCTAGACCAAAAATTCGAAGACATTTAAATCCACCAACCCGCACTGGGCCCGCGTGGTGGATTACGGCCCATTCCCTCTCACAGAGAGGAGGCCTGTATCACAGCAGTGGGAACATTAAAATGCTGATGATGATGATGATGAAGTAGGTAACTGCATACATTTTATTTAAACGCGAAGTAATCTATTAGTAGTGTTCGTAACATAATCTATGTAAATGTTAGTGCTTGTGAAGTAACTTAGTTCTCTAGGTGTCGTTCGCAGCAACTGTATCGGGGACAGGCGCAACTTTGAAACTATTGTTAATACTGTATACCTATGTGGTTTGTTAGCAATCTGTTGAAAGGATTCTATATTTATTTTGTTTAGGATGATGTAGTTGTAGTTTAAAACCAAAAGAGGTAGCTATAATTGCATTTTGTTTCAAATCCTACCTTCATATTTATTGATGATGATATGATGATGTGAACATCTACGTACCTACGTCATTGTAGACTTGTCTACCTACCACTATAATAACAATATTGTAAGGTAAACCTTGAACTTAATTGTGCTGTGAGGATTTAATAGTATTTTTTTAACAAGTTTTTACAGTTTCATTGTATCAAAATGTGTTACAATACAAATTTGAAAAATCGACTGTTTTGCCTCAGAAATTTTAAAACACGCCATCTATTGGAATAAATTTTAAATTATCCGTTCAAATAATCTTTAAAATGTGAATTAAGAGCCCAATATTTGATAATTTTGTATAATGTGCGTAATTCTTAGGAGAGTTGGTTAAAAAATAAAATAAAAAAATTATAATAAATTCTAGAAAAGGTTTTCTTTACACACAATTCAATAACGAATCGATGCATATCGTGCCATCTAGTGACATTTATTTGAACCAAATTTTCTTTGTTAGCGCTGGGCGAGACACTGTATACCCGTAGTCTTAGCGTATGTATTACAAGTATTCAGTTTCCAGAACGACATATATACCTAACTCTATCATTAGATGTCATATCTGAAACACTTTGATAGATTAAATAGCTTTCGTGTCTTGTTTATCTCTAGCTCTTACTAACCAAACCAGTGTAGTCGAGGCCTTAAATCGGACACGTCGCTGCCATACATGGCACAGCGCCAAACTTGTGTACCGTCAGTTGGCATCATGTAGTTTTGATGAATATTTTTCCTTAATCAGAAGTTGTAAACTTTTGAGAACTTTCTAAAATCAAATTATTGTTAACAGCAGTTTTGAACCATCCTCAAAAAAAATTCAAAACACAGTCGTATATAAAGGTGATCAAAGTCTTGATTAAGAACTGCTAGAATAGCCACTTTGTGGCATAACGTCCCGAGGAGTTCGTGTTGTGATTCGGCAACTATTCTTAATTAAATTAAAAACTAAGGACAACAGAACTCAGAAGTTAACGGTGAGACGGTCAAACTCGGCTGGCTACTACAAATTTTACCGTGCACTTTACAAATAACAAGGAAAATTAAAGAAACAAAAAGCCGTCGACACATTTTATTTCACGCTAAATAGTTTTGTAGTAGTAGATACGATTCGATCGACAATCTATTTAACACGTAATTATGACACGATATCTTGCGAAAACAGCCCGATTCGAACAGTAACGCCCATAACTTATGAACGGCTTAACCGATTTTCATCAAACATATCTTAGAACACTCTCGACAAAGTCACCTTTTAAATCATCCGTTTAGGAGCTATGATGCCACAGATGGATACACTTATACACAAACACACATTTCCACGCTTCTTTTTCCTTCGGGTGTTGCAAAGATGAACATTGGGATGTTGCATAGTAACTCTTCTTAATCGCTCGCTCACTGCTGAGAATCCTGACTCTTTATCACACTTGACAAAGATTTTTATGCATCTGTTACGAGAAGAAACTTGGTGGAGTGACGATGATGGGTGTTTCCATATGTTCCGATATTTGATTTGACCACTGGGTTTTCCAGCCACCATAAGACGTTTCATGTTGTTGGCACCTCTGCAGGTATTGTGGCTGAAGTATCTTACGACGTGTTGCAGGCAGGTTGAGGACAGTTAAAAGAGAGTTACCGCGGCCCTGGCACAAGCAACTGTAGAAACACGGGTGGGTTTGGCTGATGATGTGATGTGATACATACATACATACATGAACTCACGCCTTTTTCCCATGAGGGTAGGCAGAAACTACAGACCGCCACCTGTTACGATCCTTACATACTTCTTTTGCTTCACACACATTCATACATCTAGTCATACACACTCGCCGGTTATGGGTACTGCGCACTTGGCCTTTCTGAAGAACATCACCTGTAAGGTCTATGTATGTCTTTCTAGGGCGTCCCCGCCCGGCGTTTCCATTCACGTCTGCCTTGTAAATACCTTTCGTGATGTGATGTGATGTGTATATCTAATTGTTGCATTATAGAAAACTAAAGCAAGTAGCGAAACAAAATACTTACTCGTTATATCTGTATGCAAACCATTTCGTAAAGTGTGTTGGCATGTTTATTTACTGAAGAGGACCAAAACCCCGTAATGGTGGGAAGCACTTTAAAGTTCCCAACAATCAGATTATCAGCTTTGCGTCGCTACTTGCTAATGATTTGGTCCCATTCGACTCTTACATTTAAGGATAAAAGGTACCGAGCAGTATCCAAGCCGACTTTGTTTACAAAGCTTAATGGGGGACCTGCAAATAAATGTTGATTGCGTTAAAATAAACATGGGTTAAATTTGTTCGGAATATCTAAATATCTTATGGTCTATAAGGCAGCATGAGGCATGAGGTCCTGGGTTTGATTCCAGGGTCGGGTAAAGTATTTATTAAAACTTCATGAAACATAAAGGTACATAGGCGGACTTAATGCCTGAGGAATTCTCTACCAGTCAAACAAGGGTGGTGGAGAGATAACATGGCAGGTGCATAAAAAATATTAAAGTAAAATGGGTTCAATAATAGATATATATATAAAGCTCAAATAAATATACATATCATCATCATCAGCCTTATAATGTTCCCACTGCTGGGACACAGGCATCTTCTCTGTGAGAGAAGTAGCCATACGCAGGCGTTCCCCTCTGTCAAGGTACAAGTCCACGCGGTCCTATGCGTACAATAAAACTAGTTGCATCCGCACTGCTCAGTAGACTAAAATATAGTTGCGCGACCGAATAGACGTCTAAAAAAAATTCCAAATTGTTCTGTTTTTTGCTGCAAAAAGAGATCTGCCACGTAAAATTTACAAAAAGATTGCGTTACCTTTCATATGTAAGTAATTTTTAATCAATTTATTACTATTTACTTCTATAAAACTAAAAAATTACAATATTAACGGTCGGTGACGTTTCGAATTTGATTTCGTCTTTATTCATGAACCTTGAATCAAATTATGATTAAGGTTCGACAAAATGTCGTCAAACGTATGAGTGTGATTGATTATTTACACTATGATGAGTGGTGTGTGTAAATAATTACCATAGATATGTACTCGTGACTGGAGTTATGGGTAGACAGATGGTCAAAAGCCAGACAAGCTTATTTTAGGATATCCTAAAATAAGATTTTAGAAGATAGACAACCCAGGCAGATGAAATGACGAGGCCAATAAACTGTAAAAGCGGGGATATTGATTCGGTTTTAATCCACCATGTCGTATTGGCTATTAAAACATAAAGGCATATTTATTAAAATGCAAATTATTTCGCAATAAACATTATAATTAAAGCGAACAAGATGAAGATAAATGAGAGTCTGATTGCGAGTCACCAAGCGATTTTAGTACAAAAGCCTTTTTAATTCCCTCTAGTGCCGTGCCGCCCTCGTAATCCTCCCAGCGAAGGATTCCGCAGATTGGCCGCATAACTTTTTCAAAACAAATTTACATATTTCCCGGGAAGCTGTGATTGATCGTGTCAACGTACTTCAGGGTTGAGTATCTCCAGATGTAATATTGTGAGGTTATGTGTAATGGGTTGTTTGAATAACGCGTGATGCAAAGAAAAATGGCTTTGAGCTGAATAGAATAGAATAGAATACTCTTTATTATGTACACCATATGAGTTAAAGAAAGTATAGATGAAGAAAACATTACACTGGGTGACACAATGGGCGGCCGTATCGCTAAAATCGATCTTTTCAAGACAACCTTTGGATGGATTTAAAAATGCTACTACTACTACGTACTATTAGTTTTTTAATGTTTTGCTATTGAAGTCGGTTTATTTTTCATTTGTGAAAAAAATTTTTTTGGTTTTCCAAACTAGATCAGAGTGCATGTTCAATAAATGCAGATCTCTATTGAAGTGCTATTGACCTATTGGTAACTTGTATTGTAAAAGCTGCAATAGGGATGTTTCCTGGGTAGAAAAATGATAACTCTATTTAGTACGTCAGTGAGATTATCAAATAATATTGGACATGTATTTTGTGCTTTACCAAATCATTAAAAACTAACAAAGTTAAAGCGCATCAAAGTTCAGGAGTGGGGGCTTGTGACGTCACTAAGGCAGTATAAAGTGTACTAGCGGCGTGACGTTTCACGATATTTCAACGCATTATATACTCGTCACTTTATGTTTACGTGTAAAAAGAGAAAATACGTGTACAATATTTTTTATTAATATAACTGACGAACAAAAAACAAATTTTCAGTAATCTATCCTGACGATGGTGTCTCAGCCTTTTGGTGAGTTTCACATGTCTAGTGCGTTCATAAAAGGACTCAAGAAAGATTTCACTATTTGGGGATTCTGTATTTGGTCTGGAAAGACAAAAATACTACTTATATATAAAATAAATACCTACATATATATATATTATATAGACAAATATATACAGTAACAAGAGTGTAACAAAAATATAGTAAACAAGAAAAAAACTATTAAAGAGAGAGGTAGTGATTCTTCACCATAGTTTTAAAAATGGGCAGAGATTGAGCACGCCTTATTGACACGGGCAAAGCATTCCACAACCGCACCGCTTGAACCGTAAAATATTTAGCAGTACCTTTATGTCGAAAACGCAGTCTCAGGTTTATTGTTTATTCATATATGTTGGAGTTTTACAAAAACAAATCTAAAATACTCTATGTCTGTCTCTGTCTAACCTTATAATATATGGTTTGACTGTGAACCCTCTGTCAGGTAGTTGAGACCGAAATCCCATCTGGTGATCTGGTCACAACACACTATCGCGTTAGCCTTGCTAGGGAACACATATATCATAAAGTATTACTGAAACACACCTTCCAATTTAACAAGTAAAGGGTAATTAAACTGTATTATTGAAACCCTTATAAAACGGTATTTCATTGGTGTCCACCTCTACCCATAAACCCCAATAGGTTATGGGCCCAGAGCGCTAAACCAAAGTGAAATAATAATATACGGACACTAAATAATAAAAACGTGCTGTGCATCTAAGTGAAACAAGAAGGAACAATAAAACAATACAACGGTGCATAGGGTTAATTCAAAACCCTAATAGACTTCTGGTTTTACCTTCGCGACGGGCAGTGCTACAACAGACAGGAATAATGGCGCGTGATGGACAAGCGACGAAGGAAGAGGATCTGCCGGTTACCTGTAAGATGGGCATTTCAGGTGTGCTCTGTTCCAGAAAATAGCAAAGCGGTAATAGCTGTCGTTTTAATAAAGATGGCGGTGTCATTGTGTTCAAAGATGGTTGGTAAGCCTATAAAGGGTAAGTCTTTGATGATAATCTGGAATGTACCTAATTGGCGTTAATTGTCTGCATCTTTTAAACGCTTTAATTAGCAAATGTTTGTATATACATTCGTAAATAATAATTATGATTTATTGTAAAACGAAATGTGAAGCCATCAAGGCAATTCTTTTTTTTTTTTTTTGAAATAAAATAAATAAAACTTTTTTTTTGCTAATAGCGATGCAATTAACAACAAGTGCTTTACGAAAAATGTTGTGAAGCTCGTATGTATGGAAAACAATTTTGTTGGGCATAATAAAACAATAGTTTATAAAAAAAAAGGTAGATAATATATGAATAGTGCACACAGATGTTTACGGTCGAAACACTTCTTCGTAAATTTAAAACAAAAGCCGAGTTGTGTTTTGTAAAGCTAATTTTGGTCTGAGAATTGTTAACTAACTTCAGTTGTAATAATAGAGAGGAAATTGTATCCAATTAAATAAGAGTTCTGAACTCGAAAAGTATACCATTAAATAGTGCTTTACATTACGGCATTGATTGATTAATATTGTCGTATGGATTCATAAGAACAAAGAATGATAGAACGGAGTAGTACATGTATTAAATTCATGATTATCATCTGCCTTGCCTTTTCCCAACTATGTTGGGGTCGGCTTCAAGTCCAACCGGATTTAGCTGGATACCAGTATTTTACGTGGAGCGACTACATGTCTGACCTCCACAACCAAGTAACTGGATAAAACGATATCTCTTGGCTGGACTGGTGTCAGATCTCAGGCTTCTGACTACCAGTAATGATTGTCAAAGATCTTTACATGACATCCGGGACCAACGGCTTAACATTATTACAATGGCATGTAATAAATTGTACTACATATTAAGGTGTAAATGTTACAACTCATTCAGGGATGAAATTGTTCTAGTACTGAGGTTGTAAAACACACCATATAAGTTATGGCGAAATAAGAGCCACAACTAAAAGTATTTAAATGTTTTTGTTTTACTTCGTTAATAAAAGTAGAAAACGATATTGACAATGTGTTGTCAAAAGGAAATAATTCGTTGGGTAAAAGTATTAAAAGTAAGGGTTTGTCTCTACCTGCCCAAGTAACAAGAGACGAACGGAGAGGCGCTAGGGGCGTGGGTCTTGCCCACATGTAAAACATCTGTTGAACAATGAACAGATAGATGCCTCGCTACTTCGAGTCCGCATCGTGAAAGTCCCTATTTATACTTGATACACACTAATTGGTATAAAGTGTAGACAATTATGGTAGACAATTGGTTAGTGAGATTCAGAGATGTAGTATTGGATGAGATTAACATCTTATCCAATAGGCCAGTGAAATCTGAGCCTGAATGAATCATGGCTTAAAAGTAGCAATAACTATGTTGATAACTTTGACTTGTTATCTCTATCGAAGTGGTGTGAATCTGAAAAGATTAAATCAGGTTGTATATTACTATAAATATGAATTAATTCCTAGTATCATATGCTAATAAATCTGTTAAAGAAATAGTGGAGCGTTTGATCCAGTATTCATATCAAAATGGAAATGTGTTAACATTAAGTACCATACGATATGATAATGAAACAGAAAATTAGTAAGGTTTAGGATGCAGTTGTGTGCTGAATCTTTGATATTTCAAATACCTCAATCGTATTCAGAAATTAAATCTATTTGTGTATGATAATGAACATGTGCCTATGGTAAAATGTCAATGAGGAATATAATTTATTTATGTAAATGATACCTGAAGTGAAACACTAAAATCATATGCATAATAAATTTATTTTATCAATACAACTGTAAGATGGCATTTACGGTTAAAAATGATGAGTTTCTAAAACCTGTGAATAAATAGGCTAGTGGTTCTAGTCAGAAACTTTTGCATTAGTTGCAAGAAACACAAGTTTAAGATTAATATCTTTAGCGAGTTAGTTTAATTTGCTAGTGCATCATAAAGATGTTAAATCATTTTGAATGGGATATTAACCAAGGCAATCTAAGTATATGAATATTTCCATAGCATATCCTGGTTGAAAATATATTATTTGCAAATGAAAAAGAAGTCACATTAAATTATATTTATTTTAGTCATTATGTGGATTAAAGCAGTCTGCAAGCTGTTAGTTCCAAATACTTGATACAAACTCGAACACCATATTAAAAAAAAAAAAAAAAAAAAAAAAAAACCTGTTATTAAATATTTAAAGGTTTTCGGTTCTTCCGTGTATGTGCATTATAAAACCACTTAAACCAAATATGATGAAAAGTCCTAGAATTATATTCTGGTAAGTAAGGTATGGACCTACCGTATGGCTATAAAGTATGAAACATAAAGAGTGAAAAATATGAAACAGTTGGGAATGTCATAACTAATGAAGTGAGTTGTAAGCAGTCGAGCGCTGCGTTACAATTGGAAGGAAATGAAACCGATCATTTCCATACCAAAACTGATTGACGTGACGTCAAAAATCAGTGTTAATTAAAACTCACAGTTTTGACAATCCTAAAAGCTGTTGTCTTCAAAACTGATGTAACTAAATCCAAAAATATAAAATTGGGTGGTTCAAATCAGTGGAATTAAAATCAGATATTGAAATACTACACGATATCAAAACAGATACAGTCCTAAATCCAAAACTGATGGAATTAAATCCAATGATTCAAAATTGGATGGTTTAAAATCAGTGGAATTAAAATAAGTTATTTTGAAATCTGATGAATGGATTAAAAGTAGTATAGTTCGCTCGATAATAAACTCTTATAACATAGATACTAAAGCCAAACGATGTTAAAAAACTAAGTTCTAATAAAACTTGTACTGATAAAAAGAAAATATCGATAATTCTTGCCGGATATGAAGGATTGAAAGGATTGATAGTCTCCCTATAATATGGGACCTAAACATAACTGGTGAAATGTGGGTGTACTATAGTGTACTATGCCTCTGCCTAACCCTTCGGGGAACACAGGCGTGATGGTATGTCAAGTCATGTTTTGATGAGTATTTAAGTAACTGACGAAATGTAATTGTACTATAAAATAGTGTAATAAGCCTCAATTTAACCCTTTGGGGAACATAGGTGCAATGTTATGTATGTTAAGTCATATTTTTAATTATATTGAAGTTATACATGTGAACGATCTTGTAAAGATCGGTAATTTAAATATGTTCTATGAATAGTTGTAAAACATACTTTTATTTTATAAGACTGAAATGCGAGAAAAAAGGTTTTCTGGTAAACAAAGTGACTTTTGTTTAGAATATGTAAACAGTTCTTGAGTAAATCAGTCAATATTAATTTGTACCCAAGTTGAAAGTAAACTAAATTACGAAGTATAAAATTCGTAAGAACTTACTAGCCTCTTGTAGAAATTTTGTTGTGTGCTTGACACATTATTGACACATTATCATGCTGTGCACCCGTCCTGACCCAAGTTTATTTTTTATTGTAAACCTTCTGAGTCAGTATGCAAGCAAAAACAATAGTTTATTATGGTCAGACTTAAAGGGTCTCAAGAAATTTTAAGAACCATAAATCTCAAGTTGGTTTTGAAACAAAATTATTGGAAGTGGCTTTGTTCATTGTGAACGGGCTGTAACATAATAGATAGAAAAAGTACTTCGAGTTACTTGATTAACTTTGAAGTATTTGATAATTGTACAATGTGATTTTTATGCCACAAATGGGCAGTAAAACTATGATAATAGTACATAAAAGCAAAATAGATAACTACATGGCTAAATGTGAAGCTGCAATAGGCTTGGTTATAATTACAAGGATGATTACATAATAAGTTAATTATAATAGCATGATTGTAATGCTATAGATAAGTTAATTATAATATATCATTAAATTATAATAGATGAAATGATTAATTGGTCTGATTAGGTTTTTCTGGGTTTCCCTAATCCTGCGCAATGAATGTTGGACCATGTTGATATTGTTTTCCCCAGAGAGATAAAAAGGAAGGTGTGTGTTTTTATTATTGTATAAAGATGGTATGAGATAGGTATTATTACGAGTATGTCGTAATTAAAGAGAAAAGGATTTATTTTTGAGGGGGCGTGTTGGAGTTTTACAAAAACAAATCTAAAATACTCTATGTCTGTCTCTGTCTAACCTTATAATATATGGTTTGACTGTGAACCCTCTGTCAGGTAGTTGAGACCGAAATCCCATCTGGTGATCTGGTCACAACACACTATCGCGTTAGCCTTGCTAGGGAACACATATATCATAAAGTATTACTGAAACACACCTTCCAATTTAACAAGTAAAGGGTAATTAAACTGTATTATTGAAACCCTTATAAAACGGTATTTCATTGGTGTCCACCTCTACCCATAAACCCCAATAATATATATATGCCTATTCATAGTTATTGTATTCATTGCTTTTGTATTTTTTTTTTTTAGAAATCAATTCTCACACACTGTTCCGTTGTTGTTGAATTAGGTATTTTACCTATGTTTGCAATATTTGTTAGTATGTGAGAACCATGTTCCTACTTATCAAATTAATTAATTTGCCTGTTAATGCTTTTTAATACTTTATACCTTTACTTAGTATAGTGTGTAGAGCTATTCTGGGTGCATCGTCCTCACATATATTAATGTATGTACTTATGTAAATATTGTTAAAAACCTATTTAAAAAAAAAGAGTAAGTATGGAGTTTCTTGTGCGTTCTTCTCCATAACAATCTACTTTCCGAATGCACGGTAGAATCATTTTTTATTACTTGTAAATTTTAATTTTAATTTATTTGACGTTCAAAAGCGCCGTTTATTGGCCTAGTTGAATAAATATATTTGACTTTGATTGCTTAGGGCCTAGTGAGAGACCTGGGGAGTAGCGAAGTAAAAATAACCTTTGTAACTTGCCGCACTGCGTGCTTGTCACTATCGCAAGTCAACTAGCGTGTATCAGCTCGAAAACGTAGCACCTACTCCGCAGCGAGGAACTGTTCCTTCTTTCGAGGAAGGAATAAACCCTATGCATGCCCCTAATAAGCATAGATCATCTCTAGATTTAACTACGAAATCTGCCTGGTCTTAATACAAATTCATACTTCAGTAGTCTCTTACAATATGGGACGTAGAAGCTGTGGTTATATATCATGAAACATAATATATCTCTTATTCGTTACTACTGATTCAAAAAACTAATCAGGTCAAAGATTCGAGGCACAATCACATTTTCGACTCGTGTAGTAGAAAATTTAAAATGTAGATTTGATTCGGAATTTTGGCTTGCCCGCTCCTTTGTGATCTTGTACGGGATTCCGTTTGAATTTATTAAAAGGGCATTTAATCTTCCGTTCAAGTGTGCCAATTTTCTGGCTTTGACTGATTTTGGATTGCATGAATATATTCGGAGGCTTTTTGGTCAGTGACTATTTAAATTGTAAATGTATTTACATTTCCTCTGTTGATCTGCCTAGCCCTTTACTAACGGTGGAGTGATTGCCTGTCTTACCTCCACAACCCACTAACAAGGTAACAAGATACTCTTTGGTAAGACAGGTATTAGATTTTCTTGCTTTTGGCATATTCTCTGTCTAAATTGCTAGAAATAGCTACACGAAAGAAATTTTAAGACTCATATCTATTTCACAGGGAATATGCACGTCATTTTTTATTTGCTTAGTGAAATACTTATAACACGCTACAAACAAACAAAAATAATGTTCTTTTTAATATGTATTTTTATATATCAGAGACGAAGTTATAAAGCGTCAAAGTTGAGAACTAGAAAGAGAAGCCTGACATACCACATGACGTCAAATGGCACGACGACGCCCATACAGCTGCCATAGAAAACGGCGTTTTCGTAGAGACAGATATGATTTCTTTAAATTGTTATAAGTATCTCTTTCGTTTTCGATCAATTTTGATTCTGTTTTCACTTTTAGTATTCTATTTTATAATCGATAAACTGGTCAAACAACAATGGCGTACTTAAACCATACAGGATGTAACGGAAAGGTGCTATCATCATCATATTTTAAATACTGTTTCTGCCCATGTTTATAAACAAATTTCTCCAAGGAAGTCATAGGCAAGTCCCAAAAACAAATTGATTTTACATTGAAAGTTGTCGTCACGTAACAAAAAATTGTATGGGAGATACGTTTAAACCACAGATATAAATCTAAGTAGATGACGAGATTGTATGTACTTCGCGTGCCAAAAAACAGAGTAAAGTTGCGATCAAAGATCGTAATCTGAGCTTTTAATTTAGCATGATTGGCACTGGAAATCCACCGAAATCTAGAAAAAAAAAAATGCTATTAAGTATGATTGTTGGCCGAGGCATGGAAATGTTTTCTTTCATTGGTAAGTAAATTTGTTTTTAAATTGTTTGTGAAAAGTGGCACCCTTGGTTTTCATACAGATGGAGGGCCTTGCGTTATCTAGTTAGATTTATGTCTGTGATCGTATCATTCCGTTACACTCTGTAAAATGCCTCGGCGGCAATTGCTAGAGATGGTATTTATTGCCTCGACTTTTCATGCAGGTACTCGTACTATAACTATTTATTTTTTATTTATTATAAGCTCGCGCTAGACCACTATCTTTTCTATACCAATATTATAAAGAGGAAAGATTTTTTTTTTGTTTTGTTTGTTTGTACCGAATAGGCTCCGAAACTACTGGACCGATTTTAAAAATTCTTTCACCAATAGAAAGCTACATTATTCCTGAGTGACATAGGCTATTTTTTAATCCCGGAAACGGGGCCTGTGGAGTGGGCCACGGGAGCGAAGCCGCGGGGAACAGCTAGTTTTTAATATATTATTGATAGGCTCGCGTTTGACCACTACCTCGCCTGATGGTAAGCGATGATGTGGTCGACGGTGAAGCACGCTTGCCTAGAAGTAACCTAATCACTCTTGACTTAAAGACCCCAAGGTTGTAGCTATCAGGGAACAAATACTCCGGAAGGGAATGCCACTCCTTAGCTGTTCGCACAATGAAAGTATTAGCAAAACGCTTTGTGCATATGGGTGGGATGTCCAACATGTACTGATGGCAAGACGTCCGGCCATGCCGTACGTCTTGTAGTCCGATGATGGAAAGGGCTAGGCGGAATCAAATTGTGCAGTTCCGTCGCACACCGCCCGAAATGTAACCGATAAAAAACCGACAGGCTGGCAACTCGGCGTCGATGTTCGAGGCTCTGAAGCTTTGACGCGACCAGTGCATCGTTGTCAATAAGCCTCTTGTCCTGTCTGTCAATCGACTCAAGTGCATCAAGCTGGTATTTGGCAGATCCGACCCAGAGGTGAGAGCAGACCTGATTGTAAGGCTGTCAGTGAGATTATCTGTGAAATTGACAGGCTATGACAATTCTTACACTTGTGTGCTCAGCGCTCATTGCGTGGACACGAATATAAATTAGTAATGATGTCAAATCCGTCCTCTGTGGTATACAAAACCTCAATACGGAAATTGCCATTCCGTCTCAGGTTGCCATTACTCATTACAATGGTCTGCACTTGGCCTACATATTTAATCTGTGGTTGAGCGGTGTATGAGGGATCGCGCGTGTTTTGTTTGCCTTCTGCTCCGTTCAGGGTCAATGTAAGGTGTAGTGAATGTGTTGGAGCGCCTGATCATCACAGCATGGCAGCAACTCACTTAACGAGCAATTACATCTAATTGCAATGCGCAAACGTATTCTTTTTGTTCATATTTTCACTTGCTGTACTTAACCCGTGTAGTTAACACCTATTATAGTATTTTTTTCTTGCACTGAGTATTCCTGCAGTTTTCATTCAGCAAACCCCTTATATTCCCGCACATGGTCCGTAACGAGCCGGATAACATATTATATGAAGAAGATCAGCGGTCAGAATCCAGGAATTAAGGATTTTATTATCCACGTACCGTGGAGGTTAATTGCCGGTGGATTGGAGTGATCTCAAGCAAACTATTATCGGTGTACGGCGTTTAAGTTAATTAAAACAAAGTCTAATATCATCACCCAACACTCAGGTAGTATAAGTGAAAGTAAATATTCATTAAAGGTCAGTTTTATTTTATTTTACTACCGATTGTATTGTGTTAGATGAAAATCATTAGGTACTTGTTGCAGTGTAATTAGTATTATATTCATCAGCAAAATTAAGTTTAATATCATACTGATTATAGTATAGTTAGCTTATATGCTACATCAATTAAACTTAAGTTATAAAGCTGTAACTAATTCACGTAACTATCTACATAAAAGTCGTTGTTAATTATTATTAGCAGGTATCTTAACATAATACATATTGTAAGTTGTGAGTGCTTGATATTAATGCAAGTCATTGTTAAACACATAGTAAAGTTATTATTACTTATTTAGAATCATTTATGTATTTCTACAACGATTAGTGTTTTAGTTGTGCCTAATTATTATTAGTTAGCGTCATAGTTTTACAAATAATAAGATTGGATCTGGATTGTATGTATAGTTTATTTATACACTTGGGTAGTTACATCATTAGGTTTATGTTGTTTTGCTATTGTACTTAGGTGTACAACACAGTTTTATGCGTGTATTAAGGTCATATTATTCGTCTTTTATAATTGTATTCCTGTATCAATTTCAGGTTGACAACACTCATCTCCCAGCATGTCCGAGGAAAGGGATTTAATCAAAAAGCGAGGCAGCTTCAAGGGTCGCTTGACTGCGTTCGTCCACTTTCTGGACTCACTCAAGGACAAAGAGTTATCAAACTGTGATGTTTCTGAATTGCAGTTGCGTATGGGCAAGATCGAGTCGTTGTACGAGCAGTATGATGAGGTACAGTTACGACTGGAATGCATTGTAGATGATCTCAAATTACAATATTCTGAGCGTTCTGAATTCGAGTCTGTTTATTATAAATCCTTGTCTAGAGCCCAGAATATTCTGAGTGATTTTAATAAGGATAGTAAATCGATGGAAAGCTGTAAAAGTACACATGCTAGCATTCACAAGCCAGTTAAATTGCCAACAATTCAGTTACCAAAGTTTAGCGGTTTATATTCTAATTGGCTAGAATTTCGCGACACCTTTACTAGCCTAATTCATTGTAACGATGACATTGACGAAATCAATAAGTTCCATTACTTGAGAGCATCTCTTGAGGGAACTGCTGAAGTAGTAATCAAATCTATTGAGTTTTCTTCGAGCAATTACTCTGTGGCATGGAAGTTGTTATGTGATCGATTTGACAACAAAGGATTATTGGTGCAAAATCATGTATCAGCATTGTTTAACGTCGAATCCATCTCAAGGGAATCTTCGGTTGCTATAAAGAGCTTAATCGACAACCTAAATAAAGATTTACGAGCATTGGAGACGTTAGGGGAGCCTGTTAAACATTGGGACACACTTTTGATTTATATTGTTACTCGTAAGATTGATCAAAGGACTTATCGTGAGTGGGAGGAGTACAAAGGTAGGATCGACAAAGATGGCACGAGTAAGTTCGACGTATTTATGCAATTTCTACGTAATCGAGCCGATCTACTCGAGACCTTAGAGCTAGCTCGCAATAATCATTGCCAAACGCCAGGTAAATCAAGCCCTAAGGTCAAGTCTATGGTAGCAACACAATCCCTTAATAGTTCTAGCACTGAATTAGTTCCTAAAGTGTGCCCTAAATGCAATAACAGTGATCACACTTTAAATAATTGTCCACAGTTTCTCGCATTGAGCAATGACGATCGCCTCAAATTACTACCCAGTTATAAGGTTTGTTTCAACTGTTTTCGTACAGGTCACTATGCTAACAAATGTAAAAAACCAGGTTGCAAACTATGCAAACGTAGGCATAACACACTAATTCACATAGATTCTAAAAGCACTATTGCGAATACACTTCGTGATAATTCAAATAACAACTTGTCTGCATCTACCTTACCGTCTACTACCAGTGATACAAATAACGTAGCTTTGTCAACAAACATTGCATCTCCCCGTGATCATACGCAGCGAGATGTGTTGTTGTCGACCGCCCTGATCAAACTGCGGGACCACAATGGTTGTGTGCATCTCGTTCGCGCGGTTCTGGACAGCGGTAGCACCTCGTCATTCATAACGGACAGGTTATGTAAACAACTCAGTTTAACAACTAGACAAATAAACAAATCCATTATTGGTATCAACAATGTCACTTCGCGCGTAGGCAAAACATGTCGTGTTAAGATGACGTCATTGGATGATAGTTTTACGTTCGAACTTCATTGTTTTGTTCTGCCATATATTACAAGTAACGTACCGTGCCGTGAAATAAAAATTTCTGATTTCGACATACCGTCGAATATTATTTTAGCTGATCCTACTTTTTATAAACCTGCTAATATTGATATATTAATCGGTGCTGACCTTTTTTGGGAGTTGTTAGGATCGCAAAGTCTAAAGTTGGGTATCGGAAAACCAGTATTATGTGAAACCCGTTTAGGATGGATAGTTTCCGGTCCAATTACTCAAAATTATATTTCACTGCTGTCGAATGTCGTAAATTGTAATTTTTCTAAAACTATTTCCAATGGCGACAGTGACTGGGTAATGCTTAGAACAGAATTGACAAAGTTTTGGCAATTAGAGGAGGTAAATGCGAATTCCTCCAATTCTTATATGCCAGAAGAAAAATTGTGTGAGGATAATTTCATAAAAAATACGACACGATTGTCTGATGGTCGTTTTTGTGTTCGTATACCCCTTAAGAAAGATCCTTTCGTTCTGGGCAATTCTTATAAGAAAGCTACACATTGCTTGCATTCTTTGGAGCGTAGATTAAAGGTTAAGCCAGACTTTAAAAGAATGTATCATGACTTTTTGTTAGAATACGAGTCACTCGGTCACATGACAAAAATTAATAACCCCAATTTGTGTATTGGTTATTTTATTCCGCATCACGGAATATTACGTGAGTCGAGTAGCACGACCAAACTTCGTGTTGTCTTCAACGCAAGTTGTCCTACTACAACGGGAGTGTCCTTTAATGACCTTCAGATGGTCGGGCCAACTGTACAGGACGATCTATTGTCTATAATTCTTCGGTTCAGATTCCACAAGTATGTCTTATCTGCGGATGTGGAGAAGATGTATAGACAAATAGTCGTCCACCCGTCGGACAGGTATTTGCAACAGATTGTTTGGCGTGACAATGATTGTGAGCCTAGTAATGTTTATGAATTAAACACCGTCACGTACGGTACGGCTAGTGCACCGTTCCTTGCAACACGATGCCTTAAACAACTAGGACTTAATTGTAAAAACCCTAAAATATCGGAGATCATCAGACACGACTTCTACGTCGACGATTTACTGACAGGGGCGAATGATTTAGAAGAAGTTAAATTTATTCGCACTGAAGTTACTAAGGAGCTTGCGTCGGCATGTATGCCATTGAGAAAGTGGAACTCAAATGACTCTCAACTAGTGTCAGATTCTGTTCCTGCGTTAGGCAACTCGCCTGCGTCATTGGACTTGAACATTGGACCTAATGAGCCTGACAAGTTGCTTGGTCTCGGATGGTATGTCAGTGATGATAAGTTAGGGTTTCCTATAAGTCTTACTAAGTCCTCGACCGGCCATACTAAGCGTGATTTGCTATCCGTGATTGCGCGAATTTTCGACCCTTTGGGTCTGTTGGGTCCTATTATTATCTCCATGAAGGTATTGTTACAGAAAATGTGGTTAGACAAATTATCTTGGGATCAACCATTACCTATTGGGATTAGTGAACATTGGGATACTATAATAAAGTCTTTGCCTCTTCTAAATCATTTCCGTATTCCACGAATTGTAGTCTGCAACTCATATACGGAGCTAGAACTCCATATTTTTACAGATGCGTCTGAGTCCGCATACGGAGCTTGCGCCTACATTCGTAGTGTTAATGATAAGGGTGAGCATTTGGTTCGTTTATTGATGGCCAAAAGTCGAGTGGCTCCCATAAAGCCTACAACAATCCCGCGACTGGAGTTGTGTGGTGCGGTAATTGGTTCTCGTCTCTGTGAGAAGGTAATGAGCTCACTCCGAGTGAAAATCAGTCAGGTCTATTGTTGGACTGATTCGACCATCGTGTTGGGATGGTTACAGATGATGCCTACCAAACTTCAGCCGTTTGTACGCAACCGCGTTGCTGAAGTTTTGGATAAGGCGGGTAACTGTACATGGCGGCACGTCCCAACCGAACAAAACCCAGCAGACCTAATTTCTCGTGGTGTGGAAATCAGTGTTCTGCAGGGTTCAGATCTGTGGTGGTATGGGCCAACATTCTTAGGACTAGACCCGTCTGAGTGGCCTTCTCAAATTAAATGTCCAGGATTGGAAACGTTACCGGAGACTCGACCTAATGTAGTGTTAAATGCTGTTATTAATGATTTAATAAGTGAGGGTTTAATTGATTTTAGTCGTTTTTCTAATTACTCACGGCTTATACGTTCTGTTGCTTATCTATTGCGATTTATTAAGTCATGTAGAAAACATTATCCAAAGACTAATTATTTGTCACATGATGATTTACAAGATGCATTAAATGTAGTCATTATTCAAAGTCAATCTCAATCGTTTCCCGAGTATAAATTACTTTTAAATAAAAGGAGCTTACCTAAAGGGAGCGCCCTTCTAAAGTTCAATGTTTTTTTGGACGACAAAAATATAATCCGAGTAGGAGGACGTCTCGATAATTCTAAATTTGCTTACAGTAAAAAGCACCCTATTTTATTACAGTCCACTCATGAGTTTACAAAATTATTATTTTATTTCGAGCACCGAAGGCTGATGCACGCTGGCCCGCAATTACTGCTAGCTTCCATTAGGGAATCTTACTGGCCAATAGGAGGTCGCAACTTGGCGAAGGTCTGTTATCATAAGTGTGTTCTGTGTCATCGTATGAAGGGTAAGGTCGTATCCCCGTTAATGGGTAACTTACCACAAGAACGCCTTCGTCCAGGTTATCCGTTTGAGAGCACGGGCGTAGATTATGCCGGCCCTATTATGTGTGCTAGTCGTCAAGGTCGTGGATGCAGGCTAGTAAAGGTGTACATCGCAATTTTTATTTGTTTTACAACCAAGGCCATCCATTTGGAGCTTGTTGGCGATTTAACTAGCAATAGTTACTTACTAGCTTTGTATCGATTTATTTCTAGGAGAGGTAAACCCGTTGATATTTTTTCGGATAACGGTACCTCATTTGTCGGTGCGTACAACGACCTTTCAAAATTTTTAAAATTAAATAGTTCGTCCTTGGGTGAAAGTGCAGCGAACGATGGAATAAGGTTCCACTTTATACCCGCTTATACCCCGCATTTCGGCGGACTCTGGGAGGCGGGTGTCAAGTCAACAAAATACCATCTTCAAAGAGTGTTGGGAAATTGTAATTTGACTTTTGAGGAACTTTATACCGCACTAACCAAAATTGAAGCCATCTTGAACTCTCGTCCACTTACACCGTTGTCTTCGGATCCTGCAGATTATACACCGCTTACGCCAGGACATTTTCTTGTTGGACGGCCTTTAACTTCGTTGCCGCAACCTGACTACCAGGACAACTCTGCTAGCCATCTGTCTCGATTCCAAAGAATTGAACAACTCCGCCAACACTTCTGGAGCAGATGGAGTAAGGAGTATGTTGCGGAATTACAAGTGCGGTCCAAATGGCGTTCAAGCAAGGATGGTCTAAAATTAAACGCCTTGGTCGTGATGAAGGAGGACGGTCTGCCGCCTCTGAAGTGGAGACTTGGACGAATTGTGGCTGTTCACCCAGGAACGGATGGCATCGCTCGTGTCGCAGACATTCAGACGTCTACCGGTGTCGTTCGACGAGCCTTCAACAGGATCTGCCCATTGCCCGTGTCTTCGGAATCTGGTTGAAACCGTTGCTTTCAACGCCCGGGGGCATGTTGGAGCGCCTGATCATCACAGCATGGCAGCAACTCACTTAACGAGCAATTACATCTAATTGCAATGCGCAAACGTATTCTTTTTGTTCATATTTTCACTTGCTGTACTTAACCCGTGTAGTTAACACCTATTATAGTATTTTTTTCTTGCACTGAGTATTCCTGCAGTTTTCATTCAGCAAACCCCTTATATTCCCGCACAGAATGCTTGACTTAAATTTCTGGCGCGTTATAGTGAGAACCATGTTTTACTCGAAGATTTTTTTCAGGAAAAAGAGCGTTTTGTTTTGTTTTTGTGCCCGCCAATTGTAGGTACGCTTATTGTTTAGTTACCCACATTTCTCTTAATATTTTATCTACCCGTTCTTGTCAATTTTCGCTGCTTTAAACAGTCCACGTTCGGCCCTCGTCGAGGATAGCCTCACCGCTCGTGATAGTCAGCCGCCTGGCTATTCAGCCTGGATTCCTCACTCGCTGTGAGATCCCACCGCTGTATCACCGCTTTATAAAACCGCATCGTCTGCGATCGGCTATTGTCGCCGTCGGATTCGTGGTGATCACCTCTGATCATCACCATGAGCCAGCATCACGTGGCTCGCCGTTCTACCGCACCGCATACAGTCCACTCTCGCGTCAGCAAATTGTGCCAGAACCCTGGGTTCTGGCACAATTTGCTGACAACTTCAAATCAAGACGTCCAGTGGAACAGAGAAGGAGCGCTGCCAGGATTAACCGGAACGAGCACGAGGAAACCCGGCTCTGAGGTTAGTCGTAGCTTTGTTTAATGCAGCATCTCTCTCAGCATACTGACCCGTCCATTTTCCCTAGTGTTGGCAACTTCGTGGAGTGAGCTTCCGGAACTACAAGCGCCACCTAGCTAGCAGCGACATCAACATCGGATCACCGTGGTTCGTGGTGGGGAGGAGACCGGCTGGCACAGCGGCTCGGCGCGCCCGGCCTTCTTCTTCTTGGCGGACCGTTCGACGGAACACTCGGGGTTTTACTAGCTTCATTATCCAGAACGGAACTTATTTTTATTTGTTTAATCTAACGGGTGATTTAATTATTTAGTTCATACCCTCATTTCATTTTTCTAGAGGGTTTTGTTTTACTACAAAAGATTGCTAAAAGTTAACCTAATAGTTATATTTTATTTGCTCATTTATAGTTAAAATGTATAACATGTAAAGTACCTACATTTACGTGTTAATAAAGTGATAATTGTGTATTAATATTGTATTTCATTTAATATCAGAAGTTGGAGCCACGCGTCATGGGCAAACGCAGACGCCATCGCAAGCGAGCACAATCGTCGTCAAGTAGCAGTAGCACGACGAGTAAGAGTGCTAGAACGCCGTCACCTGTGCCCAGAAGGAAATCAAAGGTATCACGTCATAAAGATACCAAAGCTGTGAGTACCTTACATAATATAATACCTGAGTTTGACCCCTTAAGCGATGATATCAATGCATGGCTTAATATTATACAATCCTATGCGGCAACGTTTGATTGGACCGACGAAACGATACGTTTTCAAGCTCTGAATAAGTTGAAAGGCTCTGGCAAAGTCTGGTATGACTCGTTGTTGCGAACTGATAGTCGGTGGCCTACATGGAAATGGAGTGATTGGAATCGGCGTGATTGGAATCGGCGTCTGGCTGATAGTTTTCAAACACGTCGTAATATGTTTGAATTATTAAAAGATATTATTAATAAAAAACCAGTAGAAAACCAATCGCTTTACGAATTCTATTTTGATATCAAATGTAAAGTTGACCGATTATCTTTAAACTTTACTGAGCAAGATATTATATCTATAATTGTCGGGAGCATAGGCGACAGCAATATAGGAATTTTAAATCTTGTCATGATTTAGCTAGTTACCTTCATGGTCGTACCTACAAAAGCAAAAGCTCAAAACAAACCAGTTCGGGTAGTACACGTGAAAATCAACATAAAACAGGCGAGCAAATAAATAATACTAGCCAGCCGTCCACGAGTGTTACCTCTTCAAATAATAACGCGAATTCTAGTAGGGTACTTGAAAGTAATCAAACCGGTTTAACACATATTCAGAAATCTATTAAATGTTACACTTGCGGTGGAAATCATAAAAGGAATCAGTGTGATCTCATTAAATGTAATTTTTGTAAAAAAAAGGGCCATGTTGAAGCTGTGTGCCGTAGTAAGAAAAGTACAGGATTAATTAAACCCGAAACTGAGGAAACCAAATTGATCCTTACCCCTGATACGCGAGATAAATTTATAAAAACTGTTAACATTGATCACTTTGTCCACGAGGCATTTATTGATACGGGAAGCAGTTGTTCCCTGATTGCTGAATCTGTGGTAAAAAAATATTTGCTTCAAACTAGTGCACTACCCGCGCCTGTTTTGTTACAAGGATTTTCTAGAAATAGCTCTAAACCTGTCACTCGAAAAGTTACTTTAGATTTAAAAATTGATTGTGTTTCTTTAACTGGTGTGAGCTTTTACGTTATTGATGACTTAGTAGGTTGTGAAATACTTATAGGCCGTAACATAACGGAGCGAAATGACTTGATATACTCACGTGTAGGTAATTCACTCAAGTTTGACTATGCGCAATCACTTAGTGAATTTTGTGACGCTATATCCGAGACTAAAATCGAAACTGACACTCACTTGAATGAATTGATCTATTTATTTAGACAATATAAACAGTGTGTCGCGTCAGACATAAAAGAGTTAGGAAAAGTGAATAACCACGAGATGGTTATTACTTTGATAGACCCACGACCAGTGCAGTGCAGACCTTTTCGAGCCTCACATACAGATAGAAAGATTATTCGAGATATGGTGCAGGAATTACTGGATAATAAAATAATTCAAGAAAGTCATTCCCCTTACGCCAGTCCTGCTCTGCTTGTGAGCAAAAAGAATGGCGAGAAAAGACTCTGCATTGATTACCGCGCACTAAATAAAATAACAGTAAAGGACAAGTACCCAATGCCCCGAATAGAGGATCTTATAGATAGACTACAGGGTTATAAATATTTTACAAGTCTTGATCTAAAAAGTGGGTACTACCAAATTATTATGAGCTCACAGTCAATCGAAAAAACGGCATTCATTACCGAAGATGGCCATTATGAATTTCTGCGGCTCCCATTTGGTTTGGCTAATGCACCATCTTGTTTTCAACAGATGATGAATAAAGTATTAGGTAATTTAAGGTTCGAGAACGTCATTGTATATTTAGATGACGTTTATTTAATTACACAAACTATTGAGGAAAATTTAAAGCTCTTGGAAAACATTTTACAAATATTTAAAAATAATGGGTTAACTTTAAATTTAAAAAAATGTCATTTCCTTAAAACTGAAATAGAGTTTCTCGGATATAAAATAAAACAAAATTGTGTAATGCCAAATGAATCCAAAGTGGAAGCCGTTAAGAAATTTCCCGTACCGAAAACCGTGCATCAGTTGCGACAGTTTCTGGGTCTAATTAATTATTTTCGCAAATTCATTAAAAACTGCGCTATAATTTCTGCCCCTCTTACTAAGTTATTAAAAAAAGATGCTTCTTGGTCTTGGAATTCCATGCATGATCAAGCTTTTCAAATTTTAAAAGCTAAGCTGACATCAGATAGTGTATTATCTATTTTCGATCCAAATAAAGTAACCGTTTTGTATACGGACGCTAGTCGAGATGGCGTTGCGGGTATTCTTGTTCAAGTTGCTGATGAGGGTGAAAAACCGGTATATTACTATAGCCGTCAGACAAATGAGGACGAAAAAAAATATCATTCATTTGAGTTAGAACTCCTAGCAATCGTAAGTTCACTTCAAAAATTTCGTCTTTATTTAATTGGTTCACCTTTCACCGTTATCACAGATTGTAGCGCAGTCAGGTATGCGTTGACTAAAAAGAATATTATTCCCCGGATTGCAAGATGGGTTCTTTCGACTCAAGAGTTCATGTATGAAATAAAGCATAGAGAAGGTTCACGTATGCAACATGTGGACGCCTTGAGTCGAAATCCCGTTCCCTCAGGTGAGAGGTCGGAAAGGGAAATAATATTATCAATAACGGAAGGAGACTGGTTACTCTCTGTACAGATGCAAGACCCTGACATTGTAAAAATTAAAACGGTTTTAGAATCTGGTGAAATAGATGAAAATAAAAACATTTTTGACACGTATGAACTATTAGGTGGAAAAGTGTATAGAAGAACAGCCCAAGGGCGACGATGGGTCGTACCAAAGAGTTGTATATGGCAAATAATAAGATACAACCATGATGACGTGGGCCATTTTTCCGTCGATAAAACGTTTGAGAGGATAGGGCACAGATATTGGTTTTCTCGTATGCGTCACATAATTAAAAAATACATTAAAAACTGTTTGAATTGTATTTATTATAAAAATAAGGGTGGTGCTAAAGAAGGAGAGTTATACCCGCTGCCAAAATACGCGCAGCCTTTTCACACTTTGCACGCGGACCACTTAGGTCCATTCGTTGAAACACGAAACGGAAACGTATACTTACTAGTTTTAGTTGACGCCTTCACAAAGTTTGTTTTTATCTGCGCAGTTAAGTCTACTAAAACATCCGATCTTATAAAAGAATTAGATAATATAACTAAAATATTCGGTAATCCAAAACGAATTATTTCCGATTCCGGGTCATGTTTTACTTCCAACATGTACAAAGAATACTGTAAGAGCAAAAATATACGCGCGCATATTGTGGCAACGGGTATGCCTCGCTCAAATGGACAGGTCGAGAGATTTAATAAAACAATACTAGAATCATTAAAAACTATTGGGGCAGATACTACTGAAGATAGGTGGGACCAATATGTTAAAATAATACAGCAAGGTTTAAACAGTACAATCCATAGAACTATTAATGCCGTTCCTAGTGAGGTCTTATTAGGATATCGTTTGCGCGTTGATAATGATAATGTAGAGCCAGAGCTTGATGATGAATCGCTAGTGGACGTAACGGAATTGCGAGCAAAGGTAGATAAAAATATTAAAACCAGTGCAATATCACAAAAACAAAGGTTTGATAAAACTCGGTCAAAAGCTAAGATTTACGAAGAAGGAGATTTGGTATTGATAAAAATACAAAGTCAGAACAACGATGGTCGAAGCAAAAAACTCCTGCCCATCTTCAAAGGACCGTTTCGAGTAAAAAAGGTTCTGGGTAATGACAGGTATGAGGTAACAGACTTAAGGGGCTCTGAAAGGAGCAGTAAACCATACAATGGCGTCGCTGCTGCTGAAAATATGAAGTATTGGATACAAATCGATGATTGGCGGTTGGAGTAAGCTATTGACAATGAGGTCCGTGTTGGCAAGTCGTAGTTTTAAGGGTATGTATTGCACTTTGCTTGCTGCAGTAAATAATTAATAAACACACAGCTTTATAATTTTATAATAAATTGTATATAAAATTAAGTGGCTACACAGTCTCACATATAATATTGCTTATATTTTTCTCGCGAGACTAGATAAAACACTTGTACCATAATCCTCGCCAGGATAGAAACACCAGCAAATGTGAATAAACCATGGAAAACAACTTGGTACATTTAAGTGTAGCGAAAAGCTCTTTAAATGCAAGTGATTCCAAATGGAAAGCTCTGGGAAAACCAGGACACTTAAGTGTGGCATAGTCCCTTTAAGTACGGTTGACCTAGCAGTAATAGAGTAAGCATTTGCTGATGGTTCAAAAGCGTATTATGGCTTGTGCTTCATACTTGCAGGTTTAGAAAACAGGTTCTGATGTTGGTTTTGTTTCAGTGTTTTGTCTAGACTCGTGGGGCGCCTGGGTCATGCGCCTTGCAGAATGGCCGTGTTGGCAACTTCGTGGAGTGAGCTTCCGGAACTACAAGCGCCACCTAGCTAGCAGCGACATCAACATCGGATCACCGTGGTTCGTGGTGGGGAGGAGACCGGCTGGCACAGCGGCTCGGCGCGCCCGGCCTTCTTCTTCTTGGCGGACCGTTCGACGGAACACTCGGGGTTTTACTAGCTTCATTATCCAGAACGGAACTTATTTTTATTTGTTTAATCTAACGGGTGATTTAATTATTTAGTTCATACCCTCATTTCATTTTTCTAGAGGGTTTTGTTTTACTACAAAAGATTGCTAAAAGTTAACCTAATAGTTATATTTTATTTGCTCATTTATAGTTAAAATGTATAACATGTAAAGTACCTACATTTACGTGTTAATAAAGTGATAATTGTGTATTAATATTGTATTTCATTTAATACTAGGTCTAGGCTATCTACTTCTTGAACCTAGCGCACCGCACGTGCCTTGGCGTGCTCAGTGCTATTACTGCGCTGCCGCGCCGACACAGTTTTGTTTTCTTGGGTTTTAGGGATAGTGTAAGAAATCTGCAAAACCGGAATTATGAGCTGGTTAAATTTCATTTCGGATAAAATTTCCATTATGGGCCGTTGATTTTTGCCGCGGGGATGGTAGGGGGTGGAGGAGGGGAGGTTTGGCTACCCCCCTATACCATCCCCACCACTCGGAGCCCTATGGTTATGGAGATATCCATGGTTAAAGTTCTCAGTTTAGTGTAATTTTTTTTTAAATTAAGGGGCAGGGAGGGAGGGAAGGAAAGGGTGTAGGAGGGCTACCCCTCTGTACCATCCCCACCCCACGGAAACCCGTGGTTATAGAGATATTAGATATATTTTATACTTAAATATAATTAGTGAAATATAAAAAAAAGTGAATTAGTCCAAGAGCGAGCGAAGCGAGCTCGGGAGCTTAGGGCACCCTGACACGGATAGGTTAGGTTCGACCATGACCACAAGAAGAAAATCATGCCGTGCAGTCGGAGAATACATACCTAATCGTATACAGAATACATACCATATGTATCCTTCGACTGCAAAGCGTGATTTTATTCCTGTTTACGTCTTTTTAGTTCACTGCTTAAGTAGTCGGGTTATTTGATTTTACCTTCTTTTTTGCATTTTTTTAGCTAACTTTTTTTTACGAATTACTTAACACATTTAAGTAATTTTTGTAATCACCTCTTAAAACCCTATATCCCACACAATGGGAATGGGTAAAAACAAAATTTGGGCCCCCACGATATGGCGCCCAAAATCCGCCATTCTGTTTTTTTTTCAAACGCCACTCTAAGGACACTTGGGTTTTTAAAACGAATATAAACAACAATAAACAAACAAAGAATAAACCATATTACCGACGACAAATCCATCCAGCCGTTTAGAAGATACCGAGTTAAGAGCAGCCTAGCCGGGCCGTCTATCGCCAACGCGAGCACTGTCCACAAGCTTGTTGTTTCATCCAGCGCAATGCTTGAAAAAGAGGCAAAGCGAAAAGAGAGAGATAGCGCCTGAACGCTCGGTTGTCAGTCGGTAACTTCCGCCGATAGGTCGCGGGCGATCGCCGCCGGTCGGCCGGCAGTCGGCCGCTCGAGTGAGCGAGCCATTCATTCATGAACACAGAGTACATTATAATATACTGAAATTCATGAATATCGCGCGGGCCTCGCGAGTTACTATCGCCTCACACGCCTAAGCCATAATAGTTTTGTAAATTCATCTGCACTGCATGCAGATGAATTCATGCATACATTTAGTACGAACGTATGTTTGTATTTTTATGAATCTAGGTACTGTACGTGCAATATTTTTTACTACATGGAAATTATCTATCAATTTAAAATATTTTGTTTTTTTCATAATTTATGTTTATACCTACATAAACTACGTAAAAGTAAAGGTATATTATGTATTCTGCTTATGGAGTAGCACAAGCAGAACACATTATTATTTATTTAACCCCTCTGTCTGTATTGAGGAAGTAAAAATTTGTATAATTACAATGTACCTACGTAGGTACCGTAAGTATGTAAATGTAATAGTAGGTACTATTGTACCGTCGAAGGCGGTTGATCAAATAAAGTAGTCTGAATACATTTGGGTATATATTTTTTTATTTTATATAAAATACATAAAACAATATTTACATAAAACCCGACAATCGAGTAGATACCGATTTCCGAACACAAACATACAAACAGCAAATCCAGGAGTCAGAATTGATTGAACATTATTTTAGTAGAAATATTGTCATCACCTGTAGTACCTACCAGTAAAAAGAATTAGTTTTATTTTTGGGGGGGTAATATGACCTATAGTACTCTCACTGGATGCTGCGGCCACACTATCGCGATATTGCGAACTACACTTCGCGAGCTCTCTGTTGAACTGCGAGAGTTGAACAACCCTTTTTTACAGTCCGTTCAACCGATTTTGAGTTCTATTCCGTAAGTATAAGGATAACATAAACAGCATAAACCTGTTACCATAACTGTTTACTATAGCTGTCATATGTCATATCACCAACGCAATAGAAGTCAAAATCGGTTAAACGGGCTATAAAATGGGATTTTTTAAATGTCTAATGTTATCACAAATGGAGTTTAGGTATCTATTATAGCTTCTAGTATTTATTTTCGTACAAACATACTCTCTGGTCACGTGAAGAGTCGACCAAACGCTTGCCGATGTCTTGAAATAGTTAGTCGAGCTCCCGGACCCCATGGCCCTAATGTGACTAGTGTATTGTATTATATTTTTAACCGACTTTCCAAAAAGGAGGAGGTTCTATGTTCGACATGATATTTGTTTTTTTTTTGTGTATGTTCCGATTTTTCCGTCAATTGTGGAACGATTTTGAAAATTCTTTTTTGTTTGAAAGACACACACAAACCTATGTTCCCAAGTTGATCCTATTTTAATTTGGTGAAGATTTGATGAAGAACTTCGGAGATATACAACAGAACTCTTCAATAAATAACGGTAAATCTCTCGGGATTGCTGCATTCGCATGTCTGTTTATTGTTTATACCATTTCATAACATAACATCACGCCAGTACCCTCTAAAGGGGTACGCAGATGTGGATGTGAGTTCACCTTGGTACACTCCCATTTCACCGGTTATGTTCCAAGTTGTATGATATTCGGGTAAACAACTAAAAAGTGAACATAAAAAATATTTATACAAAAAACTTTTTTCCAAAAAAATACTACCGACTTCCAAATAAAAAACTACAAAGTGAAAAATAACTTTATTTTTGGAAGTCGGTGTCTCTCTTTTTTCCCATTTTTTTTGCGATATGGACACCGACTTCCAAAAATAAAGTAATTTTTCACTTTGTAGTTTTTTATTTGGAAGTCGGTAGTATTTTTTTGCAAAACAGTTTTTTTTATTTTTCCCCTTTTTAGTTGCACTTTCCTAAAATAGGCAAGTTGTTTAGTAAGGTACCTATAACGCCAAAATAGATTACCCGAATAACATGAAACTTGAACATAACCGGTGAAATGAGAGATCTGCGTACCCCTTTATAGTGTACTGGCGTGATGTTATGTTATGAAATGGTAAAAACAATAAACAGACATGCGATTGCAGCAATCCCGAATGATTTGCCGTTATTTATTGAAGAGTTCTGTTGTATATCTCCGAAGTTCTTCATCAGATCTTCACCAAATTAAAATGGGACCAATTTCGAAACATACTCTATCAAACAAAAAAATAATTAATAATAAAAATTCAATTAATAATTTTCAAAATCGGTCCATAATTGACGGAGATATCGGTGAACATACATAAAAAAAAACATACAAGAAGTCGAACATAGAACCTCCTCCTTTTTGATAAGTCGGTTAAAAAATATTACCGACATCCAAATAAAAACACTACAAAGTAAAAACTAACTTTCTTTTCAGAAGTCGGTGTCCATACCGAAAAAAATAGAACCTACCAAAGATATTTTGTTGATGATTTTGTCTACAAAAAATACGCAATTTTAGATCTTCAACATGAACAAAAAGTAAACCGAGACATGTCTATTTTTAACAGACTTCCCAAAAAAGAGGAGGTTATCAATTCAACTGTATTTATAGGTACTTAGCCTACAAAACTGGTACATTATGTACCACAAAAAAACGTGTCTAAAAACGAAGACACGAAAACAGGAACACCGACTTCCGAAATAGTTATTTTTCACTTTATAGGTAGTGTTTTTATTTGGAAGTCGGTTGTAATTTTTTTGTAAAAAAGTTTTTTTATGTCCATTTATACTGTGAAGAAAGCAGTCACCTTGACAATGATGGTACACTGCGATCAATATTGTCATTGTATTGGTCATAGCCCACAATCTCGTTTTCATCAAAAACCTTGTTCTGTGCTTCATTTGTCACAGTAACTTCTTGAAGTGGTACCCGGTCCTGGGTTAGCCTAAAACAATAAGTAAATATTTTTATTCTTTATGCAAAAAAACAAAGTTATTATTTGTAATAACTCGGTTTTGTGCATATTATATATGAAATAGGTAAAGTAATGATAGCTCTCTGTGATCAATTACTATTATTTCCAACTGTACCTAGTTTGGCATTTGCCTCCTTGTTCGTTATGTACAATTGCTTGTACTTCAAGCGTTATACAAGATATATTATCATCATCCACAGAAACTTCTTCTATGTCTTCAACATCTGCACTAGTTCTGTGAAATGAAAAATAATTAGATAGGTACCTAGTCACTGTATTCATCACCATAATAATCATAACCAAAGGTACATTATATTCCACTTTATCTAGCCTTACCTAAGCCGTGATTCATCATTTTTTTCAATGTTTTCTTTGTTTTCATATATAAACCTGGAAGATAAAATGAACCTGTAATCCTATGTTTATTGCCTAAATAGTAATTGAACAGGCTAACTAAATCTGGCATGTAATCGTTAGTAGTAAATGTTTAAATTGTTTTCGTATTACTATATTCCATTTGAAATAACACTAGAAATTAAAAAAACACCTTTTTACAGTCCATTCAACCGATTTTGAGTTCTATTCCGTAAACATACAGCTGACTAAAAAGCATAAACATGTTACCAATACCAACTGTTTACTACAGCTGCCATTTGTCATATCAACAACGCAATAGAAGTCAAAATCGGTTAAACGGGCTGTAAAATGGGATTATTTAGATGTCTAATGTTATCTAAAATGGAGTTCTTACCAGCCTACTAATTTCAAATTGAGCTCTATAGCTCAATTTGAAATTAGAAGGCTGGTTATTGGTAGACCGAGAAATGGGGTCATTTTACGAACAAGCTGATATTTCTTATTCACAAAAAAAAACTATACCTACTAACATTTTAAGCCTGCTCTACTCTACTCGCGAAGTTGGTCGAAGTTGAGCGAATAGGGAACTATCCGCAAAGCTGAGCTCAGATGGCGCCACTGAAAGCAAAGGATAACCACAGAACATATATACCCTAAGCCGGGAGGTTAACAAACTATACCAAAGAGTATGTAACACTACGTTTTTTTTTTTATACTGTCAAAGTCGAGCGGCAATATTTCGCAGTTTAAGCATACAAAATATAAAACTAATAGCATGTGCTAATAGTGAAAGAAAAATGGAGCTAACTAATAATTGAGGAAATCAGACCATACTGTACCTAAAAACCCGGCTTCAAGAGCGCGGTGCAACAGTAAAAGGAAAAAGAAAACGGATTTAGTTGAAAGGTACGAATATGAATGCGAACATTGGAAATCTTGTGTAACTTGCAGATATTACATCAATTTAATATGTAATGAGATCAATGTACTTCCAATTAATATTCAAAACAATACTTCCAGGATGATTTTATATGACTTACATAATTACTTTGCAGTGGAACCGTTTTGCACACGGTTACATTTTGATGGTGGACAGCAGTCCAATGCACTATTAATTGCCAAAAGCCTTACCAAAGACCTAAACGCTGACTTCCTTACCACCCTTAATAATTTCGAATAAATATATATATTCTTTTAAGAAGGTGATTTGTAAAAGCAGATATTAAATATCTTTGTTTTGATAGTTCTTACTCTAAAATTAGAAATCTTGTCATTGAATCATAAATAAGTTTATTGGCACTTGATATTATTACATTTCATTTACATCTACTGTCTTCATTCTTTCAGGTTTGATCTAAACATAGAAAAAGGACTGAAAATGTATCTGCGTATCTGCTACACGTTAGAATGGCATTTGCAGCTAATGCTTGTTATTATGTTTTATTGCACCACCCGGTCTAAGGCCTCCATGAAAATATCAGTACCTATTTTTACAACAACAAAATAGATATTATTATTTTTATGTCACCTGGATGAAAACTGAAATTAACATCTAGAATACACACAAAATTTGTTTTGAGTGGTGTTATTTTCCGTTGTCAATATTGTCATAACATAGGATCACACCTATTTTCAAGAAGGGTCAAGGGCTAGATAGTTGTGTATAAAATAAGTACCTACATTTACCTAAATTTCAGTGCTGTGCTATTAAAATGTACCTACTGTGTGTTACTTAATTATAACAAGAAATAAATGAAAATTCTTTGTACTTGTATGTTATTTATTTTTCTTAGGATTGATTACTAATACAATTCATATACAATTTTGTCTGCCAATATAATCGAAGAAATCCTGGTCAACCTGAGTAATGTGTCAAAACCGTTAAAAATAGACCAACTGTTAAAGTAAGTAACCGGTGAAACTTATTATTTCTGAGAGTAGGTACTGAATCTATATTATTGTCCAAGTATCAAATTAAGTTAAAAAGAAATATATTTCTTTATTTACAATATTTCACATCAATTAACAAGAGTTTTAGAAGGGTTATTGTCATGAAACTTAGGTCTAGAGTTGAGTCTAAATCTAGGCTATCTGGGTATCCATGATATCAAAGTTACATTCTTAAGGGCCAAGTTATTCTACTTACAAAAGGTGTTTTCTTATTGTTTTACCACAAATGAAATTTAGCTTTTTGAAACACTATTTTTAAGGCATTATTGTGAAACTTATTCCAACAGCACCGGAAATTTAAAGTGCTGATTGTTTTTCCTCAATTTGTTCAAAGTTTCCTTCTCTGTTTATCTTTCATCGACTCTTTTTTCTCCAAACAATGGTAGGTAACCCCCTTATTTAATATTTTTCTATTTAGTTTCAGTCCTGTAAGTATAAATTAGGTTTTATTAACACCATATGGTTAAACATGCGTATTTATGTAGACATTAAAACCATTTTGTAGTTGTGTTTAATTAGTACACAATGTTATGTACCTTCTTTTTAATGTCTATAGCATTAAACATAATAATTACTGTTATTATTTGAATAAAGGTTGCCTTAGGATAATACACTGACCTGTAAAATATCTTCTTTATTAAATATGCCGCTTTAGAACGGTCAGGACACAGCCTTGACTTTTTTGTAAAATTCCTGCGACGAATAGTAATTTCCCATTGCTTGCGAATATTGGCGTTTTCTGGGATCATATGGCCGGTTTTATTTCTGCATCCGTAAACACAACACTGATGCATTCTTGACCAACAGCTAGCAATATTATTATTTAGTTTTTGAACACAAGTTATACTTAAAACAGTAAAAATAGTTCGGTAACCACTAACACAAACTGTAGTAGACGCCATGTTGTTATGTTTTTGTTTACTTTTATCCTTCAAGCGCCATCTGGCGGGAGCAATTGGCAGTAATGTTCCCTATACGATAGTGTAGAAGGGCACTTCGCTTCGATTCGTGCAACCTCGGCTCGCATCGGGCGACTTCCAGTCGTTGTCGGTTTTTGCGCCCGAGTCAAAGGACTCGAAGTGACCCGAAGTTGCGAACACGAAGCGTCTTACTACACTACTCGGCTCACTTCAGTCACATGAGTAGATAAACGGAACAGAGATAAAGCTTCATACAACTGCGCGAATCGGTTGCACTACTACAAGCACGCTGACGCATGAGTGCGTGACCACTGGCCGCTTGTCGCGTACGCGGCGAGACTGGAAAAAACCGGTTTACGTTGGCACAGCCAGTGGACAATCTCAGGGTCTGTGCAACGCACGTTGTTTGTTTTGTTAGTTGCAAGTTTGAATATTTTATTGTAAAAACGTTGTTTTTTATTATTAATAGTGGTTGTTTATTGTACTGTGTGTATGAATAATACTTGAAAAAAAAAAACAATTAGAGTAAGTAATTTGTAAAGTATTCTATAATACATAATCTATATATATAAGAGAAAGTCGTGTTAGTTACACTATTTATAACTCAAGAACGGCTGAACCGATTTGGCTAAAAATTGGCGGGGAGGTAGCTTAGAACCAGGAGACATATAAAATAAAGTCGTGTTAGTTACACTATTTATAACTCAAGAACGGCTGAACCTGTTTGGCTGAAAATTGGTGGGGAGGTAGCTTAGAACCAGGGGACATATAAAATAAAGTCGTGTTAGTTACACTATTTATAACTCAGGAACGGCTGAACCTGTTTGGCTGAAAATTTGTGGGGAGGTAGCTTAGAACCAGGAGACATATAAAATAAAGTCGTGTTAGTTACACTATTTATAACTCAAGAACGGCTGAACCTGTTTGGCTGAAATTTGGTGGGGCGGTAGCTTAAAACCAGGAGACATATAAAATAAAGTCGTGTTAGTTAAACTATTTATAACTCAAGAACGACTGAACCAATTTGGCTGAAAATTGGTGAGGAGGTAGCTTAGAACCAGGAGACGGACATAGGTAGGGTAGAGTAGGTAAGGTAGGGTAGGGTAAGTAGTGAAGGGTAGGTAGGGTAGGGGAGGTAGGTTAGGGTATGGTAGGTAGGGTACAGTAGGTTAGGGTAGGGTAGGTAGGGTACAGTAGGTTGGGTAGGGTAGGTAGGTTAGGATATGTAGGGTAGATGAATGTTTGGTGTTTTTATGGCAAAACAAAGTTTGCCGGGTCAGCTAGTAAATAATAAAACTATTTAACAAATATTTTGTTTTTGTTTTCACCTATTGTGACAACCCTACCAAAATAGGTAACAATTTTGCTCGTTCTTAGGAAGTCTTGTCTCTGTTCCGTTTATCTACTCATGTGCTTCAGTTCGCATCGAGACGTCAACACATTTTCGTTGCATGATAAATACGCACGTAGTTATAATACGCGAGAGTACACATTGCAACGGCAGCGAGCTCTTCGTGAGGTTGCACGAGTGTGTAGTCACATACTTCGGACTTTGATCAACTTCGACGAGTACTTCGTCGAGGCAACTTCGCGAGTAGTGTAGAGCAGGCTTTACAGAGTATGCTAAAAAGTACCTAATTTTTTTATTTTTTTTTGCGATTTCATAGGTATTTGGTCCAATACCCATACCTAGTAAAAGTAGTTCATAATTATTGAGTAACATGAGTCCTTTTTGGTTTACGTATGGTAAACAAAAATCTAAGATTATGTCCTGCGTCAGGGTAATGTTATCTATACAGTAGGTAGGTATTCTATCTTCATGCCAACGGTCGGAACGCGAGTCATACCTATGCACCTAGAGTTTGGTATCCTCTCGGTACTTTACCGTACCGCGCGGCTTTAGTTACCTATTTCAAGAACAGGGCCGAGTCACAATACTGTATTGATATCATTATCGTGCCTGCATCCTAAAAAAAAAACAAAATGGATCTAATAAATTCTTACGCTTGATTTATTTGTTTTGTGGTACAATTCTTTTTTTTTCTTCTAGCCGAAAGACGTAGGCGTTTTTTGTTACCTTTTCGGTAATCTGGCTGAGTGCTATCTGTAAATTCAATATAATAAAATCATGAAATAATTATGTTTTTTGAAAAAATGCGTCTGCCCGACATTGGATATATCTTACTAGTAGATACCCATTCGAATTACGTCAACTGCCTACTGCTTAATTTGACCCCTAAGATGACACACTGACCGTTCATACCTACCTATCTACACAAAACGCGATACTAATAGTTTGTTAGTTAGGTAGGTATCTAGTAGGTACCTATCTACATATTAACAATAGTTTTGTAATATATAAACAATAGTTTTGTATTCACCTACCTAGCTACCTACCTAGCTCTTAAATTTACGTAAAAATATCTACTTACCAATTTTACAATAAGTTTTTAGTTCTTCTCAAAAGTAATATCAATCTCCTTCAAACTGCCTCCTCAAAATCCTTATCAAAACAAAATTGGTGACCGTATTCACTAATGCCAGAGGTTCCTTTCATATAAAACTACAAAATGATTCGAAAGCAAAATCAATGTCCGGTATAAAAAAGCAAGATCGTTGAACAGAATTCACAAAATAAATGAAATATATAGGTATGATGCAAACTCGCGTACGCGCAGTCAACAAATGCAATACCTACTATCAATTCCGAAAGCCGAGCGGGCGGTGCGGCGGCAATTTTCATTCAACTTCTCCGTCTCACCCCGCACGACTCGTCTCCCCGCGCCCCTCATACCGTCTTGTTGACTAACAAGCAAGGGAGAACGCGATAATATTGTACGAAAAATGGTGTTCGAAAATTTCATAAAACTTGTTCCAGGAAATACGTGTTTTTGAATAAGTCTTACAAGTTTATGAAATAATTATTGGTCATTTAGAATCTCTATTACATTTGGAAGGTTTCTAACGTGATGATTTCTTTACTTTTACAATTTATGAGTACGTAATAAACGGTCAAAGTTCAGGTAAAATTTGTGCAAAAAAGCAGATTTTTGGAGGCTGATACTGAATTGGTTTCTCCAAATTTTGATTTTCTGCTTTGATAGAAACCTAGATATAGTGCACAAGATACCTATAAGTTCAAAAAAATCAAAGATAGATGTGTTACAACGGCATAATCACGTACGAGCGTTTGTATGAAAATTATGTCGGCTTGCCCGCTCTTAATAAAGAAATTTACAAACACACTTAAAAGATACGCGCGAAAATCATAACCGTTCCTTGGCAGTTAGGTAAAAAGCGTTCCAGTTTTTACGATTTTCTTATGGATAACTAATATCTAAACGTAACCAGTACAGTACTACAGTTATATAAAATTACGATTATAACAACAAACAGAAATATTACTTCATGAATAACCTATTTCAGAAGCAATTACGTGAGATCTAGATACAAAACGGGGCTACACAACTGGATTTAGAGCTTCCAGTACACACTAGTGTGGAAATAGGGGCGATCCATCCCGACATTACATCCTGACCGACCCACAGGGATTGAATGCTCAAAGCCAGCCCAGCACAGATAAATTGAAAAAAAAAGGAAAGGCGTAGCTTTTCAAACAAAGTTGATTTTCTATTTAAGTCGTTAGCTTTTTTTAGGGTTCCGTACCCAAGGGGTTAAAACGGGACCCTATTCCTAAGACTCCGCGGTCCGTCTGGCTGTCTGTCTGTCACCAAGCTGTATCTCATGAAACGTGATGGCTAGACAGTGAAATTTTCACAGATGATGTATTTCTATTGCCGCTATAACAACAAATACTAAAAACAGAATAAAATAAATATTAAATTCCCATACAAAAAACGTGTTTTTTAAAGTCTTTTTGCGATAATGGTACGGAACACTTCGTGCGCGAGTCCGTCTCGCACTTGGCTTGTTTTTAGGGTTCCGTACCCAACGGGTAAAAACGGGATCCTATTACTGAGACTCCGCGGTCCGTCTGTCTGTCTGTCTGTCTGTCTGTCACCAAGCTGTATCTCATGAACCGTGATAGCTAGACAGTTGAAATTTTCACAGGTGATGTATATCTGTTGCCGCTACAACAACAAATACTAAAAACCAAATAAAATAAATATTTAAGGGGGGCTCCCATACAAGAAACTTTTTTTTTGCCGTTTTTTTTACGAAAATGGTACGGAACCCTTCGTGCGCGAGTCCGACTCGCACTTGGCCGGTTTTTTTTTCTGTTGAATCTTTTTAATTTAGATATAAGGTGAGTCGGTAAGAATATTTATGTAAATATTGTAGCCACGTTATTAAAATAATTGAGTTTTTAAAATATAAACTTAGAAAAAGGATATTGACAATTAAAATACTAAGGGCTGGCTTCACTCGACGTTGGTGGCTTGTGTACGACAGCTGTGCAGGCAACCGGCGGTCAGGAGCTGTTCAAGGATTTCTCTTCGTGGAATGCTCGAGGTAGGCAAGGTGGTGAGCAGGCACCACGACGGACAATCAAGCAAAATGGGCAGGTAGCCAGATAAGCCAGTTGTCAAGTAGAACAGGAAGGCAAACAGCAAGGTATCAGTATGAGCTAGGTTGTGGCGTCTCAAGTAGACGGTCAAGTAGGCGGGTTCAGAATCTGTGCGTGCTGCTGGCAGTCGCGCTGTGGCCGTGGGCGTCGCTATAGAATTGTCTGATGCAGCTCTTGCATCACATACCGGCCTGGTACTTCGATTTTATTTAGCAGCAAAAGTACACTTAGTCCAAATGCTATTTATTTTTATTTTTTCTAGAGATTTAATCCACATTCACATATTGAATATTAGAGTTTAGAGAGTTTGCAGATTAGCAAATACTCTTGGTAATACTAAGTAAGAAACAGCCTTTTAGCTTGCAGTCCAGAATAAAACTAAAAAGCTTAAGCTGACACCCGTTTTTCCTCGTTCTGTCATATCTTATAAATTTCAAATTCAAATCTCAATTAAGAAATCAAGACCAGAACGAATAAAAAACGGTTTACAGAGGCGCAGTCTGCTACTGCCCTTATTATAATGTACAAAAAGCTTAAAGAAGGTCTAGTCCATGGTAAGTTATGTCTATGGCTTAAGAAAATAAAATTGCACATACAGATGTCAAATCAGATGAAAATGTCAGAGTATAAAATATTCCAAGATTTTACAAATTATCAATATAAATTAGGTTGTGGATATTAAAACAATCGGAAATAAATAAAAATATGCTTTTAAGGTGTTAACAGTATCAAATAATACATAAAAATGAGTCACATGAGTTGATACAATATCAAAAGATAAATAAAGGTGCGGTTGTATAGTGTAATAAACCCACAATACGTATTCCACCGAAAACATTTTCATGTAAAATGTTGTAAAAACGAGACCATATATGGCTCGCACTGTCAAAAAGTTATCAGATCTCATGTAGATCCAAGTTTCTAACTCTATATTCCCTAACCTAACGTTACTCAAAATATGTGGCTTGGCCGTTTCGCTACCGTCACATGCCTCGTCACTAGAAGTCGCCACTTATAGGTTTCACGTATTTCATATGCGCAACTCCTCGTCGCCATGTTTCGTTACTACAAGAACTATTGTATAACCGAAAAATAATGAACAGCGAATGACGAAAGATGAAAGTCGCGATGTGGATTTCCGTCTATGTGATTGGTTAATTTTTCATACACTTTGCCCTGCCGAATTCATTACGCAATAAAGCTGCAGGTGTTGTGTAGTAAGACCCTATTCAAAAAATATACAGGGTTTTACTACCTACCAATTAAGCTTGAGAATTTTACAAACGGACCGACTGAATAAATGACAATTAGTCCTAAGACACGACACTTGCATTAACGCTTAAGAATAATTAAACATTCGAGTCCCCAACTGTAGATTGTCCTCACGTCTCACCTGAAGGTAAAAGACTGAAGAAAATAAAACAAGTAGTAGTAGTAGAAAATTATGAAAAGCGTATAACTTTAAATATTGCATTGTATTTAGGAGCAACTGAAGTATGTAAAATGAAAGAAATTGTTGATGTATAACAAATTAAACCCAAGGTTTATAATTCTTTTAAGCAGTCCGAGCAAATAACGGGCGTTTGACAACTTTAATTTTGCGATGGTTTTATTCCAATAAATGTTTAAAAATTGTAACCCGAATACGGATGGTTTTATTTAAAAAAAATAAAAAAATTGAGAGGTGTCAAAGGACACCCGAATGGAACGAAGTTTTAGTTGATTCGCTATTGAAAAAAAAGGGAAAAAAAAAATGTACTTATACATACACACAAATATATACATATATATGCACTCTGTCTGTCTATTCTTTCGTACTGGTCATAGAAAAAAATTGTACATAATAAATAATAAAAAATATCCATATACATAAATATATATATAAACTCTGTCTATCTATTTTTTCGTAAAGGTCATAAAAAAAAATAAAAAATTACGTAATACAAAATAATAACAATAAAGAATCCTGACAGTGATATATATATATCGGAGGAAGGTAAATGATTAATAGTTGGGAACGATGAAATATCGCTTGTAAAGTTATTAATTCAGTTTTATTTAATTGGCAACATTTAGCTTCTGATTCAAATTTCAATTAGATTTTATTCGATTGGCAACACTGAGTTTTCTCCAATGTCCAATGCTAGTGAAGGATTTGAATCCTAGAGTAAGGTGACAGACATTTTGGAGGGAAGGCGCGCGGCAGCGCGGGGTTGACTTGAGTAGAGAGAACTGGAGACGGTACCGCGATCAAGTGTGATGAGTGGCATGATTGGTGCCGGTGGAGTTGCGTCTAAAAGTATCAGGCTACTGGCTAGTGAAAACGATTACAAACTGGCGCGTCAACTTGCTACTAGAATTGGACAATGGAATATCTCTAAAGCGGCATAAGTTACCTGCCTCGTGCATGCATAACCCACGATAAGCCCACAAGTACGAGGGTATATGGAAGGAAGCCCTCGTGTTTCCGACATCGGAAGTGTGTACCAATGCACGCACGGGGCGATGCTGGATCAAATGAGACGAGTAATGGCTGGCGCGCTCACTTTGGTGCGCAACAAAATGGCATGGAAGTACCTACCTAATGGAGACGTTTTGCAACTCGCCGGCTACTAGAGACAGGAATATCATGTTGCCCGAATTTAACCGAATAGTGTGGCCTATCCTAGACAACATGCGAAGTCGGGTTGCAGATAATTTTAATGATGACATGGATGCCCAATCCTGACTAGATACCTACTGGGCAAACGCAACTGTGGTGTACAGATGTGCAGGGAAGTATAAACTTGAGTATTCTGACAATAATTAGTACCTATCTAATGCCTTGTGAAGTTTAGCCACAATACCTATTGTTTTTCTTGGTATAAAGTGGCTAAAATTTAAAATAAATTTCGTTATGATGCTAAAAGAAACTTAGCCAGTTTCATACTGTCAGTGGAACTCGCATGAGAATAAGACGACTTGTGTAAATACAGTGCAAGAGAGCAAACATCCTTAAGCCACAACTTGATTCAACAAAACATTACGCTTGTGTGAAAACTTGCTCATAGACATGAATTTTTCAGGCATTCGTACAATATGCAACAAATAGCATGGACGTCTGAGCCCTTCAACATGGCTGCTGTGGATACCACAAGACCTTTTGTGACCAGCTGTGTGTGGTGATACAAGTGCGGAGCTCAGGTTCCATTTTAAAAGGCAACACAACCCGCAGCCTACAGCGCTATGAAAGAGGAAATTTAGTGGTGTTATACATGCCACTGCGGTGATCAATCCATTTATTATTTTCTGGTAGCATCTAGGAGTCTGGACTTGTGCATGTGAGCATGGTCGGCACTGCTGCCTGACCCATCCGGGAGTACAGGCTTAAGGTATGTTACTTTGATTGATCTGCATTCAACAATCTGTGCAGCTGTGCATTTTTGTGGCAGCCGAAGTATGTATTAGGTTTGGATTTACTTAAGTTTTACAATTAATTCTTGCATTCATTGCAATTTATAACTATTGCATTATTTTGTTTCATGGAAATGTGTCATGTAAGTTACATAAAAAGAGTAAAAAAAATATTCAAACAGCGCTATTTTATGGTGTTGATACTGTATGTTTCTTTCAATAATCATCGAAATTAGATTCAGGACCCCATTAGCCGTACTATGCTGCTTGAAATAACTTATTGAATAGGTGCATGAATTTTTTTATGATCAATTAAAAAATGAACAATTCATTTTTACATAGACAGAATGAGAAGTCAGTCCAAGTCACACCATCTATTGATATCCTTGCTTTGTTCGAGCTTTGAAATATTTTGTTTCATCAAGTATTTAATCTTTTTTATTAAGCAACAAAACGATTTTCGCAATTTTATGTTTCTAATGTACTCGGAGCATTGGAACGTGGGGATGAAACGCAAAAAAAAAAAAAAAAAAAAATAGATTTCATTACATTATTATGTTGTTAGAACAATAATACACGGTTTTGTGACCACTAGTGCTGTCACAAGCATAAACACAGATAATAAATAGGTTGTTAGTTTACTGACAATCGAGAAGTAAAGATATTAGCAATCCGTTTTTTTTATATGTTTGAACACTAGGAATTTTAGCCATGCATTTTTTATTAATAGGTGTCACTTCAGATTTCCCGTAAATAGTAACTACCACTGAGTTTGTTGTTGATTTGATCTCCAAGGGAATTTGTGAATATGCTATTCCTTGGAAACAACATACTTTCTAACTGTTCGCGTTGGTATTTTCAATACAAGTTTGAATCCAGTTACGGAACGCAAAAAGAAAAATCGTAATAATAATCGATCTTTAGCATCTTTGACCGATTGGGGTTGTTTTTACAACTAAATTAAAGTATCAGGTATAAGGGAACAATATTTATTTTGTTTACGTTGAATTCACTTGTTTGTGATATACATTCAATTATTTTTAAATGATATTTTGATTCATATCAAAACAGAAAAATCTTGTGTCAATATTCGAAAAAGTTTGAGGATACAAAACAAATAACTTTGATATGATTTTTAACTTAAAAGTTACTAGATAAAGACTAGATTATTAATAAATCGTTACAAGGTGTGAGTCACTGTGAGGATTAGACTTTTAAATTGCATTGTTGCAAAGACATGCAATAACTTTCAGTTAAGAGCTATGTAATCAAGATTATTTTCAAACCGGTGTTAAAGTTTAGTGAAATAGTTTGTTGTTCGACTCGATTTGCAATCTTACAACCTGCAAACATCACGAGGATTAACGTTACTATAGCCTAGACAGTTGGCGTTTAGTTTTGTTGCTACCAACAGTTGAATAAAGGTAAAGTTAATGTCTGTATTTGTTATATATCGCATTGTAGAGAACTAACCAACTGATAACATGTCATTCTAATGATACCTACAGATAAAAATGATTTAAATTGACTACAGTGAATGACAAGTGCAACTAGACATTTAGATGGTGTTGAGAAGACGTGTTCAGGTATTATGAGATGCTCGAGAGCCAATAACTGTTCCAAGTCGTGGCTGAGGATGAGATAGATGTTCAATTGGCAACATTTTAATTCACATAGAACGGTTTCTCAGTTTCGTGGGTCAGAGAGATGACGGAGTCAAGAGTTTATTCGGCGTTTAAGTTGAAAGTGCATTCTGTGTAGCGAATGTATTTGCTAAGTTATTGTGAATTGTAGACCACGGATGGGATACTTGGGTTCTATTTGATGTACTTGGTACATGGGTTTTTGTTGTTTTTTTGGAGGAAACTAGGAATGGTTTCCTTGTTCTGTGTTGTTCAACGATGCTTGGCCTCGGTAATCTTTTTCAAAAATTTTAATAATTGTAGCATCTCTTTAAAATAAAGGTTTGTATTTGTGAATTGTGTGGTGTCATGTAGGAAGTCTAGTACCTACCTAACTTGAATAATAAGTTTGGAATTTAAAGTATACTGTCAGTTATGGCTGTGCTAACTTGTTGAATAGTTGAATAGTCTGTGCTGGTCATTGTGAACATACCTAACGTTATTTTGTGTTATTTCATTCAAGTTGGATAAGATAATGTTAACACAGATGTAAAGTCGGTGATGTGCGGTGCATGATTTAATTTTTAGTTTGCAAAGTTGGTAATGTTTGGTGTTGTAAGTTATTATACCTATCGTACTGAGAGTTTGGTATGAAATCATGAACATAGAATAGAGTTCTTGAGTATGCTTTTGGCTGTGTATGAAATCCTGAATGTGAGGTTGCCGTTGTAGTCAGAATAAAGATTGATACTGAGAGTAAAGATTGAAATAACAAATTTCATTTTGGTTTAAAGGTGCTGTTTGGAAGTGAAATGGAATTCTGAATGGTGGCAATTATGTGTTGAATTAAAGGCTTTGTTTGGTTCATGATGAGTTTGAGAAAATCTGAAAGATTAAGTACCCATTGACGTAACTGAATGTAATATGTTTAAGACTGATTCAAATCAATCTAGCAATGTCACCATTGCTAGATTGATTTGAATCAGTCTTCAACATATTGGTCGTGTGCATGGTCAAAGGACTGACTGTGCGGTGAAGAGTAGTCACTGCGGTGACTACTGTAGCCTTAGATGGGCTGGTGAGTGGTCAGAGATGACTGCTGTAGCCTAAAATGGGCTGGTGAGTGGTCAGAGATGACTGCTGTAGCCTTAGATGGGCTGGTGAGTGGTCAGAAATGACTGCTGTAGCCTTAGATGGGCTGGTGAGTGGTCAGAGATGACTGCTGTAGCCTAAAGTAGGCTGGTGAGTGGTCAAAAGATGACTGCTGTAACCGAGATGGGTTACGAGGCCTGGTCAGGATGACTATGGTTGCTGGATGGTCACAGGGTTGACCATCAGGAGGCACAGCAATTGCTGTGGGACCAAGAAACATTGCTGGATATGTATGGGGGGGAGCCTAGTCCCTCTGGGGCTTCGGTGACCTGTTGTTTAATGTATGTAGCATGGGTATCTGGCAGTCTTGTTGCTTCGAGAGGACCGGTTGTCTGGGGGAGCCTGGTCCCTCTGGGGCTTTGGTGACCTGTTGTCTGGGGGGAGCCTAGTCTCTCTGGGGCTTTGGTAACCTGTTGTGTGTCTGGGGGAGCCTGGTCCCTCTGGGGCCTCGGTGACCCGTTGTTTGGTGTATATGGCATGGTATGTTGTGTTGGGCGTTTGAGTGGTTTCTGGCACACTTAGTGCTTCGAGACCGACTTGACGTCTGTTGGGAACCTGGTACCTCTGGTGCTTCGGTAACCGTTTAGAATGTGTTAGTGTTAATATGGTTGTCTAAACGGTGAGGTATCTGTTTCGAGAGTACGACGATGGTTGTGTACGGTGTACGGTGTGGAGACCTAGATTTACATGGAGAAAACAAATGAACAGTGTGAAAGCTATGAGAATTATGTTTTCATGAGTAAAGAAGTACTTGATTTTTGTTGTAGGCTGGTAATATAAGGTGTTGATTGAAGGTTTCACGTGGAAGATGTCACGACCACGTAATTTTTTTTTTATTTGGTCAGGAGCGGCCGAACTTAACCTATTAGGTACTTAATTTTTTTTGTTCTCTTGGTTTTTGTTTTTCATCACAATTGAGTAACGATGTTGTTCATCGCTCTACATCAAACGTGGGACCGTTTGAATGTCAAGATGGCCGTATCGGAGGAAGGTAAATGATTAATAGTTGGGAACGATGAAATATCGCTTGTAAAGTTATTAATTCAGTTTTATTTAATTGGCAACATTTAGCTTCTGATTCAAATTTCAATTAGATTTTATTCGATTGGCAACACTGAGTTTTCTCCAATGTCCAATGCTAGTGAAGGATTTGAATCCTAGAGTAAGGTGACAGACATTTTGGAGGGAAGGCGCGCGGCAGCGCGGGGTTGACTTGAGTAGAGAGAACTGGAGACGGTACCGCGATCAAGTGTGATGAGTGGCATGATTGGTGCCGGTGGAGTTGCGTCTAAAAGTATCAGGCTACTGGCTAGTGAAAACGATTACAAACTGGCGCGTCAACTTGCTACTAGAATTGGACAATGGAATATCTCTAAAGCGGCATAAGTTACCTGCCTCGTGCATGCATAACCCACGATAAGCCCACAAGTACGAGGGTATATGGAAGGAAGCCCTCGTGTTTCCGACATATATAACATATATAACTATTATACTACTACTACTACTACCACTACTACTACTACTTATAACTATTATTTATTATAACAATATATTTTTGAATATATATATGTTTTAATGTAATAGCAGTACACCACAGACTACCCCGTTTTTCATTGTAAGTTCTTTCAGTTCATCCAAAGGTTGTCTGGTAGATATCGCTGTTATTATTTTATTGTTTTTTGCAAAAAATGACGTTACAACTTTTGGTCCTAATTTTTTCGTCTAGTCCCCTTTCGCAACGCGCGTTAAGGAACTTCGTTCCAAAAATCGTAACCAGACTACGGATTTCTTTTTTATCCTATGTTAACTGGGCCATAATAACGAATTGATTGACACCTTATTCATCAAAATCGGATGAATAGTTTAGGCGCTACGGAGGAACATATTACTTAAATACGTTTTATGGTACTAGCTTCTGCCCGCGGCTTCGCCCGCCTTAAGAGTGTTTTATCATCCCAGCGAATACAAACTATCCTAAGTCCTTCCCAGGGTTTCAAACCATCACCATGCCAAATTTTATCTAAATCGGTTTAATAAATCCAGAGATTACCACCTACAACCTCACAAACTTTACCTCTTTATAATATTAATATATTATAGATATGGTATAAAAAAATGCAAACATGCATAAATTGCTAAAATCATAACTCTTCCTTTTGGCTTCGCCGTGGTTGTGTAAAAACTGGGCCTAAGTCAGTTGCTTCGGCGTATTTATTTTGTTTTTTTCTATGGCAGTCTGCCTTGATATATTGACCTTCTTCTTAATTATTTTTTTAAAATTTTACCCGACCATGGCAAAGCCAAAAGGAAGGGTTATGATTTTAGCAGTCTATGTATGTACGTTTGTATTTACGTATGTTCCTCCGTATCGTCTAAACTATTCATCCAATTTTGATAAACATGGTGTCAATCGATTCGTTATTATGGCCAGGATAACATAGGCTAAAAAAAACTCCGTAGTCTGCGTACAGTTTTAATTAAACTTTTTGCTTGTTATTTAAAAACATGTAGGCAAAACATCGTGGAATATCCTTTATCATAGGTAAAGCCTACAGCGAATCATAACTTTCGTCGTTTACAAAAGTTATAGGTAAGGTAATCATACAATACAACTTTATCAGTTAAACAAAAACTCATACCAAGGAAATATAAAGCCAATAACGCTAGCAATTAAGCAAACACAATGTATGGAATATAGACGAGTATTTAACACACATAATTCTGCTTACCCTGAACAACATAACACGCTAACATTGTTTGTGCAGAGTTCACGCGTTCCGTTATGCTAATTAATATCCCTTATATCTTTAGCTATCCGTTCTCAGTATCCCAAAACAGAATTTGCATACTTCCAAGATGTGTTTACGCTTATAATAAGTTTATAATATTCGTTTTTGTTTGCAAATTTCTTACCAAAAAAAAGTATGTTTTAAGAAACAGTTTTTTTACGGAACGGAAATTCTTGGCGGGCGAGTCTATAATAATTGTACGAGAATTGAGAATGAAGGACGCCACGCGGTGCCGCTTGGGCGACATCGCAACTGAGACGTGCCGCGATGTCGTATGGGAGGCATCGTGGCTGAGGGTTGGAAGCCGCACCGGGAGAGGAGTGCCGGTATTGCAGGGCGCCGCTCTCCCTAACTACCGTGGCCTGGACGGGGTCACCACCGTCTGATAGTGAACGCGGAGGGGCCGCAGGGGAGGAGGAGTGTCGGTATAGCGTTGGCTGGTCTTCCTATTCCCTGCGGCTGAGAAGTGGTAGGTGGCGGGGCCACTGACCTGACCCGTCACAGGGGGACCAAAGGAGCCATACAATGGGTCGTCTGGCGCCCATGTGCTGGTTTGGTCCCTGGGTAGTCATGGGTTGCAATGTGTTCTGGTGAGCTGGTAATAAAGGGTACTCCCCATAGGAGGGTCCGGTGACGGACAGCCACGGCGGGTTCACGTACGAGTGCTAACGCGTGCCCGTGTTGCCGCTATAAGTGGCACAGGAGATCACCGTGGAGTTTTAGTGGGTTGGAGTCCCACATAACTGCGCTATCTCCTCGTGGTAGCGCAGTATGCATGAGCATTCAAACAAGCAAAAAAAAGAGAAGGGTTTAAAGTCACTGCGTTCTTACTCAACCATCATTATTTAGCATATTTCTTCATTTATTGATGTTGTTTTATTTCCGTTTAGAGCTTATATGAAATTCAGGTGGTACACGTATATTTTATTTAAATAAATGTCCTTGTCTGTCGTTCTAAAGACGTTCTCGTCTCGTCACGTATTTGCTCGTCAGGTGCGTCTAATTCCAAGTTTCATATTAAACTATACCGTAGTTTTCTTGGGTAGAAAATTCTTCGTAATTTTCATTGTTAGTGTTGCCGCTTAAAAGCGCCTTTGTAGGTTATTATACATTTTTCGAACAGCACTATTGACGTGAACTCAGACTGGAAATTTTATCCTTAGTATTACCTTCTATTTTGTTGCGATGTTACTGTAATCACCGAAAAGGATGGATGAGAATGACACTTGATGCTGGTTATAACAAAAGCGAAGCATCCAATGGTTGCGTGGTGAGAGTCTCCTGATGAAAGGTCATGTTAGAGAGACGACTATGACGCTGTTGATATTGAAGCATAATCCTGATGATATTGAATTCGATGACCTCTTCTGGAAAAGGCTATCGTGGTTCGATCAACTTTAGGTTTTAAAGTAAGTAAGCTGGTACTAAAATTCTTGTTCTTTGTCCAACCCTCTTCCCTGTTTAGCGAGCATAAGTTCTACTGTTTGACTTCATCTAACCTGACCTCGGAAAAGTAAATTTGCCCAACCAATCTTATTGTCAGAACATTACAGAAAATCTCCAGAGATTTTCAGTAATTTTCACGAAATAATGGAGAAATAAGAACAAATGAAAAAACTCGGCAAATAAATCTTGTGGAGTGTTGCGAGCGTTTCCTTAGGATGTCGATTTATCAACTAAGAATAGGAGTTGCGAGTTAACGAGCCTTAACATACAAAAATTGAGATAAACGGTCTTACAGGGCCTTTAGTCGAATTAGTATTTAATTGGAAGAAAATCCAAACCTATTTTCACTGCAGATGAGCTATAATAATGTGACACTAGCTTCTGTCAGCGGCTTCGCCTGCGTAAATTGTATTATTTATTATTATTATAGCCTATTGCCTATTCCAGACTATAATCTAATTCTTTTCAAATTTTCATCGAGTTCCGTTCAGCCGTTCTGGCGTGATTGAGTAACAAACAAACATACATACATCCAAACTTTCGCATTTATAATATAACTAGCTTATGTCAGCGGATTCGCTCGCGTGAATGTCGAAAATGATCCCAAGGGAACGTATTTTTGGGAAAAAATGTATCCTATGTGTTAATCCAGACTATAATCTATCTCTGTGCCAAATTTCATCCAGATCAGTCCAACCGTTTTAACGTGAAGAAGTAACAAAAACACACTTATAATATTAGTGAGATTAGTAAGATATATCTAGTAGGAAAGTAAGATTTTGAACGTCCTTCAAAGTCCATTTTGGTACTAACTTAGTTAAGTAAGCTAATTTATCTTCACTGGTACTCTCCAGCTTTACTTTCCCTTATAAACCGTCACAGAGAGCTAGAAACTAATTCCCTAGACGAGAACTAAAACAACATTGACTCAACTCTTTAAACCTAATCTTCTAAACTAAGTTACTTGTCCCTATTTTGTTTAGGTAACAACAAAAAAGTTAAATCAAAAATTCAAAAAAAAACCCGACTGCTTCAAAAGCGAACTAAAAAGTCGTAAACAAGGGAAAAATCATGCTGTGCAGGCGGAGGATCGGAGTATATAAATTAATTGAAAATTCGCGGGCTGGCTGACCAAAATCTGGTGTATCCTCCGCCTTCACATCATGATTTTCCCCTTGTTTACGACTTTTTAGTTCGCTTTTGAAGTAGTCGGGTTTTTTGAATTTTTGATTTAACTTTTTTTATTTATAACTTTTTAGTTAGTTTTTTTTCGAATTAGATACATTTAGACATATAAATGTTATATATTTTTGAAATCACCTCTTAAAACCCTTTATTTTGATACCCCGCTCGATGGGCCTGGAAGAAAAAAAAATTTGGTCCTCCACAATATGGCACCCAAAAGCCGCCATTTTTCTATTATCCAATTTTAATGTAGCCTATGACACTCGCAGGGTTAAGACAAATCGATTGACGTATAAATCATCAAAATCGGCCAACGCGTTTGGTCTCTGGAACGCCATATAGGAACAAACATACATACATACATACTTATTTTATTTTTATTTTTTTTTAAACTTTGCCCCACACTAGGAATTTCTTCCTGTATCGTGGGTGCGTTTACAAACATATAGCCTCACATACACAAACACCCAGAGCCGGAACAACTATCTGTAGGTCATACAAATATTTGTTCCGTGCGGGAATCGAACCCGCGACACGCAGCGCAGCAGTCAATCGCTCAACCACTGCGCCAACCGTGCGCCCAAAACATGCATACTTACATGCATACATACATACATAGACTGATAAACACATTACCCACTTTCGGCAGTTGGGTAAAAAATAAGCTTATATTTTAAAAGAATAATGCGACAAACACGAGCAGCCACAAAGTCGTACCTAATTGGACTTTCAAACCCGTATTCCCACAAAGATTTCGTGTTTCGGCACGTCTTTGTTTTGGGGGAATGTACAGAAAAGCCCCCAGTATGAGGTAACGGAGAAAAATTAAATTAGCCGAGACGCGAGGGCTCCGTATCAGTATGTTCACAATAGGGGAATATTCGCCATTTTTCTTTTAGTTACACATTCGTTTACTGGGGGTGCAAAACTTTTCGGTTCAAATTGCCAATTTTCGTTCATCAAGGGGACCGTAATTTTGGGAATCTGTAAGAATGGGAGCTAGCTAATCTTCTAATGAAAGATAAATCTTGCACTATTTACTTTAGTGGAATAAGGGGGAAAGAAAATATTCTCTGATAAGTGTCCATTTATCCAATGAGAAAAAAACCGGCCAAGTGCGAGTCGACTCTTGCACCGAGGGTTCCGGATAAACCTGTAGGCATATAAGTAAAAGTGGCCGGCCGCCCGGTGGTTGGTCGGTTTTTTTTTAAAATCTTTTTAAATAAATTTTACGGTTTTCGCAATTTTTCCCTTATCTTTGCTATAAGACGTTGTTTGCTTCGTACCAAATTTCAAGATTCTGAGTTCACGGGGAAATACCCTGTAGGTTTTGATTCTCTTGCGAGGGTCGAAAGTTTGCGGCATAAACGGCTGTATCTTTTGATTACGTTGGCTTAGAAATTTGTTTTTTTCACAGCTTTAAGGGACAGTAGACCTGAGTATTTGATATAAATTTCAGCTTGATCCACGCATTTCTGAGAAAAAGGGTCTTGACAGACAGACGGACGGACAACAAAGTGATTCTATAAGGGTTCCGTTTTTTCCTTTCGAGGTACCGAACCCTAAAAGTGATTTTAGTAAGTAATGAGTAGCTATATTATACTACACTATCAAATTCTACATATTACACGATACATTTTTCATGCACTCATATACATGCTTCACACTTACACACACACACATGCTTCACACTTCCACTCACACACACAACTACTACTAACACGAAGTAAATAAACTTCGTGACACACACTGAGGCGATTTATTTTTATTCTTTGTTTTTTCTGCATGATAATGTTTGAGTGAATGAGTTTTTACTTATTTCTTCTTACAGTCTTACAAACTGGACTAAATTGAAGTAACTAAACCGAAACCACTAAATTGTATTTATTTACTTTTGTTTTGTGGGGTGGGGACCTGGTGATTTGTAATACAGGCATTCCTATGCCTACCTCAGACACCAGCTCCTCACACATTCTAGACTAAGTAATTATGTGCCTGTATTTTTATACCTAAGTATCTTTTAATGTCTTTTTTGTGAGGAGAAATAAACGATTTTATTATATATTATTATATTATTTTTGAATAGAAGCCGTGAAATCCTTATAAATTGATATTTATCACGTCAAACTGTTTTATGCAGGTAAAGCGATAATAATGTACCGCATAACATAAATCTTTTCACGCCACACGATGGTAAACCAAGCAAGTAATCCATGTTATATGCCTACAGTCTATGTAAAACATGGCTCAGTGTTCAAGCACATAGTAACGTCGGCTAGCGCAAACTTTCATGTTAAAACCTCACTATTGAAGAGTTTTGTAGCAGAAGATTACAGATGAGTGTACTTCATCCCGCCCTAGTTACCTAATACCTATTGATTTATTTTAGACTGGTATGCTGAAGTAAAACTTTGTGAGTGAAGCTGGACTTAATAGTTTGAACGCCCACACGCTGCGGAAGTCCTTAGTTTTTATCTAGCTTGGTGGTATAGAGTTCTTTGCCCTGTATGTTATAGGTAGATACATATTAGTACCGTAAAGTTACTTTGCATAATAATAAAGTATGTGTTTACTTCATTTCAGAGAGATCTGACGTCTGACTAAGTCTGGTGGGGTGAAGACACAATATCTGCGAAGTAAAATGCAAGGAGAGAGATGAGTATTTTCAAGTTACTGTGCGCTAAGAGCTGTGCTTTTCTCCAAGAGGGTTTGTAGTGCACGAAGTATCTAAATAATCTGTACCTACAGCTGTATGAGTTTTGTCAAATGTTTTTTTTTTGTTTCCATTTCATTAAATACACAAGCAAATTAGTTATTAAAAGTAAACCATTTCATTCAAAACTCTATAAATACTTTTTTTAAAGAACTTTTTTTAAATTATTTGTAGACTTTTCTAGTCTTCTGAAACTCTTTAAATAGTTTACTTGAAATAACTTCATCATCATCATCAGCATTTTAATGTTCCTACTGCTGTGATACAGGCCTCCTCTCTGTTCGAGGGAATGAGCCGTAATCCACCACGCCGGCCCAGTGCGGGTTGTGATACAGGTCTCCTCTCTGTTAGAGGGAATGAGCCGTAATCCACCACGCCGGCCCAGTGCGGGCTGTGATACAGGTCTCCTCTCTGTTAGAGGGAATGAGCCGTAATCCACCACGCCGGCCCAGTGCGGGTTGTCATACAGGTCTCCTCTCTGTTAGAGGGAATGAGCCGTAATCCACCACGCCGGCCCAGTGCGGGCTGTGATACAGGTCTCCTCTCTGTTAGAGGGAATGAGCCGTAATCCACCACGCCGGCCCAGTGCGGGCTCGAGTTTTTGGCTCTAGGACATGCCCGTTTCCTGACGATTTTTTTGAAATAACTGCAAGTAAACAAATTATGTGAGCAGTGGTGGCTTAGTGGTATCGGCCGCGACTTACAAGTTGTAGGTCGTGGGTTCGAGCCCAGGCAGGCGCTTTACTTTGTGTAAATTATTACATCACCACTGCTCTCAAAACGGTGAAGGAAAACATCGTGAGGAAACCGGTATGTCCTAGAACAAAAATTCGAAGACATGAGACATCCACCAACCCGCTCTGGGCCCGCGTGGTGGATTACGGCCCATTCCCTCTCACAGATAGGAGGCCTGTGTCCCAGCAGTGGGAACATTAATAGGCTGATGATGATGTGATGTGAAACCAATTATCAAGAATTTGCAGGATTTTGAAAGTTTAATTATTTTCTATGTAGACGTTACAAACGTAGGCAGATCTCTATGAAGAATAACGTGCAAGAAACTCCATGGACTCTTTTAAATCTAGTTATTATAAAACCTGGAAATCTGCTAGATGCGAGAAGCACAGAACCGATCGATGTGGCGATGTCGGAGAGGCTTGTGGCTTAAGCCGAAATATGTCCAGCAGTGGACATCTTTCGGCTTGAATGATGAAAATTACAAGATCCTGGTTACATACTTAAACATGCTTAAGTATCGATTATAAAAGCAACGGGTAATACAAATTATCTTTTTTCGCTCATTTTCAATTTAACTTCGACCTACAAAGTAAACACAAAGCATATTCTCGACTACATTCACGCAAAGTATCTTACAAAGTTAAAAAACAAAACACAGTCGACGGACCTATTCTACATTTGCGTTGGGGAGCGAAAGAAGTCGGAAGGCGACGTCATTGAGATGGTATCGTGCGTCGGAAGAGCGGCCTGATTTATGTGGCCCCTAATGATCACTCCCAAGCAATTGATGAGCTATTGTGCAGTAGAGAAATGTCGAGTGATTTCAGCATTGCAACCTCATCAAAAGTAGTTGGGGAAGAAAATTGGCGTTATTGTGGAGATGAATGTTGTTGGAATTGACGTAGTTATTTAATCGCGTTCTAAATTAGTATACTTTCATCCTAGAACGGAATGAAGATCTTGAATTATTACCAAAATAAATGGCGGCAAATGGAACACCATAAATCAATTTTTTATGTTCAAATTGTCTACACATTTTTCGCTGCTAAAATGGCTTTTTCACTCAGCGTGGCTGGAGATTTTCGCTATAAGCTGCCAGTCATTCTCAGATCAACAATAGGGTAGTAGACTGAAAATTTGTTTTTTGTCCGTAAGGTAAATTCTGAAGAAGGCGCTATTTTTGTTCTGTGGGTGTATTTTTCTTTTGCCACGTAAACAAAAAACCGGCCAAGAGCGAGTCGAACTCGCGCACGAAGGCTTCCGTACCATTATCGCAAAAAACGGCAAAAAAATCACTATTGTTGTATGGGCCACTTAACAGTTTGGCTGCCAGAGAACGAGACACAATAGAAAATGTATTGTTTGTCGGGCAACTGGCAGTTAACCTGTTAAATATTTATTTTATTTTGTTTAAGTTGTTGTTATAGCGGCAGCAAAAATACATCATCTGTGAAAATTTCAACTGTCTAGCTATCACGGTTCATGAGATACAGCCTGGTGACAGACGGATAGACAGACAGACGGGTCGTGGAGTCTAAGTAATAGGGTCCCGTTTTTACCCTTTGGGTACGAAACCCTAAAATGACGACGATACAGCGCGTTAAAATATCGTGAGTCATCACGCCGATAGTACACTTTATATTGACATAGTGACGTCACAAGCACCCACTCCTGAATTTTGATGCGCTTTATCTTTGTCAATTTTTTATTTATTTGATAAAGCAAAAAATACGGGTTTAATATTATTTTATAATCTCACTGACGGATTAAATAGAGTTATCATTTTTCTTCCCAGAAAACATCCCTATTGCTGGTGAAATTACTACAGTGGTTTTTATGAAATACTAAATATAGGCAGTTAGTATTTTTCAGCGACTTTAAAAAGGAGGAGTTTCTCTATTCGTCGCAATCTTTTATAATAAGATATCAAGATAAATTGGCATGATCAGCGCTATGCAAGCTTCTGACAATTAGATATATCCATCTAAATATGTTGCATCAACCAGAATCTCCACTACTATTTCAAATTTAATCTCAACTCCAACACACAGCCGGCACCATCAGCACCGATACAAAAATTCTCAATATACAGTCAAAAGTTAATACAGAGGCATCAGTTAAGTAACCGCACCGGGTATTACGACTATAAATCACGAGCGAAGCAAATTGTTATCGAATGAGACAGCCGGCCGGCTCAGCAGCACTGGGGGCCACTGACAGACCCTACACTAGCCCAGGGTACGACAAGGAAATGAGAAGAAGGACTACTCCGTATAGACGAGGTGAGGAATAAACAATCCGGATTCCAGTCTGACCAGAAGCAGCTGAAAACCATTAGTTTACAATCGCTTCTAACATCGGCTTCGCTGGCGTGAAAGTCGAAAATTATCCCGAGGGAGCCTATTCCCGGGATAAAAAGTATCCTATGTGCTTGTCCTGACTATAATCTATCTCTGTGCCAAATTTCATCCAGATCCGTTCAGCCGTTTGAGCGTGAAGAAGCAACAAACACAGACGCTCACAAACTTTCGCCTTTATAATATTCTGTGTGATTTGCTGCCACCCGCGGCTCAACCCACGACGTGGTACTTACTATCTTTATAAATTATAGCCTATATGTTATTCTGATGTATAACTGCAAAATTTCATCGAAGTCCGTTCCGTAGTTTTTGCTTGAAAGAGTAAGATATATCCATTCATTAATTCTCACAAAACTACACATTGGTAATATTAATAAATGGGTGGTATTTAATACTTTAACTGTAATTCCCCTTTTTTCAATCAAAATATTCGAAATTACTACCAAAAATACTGAATTGCACACTAAATTTGCTCATCAAATAAATGAATTATACTATACTGCTAGATCTTTAAAGCTTAACTGTTTTACTGAATAACTATCTGTTAACTAAAAGTAAATCTAATAATTCTTCGAGTGCAACAAAATATTTAAGTTTTAAGGGAGGGGGGGAAACGAAACAAAGTCGACGGAGCCCCGCTGCGCAGGGCTCCTATTTCTGTCTGCAGGGTCTAAAGTAACCTAACATGAAGGAGATGACGGGAGCTGAGTTCGCTCGCTTTGCTCGCTCACTTCAGCTCCCGTCATCTCCTTCGAACCTAACCTATCCGTGTCGGGGTGCCCTAAGCTCCCGAGCTCGCTTCGCTCGCTCTTGGACTAATTCACACTTATTTTATATTTAATTGAATAATTTGTGTGCAAATCAGTATTTTTGTTTTACGGTGAGTAATATTGTTTTGCAGTAGGTTATTAGTGGAGATATTTTGTTTGCTTAAATTTCTAAATAGAGGTGCAGTTAAAAATTCCCCTTAATAAATTAGTAGGAAAATGCGACTGACAGCTTATCAAACCTTCACAGCTCAGTAACACAAAACCTGTTGAGAAGATCGGACTTTCAGGCTTACAGGCAAGAAACTGGGTAAGTCTGGAGTGAATAAGTTACTACTGGGGAAGCGCAGATCTATTGCATTATCTACTTACAAATCAGAAAAGATAGTAGCCACTTACAAAACGGAAACAAACGATATCAAAACAAGGATACAAAATTAGGGCAATAGAAAAGAAAATACAAGCAGAAAACGATATTTCAGTGTTAATACCTCTAGCCTCCTAGCTTAGCTAATGTTATTAGATTATGATTAGAATTTACGGCAGAGTGAAAATTGGCAACTTTTATTTTTTATCTGTTCGATCTTTTGGAAAGATAGGTTTGTTTTTTATGCTATCTATAATTAACTACGAAGAGTCTAAGAAGAGTTAGGTGCCAAGTGGTGTAGGTACCTACAGCTTTTTTTTTAGAAACCTTGCCCCACACGAGTATTTTTTCCTGTATCGTGGGTGCAGTTACAAAAATTAAAACTCACATACACAATACACCCAAGATCCAGGAACAACTATCTGTAGACCATACAAAAATTTATTAAAGTTTTTTTTTCAATTAGCTATTAAAAGTACTTGGGCCATATATAGGTGATATTTCAATAGTACTTATTAAACTCATACATTCTTATCTATTTGATAATTGTTATCTATGGCCCTTTTGTCTCCTAAGTGATTTTCCTATTCATCTTGTTCAGAAGGACCTTCTGCCTCTTTTCTATATTTCTTTCCATGCTCTCGCTAAGTGTTTTAAATATGAACTCCAATTCCTGACTCTATCTTTGTAATGGCGATTGGTGACTAGGAAAAGTAAATAATGGTTGCTTCGAGAAGGGAATATGACAAGAGTAATTGAACCAATTTAGTATTTACCGTTATTGATGCTAGCAATATCGCAGATTTTCTCAGGAGAAATTAATGTGAATGTTGCTGAGGTAGCCTTGTCTGAGAAGCTTTTGTGAAATCAAATTTCAAGAGTTTTGTTAGTAATGTATATGTATGCTACTTTAGACCATTGCCATGTTTGTTTAACTTTTTACCCGACTGCCGAAGGAGGGTAATGTGTTTATCAGTCTATGTATGTATGTATGTATGTAAGTATGTAAGTATGTATTTAAGTATGTATGTTTGTTCCTATATGGCGTTCCAGAGACCAAACGCGTTGGCTGATTTTGATGATTCGTACGTCAATCGATGCGTCTTAACCCTGCGAGTGTCACTAGCTACATTAAAATTGGATAATAGAAAAATGGCGGCTTTTGGGCGCCATATTGTGAGGGCCCAAAATTTATTTTTCTTTCAAACCCATCGTGTGGGGTATCAAAATAAAGGTTTTTAAGAGGTGATTTCAAAAATATATAACACTTATATGTTTAAAAGTACCTAATTAAAAAAAAATATCTAAAAGGTTATAAATAAAAAAAGTTAAATCAAATAAACAAAAAACCCGACTGCTTCAAAAGCGAACTAAAAAGACGTAAACAAGGAGAAAAGCATGCTGTGCAGGCGGAGGATACACCAGATTTTGGTCAGCCAGCCCGCGAATATGTATCCTCCGACTGCACAGCATGCTTTTCTCCTTGTTTACGTCTTTTTAGTTCGCTTTTGAAGCAGTCGGGTTTTTTGATTTTTTTATTGATAGCTTAAAATCCATTGCTGAATATGGAAAGAATTCGTCTACTCAACGGCGTAAACCATGAAATCAAACTGCTAATATTATTATAATATACTAGCGGACGCCTCGCGGTTTCACCCGCGTAGTTCCCGTTCCCGTAGGAATACAGGGATAAAAAGTAGCCTATGTCACCCGGGGATAGCGTAGCTTCCCAACATTGAAAGAATTTTTTAAATCGGTCCAGTAGTTTTTATGTTTATACGTCACATACAAAAATACAAATCTTTCCTCTTTATAGTATTTATTATTATAATAGTAGTTTAATAGTATTGTTCTCAAGTAAGTGACATATGTCTTTATTCGGAATAAACTTTCTTAAAACCGATATATAAGGCATAACATTTGAAAACATAGGGACACAGTATACGTCTTTCTTTTTCGGTTTATGGATTTATCTTTTAAATTTTCCAATACTCCAATATTTTTTCAGTGTATGAAGACTTATCCTCAACCTTGTCTTCTTCAATCCTGTCTAAAATAATTGACTCTAAGTCCAAAGTAATATATCTGCACCATTCATTCTGTAAATAAGTTATTATATAGGCTGTTTTTTTTGAGGTTTTTATTCTAAACTGATATAAAACACGTAAAAATATATTTAATTGCCATGTTATTCATCATTTGCCTAGCCTTTTCCCAATTGTTGGGGTCGGCTTCCAGTCTTACCGGATGCTGCTGAATACCAGTGTTTTACATGGACTGACTGCCTATCTGACCTCCACAACCCAATAACTGGGTAACACGATACCTCTTGGCAAGACTAGTGTCAGATCTCAAGCTTCTGACTATTCGTAACGACTGTCAAAGATCTTCAAATGACAGCCGGCACCAACGACTTTATGTGCTTTCCGAGGCACGGAGGAAACCAATCCACGGACCTAGGTCGAAAATTGGACTGCCCGATTACGCTTCATTCGAGTCAGCCGTGGCGTCTATATGCCCGAAATCATGATTAACCACTAATGGCATAAGAATATATTTTAAACAAAGCCAATACCATGGCAATTAGATTTATTTTAACGTGTTTTATTCCGTTTCAAATACCAAACCTCTAAAAAAACACACCCTAGTAAATAAGAGAGAGTAAATATGTAAAAGAAGAAGAAAAAAGATAAACAAGGTGATTTAAATGAGTCCGCGTACACAAAGCAAGGCTGAGCCGAAAAATAAACGGATCATATTGTGAGGGAGTATTTACTTGTTGTTCGGTGTGGCTTTTTACTAGACAAGTGAAGTTTCAAGGTTCTGAGGATAAAAAGATTAATACAATTGTCTACAGAGTACTTTCATAAATTTATATAATTCTGTAATAGTAGATTATGTACCAAGGGGTATAAAGCAGTGTCTTAAAGCCCAAAGGTAATATTTATTGATGACGGATAACGGATAACGTTTTTGTTCGCGACATTTTTGGAAGTTCTGGTTTAGACTTTTGTTTCAAATTATTTGAAATCGCGTCTCTTTTCTTTCTTTTTTATTGAGTTCTGCCAGTTCGATTTTCGAACAAACCTCTTTAAATTGCCATATGGGCATTTTTTTTACTAAAGAGAGTTTCTTTTTTTAAGTGTTTTTGTAGAGTTTTTCACGAATTTGACGTTCCAAATTCGAATCTATTTACTCCCTTGGGACACAAAGTACGTAAGCGGCGGCGCGCCGCAGACAGAGGGGCCACTCTCACTTTGACATTTCGGTTTTACAGGGAATATTGGGCAATATTGGACCGAGCTCAGTCGCGGCTGTCATGATTGCTTTGTGCAAGCGTTTGTCACGTCATTCATACATTAAGTACTGTAACGAGGTTGGTTGCATTGGATGGGTTACCTTTATTGTTTGTTACAGACCGAATTTACTTTTTTGTTTTTAATTCTTTCTTTCAATTATTTTTAAGTTATAAAGGTCATTAATCTTTCAAGATAACAAATTACAAATTCACTATCTAGGATTATTATAAATTATTTTAAGCCCATAGATGAAATTGGGAACTTGTCATAATAATAAGGTTCAAGTCATACAGCTTACAAATATGTTTCCTCCGACTGCACAGCATAATTTTCTTCTTGTTTAAGATCATCTTTGGTTTTTTGATTTTATTAGGTAAATGTTTTTTCACATTTATATTTTTTTCGAGCTTGGAGCTTTTTACAATTTAATTCTTTAAGTGGGATCATTATTACAATATTACTACGTCTTTTTACTCTCCAATATTCATCGTATGTGGCGTAATATTAAATGTTTCGTGATATTAAATGGATATTTGATGCCCTGTCTACCCTCTAAGGCATATAAGCATGATATGATGTATGTTTAGACGAATCTATGTATTTATGTTTGTAACTTGGGCGACCTACTCTTTTTTTAAATTCCGAATCAATATAGTAGCAACCCTAGTGAATCTGTCAAGTTTAGCTGTCAATTTTCTAAACGGCGGGAGTGGCCCTTCTGTATACTTACTATTTTGTGCTTGGGAGTTTCATACATCTTTACCTTTACTTTGCGTTGAGATTGTATGATATAAAATTGGACACTGTCGAGCAGGTGCGCGCCGACCCCAAGTAACGTGGGATAAGGGCAGGAAAATCATGATTTATATAACTTTCCAACCATGTGATTTTAAATACTATTTAGAATTAAGAATCTGTACATAAATATTTATTTTAAACTAACCAGATGGTTATTTTTAGGGTTCCGTACCCAAATGGTAAAAACAGGACCCTATTACTAAGACTGCGCGGTCTGCCTGTCTGTCTGTCTGTCCGTCTTTCACTAGGCTGTATCTCATGAACCGCGATAGCTAGACAGTTGAAATTTTCACAGATGATGTATTTCTGTTGCCGCTATAACAAAAAATACTAAAAACAGAATAAGATTAAAATAAATATTTAAGTGGGGCTCCCATACAACAAACGTGATTTTTTTTGCCTTTTTTTGCGATAGCGGCCTTACCCATAGTGCGCGAGTCCGACTTCCACATGGCCGTTTTTTTTAATTCCATGTGTCACACATATATTTCAAATCTTGTACAAAATTAACGTACGTTCAATATTCATAGACCACTGAATATGAAATGCCGAGCTAACAAACTAGGAAACCGTCAGTTTTCTGAACAAAACCCACTTCTTCAAAAAGTACCCTTTATAACATCAAAGTCATATTTTTATGACAAATAATTTCCGCAGCGTGTCGTCGTAAAAGTCAGGTTTATTCATCCTCATTTATGTTCTATGAAAATATCATCTGCCTTTAACATATTTTCCTTAAAAGGAATGTTTTTGAATGCAGGTATTTTTTTTATTTTATCATGATAAGTTTGTGGAGCATGTTTGTAAAGGAATACGCTGTTTTTATGTTACCCCTGGGTGATTTCACTTTTGTTTTCTTTTAATGATATCCCTGCTTTTCTGAGATGAAAATTATGAGTTTCTGAGAGAAGACACTTGTTTGAAGTATTTCATTTATCGTATATTCGTAACCATTCATCACCGGCTTCTAAAAACGTTAAGGCGCTATATACGCCCCTATGTTAACGCAGTACTGGCCGTGCGCCCGCTCGATGCCAAAATAACAATATTGAACCTCCTTTTGAACAGTTTTGTTTGCAAAATATTATTTGATTTACATATGCTATGTTAGTTATGAAGAAATTCCAGCCATCAATTTTTCTGTGTAAAATATGTTTAAACATCCAAGTCGTTTTGGAGGAGTTTCCAAATGTTGCGAAAAAATATCGTGTTGTTAATTATTTTTGTAAAGCAAAACTATTAGTTACACGAAAAAACCTTGTGTTCGAAATTATGTACATGAATCAATAATAAATATTTCTTTTTTCAAACCTTTTAACCTAGCCGTTACTAAGGAGTATGGTTTAGAAAGTTACCGTTTTACGGCACTAAAGGGTATGTAGGCCCTTAAGGTTTCTCATTAGTTAATATAATAAACAATTTTACCAAATAGCTTTGATGATTGGCTGACTAAACCAACCAATCACAAACGTTGACATGAGCTTTGACAACAGATTAATTTGAATAGGCTTGCCGAAACGGGTGACGTTCCGTCAGCCTTTGATATCGTGCGCTTGGTTATTGAGCCACTTTCGGAATCTGACCTAAGTATGATTAAATCGATGCAGTAGATTATGAGGTAGGTACCCAACCTATTACTTCAAGTTATTCACGGTGATATGGTACTCGGTGAACTGGAAGAAAGTCATTCCTAAAAAACGTACCCCAAAAAGGTAACCCTTTTTACCCGGCCCAATTTTTTTTTTCATCAAAATAAAGGGTTTTAAGAGGTTGATTTCAAAAATATATAACACTTATATGTTTAAATGTATCTAATTCGAAAAAAAAAACTAACTAAAAGGTTATAAATAAAAAAACTTAATTCAAAAAAACAAAAAACCCGACTGCTTCAAAAGCGAACTAAAAAGTCGTAAACAAGGTAAAAATCATGCTGTGCAGGCGGAGGTTACACCAGATTTTGGTCAGCCAGCCCGCGAATATGTATCCTCCGACTGCACAGCATGCTTTTTTCCTTGTTTACGACTTTTTAGTTCGCTTTTGAAGCAGTCGTGTTTTTTGATTTTTTTAGGAATGACTTTCTTTCATTTCATTCTCGAGACCCTAGGGTCCCGGACCTTTGAAAGGCGTACCAGGGGCCGAAACCAACTCGCAGAGACCTTGTTAGACATTCAGGATGAAATGTGACAACAACCAGCGATTATCTCTGTAAGCACTATAGTCACTATGCAAGAGCACCCAAGGACAATCTCCGGCTGGTTCAGGACTATTGCAGAATATTGAGACAAAACACATTGGTGGCTATTGGTTTGGGAGGATTCGTGGATCGATTAACTAAAACTATAGGAGGACGATTGCCCCTGCCTGAGCACTGTTGATCTACACGGCTATAAAATGGCAGTGGATGACATGCACACTCATTGTACTGATATATTATGAACCAGTTTTACTATGCCACCAAACGAGAGATCTCGAATGTAACTTATTAGCGAGACTACCCGATGGTGTAATAATACAGCGTGTGTTTTAATAAATAAAAATAGTGTCGTATCCTGACTATTCTGAGTGATCGAAAGTTGATCGAATATCGAAGTAGATCGAAAATGGAAATATTTCCCGGCAAAATTACATTTGTTAAGAAACTAGCAGCCCTTATTTAGTTTCTACTCATTTAAGACAGACTTCATTTTATCGATCGCATTTATCTTATTGTTGATTTCATATTTAACACAATAAAAGTTTATGTAATATGTGTATGAATACTGTTATATTTAACATTTATATTTAACATTTATATTCATAAAACATTTATTTACACCAATTAGTAAAATTAAATTGAGGAGACATGTCACATCGATTCGATGAATCACTTATGATTGAGCCTTACCTACAACACTATGCTCCACGCTTGCGACATTAAGAAAAAAACCGGTCAAGTGCGAGTCGGACTCGCGCACGAAGGGTTCCGTACCATTATCGCAAAGAAAGGCAAAAAAAATCACGTTTGTTGTATTGGGGCTCCCCTTAAATAATTATTTTATTCGGTTTTTATTGTATTTGTTGTTATAGCGGCCACAGAAATACATCATCTGTGAAAATTTCAACTGTCTAGCTATCACGGTTCATTAGATACTCGTACAGCCTGGTGACAGACAGACAGTCAGACAGACAGATAGACCGACAGATAGACAGACAGACGGACCGCGGTGTCTTAGTAATAGGGTCCCGTTTTTACCCTCTGGGTACGGAACCCTAAAAAACATCAGTTTCGTTTCCGGGCTAGGAATTTTTATATGGCAAAAATCCAATGATGCTGTTTTAATTTTCATCAAAATCGGGCCCGTGACTTCTTTGAGTGTTTAAGGAGCTCGTGGCTAAATAATAACAGCCGCACGGGTCGATCTTCAAGGTTAAGCAACGCTTGACGAGGTCGGTCCGTGGATGGGTGACCATTTCCAACATACCGAGTTTCCTCCGTGCCTCGCAAAGCACGTTAAGCCGTTGGTCCCGGCTGTCATTTGAACATCTTTGACAGTCGTTACGAGTAGTCAGAAGCTTGAGATCTGACACCAGTCTTGCCAAGGGGTATCGTGTTACCCAGTTACTGGGTTGTGGAGGACAGATAGGCAGTCGCTCCATGTAAAACACTGGTACTCAGCTGAATCCGGTTAGACTGGAAGTCGACCCCAATATAGTTGGGAAAAGGCTAGGCAGATTGATTGACTTCTTTGAGTGTTTTTCGCTATTCCTCATAATTTCTGATTGTGCCAGCTACGCCCACTTGAAAAATCACTGTATACAGGTTGTAATCAACGTCTGAAATGAAAAAAAAGTAGAATCTCCCACCCTCGCAGGTTACCCAGCATTTATTTTACGGCTACCTATTATCAAGATTATCACTTCCCCCGTCCCAGTTAGGCAATCCCGACTGAGGTCAGAATAAAGCAAATACAAGAAAATGAAGTAAATATTTACCTATAAAACTCCATTTCTTTCCACCAGGCTTTACACTAACCGGCGTTTGATAATGGAGTTACTTAGGATAAAGAAACAACGTAAGTTCTGGCCAGATAGGAAAATGGGGAAAAACGCGAGGTTTTCTTCGTAAAGGTCAGGTAATAAGTTCAAATCATTAAGTAATGATCTTGTTCGATGCTTAATTGAGCGTTGAAGCTATTAATTTCGCTTGTGGGTATATTTTTGGTCCATTTTGGCGCAACAACGGCATTCCGATGTGTCAGTGGGTAATTTGCGGGGTCGTTGGGAGGTCGCCGATAAATCTTCATTAGAGTCGCGGATAGCCGTCATGTCCGTGCCTCGGAGAGATTCCGGGCATATCGTCAGTGTTGTACTCCTGATTGATGTTCTCAATCAGGTTGATTTGTTAATGTACGTCTTCCTGCTTTGTTAACATTTTCAATCAGTTTTATCACCTTCCAATTAGTGTAATCAAAATTGCTTTCCAGTAAGACCTACTTATAAAATGGCTTTTAACTATGTACGTTACAGCCCGCTTATCCAAATAGCATATTATTTGCGAGCAGTGGTAGCCCAGTGGCCGTGACGTCCAAAGGTCGTGGGTTCGAACCCAGGCAGGCGCTTTATTTGTGTAAATTATTTTATCACCACTGTTCCTAAAACGGTGATGGAAACCAGCACGTCTAAGAACCAAAAATTCGGAGACATATGACATCCACCAACCTACCAACAATGGGCCTGCGTGGTGGTTTACGGCCCATTCCCTCTCGCAGAGAGGAAGCCTGCACGCACAACGGTCCAAATGCGAAAAAGGGGTTCCATCTATCCTATACTACCCTAGCATCTCATATATCAGTTTACTATATTTGCCCCACGGCTTTGCTCCTTTGGCATATCCCACAGGAACATGCTTTTGGATTAAAAGCAGCCTCTGACTCACAGAGTTATTATTATAGCGACGTTTCTGCGAAGGTCACAAATAAAAAAATAAAAGTACCTCTTTCTTCTAAGTTACAAAGACAGAAGTTATTTTGTTCGTAATCAAAACTGGTTAAGAACAAGAAAACTATACTGGCCTTTATCATCATCATCATCATATCAGCCGAAAGACGTCCACTGCTGGATCTAGGCCTCCCCCAAGCGTCGCCACATTGACCGGTCCCGTGCATTCCGCATCCAGCTGATCCCGCAACCTTCACCAGGTCATCGGTCCACCTGGTAGGAGCCCTTCCAACGCATCGTCTTCCGGTTTGCGATCGCCACTCCAGAACCTTTCTGCCCCATCGGCCATCCGTTCTGCGAGCAATGTTCCCTGTCCACTGCCACTTAAGTTTGGCAATTCTTAATACTGGCCTTGTTTCTTGACTAAGTAAATTCTTTACATTTCCAACTTGCACTGTAACTGTGAGCCTTTTATACAACACAGTTGAAAATGACTTCTCCAACAGTAAACAGGTCTAAAGTTACCAGCAACCACTTCAAGGTTCGCCAGCGTGAAATGGAGCGTAGTTCTCAGGTGTTCAATTAACGGACACAGTTCGAACAGCAGTGTGTACTCACAATACAAATCACTGACCTAGCTGTAGAGGTCACTGTTGGAGCGGGGTCGGGCGCCAACACACGTACCGTAATAAGATGTGAATTTTAATTGGAAGATGTTTTTTGGGAGTAACATACAATACAGATATAATAGATATATGTAGTATTCTGTAGATAACATCATAGCGGTTTTCTCCAAAAGGTTAGCCAGAATTGCTGTATAGACATCATCAAAAAGAAAATATGGTGTCACGAATAAAATGCAAGTAAAGTGATGTGTTTAGCAGGGGTCTCCCTTGTTTGACCGAAACGAATTTGACAAATTTTCACTTACCAAAAAAATTTTCGCATAATTTCATTTCCCAAATTATTACTTAGCAAAAAATCTATTCACGAAAATTTTTAACGCTAACATAATGTTTGGGAAATGAACGTTTAAACTATAACTTGTTTACCAACTAGTACTTTTAACATTTTTTATTTATTCAAATATTTCACTTGGAATAACAGTTTTTACGCAAAATCAAATAAGCCAAATATTTATAGTTTTTTATTTCTCTTTTTTTATATATATTTTTTTTAAATTTAATGCAGGTCACAGTTTTAACCTAACCTAACCATTTTTTTTTAAATAACTAATTATCCTAATCTTAATAGTTGAGTTCCGGGTAACCTACTAAAAACAATCTCTTTTTTCTATTAATGCAAGTCGTTTCTGGCACTCGCCGGCCGCTGCCGCGGCACCGCTCGCTTCGCTCGCTCGGCTCGTGCGTAGGAGGTCACAGTTTTAACCTAACCTAACCTAACCATTTTTTTAATAATTAACCTACTCTAACTACTTCCATAAATAAATTAATATCAAGTAACCATAAATTTGACTTGTTTCAGACAAATTGAAAGAATTAATCAAAAAATAAAATTGTATTTTTTATTATATAATTCAAAAAATCTTATGTTTGCCTTAATACTTTTTGTCTTAACAAATCATTTCACCAAACGTTTATTGTCTGAAGATTGTTTGCTGTAATAAATCATTTGATTAAAGACCAAATGCCATAATGACATTATACTTGGTAAAATTTTGCCATGTAAAAATTTGACCAAATAAAAATATGCGTACTAAAATCATTCGAAATATTGCAATGGTATAAAAAAAGATTGCTGAAATTTGTTTGGGTAATGAAATTTTGTCAAAATCTTTTCGGCAAAACGGCAGGATCCCGTTTAGCAGATTAAAATTAATTCAACCAATGACGGTTTTTTTTTAAATAAAGTAAACTAGGTGAGATGCCAAGTCCAGGCACAGAAAACTTTCTTAAAAACCTTAATTACAGCAGCTAACGTGCATTTCAATACCAATTTATATCATATTTATGAATTTTTCGATATCTTTGTAGAAACTGGGCTTTAGGTTTTGTCTATAAGGTTAATGCCTTTATCATCATCATCAGCCTTTTTAGTGTTCCCACTGCTGGGAAACAGGGCTCCTCTCTGTGAGTGGGAATGGGCCGTTATCCACCACGTGGGCACAATGCGGGTTGGTGGATGTCACATGTATTCGAATTTTTGTTTCTAGGACATGCCGGTTTCATCACGATGTTTTCCTTCACCGTTTTGAGAGCAGTGGTGGTGAAATAATTTACACAAAGTAAAGCGCCTGCCTGAGTTTGAACTCACGACTTACAACTAGTAAGTCGCGGCTGTTAACACTAAGCCACCACTGCACTTAAATTCATATGTATCAGTAATCTTTTGAACCGATTTCTAAATAAACAAATCTAGATTATGGACTCCAAATGAAAAATTACTTAGAAAACCATACAGCAGAACGGCACTTGTTCAACCTTGGGGTCGTACCCAGACACCAAACTGACCCGCTTTCTGCCACTAGGTCAAAGAGGAAGTTATCATCTGTATGAATTCTTGGTAAATACAATGAATAAGTGTTGTAAAAGATATCGTTCGGAAAAACATCTCGGCATCACCGTTTGCCAGGCGCTCATGGCGCAGTTGATGAGACTGTTTGTTCCTGTGGTGCCCAAACAACAGCTTAGACCACGAAGCCACCGGCTTTTGGCCGTTCCTTCGGCACGTACGGTGTCCCGAGCAAGTTCGCCTCTAGTTCGAGTGCTCACGATGCTAAATGCCTTTCTGATTTCAGCACCGGAGTGTGAACTGTTTGCTGGGAGGTGGATAGATGTGTGTTGTGAATTTTTATTTTTTTGTGAGAAGATGGATGAAAGTTAGATTAGTGAATAATTGTAAAGGTATTCTTTATAAAATTTTACTTCTATATTTTTTTCTGTTATTTTTCTTTTGTGTATTTTCTTTTGTGTTTGTTTGTTGTTATATCGTGTTTTTTTTTTAATTAGTTTTTATTTGTATTTTGACTAATTCTTGTTTTTTTCGTTTGTTTTTTTTTCGCTTTGTTAATACACGTTAGATGTGACTTAAATAAATAAATTTCTGTTTCTAAGGCCAAGAAGCTTCACCTACTGAGAAATAATTGGAACAGAGCTGGGATATGATACATTTACACATATAGAGGCAACGCTTCAGGTTGTTAGTACCTACATTGAAAAATCTCTTGGTTTATGAGGAATTTTAAACAAATTCCTCATAAACCAAGAGATTTTTCAATTATTAAGAATGTTTGATCAACCGTTTGACATCAATATTATGCATCAATTCTTTTTTTTTTTCTTTCTTTTTTTAAAAACGTTGCCCCACACTAGGAATTTCTTCCTGTATCGTGGGTGCGTTTACAAACATATAAACTCACATACACAACACCCAGAGCCGGCACAACTATCTGTAGGTCATACAAATATTTGTTCCGTGCGGGAATCGAACCCGCGACACGCAGCGCAGCAGTCAATCGCTCAACCACTGCGCCAACCGTGCGCCCAAAATTTCAAATACTGTGTTTGATTTTGTTTCAAGAAACAGAAAGCAAAATGCGTAGTTCTAAATTATGCAAATAAGAACTTAGAACAATCTATAATACCTGACCTGGATACCTGGCGTATTTGCTAATCTGAGAACATAAATAATGTGGAGTAGTTGATGTCTGTAATAAACGTCCATTTTTGAGGGATTCGCTTCAGTCATGCGATCCTGGTACAGGCTCAGACATATTTCACTGTTCCCTTGTCTGTTCGTGTCAGAAATGTTAAAAAAGAAATAAAGTTACGGAGTTACTTTAATAGTGGAGATTTAAAGTTGAAAACTTAGGAATTTAATTTAAACATCTGACTTGCGGTTCTATTCTTACATTTGAAATATTAAAGCCTGTTTACACAGAAGCGATCTATATTTTTTTTTCTCAAACATGCATAGACCTATTGTCATAATTTTCGAAAAAAGAACACGCGAAGTATCTAATTTACGGACAAAGAAAATGATATCCATTTCACCGGTTATGTATAAGTTTCATGTTATTCGGGTAATCTACTCTGGTATTGTGGCGTTATATCCCACCTTACTAAACAACTTGCCTCTTAGGTAGGTAAAACTAAAAAGGGAAAAATAAAAATAAAACTTTTTTGTAAAAAAATACTACCGACTTCCAAATGTAAAACTACAAAATGAAAAATAACTGAATTTTTGGAAGTCGGTGTCCATATCGCAAAAAAAATGTACCTACGATAGACACCGACTTCCAAAAATTAAGTTATTTCTCACTTTGTAGTTTTTTAAAACTAAAGTTATTCGTATTCTTTTTTTACGAGTCGAGAACCAATTTGACGAAATTACATAAATACTCAAATACTAAAACATTTCAATATCTCATCTAATTAGAAAAATTCGACTTACCCAGTTCTAAAAAAATAAAGGAGAAATTAAAACGCTAGAAACTAGCACAGACTGTTTACGAAGTGCACCAAGAAATACAAGACAGTCTAATCGTGAGGGGAACTCATTAAAAACTGTCAGTTCGCTGAAGACTCAAAGACGAACGGCATTCGTAGTCAAAGCCACAGCAAAGCCATAGACACTTAAAAAAAAAATTGAATTAGAACGGTTCCTAGTTTAGTAGTAGTGTGCTTGTAAAGGAATACGTGTTATGTGGGCTGGAAGAGGTTATAATTATAATTACATTACTCCGTGTGAGATATTCGTATTTGGGTTGATGTACCTATGACGTCCAACTTATCACAGTGTCTCAAGACAAAAGTCTATGACCAGTGTGTGTTGCCAGTGATTACTTACGGGACAGAGACGTGGTCGCTCAATATGCCTCATCAGACAGCTTAAAGTCACCCAAAGGGCAATGGAGAGGGCTATGCTCGGAGTTTCCTTGCGTGATCGAATCAGAGATGAAAACATCCGCAAGAGCACTTTTTTTTTTTTTTTTTTGGTGTTGGAAATCATCCAATGACTTCTCCCACTCTGGGTGAGGCGGGAGGGCGTGTCAGATTTTTACTGACTAAAACCCACCCGTGTTCCTTCAGTTGTTTGAGCCAGGGCCGTGGTAACTCTTTTTCAAATTTATCCGCGACCCAGACAGGCATCGGCCCTCACGGACCCCGTCTGTTCTGCTGACATCTCTTTGAGGCGCGCGTGGAACATAACGCGCCGTCGACACGGGCCTGGTCCTTACCGGACGGCGAGCTACCCATTACTCGCCGCCCGCAAGCCCGCGCCTACGGTGGCCGGGAATCGGCTTGCGACTCCCGACGCCCAGGGCGTCTCCTACGGTGGCTAGGGGCGTGAGGGCGTCTCCGTTGATCCGCAAGAGAACCAAGGTTACCGATATAGCCCGAATGATTTCCAAACTTAAGTGGCAGTGGGCAGGGCACATTGCTCGCAGAACAGATGGCCCTTGGGGCCGAAAAGTTCTAGAGTGGCGACCGCGTACCGGAAGACGCAGCGTTGGAAGACCTCCCTCTAGGTGGAACGACGCCATTTTTGACTGCATACTCCTTCTGAGTATCAGGCGTATACATGTTAAGTTTTCAAAATTAATATGTCATAGGTCATCATCATCATCATTTCAGCCGAAAGACGTCCACTGCTGGACATAGGCCTCCCCCAAGCGTCGCCACACTGATCGGTCCTTTGCGTTTTGCATCCACCGGAAGCCCGCAGCCTTGACCCAGTCGCGACGACCTAGTCAAGGCTGATATTCAGAAGGGGTATGCAGTCAAGAATGGCGAAAACTGCCGAGCTTAGACACTGTGGCAAATACTCGTGTAGGTTGCTTTCATATGGTTACATACGATCAAAGTCTAATGAAGTAGTTTACGCTCAGCTTCATACAGACATACACCGGGTTTCCCAAAGCTAAATGAATGTGACAAATTGATAAACACGAGTTATCTGCTGTGATTGGCTGTTGAATATTCATTCAACCAATCACAGCAGTTAACCGGCGATTATTCGTCGATTATGTTACCATCCCGATAATCGAGCTCCGAGAAAACAGGCATTAAGGAAGTAATCAATTTAAAAGTAAATTACTTAATTAAAAGATATTAGAAGAGAGACAGATTTGTTGCTGTCCGACCTCGTTTGCGTCAAACTCGTCAAACAGCAAAAATGTAGACTCTGTCTCTGTCACCTCTGACCTAGACTAGAGTCAAGAGCAAACCCATCATAAATAAAAAAATAAAAATGTTAATAAACCTAATAATTCTGATTTCGTTTAAATCTATACCAATACCAATATTATAAAGAAGAAAGATTTTTTTGTTTGTTTGTTCGTACCGAATAGGCTCCGAAACTACTGGACCGATTTTAAAAATTCTTTCACCTATGGAAAGCTACATTATTCCCGAGTAACATACGCTATATTTTTTTTCAGAAAATTTTGAAATGCTTATGAAAATTGCAATAATGTAACCCAAAGTAGCAATATTTTACCTATAAAATTCATTATTCGGCGTGCGCTGAGAAAACTATTGATGATACATAAAAATATGTACTACATGATTATTACTATTATTATGATTAATTATATTTTTATTATTATTATTTATTATTATTACTTATTATTAAATACAAAAAAGACTACAAGAGAATATATCTCACTATCATAGTTAAGTCACAAAGCAGCTTTTGTGTTCTAAAATTTAATTAGGTCGCCGCCGCGCCGGTACAAACAAAAGTTGGATACATTCGTATTGTAGTATTAATTCTTATTCAAATAAATAGTTTAACAAATTTATAGGTGGGTATGTATGTAGGGTAGGGTAAATAGGGTATGTAGGATAGGGTAAGATAGGTAGGGTGATCTGTAGGGCAGGTGATTAGGTTGATAGAGTAGGGTAGGTAGGTTGATCGGTAGGGCAGGTGAGTAGGTTGGTAGGTAGGTTGGGTAGATAAGTGGTAGGTATGTAGATATAATATGCTATAATATTTAAAAGAAGAAACTGGCTGACTTACTGACTGATCGATCAACGAACAGTCAAAACCACTAAGCCTAGAAGCATGCAATTTGGCAAAAAGGTTTCTCAAATGACGTAACTGAGCACTAAGAAAGAATTTTTGGAAATTCTACCCCTTAGGGGTAAAAAAGGGTTTGTAAGATTGTATGAAAAATCTAATTCCGTCAGCCATAATTCTTGAAACTTGCCAAAAATAGTAATCTAAGTAAATGATAAAGGTTGCTATTAATGGTTTTTCGAAGCTACCCCCAAATGATGATTAAGGCGGTGTGAAGTTTGTAAGGAAAAATCTGATTTCTTGGGTCAGTAAACTTGAAACTTGGCACAAATACTAACCTAAATGAATATTGAAAGTAGTTATTATTATTTTTTGAAACTACCCCCAAAAGATGATTTAGGCGAAGTTAAACTGTTTTTGATGAATCTTATTTCTTGGGTTAACAAAATTTGAAACTTGACTTAAATACCAACCTAATAAACAATAAAGACCAGTCATTAATAGTTTTTTGAAACTACCCCCAAAAGGCGGTTTAGGTGGATCTACTGAACCAATTTAGCCGAAATTTGGCATGGATAGTTTTTTATTCCCTTGGTATGATAAAACACTTTTTACGCGGGCGAAGCCGCGGGCAGAAGCTAGTAATTTATCATTTGATAATGTTGAGTGTCTCGTTGGTCCAGTGGCCGCAAGCGCTACTGCTGAGCATAAGGTCCTGGGTTCGATTCCCGAGTCGGGCAAAGTTTTTATTGGAGTTTAACCATCTGCAATTTCTTAGTAGCAGCCCGGAGTCTGGATGTGTGCCCAGTTGGTGGTAGTAGATATAGCTGAAGAAATGTAGGTGAACATAAACCACTACAGCATTTTCGAGAGCATTTCAATGTAATGTATCGTTCTTACGAAAGGTATAATACAAACAAATGCTCAGTTGCCTAAAGCATTTCTTTGTAATGTCACGTTCTTGCGAATGTTCGACGCTGCGTTCGACGTACTGCTCACGGTGAGTGAGCATTTACCTGTAACATTTCTTTATACCTTGCGTTCATTATTGATCTCACTCCCCGTCACCCGCGCTCGTGCCTTTGTTCGATAAAATGTTACACCAGAACGCTCTTTGGTTTTAAAATCGGGTTGTAACAAAACATAGAACGTCGTGTCGTAATGTTCGAAGTGAGGTTCAATTAAATTTAAAAACTAATTAGCGAATGCTCGATTTTCGGTTACAAGTAAATGATCTAGTCTATTCTCACCTTTAGGTGCATCTCTGTCCAACGATTTTGACTTCTATTGCGTTAGTGATATGACAAATGTCAGCTGTAGTAAACAGTTAGTTTTGGTTACAGGTTTATGCTTTTCATGCCATCCTTATATACACGGGATAGAACTCAAAATCGGTTGAACGGACTGCAAAAAAGGGTTGTAGAAATTTCTAAAGTTATTTCAAATGGAGTATAGTTAAGTACAGGATAACATCATCATTTCAGCCAAAAGACGTCCACTGCTGGACATATGTCTCCCCCAAGCGTCACCACACTGGCCAGTCCCGTGCGTGTCGCATCCACCGTGCTCCCACAGCCTTGACCAGGTCAGCGCTCTACCTAGTGGGAGGCCTTCCAACGCAATATCTTCCCGTTCGCGGTCACTACTCCAGAACTTTTCGGCCCCATTTGATCCGTTCTGCAACAATGTGCCCTGCTCACTGCCACTTAAGTTTGGCAATTCTTTGGGATATAAGTACAGGTAGCGTTCATTTACTTATGTTATCAAGTGCTAGGAAAGTTAATCAAAATTGCTAGTACAACAAAGCATTACTGAAACTGTATATGTTTGAAACTGTGATAACATACAAAAGTTTTGGAGGATTACATGAAGTTTGCATGTTGGTTACTGACTGAACTAAATATGTTTATTTCTATCTGCCATTTAGAGATGAAAATAGAAATGAAGCTGTGAAATTGGATGTACTAAAACTTTGTAGCAAATTTAAACATTTCCAGAGAAGTGCTTACTTACTTAAATGTTAGTATAGTACAACTATTTTTTTTATGTCCCTCGGCAATTATCGTATTTCCGAATGCAAACGAATGCTAATTCCCATGTACATCAATTATTAGATGTATCGTTGTAATAACTTGAATTCATAACTTAGTAATTTATCGTTGTTTTGTTTTGATTTCCGTGTGAAATATATAGAGCTGTAACAAGTAAAATTTCAAAATTTAAAAAACCCCCGACACATTGATCTTGCAAAAAAACATCCCGATTCAAACAGTAAAATGCCCATAACTTTTGAACGGCTGAATCGATTTTACTCAAACATAGCTAAGAACACTCTCGACAAAATGACTTTAAACAAAAAAAAACTAAATCAAAATCGGTTCATGCGTTTAGGCGCTATGATGCCACAGGTAGACACACAGATACATACATAAACAGCAACACTCGTGAAACTTATAACACCCCTCTTTTTCCGGCGGGGGCTAAAAATAGCAGGTTTCCTCCCATTATTAAAATAAATTAAATTATGTTAAATGAGAATTAACAACTCTATATACTTCAAAGTTGATTGAGAGCATCCGGCCGGCACCAAGTGCAAAGAGCAACTGATAGAAATCCGACGACTGACGAAACACGAAGTTTGCCGAAGGACATTAAGAAAATGTTTGTACTGTACGTACCTGTCATTATTGCTACATTTTTGATATTACTATTTGTTGCCAGCGGCTTTACACTAATAGCTGTAGACAGCTATGCCACAGGAAAGTAGATACTACCAGGAAATAAGTATCCTTTGTCCAAATCCAAGCCATAGTTCAAGTCCCTTTGTACTAAATTGAATCCACTACATTCAGCTATTGAGACGTGATTGATGTAAAAACATCCAAGCAGATACCTCTGAGTAGTTGACTTTAAAATGATAATCACGTCTAAACGTTTAGTCAATTTTATTTGAAAAAAATATATTTTACATTAGACTATTTTCTTAATAATTTGATCTAAGAAAATTTTGAGTTTTATTCGTATAACATAGTGTAATTAATTGTAAAGTTATGTCAAACACGGAAAAAAAACGTCAATCGCACCAAAACCACCGGGTGTATTTTTAATGAAATTGACACCATCTCGGAGACAATTTAATTATCTACATTTCGATCTGAGGCTTTTTCTTTTAAAGTCATAGAATAATAAGGAAAGCACAAAAAAATACTGAATTTAGGGTCGCGCGGGTGTGAAACAAGTGCGCGTTTTGTTCCCTCAAGGTCGTTGGCGTTAGTCGTTATAGGACTAAAACTCAAAATTTAGACTAGCCGTTTAGACGTGATTTTCATTCTAAAATCAGCTACTCAGTGGTATCGGCGCCTTAATGTCTCATAAGCTATACTTCCGTACGTACCCCGTTTGCATACAAGATTTCCTTTCATTATTAATCAATCCATCAATGATTTAATTGATGTTCGAGTATCTGTAGGCCATTAGGATTAGATGCATGCAACTGTGCATAATATGCGTACATATATATGTGTAAGTGATGAACATGATACACCGGTGGTTGGATAAACCTAAGTAATATTAATAGTATATAAAAGTTAAGGTTGAACTAGTCGACGGCACGAACTATTTTGTGCGCGGGGTTAAAATGCATGATATCTTATCCGACAACACGTGCGAAAGAGATAGATGCTGTGATGAGCAGTAAGCACTAAAGCTCTTTTGCAAATTTGTATCGAAATGGATGATGATTTAGGACGAAAACGAGCCCGCGAAATTTTATAAACAAACCTTTGGGAGTCTAGATATCATGAAATAACAACTAAATGTATATTTATAAAATAAAATTATTTGCATTGTTGAATTACTCATCTATCCTTGTATAGAAGCCGTTTTGCAATTTTCCTTCTTCTTATGGTATTTATTTCCGCCCAAAGATGCGTTAAAATTAGTGTTGAAATATGGAACTTTGACGCTCATAACTTTCAAATATATTATTTTTTTACATTTTTGTTTCCATAAATGACTAGATAATGATGAGACAAATTTATATCATGTTTTATTTTAAACGTACATCGTCAAACAGTGGAGTAATCTCTAGACTACGTTCGTATGGAAGAGTTTTCGACTAGTGTAACCATAAGGCAGAAAGCAACAACGTTTTTTCGCGTTTTCTTAGTAATGTTTTTAAGGATCCAACAATTTTAGAATTGAAAAACATATATCACTGAAATTTAACGCGATGATTCCCGTGATATATTGTTTTCAATTATGAAAAACGAAAGTTTTAAAGTTAATTTTAGAATTCATAATAACTTCTCTTACACGTGAACCGTTTCTTTGGAATTATAAAATGATACAATTTCGTTGAAGGAATATATACTTAGTTTAAATGTGGGTGTTATAATTTGCGCCATTTAATCTATAATATAAAAATGAATCGCAAAATGTGTTGGTAAGCGCATAACTCAACAAGGCCTGGACCAATTTGGCCAATTCTTTTTTTTTAATGTTCGTTGAAGTTCAAAGATGGTTTTTACGTATACATTTTTTTTTGTAGGTTAGTGTAGTGTAGGGTAGGGTAGTGTAGGGTAGTGTAGCGTAGGGTAGGGAAGGTAGTGTAGGGTACGGTAGTGTAAGGTAGGGTAGGTAGGGTAGATGAATGTTTGGTGTTTTTATGTCAAAACAAAGTTTGCCGGGTCAGCTAGTTAATTATATTATTATGTATTAAATAAAACTTTATTTCAATTGAATGTGTATGGACTTACAATAGGAAACAATTTTGTTTTATTGCTCCAACTTAAATTCTAAAGCAGGCGTAATGACAATCAGAGACTTTTTATTTTTGATAGGCTCGTGCTTGACCGCTATCTCACCTGAAGGTAAAAGATGACGTGGTCGACGGTGCAACACGCTTGCCTAGAAGTAACCTATTCACTCTTGACTTAAAGACGCCGAGGTTGTAGCTATCAGGAAACACAGACCCCGGCAGGGAATGCCACTCCTTAGCACAAGGAAACGTTTAGTGCGTATGAGTGGGATGTCCACCATTTACAGATGGGGCATCGCCGTACGTTTTGTAGTCCGATGATGAACCGATTTTTTGTCGGATCAACAAGATCTATTGTCACGACGCCTCGCTGCTTCCCTACGTCTTGGCGCCCCCTGTTGTGCTCCTCATCGTTGTCACTGTGGCGAAGTTGTCAACAGCCTCGGTCACCACGGTCTTTCATGCAGCCAAAGTGCGGGTCGCATAGCGCGTCACGGAAACTTAAACGACATCATCCGACGTGCTCTCGTCGCTGTCGGCGTTCCGGCCGTATTGGAACCCCATGGCCTGGCACGCGACGATGGCAAAAAACCGGACGTGATGTCTTTGTTTCCTTGGAAGATGGGTAGGCCTTTAGTGTGGGACGCTACTTGTGTCGATACTCTTGCGCCAGCCCATCTTGCCAGCTCGTCGTGCTGTGCTGGCGCTGCCGCTGCGGCTGCAGCTTCTGCTTGAGAACCTCAAGCGGCGGAAATATAATAACCTCATTGGTAGTTATATTTTCGAGCCGTTTGGGGTTGAAACTCTTGGTCCGTGGGGTCCGAGTGCTCACGCTTTGTTTAAAGATCTTGCCAAACGCCTAGTTGACACTTCGCGTGACCCAAGGGCTGGCTTTTACTTTGGTCAGAGAATTAGCATTGCCATACAACGTGGCAATGCTGCCAGTCTTTTGGACACATTACCAGTGGTCAACGATGGGGAGGAGTTTTTCGACGCCATATTTTAGTTAAGTATATTTTTAGGTTTAGTTAGTGAGTAGTTTTTGGTTAAAGTGTATATGTTTGTAGTCTTAGTTAATTAAGTATTTTATACACTGTATATACTTGTATCTATGTAAATAAATATACTCCTTGTCACGACTAAACATACCATTAGCAGTACATTTATTTCATAAAGACATAAATTTAACTAGATAACGCAAGTCTCTCCATCTGTATGAAAACCAAGCGTGCCACTTTTTCACAAACAATTTAAAAACAAATTTACTTTCCAATGAAAGAAAACATTTCCAATGCCTCGGCAAACTTTTTCTATACAGTCTTTACAGTTCAATGTGGCATAAAAGGGCATTTTTCTAGATTTCCGGTGCCGATAATCCTAAATGAAAATCTCAGATTACTTTACTTTACTTTATTTTATTTTATTAAGTACACCAACAGTACAAATGCTTTAAACCATCCAAAAAAGAATACATTTAAAGTCAAAATTACACAGCAATCATACAGATTATAGGTATGCATGACATTTTACAAAATTCAAAAAAAATACTACAACTAAACTAGGTAAACATTTATCACAGTATATCATTTAAGAGTAATGAGCATTAAGAGCTTGAGTCAAACTCTTAATGCTCATCACTCAATAGAAAGTGTCTGAATGTTATGAACTTCATTGAAAAGACATCAATAGGACTGTCCAAAGAGATGGATATTTCATTGTACAGCCTTGCCATGCGTGTAAGGGGGCTATTAAATCATCATCATTGATCGTAATTTTACTTCGTTTTTTGACACGCGACATCACATCATCAGCCTATTAATGTTCCCACTGCTGGGGCACAGGCCTCCTCTCTGTGAGAGGGAATGGGCCGTAAACCACCACGCGGGCCCAGTGCGGATTGGTGGATGTCATATGTCTTCGAATTTTTGGTTCTAGGACGTGCCGGTTTCTTCACGACGTTTTCCTTCACCGTTTTGAGAGCAGTGGTGAAGAAATAATTTACACAAAGTAAAGCGCCTGCTTCGACCACCCACGACCTACAACTTGTAAATCGCGTCCGATACCACTGGGCCACCACTGCTCATCGAAGCACATACAACATACAATCGCGTCATCTAGTTAGATTTATATCTGTGGTTACGCTACATTCTGCTTTCTATTCTAATCATCCTAAAATCTGTTTCATTGTAACAGTTCACGAGACTTACGCATTAATAAGGGCAGTGACAAACAGTTGATACAATGCGTTGGTGACGAGGGGACTTGGGGATCGGGGGGGGGGGACGATATCACGCGATCACTAGCGCATTTCTGTTAATAGTCCCCCAATCTTGCGAGGTCCCCGACGTAGGAGCTAGCGGACAGGGGTAGTACATGATTAATGGATTTTTTATATGTTGTTAGAGTTGTTATTGATTGTAAATGGATTTTTGAAAGTGTCATAAAAATTTGAGTAGGCACTTAATGTTGGTGGACTATTTACTACAACAATCATTTGTTGTAGAATACACAAGATCCATTTAAATAATAATTTGCAAATTGGTGGGATGTTTATTGTACAAAACAAGTAATCTCGTAATATTATTAAACCTGCAGACTTTTGCAATCATATAGGACAGTCTTTTTAGGGTTCCGTATCCAAATGACAAAAAGCCACTTTTTTTCCGAAACTATAAGAACTATGCTGTTGAAAGACTTGGTAAGTAGGTGTATTCTGTGAACCGCATTAAGATTTTCACACAAAAATAGAAAAAAGACACTACATTTTGGGGGTTCCCATACATGAAACTGAAACTAAAAATTTTTTTTTCATCATCCGTGTGGGGTATCCGTGGTTAGGTCTTCAAACATAATATTGAGGTTACTAATATATTTTTTTCTAAACTGAATAGTTTGCGCGACAGACACTTCCAAAGTGGTAAAATGTGTCCTCCCCCCCTCCCTGTAACTTCTAAAATAAGAGAATGATAAAACTAAAAAAAATATATGATGTACATTACCATGTAAACTTCCACTGAAAATTGGTTTAAACGAGATCTAGTAAGTAGATTTTTTTAATACGTCATAAATCGTAAAACGCAATTTACCAAGTACGGAACCCTTCGTGCGCGAGTCCGACTCGCACTTGGCCGGTTTTTATAAGTATGTCATGTTTAGATTTGTTTTTTCTTTTTATATGTTTTACACTAACCTTGTAATACGAGTTTATATTTTAGTTTCTATTTAGTCGATAATCTGAAATGCATGCTGTGGCCTTCTATAATTGAGGGAGTGTACTTGTCATTACTTCATATTGAAGATTCATTGTGATTTTAGAGTGCATCTTTCGTTGGAGATCCTGAATAAATAATTAAATAAGTAGATGGAGAATGGAAAGGAGTTCTGTAGCAACAGTCGCGAGTGTGGGGTCAGCCTTAACGTGATCTGTCCTAAGTTGTGGCACGAGTGAGTTATATAATTTACTATTTTCTACATCGAATGTTATCACATAAGCGAGAAACATTCTAAACCTAATACATACTTGATATAATACTATCTTGCTCCATTTTTATTATATTTCTATGAACAAAACATTCTGACAGGAAAATTTATGTCGTTGTTCTTAATAGATTTCGTAATAGTCTGGTTAACAAAGCAGTTTAAATGCTTCTTCATTTTACCATGGCCCGTAATTCGTGTTTTTGCGTAAAATGTAGTTATGAATATCTTTTCATTAAACATAACAACTTCACTTTAAGTACATATTTTGCACTTTCTTAGAACCATGTTGAAAAAATAAAAAATACTATCATATGCCAGCGGCTTGGTCCGCGTGAATGTCGAAAATTATCCCGCGGGAAAATGTTCCCGGGATAAAACGTATCCTATGTACTATTCCTGACTATATAATCTATCTCTGTACCAAATTTCATCCAGATCCGTCAAGCCATTTGAGCGTGAATAAGTAACAAACACACACACTCAAAAACTTTCAATTCATTCTTTCCTTTTTTCTTAAAATTTTTCCTCTAGTAAAAAAAACCGGCCAAGTGCGAGTCAGACTCGCGCATGAAGGGTTCCGTACCATTACCGCAAAAAAAAGGCAGAAATAAAACACGTTTCGTGTATGGGAGCCCCACTTAAATATTTATTTTATTTTTAATATTTGTTGTCATAGCGGCAATAGAAATACATCAACTGTGAAAATTTCAACTGTCTAGCTATGACGGTTCATGAGATACAGCCTGGTGAAAGACAGACAGACAGACGGACAGACAGACAGACGGACCGCGAAGTCTTAGTAATAGGGTCCCGTTTTTACCCTTTGGGTACGGAACCCTAAAAACTAACATAATATTATTAGTTTTTTTCACTAGAGGAAAAATCTACCTTAATTTCATAAATTAATTTATAAGCAATTATCACAAAAAATATATACGAATTGATGTTAAAACATTTCTTAAGTACCAACCCTATTTCATTTCGAAATGAATTCATAACATCAAACTACAACCCAAAACTTGCTTTCAATACAAACGTCACACATCAAACAATAAAAAACAAAACAAAAGAACGGCCAATAAAACTAAAAAAAAAAAAAACTAAATCATTTTATGACGTAAGTAGTTTACTTGCACCGCTCCCCTACGAGGGTCAGTGTAACAGGGGGGGTCCGACGACAACCCCAAATAGAAAGGGCTCACACAGAAAACTTCGTCCCTTTTATATGACCATCATAGAATTCCGCTCAGATGCGTCTCAACACCATACATTGCTTGGCTCACACTCGCCTCTCCACATTTTGCTTCATTTACTTTTCTCTTGTTTCTACCCATTACACGGATGAAAGATCTTATTGAAGTTGTATGAGGTTTGTAAAAGCAAGATTTGTGTCTCTGTTGAGGGGTAATGCTTTTATTTTGTTGGTATATTAGCTTTACTAAGATACGCTTTTGTGTGTCCGCGTGTTTACGAGGAAGCGGCGACGGCGGCGTTTCTAACGGTCTCTTAGAAATTGTCCCACAATGTGGCCTTACTCCAAAGCTTGCTTCATTCTGGTATATGTACGCAGAAAATGGATAATTGATAATTTTATTAAATAAATATACAGAGGAATTGTACTACTAATATATATGTGAAAATGTACGTTTGGATATTTGTTAATGGAAACTTTGCAAACGGTTAGACATGGATTAAGACATCAGGATACTTTTATCCCGATACGATCCCTTGGGATAAAACGCTTTACACTCGAGCGAAGACGTTGGCAGAAGCTAGTCTGCTATACGTTCGACTGTATGTTTGTAAATGTATTTAAAAGCGAAATAAATTGAAATTAATTATGGATAAAATACTCATTCTTTTTGTAAAACGGGTTCTCATATTGACATTCACATTTGGATTCAATTGAAGTGATGAATCTTTATTAATACTAACCGATATCCCCAAATTCATAACCCAGGACTTCGAACATGATACACTAAATAAAAATTACTTGATTAAAGTTTCCACCGCAAAGGTGGGATGGCTGACATATGATTGTCAGCCATCCCACCTCTGCGGTGATCGTGAGACCGACCGGCTGTGACGGACAGGATAAATGCACCGCTCTTTAACACCTGTGCACTTAAATACAGATAGATATGGCATTTATGACAGGTTGGGAAGGAGATACAATAGGCACTTAGGTCCAGTTTTTTTGTCAGTAGTAAACTCAATAAATGGTTTCAAAATACGGTGAAATGCGTCAATTGTTAGCCTCACAATTGGTGGTTCAAATAATGGTCAAAAAAGTTACAACTTTTTTGACCATTATTTGAAAGTAAGAAAGAAAAAGTATTTATTTGTCACAAAACGACATGCATACATAAAAAAATAGTTAAGCTAACCCCTTAAAAATAGTATTAGTAGTACTTAAATTAAGTTAGTAAAGACGAGAAATAAATCAAACAATAATTACATATACTACCTACATTTTGTTTATAACAGAAAAGAAAAAGATGAAAAAGATGTCAGACAGATGCATGTCGTGATTGTGGCAAGAAGGCTATTTATAAATAAACGTGGTTCACCTAAAATTGAATCCATTGGTAAGTATATTTAACTATTGGTTGACTTAACTAGGGATCAATAAACTGGGCCTTAGAAATCTACGTATAGTTTTGGGGGCTCCTTTTGAGTTATAATAACATCTGTGATTCTTCTTTGCTGCGAATATCTTGATTTACCATCAGCCAAATAACATAACATCATGTCTGAGTTCTTCAAAGGATTAGGCAGGTTTAGCAGGACCCTCTGGGAGAGCCATATGTCCAGCAGTGGACGTCTTCCGGCTGAAATAATGATGATGATGATGATGACCTGTAGCACCTCCTACAGGCCCATTTTCCTAGTTCTGTTTAAGTCCTGTGTGAGTCTATTGCCAACAACCAAGCACAATGCCAGACTTAATATCATTTTCCAACCCTGGCATTAAACGAACCCCCACTAAGATACAAGTTTGCCTAGTTTTGGGCCAATGCTTAAAACTTAAAAAAAAAACTTGATTAAAAAATAATAATTTTAATTTTGAATTTTAACCTAGGGCCTCATGGGAGCTCATGGCTAAATAATAACAGCCGCAGGGGTCGACCTTCAAGGTTAAGCAACGCTTGACGAGGTCAGTCCGTGGATGGGTGACCATTTTCAACATACCGAGTTTCCTCCGTGCCTCGGAAAGCACGTTAAGCCGTTGGTCTCGGCTGTCATTTGAAGATCTTTGACAGTCGTTACGAGTAGTCAGAAGCTTGAGATCTGACACCAGTCTTGCCAAGGGGTACCGTGTTATCCCAGTTACTGGGTTGTAAAGGTCAGATAAGCAGTCGCTCTATGTAAAACACTGGTACTCAGCTGAATCCGGTTAGACTGGAAGCCGACCCCAACATAGTTGGGAAAAGGCTAGGCAGATTGATTGAACCTAGGGCCTCATGCTCATCAGTATCACTACTGACAACGAGGTAGTTACTTGTAAATAAATATTCAAGTGTGGTGGGCGTATTTAGATTGAAGTCAGTCTACGTGATCGATTGCACAGATATCTAAAATACGAGTTTGTTTCTTCAACTGGAAATTTGATTTACGATTTTCTCTACTTCGGATTGCCTTAACAACTTTTAATGTAATATACTTCCCACAATATTATGTACCTACAAGGGGGAGGTAGGTATATCAGAATATTCAAAGAACTTACAAGGTTACATAGAACTTTGACATGACAAGTCACGAAGGATCAAGTTTCCGAGTACCTTTCATCTGTTTTACGAAGTAAACAAACTTGACTAAGTGTTAATATTGTGTTTTGTTGCAATCAGTATTTATAGCAAACAATTCAAACCGACCGGTAAACTAAAACGTTCATAGTATTATCCTAGAAGAAGCATTTGTTTATGTTCGAAATAATTCATTCTGTCTGTGCATTTATTTTCCATTGCGTTTTTTCTTCAGCAGCATTCTATCACGCTGCTCGTGTGTCGGGCAGTGATGTATGGCGCTAGCGGTTCACGCCGCGGTCCCGCTCGGTGTGGGCGGCGCGGGGAGCGCGGCTCGCGGGACACGGGACGCGCTGACGTCACGCGCGCCTGCGCAACGAGCGACTCCTTACCGCACAGAGTAGCCAACCAACACAGATGCTTCGAAACTTGTTAAATTATTCCGCGGTCGGAGAACGTGAAATATTTTATCGCGTTCGCGGTTATGATTGTGGACTAAACATAGAACAATACTCGGGGATTGTCCTTTTAAATATTGTTATGATTTTTGGAGATGGCAACACATTAGAAAGTAATATCCATTGTTTATGAAAAAATATTTATTCGGATTGTATTACATTTATTGATGATTATTATTGTTGATGAAACAAAGAATTGATATTGAAATGACAAAAATAAAATAAAATCTTACTATGATGAAGTTCATCTCCAATCATCGATGCCATTCTTTGAAAACAATTCCATACTAATCAAGAAAAACATGCCTTGCATTATATAAAACAAAACTTAATTCAAAATCAACACCGAAATATCAAACTAACCTACCATAATGCCGTACGGCAAAGGAAAATTCATCTCTAGACCGTAAGTACCCTGTGTACGGCAATTCATGTCCGCGGCACAGCCGGGCGGCAGTCGACAGTCTCGCGCGCGGTGCTACGACGCGCTACGACGCGCTACGACACGTAGCACTCACGACTACGCCGCTACGCCGAAAATTATTTCCCAGTGACTTGTGCAAGAAGCTTGAGTATTCACTCAAAACGGAATTATTTAGTGAGAGAACCAGTGCTGTGCCACCGAAATAGCTGTGCTGAATTATACCGCAGACCAACTATAAGGTGGGTGAATATTGAATAACGAGATATGAATAGGTATTGAGTGCTCGGATGCGAGTGGTTTGCTCTAATGTCAAGGACACGGATATTGATCAAGTACCAGATGCTAAGACCACTTTGTTTACTCTCAGTGTTTGTTTCAGAGTAGTATTTACCAACGAACACGTTCCTAGAACATTTGTCACTTTCAGTGTTTATGCCAACGTTGGTAGGTACTGAAGAATGGAAAGAGTTCGTAGCTTTAACATGAAGCAGTCTTTGAAAACGCCGTTAAAAGTAATACGCAACAAAGGGATGGGATCCGGAGTGGGGTCGAGAATAATTTATAAGAATAGGTGCCACCTTGCGTTACAAGTTTCATGAATTATAAATGTTGAGAATGCTTATAAAAATGTTCCACGTTTCATTTCTTTATAAAAGATGTTGTTGAATAGGTAAGTAGTCTATGGGGCATTAATTCTGACCTTTAGGTAATTGATAACAGGGTCGTTGGCCTTTGTCAGGGGCATGATGGATATGTTAAGGTATTTAAACAGGTGTTTGAACTCCTGTATATATTAAATTTCAATTTCAATTACATTGACGTTCCTATGTTAAAAAAGACAGTTCAAACTCCTGGGTTTTGCAGTTGAACAAACTTTTGGAGCCGGTTTTGGTCGTATTTTACGTAGTTAAAGTGAATATCGGTTTCTTTGTTACGCTTCCTTTAAGTTAACTGTTTAATATTGGAATTTATTGAAGGACGTTTGAATCGAATGTTCTTTATTGTGTTCACAAAGGTACAGAGTGGATGGAATTGATATAAATTAAGATACAATAAGCTTTCTTAACACGTCACCCGTAGCAGGACCTCTCTAATAAGCTTTGTTTGCTTGTCAATCGCACCGTTCCTAAATTTTTATTTATTAAAAAAAAACATTTTTTTATTTCACGTTGGCCTACATGGACACTTATAAAACGTCGTCAAAAGGTGCACGGTTCGGGTTGGTCGATTCCTATGGAGAAGAACCGGCAAGAAACTCCATGGTTACTCTTTTAAAAAATGGTTTGGTTTCACAATATTTCCATGTTACAGCATTAGTACTTAGATATGGGGGGACTACGTAGGCCCGACAATAAGTATTCATAAACGAAAAAAAATAAAACGAATAAAAAAAAGTTAACAAAAGTTAACAAGCATCTAGAAGGCCTACAATGTTCACACATTTACAAAACAATCGGTAAGAGAAATCTATACAAAGGTAAAATAAAAAAAGTAAAAAAACTATTTATATAACTGTAATACAAAACTATTGCTAACTACATACAGACTAATTTAAATTGCATTTTTACATACTTGATTAACTCGTGTGTTCTTTGTATAAGACTAGCTGTTCCCCGCGGCTTCGCTCCCGTGGGCCACCCCACAGGACCCGTTTTCAGGATAAAAAATAACCTATGTCACTCAGGAATAATGTAGCTTTCTATTGGTGAAAGAATTTTTTAAATCGGTCCAGTAGTTTCGGAGCCTATTCGGTACAAACAAACAAACAAAAAAATATTTCCTCTTTAAAATATTGGTATAGAAGAAGGTTTCGTCGCAGTTATAGACTGGTATTATATAATGTTTGTTGATAACAACGCTGTCACCAAAAATAAATTTATTCTTAATGTCGAAATTGTCTCAGAAATTTCGTTTAGGCTTCGAGATTTTCAATTCTCCAGGGCCCGCGCTTTGGTAATAATGATAGATTACAAATCTAGACAAAATTCATCATTTAGTCGCCTCATTAAATTGAAATGCTGGTTGTGCTCTGGGGTTCTGGTGCGACCATCAGTCAATAGCTAATGACAGTCGGGTCGCTAATTTATTTATAATAGTGTTGGAAAAATCATACTTGTACTGTCCGAGCAGTTATAGTGATTTCATGATTAGCTCTGATTAGCGCAATAATAAAAAAACCGGTTAAGAGCGAGTCCGACTCGCGCACGAAGGGTTCCGTACTTGGTAAATTGCGGTTTACGATTTATGACGTATTAAAAAAAACTACTCACTAGATCTCGTTCAAACCTATTTTCGGTGGTAGTTTACATGGTAATGTACATCGTATTTTTTTTTTAGTTCTCTTATTTTATAAGTTACAGGGGACACATATTTTACCACTCTGGAAGTGTCTCTCGAGCAAAATATTTAGTTTAGAAAAAAATGATATTAGAAACCTCAATATCATTTTTTAAGACCTTTCCATAGATACCCCACACGTATGGATTTGATGAAAAAAAGCTTTTTAGTTTCAGTTTCAAGTATGGGCACCCCCAACATTTATTGTTTTTCTTTTATTTTTGTGTGAAAATCTTAATACGTTTAAATGAATAATGGAATGAAATGCAATGAAAAAAGGAATGGTTCACAGAATACATCTACTTACCAAGTTTCAACATCATAGTTCTTATAGTTTCGGAAAAAAGTGGCTGTGACATACGGACGGACAGACAGACAGACATAACGAATCTATAAGGGTCCCTTTTTTCCCCCTTAAAATGGTTATAATAAACCAATTTTTCAACCAAGTCCCAATTCTAAAACGAACACCGAAAAATCAGAGAGTTGTTATGAATATACTTGCATAGTCAGTGTCTTTGTCTTCTATAATATCTATATCTAAACTAATATTATAAAGAGGTAAAGTTTGTGAGTTTGTGACGTTGTAAGAGGTAATCTCTGGATCTACTGAATCGATTTTGAAAATTTTTTCATCAGTAGGTAGCTACATTATTCCTGATAGGCAGGGTAGGCAGGGTAGGCATGGTAGGCATACCCTGCCAGGGTAGGTAGCCAGTTGACGAGAGAAAAGTCCCGGGGGTCAGCTAGTAATCTTCTATAATATAAAAATGAATCGCAAAATGTGTTGGTAAGCGCATAACTGAACAACGCCTGGACCAATTTGGCCAATTCTTTTTTTAAATGTTCGTTGAAGTTCAAAGATGGTTTTTACGTATACATATTTTTTTATTTATTTTTTGTAGGTTTGGGTAGTGTAGTGTAGGGTAGGGTAGTGTAGGGTAGGGTAGTGTAGGGTAGGGTAGTGTAGTGTAGGGTAGGGTAGGGTAGGGTAGTGTAGGGTAGGGTAGTGTAGGATAGGGTAGGGTAGTGTAGGGTAGAGTAGTGTAAGGTAGGGTAGGTAGGGTAGATAAATGTTTGGTGTTTTTATGGCAAAACAAAGTTTGCCGGGTGAGCTAGTAATATATAATATAATAAAGAGGAAAGATTTGTATTTTTGTATGTAACGAAAAAACTTAAAATTACTGAACCGATTTCAAAAATTCTTTCACTGTTAGGAAGCTGCACTATGCCCGGGTGACATAGGCTACTTTTTATCCCTGTGTTCCCACGGGAACGGGACCTACGCGGGTGAAACCGCGAGGCGTCCGCTAGTTTCCTATAATTTCATCATTATGTCAATCTCTATATCCCACAGCTGGGCAAAGACGTATAAATCTCCACTTGTCACGGTTGAGTGTTGTTTTGACTCAGTCCCTCGTTAATTTAGTTTATATTACCGTGTTCGCATGCGTCTTTCATGGTGTCACTATAAAACATAAAAAAACACCAAAAAAAAACACTACAAAATGAAATGTAACTTCAAATTCGGCAGTCGGTGTTCTTTTTTTTGTTCCTTCAGTGTTTGATACCGACTTCCGAAATTGAAGTTATTTTACACTTTGTAGTGTTTTTATTTGGAAGTCGGTTGTATTTTTTTGTGAAAAACATTTTTGTTTTCACTTTTTAGTTGTGGTACATATCTATAATGCCCACAGTTATACCAGGATAGATTAACCGAATATGTCGAGTGGTTATCGATGGCTGCTCGTCGGACCAATTGGATATCAATGCCGGGGTCCCTCAGGGGTCGGTACTCTCAGCAACTTTATTCTTGCTGCATATTAACGATCTGCTTAAACCCGGCACCTTTGGGTATGCAGACGACAGCACTGTTGCTGAGAGATACTTGTCCAACGCTCGTGCTACCGGGCCTCAGATCCGGTCTCTCCGGGAGGCCATGGTAGAGCGCTTGAACCTGTCCTTGCAGGCAGTCTCCGAATGGGGCGATGCCAATCTGGTCAGGTTTAATGCCGCTAAAACCCAGGCGTGTTTTTTTTCCGCTAAAAAGAGCCAATTTTACCCAGATCCAACTTTCCGAGATGCAACCGTGCCAATAACTGACCATCTTGAGCTTCTTGGCGTTACGTTGACATCCACTCTCAATTTTGGCCCTTACATTGAGGCAAAGGCTCAGCTGGCTGCCAAAAAGCTGGGGATCCTTGCAAAGGTGAGACGGTACTTCACGCCGGAACAGCTCCTCAACTTGTATCAAGCGCAAGTTCGATCATGCATGGAGTACTGTTCTCATCTCTGGGACGGATCAGCCAAATACCAGCTTGACGCACTAGAGTTGATCGAAAAGCGAGCCAAGAGGCTCATCGGCGATGAGGCGCTGGTCAAGTCAAAGCTCCAGAGTCTTGAACATCGTCGCCGAGTTGCCAGCCTTGCGGTTTTTTATCGGTTACATTTCGGGGAGTGTGCGATGGAATTGCACGATATAATTCCACCTAGCCCGTTCCATCATCGGACTACCAGACGTACGGCGATGCGCCATCGATACATGGTAGACATCCCACCCATACGCACAAAACGTTTTGGGAACACTTTTATTATGCGTACAGCTAAGGAGTGGAATTCCCTGCCGGAGTCTGTGTTTCCCGATAGCTACAATCTAGGGGTCTTTAAGTCAAGAGTGAATAGGTTATTTCTAGGCAAGCGTGTTTCACCGTCGACCACATCATCGCTTACCATCAGGTGAGATTGTGGTCAAGCGCGAGCCTATATAAGTTATAAAAAAAAAAAAAAAAAACATGACACTTGAACACAACCGATGAAATCAGTCTGGCTGTACACATCTGCGTACCCCTTTAGAGCATACCGGCGTGATGTTGTTTTATAAAATAGTGTTAACAATTAACAGACATGCAGCAATCCCGAGAGATTTGTTGTCATTTATTGAAGAGTTCTGTTGTATATTTCCAAAGTTCTTGAACAGATATTGATAAAATTTAAATGGGACCAAAAACAAAACATCAAAATCGGTTCACCTAGTAAAAAGTTAACACAACTAAAAAATTACAGTCGAATTGAGAACCTCCACCTTTTTGAAGTCGGTTAAAAACAAATAAATACAACAAAAAATGCATTTTTGTATACCTATTAAACAACACATTCTTTCCAGCTAGTTCTTACAAGACAAGATCTAACAAGACAAATCTCTCTTAACACATCACTATCTAACCTCGATAACACGCTTCGCTAAGCTTGTCTGCAGTAGATAAAGGGTTCAGTCTTACGACCTCGTGTTCTAGAGTCCGATGACATAAACTTGTAGATGTATACTAGTATATAATGTTGGGTAGTACACACAGGAAATGTAGCGGCGAGGTTGCCCCGGCCATGTATCAGCGGTCGATCTGCATGACGTCACATTTGCATACTTCAAGACACCTTTATATACTCTAAGTCTTTACGTTGCTGTGAAATTTTCTGGAGAAGGAATATGCAGGCATTTTGCTCACTAGCAAATTTATTTTTTGTTCGTTTTACTTTACTTTAGTTAATGTTTACTTTCAGGCTAAATCTTGTTTGATGCCATCAGTGGCTAAAGGTGAAATGTAATGCTCAGGTTACGAAATTGAACAAAGAAAAAAACTCAAATACAACCAATATCATTAAAAATAACTTAAAACTCTTAGGCCCACATCTCAGAGTTAGTAACACGAGGTTAAATTGACAATAATGTATGACCAAATGTAGGCCTTAAGGTTACACTAGTCGATCATTCTTTCTTTATTATTTATTGTACAACAAGACATTACATTTTAACAATTTGATAGTAAAATTTATGTACAAAGGCGAGCTTAACTCCAAATGGAATTTTCTTCCAGCAAACCTTTGAGTGATAGAGATCATAATAGAGGGCAGTGATCCAGTGTACAATATATATACCTATAAAGAAGATGAAACTATTTACATAATAATACATACAATACCTACTTACGTTTATAAAGATAAATACACATATATTTAAATAATTCATTGCGTTGAAAGGAAATGCTCCTTAATTTTCCTCTTGAAGACATCGAGAGAAGGGCTATCGCGTATGGAGTGTGGAAGAGAGTTCCAGAGATGCACTGCAGTAACAGAGAATGAGCCATCGTAGCGGCTAGAAGTGTGACGCGGAGTACGAAGGAGAAGCGAAGTGGCCGTGCGACAAGGTTTACCCCTCAGGATGAGGTACTTGAACCGTTCGCGAAGATATTGAGGAGATGTAGGATTGTGCAGGATAGTATAGAGAAGGGATAGAATATGGGTATCTCGCCGACGCCGAATCGGCAGCCACTTCAATCTGGCCCGAAATTCCGACATATGGTCGTACTTTCTGAGGCCAAAAATAAAGCGGATGCACAAGTTCTGCAGTCGTTCGAGTTTGTTCAGGAGTACCTCCGTTGCATCTAGAAAATAGACATCCGCATTGTCTATGAGCGGTAGAAGAAGAGATTGCGCAAGAGTGACCTTAGTGTGAAACGGTAAGAATTTTTGGAGACGTTTAAGAGACTGAAAAGAGTAGAAGACCCTCCTACTCACATCATTGATATGAACCTCCCAAGAGAGATTAGAGTCTATATGGACGCCCAAGTTTTTCGCACTTTTAGAATAATATATGGGCATTGTATTATACAATACTGGCGTGAGAGACTGGGGATCCAACAGATTGAGCATGTATTTGCCACCAATAATGAGCGCTTGAGATTTAGTTGGATTCAGGAGGAGTCCAAAGGATTTAGTCCACTTGTTGATATTTTCAAGGTCATCATTAATGGCAGCCACAGCCTCCGCGAGTTCATTCACTTTAAAATGGCGATACAACTTCAGGTCGTCTGCATAGAGATGAACGTTAGAAGTTAGGACCTTAGTGATAGCATTTATAAAAATTGAAAAGAGCCGCAGCCAAGCCACACCATTCAGAGGAATCGTCATCGGATCGAACAGACTGCAAACGACCCCGAAGATAGGATTTGAACCACTCAATTACTGGAGCAGAGACATTAAGGGAGGAAAGTATTCCTAAGAGATTGTCGAAGTCAACTGAGTTAAAAGCACTGCTGAAGTCCAGCAGAACCAATATGGTTAGACATTTATTTTCCATAGCCAGTCTTATGTCGTCAGTTATTTTGACTAGAGTTGTAACAGTGCTATGGCCAGGTCTGAAACCAGACTGGTAAGGACTCAGCAGGCTATTAAAGGATAAATAACAGGATAGTTGCTTCTGAACAATACTCTCGAGGACTTTGGAGAGGATCCATGCAAACGTAATCTAGCGATTACTCCACTGCTAGGTACTTCCATTTTTTTTCAAGTTGTCTCATCATTATCTAGCCCTGTATGGAAACAAAAAAGTAAAAACAAAACGTATTTGGAAGTTATGAGCGTCGAAATTTCCATATTTCAACGCATCTTTGGGCGGAAATAAATATGGTATTTATTTCCGCCCATAGAAGGAAAATTGCAAAACGGCAACCATACAGGGATACATTAGTAATTAAAAAAAAACAATTTTATTTTTTGAAATATACGTTTTGTCGTTTTTTCATGATATAGACTCCCAAAGGTCTGTTTAAAAAAAAACTCGCGCTCGTTGTCGTCCTATATCATCATCCATTTCGCTACAAACTTGCAAAAGTGCTCATTCGTACGCGAATTACCTTCTTACTGCTGCTGAGATTGCATACATATTAACCCCGCGCACAAAATAGTTAATGCTAGCAAACGTATTTCCTGTATAAATAGTTAACGACATTATTCAAAACAAAATATGAGTCGCAACATTAAAATTCTCTTTCTATATCATAAATAACTGGACTCCTACTAACATTAAGCATATTCCAAATTCTGATGGAAACGCCGGAATGTACCGCACCGTGGGTGTTGAGCAATATTTCATTCAGTGAATTATTGTTACGGATATACACCTCGCCTCCACTTTATTCCTGAATTTCCTAATACCACGAACCTTAAGAAAAATTGTTGTTATCAATTTCTGAATTGAGCTACATTTAAGAAAGATTTTACGCTACAAAGTGAATAGGTAAATCTGTGAGGCCTTTATTTTTCTTACGTGGGTTTTTCCGGAGATAAATAACATGCTTTTTTCTCTTTATTTATTCAAAGTTTGATCTTTTTTAGCTTTGACACGTGTAGATTAGTTAAAAGGCTTTGCTCCCACGATGAATATACGATATTTTTCTTTGAGTTTTATAATGACGTAAAGTCGTAAGCAGCTAGTCTTGAAGCTAGCATCTCAGAACCTTTAAAATTCTATATTAGCACTGACTTGAGCTAATGTTTACATTCTAATATGGATGTTTTCTGGATAGAAAAATGACAATTCTACTTAGTCCGTTAGTGAGATTATCAAATAATATTAGGCACGTATTTTTTGCTTTAACAAATCAATTAAAATTTACAAAGTTCAGGAGTGGGGGCTTGTGACGTCGCTAAGGTAGTATAAAGTGTACTGGCGGCGTGACGTCACACGATATTTCAACGCATTATGTCGTCGTCACTTTATTAAGTTTACGTGCCAAAAGAAAAAAATACGAGTCCAATATTTTTTATTAATTTACCTAACGGGCAAAAAACCAATTTTCAGTAAACTATTCTATTATGCAGGCCACACAATCTTTTACAAATTCATGTTTGGTAAAAATGTACAGTTATAAACAACACCACAATAAATGCAAAATAATACATAAAACGGTTATATAATTTCTTTGTGACAGCACGTACATGCATTAACGGCATTTAATCACATCTATTTTTCTTCTTTGGAAAGAAACTGAACTTGCGTACTCCACGAGAAAGCCCGAGGTAAAAAGATAAAAACACAGTTTTTCCATTGAAGGAAGACGGAAGGATTTTATGTGGACCTTTTTCTTACAATGACGACTGTATATGTATCATGTAAACGGTGTTATATAATAAAGGGAATAATAATAATATATTATACGAATTGAGGATCAAATTAAGCATTTAAATATGTTAATTAAGCCTTCTCTTTATACGTTAAATTATAATACCTTCTAAGCCACAGCTTATTATAATTTTAATTTGAAAACAAAACATGACTCACGCAAGAATCCAAATTCAAAATTTGCTTTTCATTTTCAGCCAAGATTACGCGTATAATTATGACATTTGCCAGCAACAAAGTACTTACTAATTCCATGCGTGTTATTTAGGTGTCGTATGACGTAAACAGGTGTCGGGACGTGAATGCAAGTCGTTAGGCTGAGTGCACATTACAAGCAGCCCTAGTAATCCGCACGCCCTAGTGGCCCCAAGAGCAAGGCTTCATTGTCTTTGTTTTCAAGCAACAGGCAAGCCTGTTTCTTTAACGATTTTATAACTTTCAGTTTAGTGTAATACATGTTAGAATTTCTAATCTTTTAGAATGTCTAGTCTTTTAGTGTCAGGGCGCTACTTGGCTAGGTTCAAAAAACTAAGTATTGTGCAGACTGATTTATGGGTCTGCAAAGTTAAGAACAGTCTAAGGAGCCGTGGTTAGGTGATATTTTTTACATTTGTAGGTAGACAGAGCGGACGATAATGGTATTATGTTGTTTATGTATACCCTTTATTATTTACTTTGCACGTAAATATTCATCAAAAGGTGAGTGAGAGCAGTGGTGGCCCAGTGGTATCGGCCGCGACTTACAAGTTGTAGGTCGTGGGTTCAAGCCCAGGCAGGCGCTTTACTTTGTGTAAATTATTTCTTCACCACTTCTCTCAAAGGAAAACATCGTGAGGAAACCGGCATGTCCTAGAACCAAAAAATTGAAGACATGTGACATCCATCAACACGCACTGGGCCCGCGTGGTGGATTACGGCCCATTCCCTCTCAAAGAGAGGAGGCCTGTGTCCCAGCAGTGGGAACATTAATAGGCTGATGATGAATGATTATGAATGATGATGATAACATCAATGCAATTTTACACAACACCTCAGTGCATGAGGTTAGTTTGTGTAATTTGATTCTAATAGATATATATTACGTAGTTCGCCATGTAATAAAACATATACTTTATACGTATACTTTTAAAATAGTTAAAAGTACATTTTACAGCTGTTGCCGCGAGAATAAGTCGTTAGGCAGAGTGCACATTACAGCGTCGCGTCGCCCGAATGCAGCATCCGCCCTAGTGGCCCCGAGACTCGGGTTACATTGTGTCTCTTGTTCGGCTAGGCTTCAATTCTTTTCTAGATTTTGTACAAACTGAAAAAAATATCAGGCTGTAAACTTAATGTGGAAAGGGAGTTTTTGGCGGGATTTTTTCGAGTGAAGTTCAGCGGCTGTTAATATTATTTGCAAATTGATTTCTAGTCGATATTGTGATATAAAATTGGTGTAGTTTTGTATCTCAACTGTCTACGCAACTGGACAATATGTGAAATCATTGACAGAAGCGATCTCAGGATAGTGGAGCGGAGAATTTTATTGTAGTATTGACTACCTCCGCAAAGCTTACTGGGAAGGCTGACTCGATACAATTTGCTGCCAAATACTCCAAAAACCATTAGAATCTGTTACACCCGTATTCTAATGCATACTAAAGAATGTTAAAATTGCACTGAAGACGAGGCGGTATGGTCGAAGACCTTAGCCTGCCCGAAAGGGCGAACAAAAAGAAAAAAATTAATGTGGAAAGCATTTTATAGAAATAGGTCGAATAATGATGCCTCGAATAAGGCTTGAATTCCAAAATAATGAAACAAATAAGTGTTCGGAGTGGTGCTGGCTGTGCTACACGATCACTAAAAAAGCATGCCTGGACGGTCTAACTAGAATATTAACCATTTCACCGTGAAAACTTATGTGACGTGAATTTGAAGGCTCTAGAATTAGATGACATTTCACTTCAAACTTATTCACTCAAATCTTTGTGGTTCTATTTTCAAAAACTTATGAAATATAAATGATCTAGCCAAGGTAATGTCACTACATTAAAATAGACTGTGGCTTTGAGTTTATTTCGAAATTTCTTTTCAAAGTTGCCGAATAGTGAAAACGGCAGTCTTTCTTTCTCATCTACTTTTAAAATTTATTATTTTCTTGACTTGTAAAAGCATTAATATATAATATGTACTACGCACTAAATTTGGCGATCTGAACACGTACTCTGTTCGACTGAACTGTACTGCAATCCGTACACCTTACTTTACACTATGTTGAATTTGATTCAAATTTTGTATAGAGAATTTCAGCTGTATATTCAAAATAGGTGTCAGTGTAACTGTCAGAGGTACGTATCGAAATGACACCAATCACAGCATTTATTACCGTTATCAACATTATTACGGCCGACCCCATTCTGCGCTAATGGATTCTTCCTCTTATTATGTCCAGTACACACAATAAAAACGAGAAAATTAACTTGATTATATCCTGGAAAATACGCAGAAAAATATAGGCATAATAGGATGTTTATCAGATTTTTGTGAAAAGCTTTAAGATCGCATTTTGTTTTAATGTATCTATGGTAAAAAACATATTGAAGAATACCAATATTGGTTAAATAAAAATATAGAACGAATAACACCTCAATAATTTGCAGAAGTACAACACGTCTTTGCCTACAATAAAAGGGAAAACACAAAGAAAATCCTTGGAAATATATTTTCTCAAAAATGGTATGTAATGTTGACATAACATCTCTAAAAAGTATCCAGAAAGTGAACTCTACCGGAGACTATTCACAACTGTCCGGTAAGAAGCGAGATTTTAAATTTGGAATCTCCTACTGTCCAGTAAGTAAGTATGTAATTTACTTACTGGACACTTGGTCATCCTTCATCCCTTTTTTTTTTTATGGCTTCGCACGGTTTAGGTCATCCTCTTTAGATCTGCTTAGAAAAAAAAAACATAGTACCAGACACAGATTAGAGTTTAGCCATTATAACATGGTTAGAGGGAGGCTCCAAATATATATCTATCTCTTTTTGGTATGACATTTTATGAGATACATAATATATTTTGGAGCCTTAAACATCCATTTTATTGTCTGTGACACTTTTTTTTTTTTTTTTTTTATTGGTCTGTGACACATAACGCGACGCAGAAAAAGTATGCACGTTGCGTTTTGTACTTAGTAATGTTGTAGAAGTATAGTGTGGGATTTTATGTTTGTATTTAGTCATTTCAGTTTATAAATCATGTTGGATTAAAGAGTCCGTTAATCAAGATGTACAACAAACAAATATAAATGCCCCCGGTAAATCGATCACAATATCTATCAGTAATTGCCCTAATATGAATGTAACCTTCAATATTAATTAAACGAATTTGTTGTTAAACTTTCTTTCATTTTTGAGAAAAGCATTATACAAACCTCAACCAGTAAGAAAGCCATCCTGGCCTCGTATATAACCGGACCTCACCTGCGGTTCGGTCCGGTTAACTCATACTCGGCCAGGAAGGCTTACTTACTGGATTCTGCTGTAATGTACTATTTCTATGAAAGGTACAAATCTTCTTAACGCGTCTAGTGTTTATGTTTATTAAACTCCAAGATTTTTTCGTAAAGGCAAAATGTAGAAAATGAAAATCCACTTCAATGAATCCAATGACGAGTATTTTATACCCGTTTTTTAAAAATCAACTTTTTCTTCTTTGCAGTTAAATAGAGCAAAAAGAACTGTGAACACTGAAAATGCCTATAAAATACTTTTAAATTTGATATCATGATTTTGATTTAATCATGGCGCTTACGACGTTTTCATCACGAGTAAACTAAACTCTATAAGCGATCTAGCGCTGTATGTTTTAATAGTTTGATTAGACAACATAAATATTTTAGCGCTGCAGCGAACTTTAGTTCTAACTCGCATTTGTACAATTTTTTTCATGAATATTCTTGTCTATCGGTAGAATGTATGTCAACGTTTAAAAGTGTTTGTTCGAATTTAAATATAATTATATAAATGTTATTTATCAATTCTCATACATAACATACAATTATACGAGTAGTACCTATTTCTAACTATCAACAATAAATATTCTATTAATGGCGTACAAAAAAAGATGTTTAAATGGAACACGTATTATTTAGTTAAATTTAATTCTACTACAAAATTGTTTGTCTAATTGCTTAAAGACTTGGTTTTTCTCACATAAATAGATTATGTCAGTTATTTTCTATGTTCTTTTCCTTCGTAAATGTAATATGGGCTATTGCACACGCAAATAACTTTTCTTTAATATCTCTGTCTTTTTTATTAGTTTAGATATTGTTATGTGATAGATTAGGTTTACTGTAGTTACGGTTGTGAAGTAACTTAGGATATGCGAATTTTTTTTTGTGGCCTTTCTGGAAATCCTTAAACCGATTGCGGATACAGGTCACTGCTTAAAAAATCTGGCCAAAATGGAGTCTCATAGACCCATCACAAACACAGTGCCATTGTGGGGCCCCGTCGCAGGATATGCCCCACCTCCTTGTCTGCTCTTCGTGCCCAACCACCTGTACCTTTCAGGACCTGAACGTGGCAAATGACAGAGCGGTCCAGGTGGCTACATACTGGTCAGACAAAATTTAAGAATAGTTGAGTAAAAATTTAAGTTTATTGGCAAGAAAAGAAGAAGAAGAAAAAGCGCATTTATCGTATTGGCTGTATCCTGTAAAGATTTATGTGATAAAGTTGAAATAAATAAATATGACATAGTAGTTGTAAAATCTCACTTAGGTACGAAGTACAGGGAAGGTCCTCGTTCGTTATAAAATAATGTCAACTACCAGCTAATAGATTTTGAACAATTCTCTTCCAGCGGTAGGAGTATTGGAACCCTCTTTTTTTCATCTTCGGCTAAAAACAAAATAAGGCCACAAACGAGAGTTTATGATGTGAAATTTAAAAGTATTTTTAAAGGCATTTTCAGTATGCCACAGATCTTTTTTGCTCTTTTTAACTGCAAAGAAGACAAAGTTGTTTTTTTAATGGGTATAAAATACTTGTCATTGGATTTATTGAAGTGGATTTTCATTTTCTATATTTTGCCTTTACGAATACAAAAAATACTTAGAATTTAAATAACATAAACACTAGATGCGAGACGATTTGTACTTTTCATGGAAAATATAATTCCAAGGATTTCCTTTGTGTTTACCCTTTTATTATAGGACATGACGTGCTGTACTTGTGTGAATTGCTGAGTTGTTAATCGTTCTATATTTTCAATTAGCCAACATGGTATTCCTAAATATGTTTTTAACCAAAGATACATTAAAAAAAAAGCGATCATAAAGCTTTTAAAAAAAACCTTTAAACATCATATTATGCCTATATTTTTCTGCGTATTTTCCAAGATATAATCAAGTTAATTTTCTTGTTATTATAGTGTGTACTGAACATAATAAGAGGAAGAATCCATTAGCGCAGAATGGGGTCGGCCATAATAATGTTGATAACGGTAATAAATGCTGTGATTGGTGTCATTTCGATACGTACCTCTGACAGTTACACTGACACCTATTTTGGGATCACTTAGCGTGATATTTGAGCATATATTTTTCATCATATACCTTCAGAACCACTTAGGCGTCGTATGATATTCCTCGCCGTAATCACTGAGATTTTATTAACAGCTTTATTTATAAAAATCTCTGAGCTGTATAGCAACCGATTAGCAGATTCTTAATTCAAATTTTGTTTAGAGACGTTCGGCTTTATTTATTAAAAAATATCTGAATTCTAAAATCGAACTTTTTATAGATAATTTGTGTTTAGAATATGCTTTGCTTTGTTCTATATGTAGAGTTTTTTTTTAATTAGTGTGTTTGAATTTAAATCTACTTTTAAATTAATTTTATAGTTAGGCATCTGATTATAGATTTTTATTTTATATTTAAAGTATGCATTGGGTATAATTTTATGCAACGACGTTCTATAGCACATCACTCTAAGGTCAATTGATAGAAAATAACGAATGAATGGGATAGTACAATATATTGTGAATCAAGCATAAATGAACATACTGGCCCTTAGCAGTTTACTACAGTAAATAGGTCATTTACACTGACCCATGGCAATAGTTAATAGTCTCATTCACATTAATAAACCATTGTGAGTCTGTGAGCAAATAAAATAAATCTGGTTGTAAGATCTAAACAAATTAACGATGTTGATTCTAGGAAAAAAAATATCAGGCTCCATCAATTCAATTTTTATTTGTTATTCTTAGGATCGCGCTTGACCACTATCTCACCTCAATTGACTAAAATCATAAAACATAAAGGGTGACTTTTAATTCACTGGCTGAAAATAGCTTTTAGGGGTGGGCATTATTCATGAATATGATTTTAATCTGGGCCCAAAGTTGTTGTCCCCTACATTTTGTCTAGTTCAACCTTAAGGCGTTATATACGACCCAATGTTAACGCAGTACTGGCCGTGCGCCCGCTCGATGCCAAAATGTCAATATTGAACCTCCTTTTGAACAGTTTTGTATGCAAAATATGCTTTGATTTACATATGCTATGTTAGTTATAAAGAAATGCTAGCCATCAATTTTTCTGTGTAAAAAAAATTTTAAACATCCAAGTCGTTTTGGAGGAGTTTCCAAAAGTTGTGAAAAAATATCGTGTTGTTAAGAATTTTTAAAAAGCAAAATTATTAGTTACACGAAAAAACCTTGTGTTCAAAATTATGTACATGAATCAATAATAAATATGTCGGAAACACGAGGGCTTCCTTCCATATACCCTCGTACTTGTGGGCTTATCGTGGGTTATGCATGCACGAGGCAGGTAACTAATGCCGTTTTAGAGATAAACCTTGATCCAACAATGAAGCAGTGGATTCGGCCACCAATAGTTTCGCTTTCTCTCAACAAAACCACACTTTGTCAAGTTTATACACGCCACTTTAGAATTCCTCCAAACTCTTTTTTCAAACACCAAACGCGTGTCCGCGCGCTTTCTTTCCAACTCTAGCTCCACAATGGCGGGGACCCCACACAGATCGCCAAGTATGGCGCTCGCCGCTTCATTATTGGCTCAAGCACACATCCGACAAAACCACCGCTTTGAACATCCAATCGAATTCAAGTATTTTGACATAAGGGAAATGAAGTGTTGTCAATCGAATAAAATCTAATTGAAATTTGAATCAGAAGCTAAATGTTGCCAATTAAATAAAACTGAATTAATAAGTTTACAAGCGATCATTTACCTTCCTCCGATACGGCCATCTTGACATTCAAACGGTCCCACGTTTGATGTAGAGCGATGAACAAGATGAACAACATCGTTACTCAATTGTGATAAAAAAACAAAAACCAAGAGAAGAAAAAAAATAATTACCTAAACAATAGGTAAAGTTCGGCCGCTCCTGACCAAATAAAAAAATTTACGTGGTCGTGACATCTTCCACGTGAAACTTTCAATCAACACCGTATATTACCAGCCGACAACTAAAATCAAGAACTTCTTTACTCATGAAAACATAATTCTCATAGCTTTCATGTAAATCCATGTCCATGTAAATCTAGGTCTCCACACCGTATACCATACACAACCATCGTCGTACTATAGAAACAGATACCTCACCGTTTAGACAACCATATTAACACTCACACATTCTAAACGGTTACCGAAGCACCAGAGGTACCAGGTTCCCAACAGACGTCAAATCGGTCTCGAAGCACTAAGTGTGCCAGAAACCACTCAAACACCCAACACAACATACCATGCCACATACACCAAACAACGGGTCACCGAGGCCCCAGAGGGACCAGGCTCCCCCAGACACACAACAGGTCACCAAAGCCCCAGAGAGACTAGGCTCCCCCCAGACAACAGGTCACCAAAGCCCCAGAGGGACCAGGCTCCCCCAGACAACCGGTCCTCTCGAAGCAACAAGACTGCCAGATACCCATGCTACATACATTAAACAACAGGTCACCGAAGCCCCAGAGGGACTAAGCGCCCCCCCATACATATCCAGCAATGTTTCTTGGTCCCACAGCAATTGCTGTGCCTCCTGATGGTCAACCCTGTGACCATCCTGCAACCATAGTCATCCTGACCAGGCCTCGTAACCCATCTCGGTTACAGCAGTCATCTTTTGACCACTCACCAGCCTACTTTAGGCTACAGCAGTCATCTCTGACCACTCACCAGCCCATCTAAGGCTACAGCAGTCATTTCTGACCACTCACCAGCCCATCTAAGGCTACAGCAGTCATCCCTGACCACTCACCAGCCCATTTTAGGCTACAGCAGTCATCTCTGACCACTCACCAGCCCATCTAAGGCTACAGTAGTCACCGCAGTGACTACTCTTCACCGCACAGTCAGTCCTTTGACCATGCACACGACCTCACCATTGCTAGATTGATTTGAATCAGTCTTCAACATATTACATTCAGTTACGTCAATGGGTACTTAATCTTTCAGATTTTCTCAAACTCATCATGAACCAAACAAAGCCTTTAATTCAACACATAATTGCCACCATTCAGAATTCCATTTCACTTCCAAACAGCACCTTTAAACCAAAATGAAATTTGTTATTTCAATCTTTACTCTCAGTATCAATCTTTATTCTGACTACAACGGCAACCTCACATTCAGGATTTCATACACAGCCAAAAGCATACTCAAGAACTCTATTCTATGTTCATGATTTCATACACAGCCAAAAGCATACTCAAGAACTCTATTCTATGTTCATGATTTCATACCAAACTCTCAGTACGATAGGTATAATAACTACCAACACCAAACATTACCAACTTTGCAAATTAAAAATTAAATCATGCACCGCACATCACCGACTTTACATCTGTGTTAACATTATCTTATCCAACTTGAATGAAATAACACAAAATAACGTTAGGTATGTTCACAATGACCAGCACAGACTATTCAACTATTCAACAAGTTAGCACAGCCATTACTGACAGTATACTTTAAATTCCAAACTTATTATTCAAGTTAGGTAGGTACTAGACTTCCTACATGACACCACACAATTCACAAATACAAACCTTTATTTTAAAGAGATGCTACAATTATTAAAATTTTTGAACAAGATTACCGAGGCCAAGCATCGTTGAACAACACAGAACAAGGAAACCATTCCTAGTTTCCTCCAAAAAAACAACAAAAACCCATGTACCAAGTACATCAAATAGAACCCAAGTATCCCATCCGTGGTCTACAATTCACAATAACTTAGCAAATACATTCGCTACACAGAATGCACTTTCAACTTAAACGCCGAATAAACTCTTGACTCCGTCATCTCTCTGAACCACGAAACTGAGAAACCGTTCTATGTGTATTAAAATGTTGCCAATTGAACATCTATCTCATCCTCAGCCACGACTTGGAACAGTTATTGGCTCTCGAGCATCTCATAATACCTGAACACGTCTTCTCGACACCATCTAAATGTCTAGTTGCACTTGTCATTCACCGTAGTCAATTTAAATCATTTTTATTTGTAGGTATCATTAGAATGACATGTTATCAGTTGGTTAGTTCTCTACAATGCGATATATAACAACTTCAGACATTAACTTTACCTTTATTCAACCGTTGGTAGCAACAAAACTAAACGCCAACTGTCTAGGCTATAGTAACGTTAATCCTCGTGATGTTTGCAGGTTGTAAGATTGCAAATCGAGTCGAACAACAAACTATTTCACTAAACTTTAACACCGGTTTGAAAATAATCTTGATTACATAGCTCTTAACTGAAAGTTATTGCATGTCTTTGCAACAATGCAAAAGTGTAATCCTCACAGTGGCTCACACCTTGTAACGATTTATTAATAATCTAGTCTTTATCTAGTAACTTTTAAGTTAAAAATCATATCAAAGTTATTTGTTTTGTATCATCAAACTTTTTCGGATGTTGACACTCACTTGTCACTGTCTTTATGTCTTATAGAGATGAGCAAGGGATGACGTTCTGTTATCGATTAATCGACGAATCGATTTTAAGGACAAAAAATAAATAAACGTTTTTCAATCGATATCCAGTACTGAATCAATCCAGCGAATCGATATTTAAACCTAGAAAATCGAGATAAGATTTTTCGACATGAACCAAAATATCATTTAAAAATTATTGAATGTATATCACAAACATAAGTGAATTCAACGTAAACAAAATAAATATTGTTCCCTTATACCTGATACTTTAATTTAGTTGTAAAAACAACTTCAATCGGTCAAAGATGCTAAAGATCGACTATTATTACGATTTTTCTTTTTGCGTTCCGTAACTGGATTCAAACTTGTATTGAAAATACCAACGCGAACAGTTAGAAAGTATGTTGTTTCCAAGAAATAGCATATTCACAAATTCCCTTGGAGATCAAATCAACAACAAACTCAGTGATAGTAATATTTACGGATACTCTGAAGTGACACCTATTAATGAAAAATGCATGGCTAAAATTCCTAGTGTTCAAACATATAAAAAAAAATACGGATTGCTAATATCTTTACTTCTCGATTGTCAGTACACTAACAACCTATTTATTATCTTATGCTTATGACAGCACTAGTGGTCACAAAACCGTGTATTATTGTTCTCATAGAGAAAATAAAACTACGTTAATTGTTCTAACAACATAATAATGTAATGCAATCTCATTTCTTTGCGTTTCGTCCCCACGTTCCAATGCTCCGAGTACATTAGAAACATAAAATTGCGAAAATCGTTTTGTTGTTTATTTTGTTGGTGAATAAAAAAGATTAAATACTTGATGAAACAAAATATTTCAAAGCTCGAACAAAGCAAGGATATCAATAGATGGCGTGACATGGACTGACTTCTCATTTTGTCCATGTAAAAATGATTTGTTCATTTTTTAATTGATCATAAAAAAATTCATGCACCTATTCAATAAGTTATTTCAAGCAGCATATTACAGCTAATGGGGTCCCGAATCTTTCGATGATTATTGAAAGAAACATACAGTATCAACACCATAACACATATAGCGCTGTTTGAATATTTTTTTACTCTTTTTTTTTGTAACTTACATGACACATTTCCATGAAACAAAATAATGCAATAGTTATAGATTGCAATGAATGCAAGAATTAATTGTAAAACTTCGGTAAATCCAAACCCAATACATACTTCAGCTGCCACAAAAATGTACAGCTGAATGCAGATGCAGCAATTGTTGAATGCAGATCAATCAAAGTAACATACCTTAAGCCTGTACTCCCGGATGGGTCAGGCAGCAGTGCCGACCATGCTCACATGCACAAGTCCAGACTCCTAGATGCTACCAGAAAATATTAAATGGATTGATCACCGCAGTGGCATGTATAGCACCACTAGATTTCCTCTTTCATAGCGCTGTAGGCTGCGGGTTATGTTGCCTTTTGAAATGGAACCTGAGCTCCGCACTTGTATCACCACACACAGCTGGTCACAACAGGTCTTGTGGTATCCACAGCAGCCATGTTGAAGGGCTCAGACGTCCATGCTATTTGTTGCATATTGAACGAATGCCTGAAAAATTCATGTCTATGAGCAAGTTTTCACACAAGCGTAATGTTTTGTTGAATCAAGTTGTAGCTTAAGGATGTTTGCTCTCTTGCACTGTATTTACACAAGTCGTCTTATTCTCATGCGAGTTCCACTGACAGTATGAAACTGGCTAAGTTTCTTTTAGCATCATAACGAAAATAGAAATTTATTTTAAATTTTAGCCACTTTATACCAAGAAAAACAATAGGTATTGTGGCTAAACTTCACAAGGCATTAGAGAGGTACTAATTATTGTCAGAATACTCAAGTTTATACTTCCCTGCACATCTGTACACCACAGTTGCGTTTGCCCAGTAGGTATCTAGTCAGGATTGGGCATCCATGTCATCATTAACATTATCTGCAACCCGACTTCGCATGTTGTCTAGGATAGGCCACACTATTTGGTTGAATTCGGGCAACATGATATTCCTGTCTCTAGTAGCCGGCGAGTTGCAAAACGTCTCCATTAGGTAGGTACTTCCATGCCATTTTGTTGCGCACCAAAGTGAGCGCGCCAGCCATTACTCGTCTCATTTGATCCAGCATCGCCCCGTGCGTGCATTGGTACACACTTCCGATGTCGGAAACACGAGGGCTTCCTTCCATATACCCTCGTACTTGTGGGCTTATCGTGGGTTATGCATGCACGAGGCAGGTAACTTATGCCGTTTTAGAGATAAACCTTGATCCAACAATGAAGCAGTGGATTCGGCCACCAATAGTTTCGCTTTCTCTCAACAAAACCACACTTTGTCAAGTTTATACACGCCACTTTAGAATTCCTCCAAACTCTTTTTTCAAACACCAAACGCGTGTCCGCGCGCTTTCTTTCCAACTCTAGCTCCACAATGGCGGGGACCCCACACAGATCGCCAAGTATGGCGCTCGCCGCTTCATTATTGGCTCAAGCACACATCCGACAAAACCACCGCTTTGAACATCCAATCGAATTCAAGTATTTTGACATAAGGGAAATGAAGTGTTGTCAATCGAATAAAATCTAATTGAAATTTGAATCAGAAGCTAAATGTTGCCAATTAAATAAAACTGAATTAATAAGTTTACAAGCGATCATTTACCTTCCTCCGATAAATATATATTTTTTTCAAACCTTTTAACCTAGCCGTTTCTAAGGAGTATGCTTTAGAAATGGTATGTAGGCTCTTAAGTTAAACATAAATCTTTTGATACAGATGCTAACTATAGCATATATATATATTAACGAGTGTCTTCTATAACATCTGCAAGAAAATAAAAAAATAAAATTCATTCTGTAGAGACATACACAAATGCTGCCACGCAGATAATTGAAAACAGCTCTGTTTTCCCCCGAATATTAATATATGCAATGGTTTTTCCAATATCCGGCCAAATATTTGAACAGCACGAATGAAAAATGTTTTTATTTTGTACTTAATTAAAACGTTTTGCGTTTGTTTGCGTTCCATTGTGTTGATAGTCGGGCGTGCACGTTTTAGGAAACACAGCTCGACAATTCTATTATTTGATGTATGTACATTTGTATTTTGTTTATTCGGGTGTGTTTTGAATACAAGAGGCGTATAGGCAAAACAATTTCCTATGAATTGTAAAGTTTTCAGGACTGATTTTTAGTTGCTGGTTAAGTAGAGCAAGGCTATTTTTAGTGTGCGTAAGTAACAGATTTATCTGACTTGTTTAAATCCCTTTTTTACAGTCGAAACATACTAGGATGGATGAAAGGCGACTAACGAAAGGTATTTACAAGGCAGACGTGAATGGAAACGCCGGGAAGGGACGCCCTAGAAAGACATATATAGACCTTATAGGTGATGTTCTTCGGAAAGGCCAAGTGCGCAGTACCCATAACCGGCGTGTGTGTATGACTAGATGTATGAATGTGTGTGAAGCAAAAGAAGTATGTAAGGATCGTAGCAGGTGGCGTTCTGTAGTTTCTGCCTACCCCCATGGGAAAAAGGCGTGAGTTTATGTATGTATGTATGAAAACTACTAGTTATGACAAGTCATGGTACGGGGGCTGATATAACTATAGGTCACAAAACAGATAAAACAATAGAATACTTTATTGTATACCAACATAATAACACCACTAATAACAAAAAAAAAACTGGGTACAAAGACAAGGTATGTACACAATAAGTTTTTTCGTGCTTCCCTCTAAAAACAATGCCAGTAACGATAAACAACAACTTACATTGTTACATCAAAATATAGCTGGCATACTCAATAAATTAGATTTCTTTGAAGTAACAATATCTGAGTTGACGAAAGATATGGGTGTTATAGACTTTATATGTCTTAGCGAAACCTTTATACAATCCGGTCATGAGTGCAATCTTAAACTTGCAAACTACAAGTTAGCTGCGAATTACTCAAGATCCAATAAAAAACGGGGCGGCACGTGTATATTGGTGAGGGAGAATTTAGTTTTTGGCCCTTTATCAATAACATATGAAATATCTAGCGATTGTTCTTTCGAATGCTGCGGTATAGAAGTTCCAAGTCATAACTTAATACTAGTATGTGTTTATAGAATCCCAGATTCCGATGCTGGTATATTTTTCAAAAAAATGGAACACTTGTTACACAAATTAACTCATAAAAATAGGAATCGTATCGTAATATGCGGTGACTGGAATATTGATATGCTAAAAGACACTACACAAACAAGAGAGTTAATATCTATTTTGCATAATTTCAACTTAATGACACATATTAAAATGCCCACTAGGAAAAAAAGCTGCAAAGATCAAATAGCTAGTAATATCTCGATCCTAGACACAAAAAGCAATATACATAACCTAGCCCTCTCAGATCACGATACTGGGCAGTCATTAACGTTTTTTCTTCCGAGATCTAATAATAAGCCGAAGATCCCAAATTTCTTTTATGAAGTAAAAAGAGATTACAATAAAAGCAATATTAAAAAATTTCTTGATTGTATATCGGCTTTAAGTTTTGATGAAATATATGAAGAAACAGATTGCAACAATGCATTTAACAAATTTCATGACCTATATATTCTCTTTTACAAACTATGTTTCCCAGAAATAACAATAAAAAAATATAATAAACCAATAAAAAACAAATGGATAAGTAAAGGTATAAAAATATCGTGCATAAAAAAGAGAACTTTATATTATAATTACCAACACGATGCCGTTAGCAAAAAATTTCATAAAAGCCGATACCTGACCTATTCTAGAATTTTAAAAACATGTATATCACATTCACAATTAATAAATAACAAAAAACATTTATATAATTCTATAAATAAATGCAAAGCGACATGGTCTATTATAAAAGATAATATAAATAATGAAAATAATTATAAAAATGACATCAAAGAATTAATAATAAATGATAATATAATTAATGATCCTAATGACATTTGCAATCAATTTAATAACTATTTTATAGAAATGACCAGTAAATTTAACCATAGCAATAGTAACAGCGTAAGTAACATTGACATTACCACTAACACTGGCAGTATCTTTTTGACTCCAGTGAATGAACAAGACATTGTAAAAATTATCAACTCTTTAAATGATACTAACGCTACTGGTTATGATGAAATAACCACAAAAATAATAAAACTAAGCAGCAAAAGCATAGTAGAACCTTTAAGTTATATAATTAATCTGTCATTTGAGACAGGCACATTTCCTACTAGATTAAAACAATCAATTGTCAAACCGCTGTATAAAAAAGGTAACCGCACGGATATGTCCAATTATAGACCCATTACATTGATCCCTATCCTATCAAAGATTTTTGAAAAGGCAATGTACGGTAAAATACAGCATCCTTACTGAGAACCAATTTGGTTTTAGGAAGAATAGTTCAACTTCTCTTGCTTGTTTTACTTTGGTAAAACTGATATCTGAAGCCCTTAATAACAAAATGTCTGTTTTGTCAGTGTTTTTAGATATGAGCAAGGCATTTGATTTTGTCCCACATGATCGATTACTTTGCAAAGTGGAGAAATACGGCATAAGAGGCAAGGCGCATGACTGGCTTAAAAGTTATTTATCGAGTCGCCAGCAAAGGACAGTAATATCAAAAATTTACAATAACAAAAACAAAGCATACAGTTCCGAGTTAAAAATAAACAGTTGTGGTGTTCCTCAGGGAAGCGTATTAGGGCCTCCATTATTTATGTTGTACGTAAATGACCTTTGCATGAGCCTAAATCATAATTGTACACTATTTGCTGATGACACTACTCTCACAATAAAATCTTCAAATAGGAATGACCTAGAAACTGACACTAACAATGAAATACTTAACGCAATTAAATGGCTGGAATCTAATAATTTACGTGTAAACATTGAAAAAACAAAGTTAGTGCAATTTCAAACATATAATTCTTTGGTAAAACCACCTCAAATACGATACAATAATTTAATGTTGGAACCCGTACCTTCAACCTTATTCTTGGGAATAGTTATTGATGAAAAATTAAATTGGAAAGAACAGGTAAAAAAAGTCTGCATTCGTCTCGACAAATTTGTGTTTGCTCTTCGAAAACTGAGACGAATAGCTGGTAAAGAAACAGCCCTAAGTGCGTATCATGGCTATGTTGCATCAGTGCTGCGTTACGGACTCGTGATATGGGGAAATTCAGTAGATGTGAGCAGTGCATTTATTGCACAAAAAAAATGTGTCAGAGCTGTGTATGGAGCAGAATATTTAGATCACTGTAAGCCATTATTTAAATCACTAAAAATTCTTCCACTTCCTTGCCTATATATTTTTGAAATTTGTATGTTTGTAAAAAGGTATTCGCACATGTTCCCATTGTATGAGCACATTTCTAAAAGAGTGAAAAGCAGAAGCCCAAATAAATTACTTGCACCTAGCCAGAGACTACAATTGTATAGCAGGAATTCCAATTGCATGGCAATCAAAATATTTAATAATTTACCCCCACGCATCAGAGTGTTGCCCACTAATAAATTTAGGAAAACAGTATTTGCCTGGCTATTAGACAACTGTTTCTATTCAGTAAACGAATTTTTAAATTATAAATTTTGACATTATATTTTATTATTACTTATTTGCAACTTGTATTATTTTTTTTTTTTTTTTTTTTTTTTTGACATTATATAATTAGTAAATTTTGACATTTCATTCATAAATAACTTAACATTGTATAAAAATTGCCTATTTTCGTTTAACCTAATTTATAATATTACACGCCTCAAACGTCACGCGCACACCAAGTATGCGTATTGACGCGCCATGGGATACTTGATTTTGTAGGTTAATTTTAATATTTCTACACCGGCAACGGTAGTGTATGTGAAACTGTTTAATATTAAGATCTTAATTGTACCATATACTCAGAAATAAATAAATCTTTATCTTTATCTTTAAGGCGATATTATTGCTGCCAACGATATCTAGCAGACAACCTTTAGAAATACTGAACTAACTTAAAATTAAGACTGGTTAAGTGCGAGTCGGACTTGCGCACCCAAGGTTCCGTACAAACAGCTACATTCACCAACATAATTAGGTAAAAATACTGAAGTTCTTAAGCAATGAAAGCACCGAACATTATTTTTACCCGACTGCCGAAGGAGGGTAATGTGTTTATCAGTCTATGTATGTATGTTTGTTCCTATAAGGCGTTCCAGAGACCAAACGCGTTGGCCGATTTTGATGATTCATACTACATTAAAATTGGACAATAGAAAAATGGCGGATTTTGGGTGCCATATTGTGGGGGCCCAAAGTTTTTTTCAAAATTTCAACAATTTAAAAAAAAAAAATTAGGGTTTTAACATGTGATTTCAAAAATATATAACACTTATATGTTTAAATGTATCTAATTCGAAAAAACTAACTAAAAGCTATAAATAAAAAACTTAATTCAAAAAATCAAAAAACCCGACTGCTTCAAAAGCGAACTAAAAAGTCGTAAACAAAGAAAAAATCATGCTGTGCAGGCGGAGGATACACCAAATTTTGGTCAGCCAGCCAGCGAATATGTATCCTCCGACGGCACAGCATGATTTTTTCTTTGTGTCCGACTTATTAGTTCGCTTTTGAAGCAGTCGGGTTTTTTGATATTTTTTTTTTTTTTTTTACTTGTAATGGGTTTGCTCTTGACTCTAGTCTAGGGCATAGGTGATAGAGAGTTTGTTTGTTAACGAAAAGATTTTTTTTAACTTTTCAATGTACATTTTTTTTTTTTTTTTTTTTTTTTTATATATTATAGGCTCGCGCTTGACCACTATCTCACCTGATGGTAAGCGATGATGTGGTCGACGGTGAAGCACGCTTGCCTAGAAGTAACCTTTATAAGTTGTACTATTACTCATAAACTTGTAAAGCCTATTTAGCTGTGATAGTTTTCCTTTTAATTTTGTTATAAATATACTATGGCCGTTAATTTTTACGGAACCATTTAGCGGGCAGGGGACGACGACACTTGACTCTAACAAAAATTTGCAATTTAAAGCTTAATTTTATGCAAACGGATCCCTGGATTGAAAAATGGTTTTCACAGACCCGTAATATTTTTTTATGGCCTATCCAATATATCCATGGTGGGGTACCACACCATGGGATAGATGAGAAAACTCTCTAGTTTACGTGTACAGGAGGTACATTTCATCAGATTTTATATTACCACTTGGTCGGCGTGTATAATATGTATCACATCATCAGCCTATTAATGTTCCCACTGCTGGGACACGGGCCTCCTCTCTGTGAGAGGGAATGGGCCGTAATCCATCACGCGGGCCCAGTGCGGGTTGGTGGATGTCACATGTCTTCGAATTTTTGGTTCCAGAACATGACGGTTTCCTCACGATGTTTTCCTTCACCGTTTTGAGAGCAGTGGTGAAGAAATAATTTACACAAAGTAAAGCGCCTGCCTGGGCTCGAACTCACGACCTACAACTTGTAAGTCGCGGCCGATACCACTAGGCCACCACTGCTCTCTGAATAATATGTATATACATACCAAATTATAGCTTCCTAGTACTAAGAGTCTCTGAGGTAATCTGCGGACAGTCGGACAGACGTACATGGCGAAACTATAAAGGTTCCTTGTTGACTAAGGAACCCTAAAAAGGAGTTAAAATAGGTAGGTATCTGACTTGGTTTTCTGTTTTGTACAGGACTGAGTTTGTCGTTGAGAATGTGGGAATTCTTACGGCTTATGAGAAAATTATACCAAGTATAAGTAAAAACAAAGAAAAAGCAAACAACATAGTATTTTGAAATTAAGAAGAACTAAGTTATTTTGTCTGTCTGGCACACTGATATGTTTATAGGTTCCATTTTTGTAGTATCATGGAGAATAAGTCGCGAAGTTGAGATTTATTATACAACAGAAGCTGTAAGAGAATCTTATTAAGAATATTGTTTTTGCTAGAAGTTTTTCTAAGTCAGTAAGTCAGAAATATTTAGTTATAGTTATTTATTACCTATGTATAAATAAGTTATATGAGTTTCTCTACAATAGCGATCATTTACATTCATAAAGCCGTAGTAATCCATACTAATAATATAAATGTAAAAGTAACTCTGTCTGTCTGTCTGTTACCTTTTCACGCTTAAACCGCTGCACCGATTTAGATGAAAGTTGGTATGAAGATAGTTTGAGACCTGGGAAAGGACATAGGCTATATCGGTAGGGTAGGGTAGGGTAGGGTAGGGTAGGGTAGGTTAGGGTAGGTTAGTGTAGGGTAGGGTAGAGTAGTGTAGGGTAGTGTAGAGTCGGGTAGGTTAGGGTAGGGTAGGGTAGGGTAGGTTTTTTTTTTTTTTTTTTTTTTTTTTTTCTTAACTCTAATCCCCACCAACAAAATTGGCGCCTATTGAGTGCAAACACTTCCATTCCGGTCAATCTTTTATGCCTCTCGTACTTTCATTTTTCATACTGATTCTTTCTTACATACATCTCTTGCATTCTGTGGGTAGGACTACTCCCACTTTTATTAATCTAGTCTACGGGCAAAAATTTATTTCTTATAAAAATATGAAATACAGTAACACATTAAAAATAAAATACAATGTGCTAATTATACAGATTGAGCAAAGAAGTGCTATTATATCAAATTGAGCAAAAGGTGCCATTTATTTCAGGTTGTTCAAAAGTGCTGTTTATCACATAATACAGTGAGCGATATATCACAGAAAATCAAATATCATAATAAGATTAGGGATAAAAACACAAGCACAGATAACAAATAATATCACAGAAAATTTTTCACAGTTATAACTTAGGTACTAACATGAAGTACTGCCGGTTACACGTGCCTGTGCTGCATTCCGTGCTTACATTTAAATATCATACAAAATACTAATGAAGCACGGTGCGCTTCAGGTTTTGTTCCGACGTATAACCGCAGTGGCTACTCTAGTGCAGTACTCCAAAAACTTCTCCCTAGTCTTTTTGTCCATGAGCCCATGCAGATTCTCCCTCGTTATTTTCCTGTCCAGCTCACATTCAAGTTGGTAGCGCTCCCTGATAAATAACGGGCATTCTACAAGTATGTGCTGGACAGTCTCTGCCACGCCTGGATCGCAGACGCACGATGGGCTCTCCTTACACTTGAAGCGATTCAAGTATTCAGAGAACCCACCGTGCCCCGTCAAAACCTGCGTGAGGACGCCTTCTGGCCGCACCTGTTGTACAGTACGGAAAGCCACTATTGCGTCCGGAAGAAACATTTTCGTCACAGAAGCAGTCTCGCCCGACACATATCTCCGATTCCATTCATCAAGCGATTCCAAACGGATCTGTCGCTTGATAAATGAGATCGGACACTGGTCATAGTCCGGCTTCCTCCGTGACGACAATGCTGCCTCCTTAGCCAGCTCGTCCGCTCGCTCATTCCCCGGCAGGCCCGCGTGGGCCTTGATCCAGAACAAGGTGACAGCTTTGCTCTGGCCCAGGGCGTGAGCCAGGTTAGCGCGCGCGCGAACTGCCAGGGGATGGAGAGAGCCATGGTTTGCAAGCGTCTGCAATGCTGCCATTGAGTCGCTGTACACTCCATAGCTCGCCTCTTGCCGTCTCTCTTCTCTTCCCCTCAATCTTGCTGCCGTCGGTGAAGATTCGCACCGCCTGCACATTGTTACTGTCTAGTAACTCTTGGTCTGCCAGGCACATGAACTCCAGGGGCATTTGCATAGCTGGATGAGGGGCTTCCGCAAACCCTACCGCACTCTCGATCTCCCTGTCTCCCGGCAAAAACCGGGATGACCCTCTCCTCGCTTCATACAGGGCGGCTGCCTCTTGTATGCGCAGGTCTAGAGGTAGTATCCCGGACAGTGCCAGTGCCGAGTTCAGAGAGACAGTGCGGTAAGATTTGCAGAGCTTCTGAGCGAATCCTCGTTGAACAGAGCCTAGCTTCTTCCGCACACCCAACTTTTTTGCAGCGGGTGCCCAGGCGGCGGCTGCGTATGTTACTATGGGCTCAATCGTAGCCGTGTAAATGGTGTGTATGACTTGTGTGTTTAATCCCCAGCTCACCTTTGCGGCACGGGACAGCTGCTTGTAAACGTCCGCTGCCTTCTTGCAGACGTTCGCGGCATGCTCATTGAAAGTGAGCTTATCGTCTATGGTTAGACCCAGCAACTTCATTTTTCACAATGGGTACACAAAGGGTAGGGTAGGTTAGTGTAGGGTAGGGTAGTGTAGGGTAGGGTAGGGTAGGGTAGTGTAGGGTAGTGTAGTGTAGGGTCGGGTAGGGTAGGGTAGGGTAGGGTAGTGTAGGGTAGGGTAGATAAATGTTTGGTCTTTTTATGAAAGAAAGAAAGAAAACTTCTTTTGTCAAACATGCGTTTACATGACTAATCAGACATGCATGGTATTGAATTAATAAATGTTGTGAGCGTCCATGTTTTGCCAATAATGGCGTACAAAATTTTTAGGTATATTCGTTAACATTTAATTGCATTTTACATGCAGTCATTCTAAATTACATTACAAAATACAAAACAAATAAATAATTATTGGTTTAAAGATATTACCTAAATTATAGTCAAAATAAATTAAATAATGTCAGAATATTCACTATGCAGTCAATTATAATCATTCAAAAGTTAATCAATTTAAAATTCACATTAATCAATTGTTATTCTTATGTATATTAATTAGAAGCCGGTATAAAAAAGTCCTTTTCATTTAAAAAATCTACAACATTGTAATACACTTTACTAACTAAAAAATTTCTCAGCTTATTTTTGAAAAGTGCCAAAGGCATTTCTCTCCAACTTTTAGGTAATGTATTAAATATGGTAGGAGCCATACAAAAAACACTTTTGTGCATGAGGGTTGTTCTCGCAGTATGAGAACATATCCTGCTGTTGTCGCGCCTATTACGTGGGACTACTTCATCTAATCGTTTAAATCGGTATGGATTTGTTTTAACAAAAACAGCCACTCCTAAAATGTACAGACATGGCAAAGTGAGTATTTTATATTTTTTAAAGTACGGCACGCAACTATCAGTAGGTTTTATTCTAAATATTGAACGAACGCATCTCTTTTGAGCCTTGAACACCGTTTCTTTTTCTGTCGAGTTGCCCCAAAAAATGACACCATAGCGTAGATGACATTCTGTTAAACCATAGTAGGCTGAAAGTAATGCCTCCACACCTATTATAGACGACAATGTGTGCAGGGCATAGGCAGATTTACTGATTTTCTTGCACAAGATTTCGATATGGGTTTTCCAATTAAGTTTTTTGTCAATGTGGAGCCCTAGAAATTTAGTTGTTTCTACCTCTTCTATAGGCTGGTCATCGTAGTGTATATTCAAATTACTCTTACTCTTGATCCGTTGACTGAAATGTATTAATTTAGTTTTAGTTAGGTTAATTTTTAAGTTGTTGCCATCCAGCCACTTTACCATTAGATGTATAGAGTCATTTATGTCACTTTCATAAGTATCAATACTTTTGCAAGGTATCGTTATGGTGCTATCATCGGCAAACAGTGTCAAAGGTTGAGGGATGGCTTTCGGTAGATCATTAATGTATAGTATGAACAAGGGAGGCCCTAGAACACTCCCTTGTGGCACACCAAACGAAACTATACGTTTTGAGGATTGAAATACAATTTCATGTTTACTTTTCATATTAATTTGAGTTATACTTGTTATTTGAGTTCTGTTATGTAAGTAAGATTTAATTAGATTGTTGACATTTCCTCTAATTCCATAAGCTTCAAGTTTATTTAAGAGTGTACCATAATGCACATAGTCAAAGGCTTGTGTCATGTCACAAAACACGCCACAGACCGGTTTTCTCTTATCCACGTTAGATGTAACATTATATAAAAAATCATAAATAGCCATATCAATAGTGTTACCCATTCTAAATCCTTTCTGTTCTTCGCATAAAATATTATGTTTTTCTAGAAATGAATTTAGTTCCTTGTAAATATATTTCTCAAATATTTTAGAGATTATAGGAATTAGTGATATCGGCCGATAGTTTTCCATTATGGCAAAAAAAAGTTTGCCGGGTCAGCTAGTAATATTATAAATGCGAAATTAAGTTTGTCTGTCTGTCTGTTATCTTTTCACGCTTAAACCGCTGAACCGATTTAGATGAAATTTGGTATAGAGATAATTTGAGACCTTGGAAAGGTCATAGGATAGTCTTAGGCCGGAAATCATCTTTAAGGGGGTGGAAAGGGAGATGGAAGTTTGTATGATGAACTAATAATTTCTCAAGTAAGGCGGCCCACACACCTACAATATTATTGCGCGATATAAAAAAAATCGGGTCAAGTGCGTCTCGGACTTCCCAAATTTAGGGTTCAAAGAAAAATCCGATTTTCAATATTGGTATTTGTTAGTAAAGTAATAATAAACATTACCACCTTATTTAAAGTTCATAGGACAATGGGATGTTAAAAAATTCTTCGGAAATTGTGTGACAGACGACGGACATCCCTTCTCCTCCTTCCTTCCCTTCCTCCTTCTCATCATCTTCTCCTTTCTCTGTGATATTTTTGTTATTTATTAGTATATTATTTATTATTGTATGTATGTGTAATATGTTATTATGTCTAAGTATTATTGTTTAAGATATACACTATATTGTACACTGATAACCCTAAATTCCTCTCCTCTCGTACAGTGTCCATCCAAAGTTTGTCTGTAAGTGATTGCCCTGTGCGATAAGACCGCCCATTGTACACTTGTTTTTATGTTTTTTGTCCTGTATACATATTTTTTGGTGTGCAATAAAGAATATAATAATAATACACGTGAGTAACAGCACTAGGGCTCCGTTTAGACCCTTCGTATACGAAACCCAAAAAATAGGCTATTCGAAGTACTAAAGCTACGTAGTCGAAGTCGCGGGCAACGGCTAGTACTTACATACTTTATTGCCTACCTACTGAAAACTACAGAACACCTTATATGATCCTGTTTCTTGCCTCCTTTGCTTCATTTACATTCATACATCTACTCATACACGCACGCCGGTTATGAGTAATCATATTATACAGTAGGTACATAATTTGGCGTTCTCCATCAAACAAATACTTCATCGAACTCAGTAATCAATATTATAAACCTACGTCATGTAGCACAAACGTCTTCATCTTAATATAGACCGACCTTATTAACCCAGACACGACCTTTAGTCCTTCAGTCTCAGTTTCAACTAAATCTAGGCTTGTGTAGTACATGTACTATGTACTATTAGGAAGCAATTCCTTTAGGTGAACGAGAACGAACTATTCTGTTACGGTCGTTTAAATCGTTCATCTAGTGCAGTCATCCAAGCGACATCGGATCGCTCGAGTGCTGACTCAGAACGAATTAGTACGGTACGAACTACGATTGTCTGAGCCTGAGCGAGTGAACGAGTTGATTTGAGAAGCGTGCGCCCGAGCGTGATGACTGATGAACGACGAACTAGTACAGTTTGCTCTGTCTACGTACGATCTCGATGACCGACCCGGCGCACAAGAATATCTTAATGAACGGTGAACTAAAATGAACTAATAGTACTAGAAGACCGAACTAGTTCATTTCAACGATTGTACTAGTTCGGAGCGTTCCATTTAATGTCCGAGTAAGAACAAGCCTAACTAAATCACAACACTAATAATATTACTGTGGCCTTACGTTTCCCTATTAACTGCTCACATTTGACTTTAAACTTTGAGACTGTTACGTAAGGTTTACATTTCAATGTGATGAATATGCAATAAGTAAAGCCGTAATGCATTACCATAGCTGATGGGTTGAAAGTAAGGCGGTGTGCAGATAGGGTGCGTCGTCACGGGTGACACGCTCGGCAAATAGGGGGTTGTTCCGCTAGTCGGTATTAGCCTTTGTGCACATGGCAGGCGCGTCATGAGATAGAATTTGGGAACGTTTCATAGCCCTGTTGTGATTGAATGGTTGTGGAATCAATAGATCACAACATATAAACTTTTTATGTGTAGACAGATACTTTATTGTATGCCAAAATATTTACACAGATAGGTACGTTTTTGTGCTAAGATTTTTCAAATTACTTTAGCTATGCTAATATTCAAATCAAAATCAAAATAGTTTCTACTTATGAAAAAAATAAAATAAAAGCCGGACAAGTGCGAGTCGGACTCGCGCAAGAAGGGTTCCGTACTTAGTAAATTGCAGTTTACGGTTGATGACGTATTAAAAAAAACTACTTACTAGATCTCGTTCAAACCAATTTTCGGTGGAAATGTACATCATATATTTTTTTTAGTTTTATCATTCTCTTATTTTAGAAGTTAGGTTAGGGGTATAGGGGGGGACGCACATTTTACCACTTTGGAAGTGTCTCTCGATAAACAGTTTAGAAAAAAATGATATCAAAAACCTTAATATGATTTTTGAAGACCTATCCATAGATACCCCACACGTATGGGTTTGATGTTTTTTTTTTAGTTTCAGTTTCAAGTAGGTATGGGAACCTCTAAAATTTATTGTTTTTTTCTATTTTTGTGTGAAAATCTTAATGCGGTTCACAGAATACACCTACTTACCAAGTTTCAACAGCATAGTTCCTATAGTTTCGGAAAAAAGTGGCTGTAACATACAGACAGACAGACAGACAGACATGACGAATCTATAAGAGTGCCGTTTTTTGCCATTTGGCTACGGAACCCTAAAAAGATGACTCTAGTTGCAAATTCGCAACCGCCAGTAGGTCTCAATGGAGATGAATTTGCAAGAAACTCCACGGACACTCTTTTCCATCAGTTTTAATTACATGTTTTTGATTACATCATTCTTGTTGAAAAAAATACATATATGTGAGAACGATTTATAAAGACGTGCATATAAAAGCGTCTAGAGTAACAAACAAAAATACAATAGCAAGCCGAGGCAGCTAAGTTAAGACCAATCCCAACTGATGGCGCCCGTTCACGAACATGACGCATGGATCGGCACCACTCAGCTCAACCATCATGTGATTCAGTCTCAAAATTTAGTGTTTCACATTGAGATTTTAATAAATAAATATACCGTACGTTTGTACGTATTTTTCAAGACACTATAGTTCGGTACAATTCTCAAGTGAATAAAGAAGTCTACTTCATGACAAACCCTTCTCAGGCAGATTTAAAAGTACAATTTGGGCTCTATCGTTTCGAGTTTTTGTATCTTTTGTTGTGTAAGTACTTTTGAATGGTTTTCTGCATTGAGAATTTGGAGGTACGTACGTGCCAATACCTACTTTAATACTAAGTTTTTTTTAGGTTAATTTGCAAAGTTTAACAAATCATTATCATATCAGCCGAAAGACGTCCACTGCTGGACACATGCCTCCCCCAAGCGTCCCACATTGATCGGTCCCGTGCATCCCGCATCCAGCGAATCCCCGCAATCTTCACCAGGTCATAGGTCCACCATGGATAGGATATAGGGATGCCTTCCAATGCAACGTTTTCGCCACTCCAAAACGTTTCCGCCCCATCGGCAATCCGTTCTGCGAGCAATGTGCCCTGCCCACTGCCACCTAAGTTTAGCAATTCTTCGGGCTATGTCGTTTACCGTGGTCATGGTGTCTCATTCCATACAAAGAAACTGTCCCGACGTACTGTACTGATTATACTGATTATTTTTGCACATCGATCGCGGTCGGTTCCCGGATTTACAAAAAAAAAAGTTAAATCAAAAAATCAAAAAACCCGACTGCTTCAAAAGCAGAGAGCAGTTTTTTTTATTTAACTTTTTTTATTTATGACTTTTTAGTTAAGTTTTTTCTAATTAGATACATTTAAACATATACGTGTTATATATTTTTGAAATCTCCTCTTAAAACCCTTTATTTTGATACTCCACACGATGGGCTTGCTAGCAAAAAATATTTGGGCCCCCGCAATATGGCGCCCAAAATCCGCAATTTTTCTATTGACCAATTTTAATATAGCCTATGACACTCGCAGGGTTAAGACGAATCGATTGACGTATGAATCATCAAAATCGGGCAACGCTTTTGGTCTCTGGAACGCCATATAGGAACAAACATACATACATACATACATACTTACATACATACATAGACTGATAAACACATTACCCTCCTTCGGCAGTCGGGTAAAAATAATCGGTATAATCAGATGAAAAACGCTAGTTACGTCGGCCAGGTTTCTTTGTGAGGCATCTGTATCATCATCATCATCATTTCAGCCGAAAGACGTCCATCAGTATGATGTCAGTCCATCAGAGGCATCTGTATGATAGTATAATATTATCTGTGCCCTGGTTCTCTTACTGATCTACATTTCTGATACGATCACGCAAGGGAATCCGAGCCCTCTCCATTGCCCTTTGGGTGACTGTAAGCTTTCAACAAATAGTTCACTTCAAATTCTTAATTCAATAATCGGGTGTTTGACTTGTACTATTTTTGACTTAAGTAGGTAAAAATAATGTCAAACAAAATAATTTTATACTACACCTGCTCGGAAAGTACCTTGATACTTTATCAAATTTACGGTAGAAAGTCCGTTATTGCATATCGAACAAATATGCGGCGAGAAAACGCATCTGAGCGGGAGAGAAAAGTGTATGAAAATCCATTTCTTACGTGGTTTTTCTTTTTTAATTTTGGGTAAGACTATGCGCTGGTAACCTAAATATCAAAAGCCAAAAAGTTTTTTCGTACCACTTGCTCAAAAAAGTGACATCCTATGCCACAAAAAGCGAACATAACAATAGTCATTTTTAATCTGTTAAAAACAGGGAAAGAAAATTGTACTGAATTTAATTCATCCTCTAGGGGGAGAATGTGATTTAAATTTGGAATACTTACCGAAATTTATACTGAACTAGGTGTTCCCCACGGCCTCGCTCCCGTGGGCCACCCCACAGGACCCGTTTTTGGGATTAAAAAATAGCCTATGTCACTAAGGAATAATGTAGCTTTCTATTGGTGAAAGAATTTTTAAAATCGGTCCAGTAGTTTCGGAGCCTATTCGGTACAAACAAACAAACAAAAAAATGTTTCCTCTTTATAATATTGGTATAGACTACATCTGTGTTTACACCATTGATTTTGTATATAAAGCATTATACATCTTTTTGAAAAAGGAATACGCATTTATTATGCAGTTATGATTATTAAATAAAATTACGAAAACCGACGAGGCCGTATGAGCTTGATGCCTTTTGCCTTTGCTTTTCCGACAAAAAAATATTAGTCTAGGAATTTGTCGCGTTTTTGTTTTCTTGAAATACATAAACGTTAAGTTTATTTTAATTTATTTTACTTTTAATTGTCATTATTTTTAATAAATGCTTATCTCGTATTATTATTATTGTGTTAAATTTTTCGCAAATGGTACGAAAAGTAGAGTATTTTCCTCGGTGATAAAGCTGTCTTAGTCTTGGGTGAACTTAAATCCCTCGCTACACTCAGGACTCGTCTTAAATCCCTCGCTTCGCTCGTGATTTAAGTTTTTAACACCCTCGCTACGCTCGGGAGTAACCCTCCAGTCCTTCGTTACGCTCGCGATTGAAATCGTCACCCGCGACAGAAGACACTGTTTTATCCCCTTGGTTAATAATCTACTATTACAGTGAGTTTTTATCTCCAAGTTCGCAAAATGACACTGGCCACTAGCTGTGTGTTGGATGGTGTCAAACAATTTGAAAAAAGAACATGTGAAAATTGCAGACGCCATTGGTCACTAACTGCAACAATTTCAATATAAATTTCAATTAGTAAAGATTTAGCTTTTTATTTTCCTCGTAGGTGTAGTATAAAGCACTATGTATCACTCGAGAGGTAATCGGTCACTTTCTCCTCTCGGTGAACAATGTACTATTACTCCAGAAGCACCTCCTTACTTAACACTCAGTCAATAAACCAAGTATTTCCATTCACCTAGGTAGTTTTATATTTTCCTTAGGTATTCCGGAGCTGAGCAGACTTTTACGGTTCGAGGAGGTTCGAATCAAGAGACACTTTACTGCTCAGGGCACTCTGGGGAGTAGGTCTAAGAGTACGCCCGGGCGACGACGTAGCTTTGAACATTCTCGGGCTTAGGGCATTAAGATATTGGCAGAGTTTTGTGAAAACCGATTTGGTTATTCGGTTAGGGCTGCGATAAATTAGTTTTGGTGAGTTTAAGCGGCTTTCAAACTGTTTAGTGACATCCTTAAATTATTTTTAACGCACATCGTCTACAGTGGTCTTTAGTTCCGTCGCAGTGTGCGTCAGCGGTAAGGTAAACTATGTGCCCAGCATAGCATACCGCGGCGTTGGACGTTTCGACCAAGAGAACTAAACTTATAACACCATTGACCCGCGCAATTCGGATTCTTAACGATGTTCACGTCAAGATCGATGTATTTATATGTCATTTGAGTGAATTCGCAAAAATACTTTTATTTATTTTATGTTATAGTGCAGATTAGAGTAGGTTATATGTTTTTATTTTGTATTTTAAATATCGTGTTTTTATATTTAGGAAACTTAGTTTATAAGTTATTTTTTACTAGATGTTAAAGGACTTTACTAGATATTTACGTTTTCATAGTTTTATATAGTATATAAGTTAATTTTAAGACCACGCTATCGCATTAGGTATACCTACCTGTAATGATAGTTGTAAGGGAGATTTTAATAATAAATAATAATAATAATAAATAATTGTCATCTTTTTACCCGACTGCCGAAGACGGGTAGTGTGTTTATCAGTCTATGTAAGTTTGTTCATATGTGGCGTTCTAAAGACCAAACGCGTTGGCCGATTTTGATGATTCTTACGTCAATTGACTCGTCAGAACTTGTGAGTGTCACTGGCTACATTAAAATTGAAAAAAAAGAATAATGTCGGGTTTTGGCGCCATATTGTGGGGGTCCCTCTTTCGTGTGGGGTATCAAAATGAAGGGTTTTAAGAGGTGATAAGAAAAATATTCCACTTACATGTTTAAAAGTAACTAGAAAAAAAAGATAACTAAAAATTGATAGTTAAAAACTGTTGCTGTCATCGCGAGCTGAATAACCAAAACCATAGTATGTATCCTCCGACTGCATAGTATGATTTCTTCTTGTTATTAGTTCGCTTCTTAGCAGTCGGGCCATTTTGATTTTTTAAATAATTTTAATTTTCACTTTTCTTTTTTTTTATTAGGATTGTCTTAAGCCGGCTTGAGACATTGTCACCGAAAAGCGGGCCAAAAGGCTCATCGGCGATGAGGCACTGGTTAAGTCAAAGCTCCAGAGCCTTGAACATCGTCGCCGAGTTGCCAGCTTGTCGGTCTTTTATCGGTTGCATTTCGGGGAGTGTGCGATGGAATTGCATGATCTAATTCCACCAAGCCCGTTTCATCATCGGACTACAAGACGTACGGCGATGCGCCATCGCTACATGGTAGACATACCACCCATACGCACTAAACGTTTTGGAAATACTTTCATTATGCGTACAGCTAATGAGTGGAATTCCCTGCCGGAGTCTGTGTTTCCCGATAGCTACAATCTAGGAGTCTTTAAGTCAAGAGTGAATAGGTTACTTCTAGGCAAGCGTGCTTCACCGTCGACCACATCATCGCTTACCATCAGGTGAGATAGTGGTCAAGCGCGAGCCTATAATATATAAATAAAAACAAAAAAAAAAACAGTTACGTCACCTTGTACCAACAGTTACGTCACCTTGTACTAATAGTTACGTCACCTTGTACCAACAGTTACGTCACCTTGTACCAACAGCAGTTATTTAGTTACGTAAATACATTCTCATTCGCTCCATAATCGCTAAACTCCTTCTGCAATATTTTTGTAGTCCCTAAACTACAGAACTAGAGCATAATAGTATCTTGAAATGCAAATGGTCTCTATAGAAAAGCCAATTTAACCCTGTAGATAAGCCTTGGGGTCAGCACACGATGTGAATCACATGTTGTCCTCCGGCTAAAGGTTTGAGCAATGCCCCTCAAAATGGTGATGCAAACCATAGACATTGCTATATCACCACCCCATAGATAAACATCGTTGGAACCTTTTATATCATAAACGTAGTGACCCGTAACAAAGGCACAATCGTAACCTTTTTGTAATCCGAACTGATGGAATGAAAATACTTTCAGACGATGTTAAATTGTACGAAAGCAATCAAATCTAAATTAAATAACATGTCAGAGGACAAAGAATTCGCTTATGTTTTATTACTTGATTTACGCTCAAACGTGTTACAGAAGAATTTAATAACATTTATAACAACCCGAAACCATCAATGATATATTAAGAGTAGAATAAAAGAAAAAAATTGGAAAAAAATACTACCGACTTCAAAATAAAAAACTATAAAGTGAAAAACTACTTTATTTTTGGAATTCGGTGTCTTTCTTTCTTCCCATTTTTTTGCGATATGGTCACCGACTTCCAAAAATAAAGTTATTTTTTTGACTTTGTAGTTTTTTATTTGGAAGTCGGTAGTATTTTTTGCAAAATAGTTGTTTTTACTTTTCCGTTTTTAGTTTTACCTACCTAAAATAGGCAAGTTGTTTAGTAAGGTACCTATAACGCCAGAATAAATTACCCGAATAACATGAAACTTGAACATTACCGGTGAAATGAGAGATCTGCCCCTTTAGAGCGTACTGGCGTGATGTTATGTCATTTATGAAATGGTATAAACAATAAACATACATGCGATTGCAGCAATCCCGAATGATTTACCGTTATTTATTGAAGAGTTCTGTTGTACATCTCCGAAGTTCTTCATCAGATCTTCACCAAATTAAAATTAGACCAATTTCGAAACATACTCTTTCAAACAAAAAAAAAAGAATTTTCAGAATAGGTCTACAATTGACGGTAATATCGGTGAACATACACAAAAAAAACATACATGAAGTCGAACATAGAACCTCCTCCTTTTTGTAAGTCGGTTAAAAAGATATAGGGAGAGAGGTAGAAGAGAACTTTTCGTGAATGAAATTCATGAAACATTAAAAAGATAAAAAACCAGTAAAAATAAATGCAAAAATGAACAAGCACTTAAAGAATAGCATGACTAATACAGGAAAGATTCTGAACAATATTTTGGTGAGTAAAAGTCGTCAAGTCGAGATTTGAATGGAAATTGAAAAACTTTTATCCCCTGGTGGACATAACAAGCGTTTTAAACGGATTCAAAGATTTGTCTGTTCCGGAATATGCATCCGTTTATTTGATAAGTAAAGTGAGACGAAAGGGGGAAATGTCTGCTATATATTGTGGAAAATTACACGTAAAAGATTGCCGGTTTTATAATATTAGGTAGGTATATACAATCAAACGTACCTTTTGAAGAAGTTATTGTTGTACTTATGGGATAAATAAGTAATACGTATTTTGTTCAGAATAACCGTCATCAAAGAAAACACGATTAAAAAGTAAAAAACAAAATCCAACACTCAATAACATTCAGTATTTACAAAAATTTCGCTGTCTGTATAAATAAGGAAATTCTCAGTTATCAAGAGAATTATTTATTATACAAAAAAAGTATTACTTCCATCGTTTTTGACACCAACAAATTCAAACACCCACAAAAGCCCGTCCTTTTTCAATTAAATAATAATATACATTATTTGGATACAGACGAGGCAGGCAGGCAGGGGGTACTCTTCAGTTTGAGAGCACAACAGGTACAATCGATATTTCCGGGCACCCGAGGGGAGGCCTAGCAAACAGACGGACGAATGCTTAGACGCGACACACTCTGCCTTTTCATTTATGCGCCCCTGGTACATTACCGTGTAACGTGAATGCTTAATATCTAAACAAGGCAATTCAGATCGATGTACTGAGAATTAAAATAGCTTCTGTGTGTATTGCATGTCTACTTTCTTGTTGGACATGGAACCATTTCGGTTTTCAGTTCCTGCCAGGTCGGGCGAAGTAATTGTCCCAAATAGGTCAACTCGGTGCGCCCAATATCGACAAGCAATTACTTTGGCGACGACAACTTGCCGCTACCTGTTGATAGTTTCGTGGGGAGCCCCAATCAGAAAGATAGATAATCCAGCGATGATACAATGCGATTCAATCCTATTACCCTAATAGCCTCTTAAAGTTGCTAGCTCTGTCATTCGTCCGTTGGCTGTAAGCTGTAATCCGTCTACAGAGGAGAGTAGGAATTGAAGAGCCTCAGGAAAAATACGCTTATGTACCCTTCTCTTGAGGGTTCATAACTCGTAGGGACAAGGGTAACGTTTACTTATCGACGTGGAAAAGGTTCCATAAAACATTTCGTCGCGTTTCGGAGGGCGAACTTTTTATTTGCTCCGCAGACGTGCCGCGGCAAGCGTTGCACTCGCCATTGTAAATTTTGTGGAAACAGTTTTTTCGGTCGGAATTTCGTAATTGGTATATTGTGCGAGTGTATGGCAGGGAGGTCTTCCGCTATACATAATATACGTTTGTAAGATACGATACGTGGCACATAAGGAATGTTTCGTTCCAAAACGTTCCGTTATTAGATTTGGTATTTTGTTGCAACACCATGTCAGTTAGCTGTCAGCGATTTTGACAGTATTGGATTCACGATTGGCGACACGGGAAATATGTCGGTTTTGACCTGGTATTTTGAAAGTGACTTGTAACCAGCCGATCAGTATCCGAAATTGTAATCGCGATTCGCAGGTGGTGTTGTGGGTCGACTGTGCGTTTGGTTTTGTGCATATTTCTCGCGCAGCAAAGTGCCTTTGCCGGGAACACGTGTTGGAGTCTGGCGAGTATCTCACCGGATCGCGTTTGTGTCCCTTTTTCCAATCGTTAATCCATTCTTATGTGTATGCTTTCCTCCCACTATACAATGCACGGTATGGGACTGAATAAGGAACGGAAGAACCCCACGAGAACTCAGGTAAGAGTGACCAACAAGCCCCTAGCTTGCCACTGCTGCATACTGCAATTTTGTGGGTACATCCCTGGTAGGATCCAAGATTCGCAGCGTTGCAATTGGCCCCAGAGTTTGTCTCTTGGCTGTGATCCGCAGGCCTGTATTTAACAAGGAACGTTTGAAGAATAAAATTCTGATCTTTAAACGGTTCAGTATTTACATATACAAATAAATTGTCCCTTAAAATGGAAACGGGAACATGAATATCAAATTAAGGTAGGCGCTCGATTTTCATATCGTCTTCGTGAGTGGGCCGTTTGAGGGCATTCAAATCAAAATCAACAATATACAAAATACGTTTTGCGGTGAAGTACTGGCACTCAATAACAATATTGCCAATTATAGCACATCCGAGTGAGTGATCACAGGCAATTTACATTGAACTTACTAAATTGGTCCTAAATTAGAGGAACCACTTGCTTGTATTTAACAAATAATTATAGGGGCTCTTTGCGTGGGATTTGCTTGAGAAATACTCGATAACATGAAATCCTGACGGTTAATTAGTCCGCTAATTTGTTCGTAATGTTATCTTTTACATAAATAAGAGGGATCGAAATGGTATTTAAAATCGGGGAATATTTTGATTAATGGCGAACAAAATTGTGAGATTTATTGTTTTTACATTTAAAACCGTTTTATATAATGTTGCTTTAGACATGGAGGGAGAGAGGTAGGAAGCAAAACAAAGGTTTCTGGCGCGGAACGAGGAAAGTAATTACCGATACACCTGTTTATAAAGGATCTTGTTAACGGTGTGTTGTTATATCGTGTATCTTTGGAAGCTATCTAAGTATCTGTTTCTTTATTTTTAGCTGTTTTTTTTTCGTATGTTTTCTTCGATGAGGGGATGAGGGCTATGCTTTATGTTGAGCGGTTTTTAACAGACTTCAAAAAGGAGAAGATTCTCAATTTTATTATACAGACTGAGAGCAGGTGTGGCCCAGTGGTATCGGCCACGACTTACAAGTTGTATGTAGGTCGTGGATTCGAGCCCATCAGGCAGGCGCTTTACTTTGTGTAAATTATTTCATCACCACTGCTCTCAAAAACGGTGAAGGAACTCAAATCCTGTCCTCAAATGTCCTAGAACCAAAAATTCGAATAGATGTGACATCCACCAACCCGCACTGGGCCCGCGTGGTGGATTACGGCCCATTCCCTCTCACAAAAGAGGAGGCCTGTGTCCCAGCAGTGGGAACATTTTAATAGGCTGATGATGTGATGAGATTATACAGACTGTATTTTTTTATGTTTGTACCTCAGAGCTTGTTACTGGGTGAATCGATTTAAAATATATTTTTTTAAATTGATTTTAGTGCTTCTCAATTGGTCCTATTTAAATATTATCAAGATCGGACGAGTAGTTTTTGAGTTATCCCTAATAATGCATATTTTCATGGTAATTTATGGTACCAAATATAAAAAATGTTTTTTTTTTACAAAAATATTAAACCGATTTCCAAATCAAAATATTTTTTTTGTTAAAAAGTTATTCATTTTGTATATTTTTCTTTCATGAAGTAACATTTATTTCTATGCAACCAAAAGGTAAGCTTGAGTTTGTTACTTTCTTATTTTATCTACAAAAACTTTTGCTCAGCGGTATCTTCGACGGTGTATTTTTACCCGACTGCCGAAGGAGGGTAATGTGTTTATCAGTCTATGTATGTATGTATGTTTGTTCCTATATGGCGTTCCTGAGACCAAACGCGTTGGCCGATTTTGATGATTCGTATGTCAATCGATTCGTCTTAACCCTGCGAGTGTCACTGGCTACATTAAAATTGGACAATACAAAAATGGTGGATTTTGGGCGCCATATTGTGAGGGCCCACATTTTTTTTTTCTTCCGAACCCACTTTGTTGTTATCAAAATAAAGAGTTTTAAGAGGTGATTTCAAAAATATACAATACTTATATGTTTAAATGCACCTAATTAAAAAAAAAACTAACAAAAAAGTTATAAATAAAAAAAGTTAAATCAAAAAATCAAAAAACACATATACATATTCGCGGGCTGGCTGACCAAAATCTGGTGTATCCTCCGCCTGCGCAGCATGATCTTCTCCTTGTTTACGTCTTTTTAGTTCGCTTTTGAAGCAGTCGGGTTTTTTGATTTTTTTATTGATAGCTTTGTCGTACAAAATATGTCATAAACTCACATTTGGGACCACTGTAACGACTTCAAATTAATGCAGTTCGAACCCTGATCCCTGACGCATCACGCGATAATGAAGACAACTCAACGGTGAGTGGCCAACTTACTCCTACATTGTTCGTAGAATACTTTGCGAACGAATCCTCTATAAATCCACACGCGATGCACGGCAAACCGCAGGCTGTGCTGTGACCACATCCAGTGATGGCGTGACGTCATACGTCACCCAGCAGGGATACCGCGACCGATAGATGCATAATTAAATGAAAATACTCATAAATTTTATTGCGAGGTGCTCGTGGCTAAATAATAACAGCCGTACTGGTCGATCATCAAGGTTAAGCAACGCTTGACGAGGTCGGTCCGTGGATGGGTGACCATTTCAACATAGCGAGTTTCCTCCGTGCCTCGGCAAGCATGTTAAGCCGTTGGTCCCGGCTGTCATTTGAAGATCTTTGACAGTCGTTACGGGTAGTCCGAAGCCTAAGATCTGTCACCAGTCTGGTCAAGGGGTATCGTGTTACCCAGTTACTGGGTTGTGGAGGTCAGATAGGCAGTCGCTCCATGTAAAACACTGGTACTCAGCTGACTGGAAGCCGACCCCAATGAATTTAGGAAAAAGGCTAGGCAGATTGATTGACTCATAAATTTTATTGCGTTGGTATGATGGATGAGAATAAACCTCAATTGAGCGGTGATTTAGTCTTAGAATGTTTACGCCATTTATCTTGTAATTAGTGATAAATAAACACTAACAAAACTTAACAACACGCTTGCTTATCCCGAAAATGTAGTTACATATACTCCATTTGAAATAACATTAGACACGTTTCCAAATCTTTTTACAGTCCGTTCAACCGATTTAGAGTTCTATCCCGTAAACATAGGGATGACATAAAAAGCATAAACATGTTACCAAAACCAACTGTTTACTACAGCTACCATTTGTCTTATCACCAACGCAATAGAAGTCAACATCGGTTGAAAGGGCTGTAAAATGGGCTGATTTAAATGTGTAATGTTATTTCAAATGGAGTGTAGATATAATTTAAATCCATAGTGTATTTCAATAAACTTATTTTGGTATATTAATGATAATATGGGACAATATTTCCGTTCACCGGAAACACATCCAAAATCTAAGTTGTTGCTGCAAAATTCCTGATGGAACAACCGCAATCAACGCTTGTGTTTCATAGGATTTAATGCGATAGATGTATCTGCTCTATAATCAAACCAATTAAGTACATACATACTGGGATTGTATTAGATTAGTGGAGATATATGTGTATCTGTTCAAAGCTATGGTGCTTAAAGGATATTGGTGGAAATCAATGAAGCTGGTTAGTTACCTCTGTGTTGGGCGATATCACTATAGTCGCCGTTCCAGTACCACAAAACATTAGACGACAGCGCTTTATATCGCTAAAGTATAACCCGACCAAGTGAAATTCTCCGTTAGTTTCGTATTACACGTATGTTACATTGAGTTGATTGAATTTGGGCTCATTTGTTGTTGATTGAATTGTCGCTACGTAACTTAGTAGAGTTATTTATTTACAAAACTTGTAGCTTCTCGTGACGGGGACTTTATATCCCCTGGTTTCTGAAAAAAGGGAATTAGATCTTGAGTTTTTGTTCAACTCCTACTTTGGAATTAGAGTAAAATTTGTCAATTGTTAACACCGAATATTTTATTTATAAATCGGCCTCACGTCATTCTTCTACTTATTAAAAATCTTATATTCATTTACTGACAGACAACACATTGCTAATTGATCTAGAAACATGAAATGCACAACAGTTCTTTAGTAACAAAAGTGAGCTCTGTCGAAGGACTTTTGAAAATTCATACCGTAAAGGAGTTTCTTAGGAGATGGAAGTTTATATGATTTGGGATTTTTGTCGGACATACAGCTTGTAGGTATTAGACAAAAGGTCCTGCAATTGTTATTTTTGAAGAGCAGCACATCATCTGTCCGTCCCATTTCATACAAGTTAAGCTACCAACAAATTATTCGGGAAATCGTGACGTCAGTTCCAGTTATTTGATGGACGTTAGTTTCAAGCCTTACGAATTTACGATGGGCTGCGTCCAGTTAAGATTGACGTTGATGGACGTCTAACCTAAATTCTCTGAATTTTCCCTTCCCTGTTAACTGTACATTCATAGTTGCCTAAATCCAGAGCAAAGCCTTCTTATACAGAAATAGCACCGGAATCAACAAGCTTGCTTAATGATTAAGAAGGTTGGCGATTTTCATAAAAGTCATAGCAAACTTGTACATAAAAAAAGTTAATTCAGAAAAATCTAAAATCCTGACTAACGAATCGAACTAAAAAGACGTAACCAAGAAAAAAATAATGCTGTGCAGTCGGAGTATACATATTTGCGAGCTGGCTGACCAAAGCTAGATGTATCTTCCGACGGCACAGCATGACTTTCTTCTTGTTTATTTGTAACTTTATAGTTTACATTTTTTTTTCGAATTAGGTAGATTTAAACATAGGTATAAGTGTTATATTTTTTTGGAACCATCTCTTAAAACCCTTTATTTTGATACACCCACACGAAGGGATTGGAAGAAAAAAATTGGGCCCCACAATATGGCGCCCTCGTAAGTTTAAGACGAATCGATTGACGTAAGACACATCAAAATCGGCCAACGCGTTTGGTCTCTAGAACGCCACATAAGAACCATCAAACACATATACATAGAGTGATAAACGCATAAGGGATGCGTTTTGCCTTTGGCAGTCGAGTAGGTAAATATAAATTCATGCATACATTCTGAGAGGAAAATAACCAAACGCTGAACATAAATATCTGCCTTACTATAATACAATTCATCCTAATTATGGTGTAAAAGACACAATCATCGCACCTGACGAATTAGAAACAAAGCAGGATGAAGTGGTACAAATCCTGAGTGATGCTAAATGCGTCGCTTGCTGGCTGCGAGTCAGACCACATTTTACTGTGACCGCAAACAGTGACGTCACGTTTGTGACAGAATACAGCTAATGCAGGTTTATTTGCAATGAGAAGTGCGAATTAAGACCGAGCTACAATATCAGACGTATTTGAAAAAGGAAGCCGTATTCGTTAAACTCAAAAAGAAGCAAAACAAAATGCTAGGATTGTTGACATTTTAGGTTTCGGCATAGATGGAAACGGTCACACCATCGTGTATATCGGGAAAGATTTCTTGTAAGTCTTTTGAGAAATATGAGTAAAAGAGACAGAAGTTTTTTCTTAAATACAAAAGGTATTTATTACATTCCATGTTATCTCTAGATAATCAAACAATTAAAGAGATAGAAATATTTTGCTAACATAGATACTCAACTATACAACCACTGTTTCCAAAACTCAAACTATTGCTGATTTAGGTACGCTGGAAGATTGTAAGGTTGTTGAAAATATCGACAGGCCTCTGATTCATCGCTTAAAAGCACTATTAAAAGCTTCGTGTTTCCGTAAAGTTTCCAAATTTCGTCGGTGTTATAAGCTCGAACACACTATGTGATTGTATAAGTTCCCGTATTCACCCTGTTACACCCAATCCTATCTAGGTCGGAGACTCTACACTCGAAGTAGTGGGCGACTATGTCTACCTGGGACAAACGAACCAGTTGGGTAGGGCCAACTTCGATAAAGAGGTCATCTGTCAAATCTAACTCGGCTGGGCAGAGTTCGGGAAGTTGCGCGGTATCTTCTCGTCCAATTTACCACAGTGTCTCAAGACGAAAGTCTATGACCAGCGTGTGTTGCCAGTGGTGACATATGGCTCTGAAACGTTGTCGCTCACAATGGGCCTCATCAGATAGCTTACAGTCACTCAAAGGGCAATGGAGAGGGCTATGCTCGGAGTGTCCTAGAGAAATGTAGATATCCACAAGAGAACCAGGGTTACCAACGTAGCCCGAAGAATAGCCAAACTTAAATGGCAGTGGGCAGGGCACAGTGCTCGCAGAACGGATGGCCGATGGGGCAGAAAGGTTCTGGAGTGGTGACCGCGAACCGGAAGACGTTGCGTTGCAAGGTCTTCCACCAGGTAAACCGATGACCTAGTGAAGGTTGCTGGGATCCATTGATTGCGAGACTTGCGAGATGCAAGGGATTGGTCAATGTGGCGACGCTTGGGGGAGGCCTATGTCCAGCAGTGGACGTCTTTCGGCTGATATGGTGATGATTCACCCTTCAGACCTGTGGGTGTTGAAATAATAAGTTGGTTGGTTTAACGTTCAGAGCCTAAACAAAAGAGTTCTCCTGTAATAAACAATATGTGATATATGTCCTTGTCATTAACTAGCAGCCTTTTTTTTGTTTGGGTAAAACCTTAAAAAGGCGCCTGGGTTTTTGGGGAAAAGACCAGGGAGTGTGGGATATTTCCTCACTAAAACCATCCCGGTGATCACCATCAGCACGTAGACGAAGCTTAGTGTCCTCTGCAACGTGCAACGTCTGTTAGGGCAGATCCCTGGGGTCTACCTAGCAGCATAGGTTCATCTCTTTAACAATAAAAGTAACGGGCCTAGGTTTATCTAAAGAGGAAATCAAATAATTTGTTGACAAACGCTTAATTTCAATCTTCGCTTAGAAATCTTCGTTTTTTAATTATCGTTTTTATTTACGGCTTAAGTCACGCGTGTAGATACTTCGGTATCCGCATCGTTTTGGCGAAGAACAGGATTCCTTAAGATGAAATGCGGTCGCAGACGTCCGACTAAATTTCCTAAGTAAAAAGTTCAAAGTTCAAGTGCTTTTTTCATTTATAGTTATCTAATTTGTACACTACGCCTCTGTTGACATTTTGTCACCTGTCGCAATTTTGAGCACAGTTTGAGGGTTCTAGTGAAAAAGTCTAAAAATAGGAGCACAGTATATATCTTTCTTTTTCAGTTTATGAAATACCTTTTAAATTGGTTCAATATTGGAGGAGGAAATAGGCGAGAGCCAAACCTCGAATTATGACTTTTTACTTAAGAAATTCAGTCGGCTGTCTGCGACTGCATTTTCTCTTAATTTTGAACTCCTTAAAGCAGAAAAGCCCTGAAGAAGAAGAAGACAAGATATAGGTACAAGTGTAGTGTGTCTAACATTATGTATAGCACCACGTAACAGCAAATATTCAATCGATTCCACGTGTAACCCATCCCTAGCTACAATATAGTTGTCGTTTGATTCATTAGACGCAGACCGGCGCGGCGGCGGACAATTGACGCAATTGTATTTCAGCTGTAGTTAGGTGTACGGTAGTTGTAGGTAGGTAACCGGTAGCTGTAGGTAGCCGGGCAGTACGGTATCACGATACGCTGGTCGAACGGCCGTGGTGCTACTCGCTTTGATTGACGCACCTGTTTTGCCTGGCTTATCTGCTTATTTATTGCCAGACTGAACGTATACGAAAATTACGCGTTTATATGACGCGTATGTTTGTAATACATTGTTCTAGTGGTAGTACAAGCTGCTAAGCGTGGAAACCTGGACATGATTCCTAGGCCGGGTAACGTTTTATAATTTATTGTTTTTTTTTCCACTATGCAATGTCAACTACCTCGTACGGTCATGAGGTCTTGGGTTCGATGTCCAGGTCGGGCAAAGTGTTAATTGGGTTTGGACTTGTGCCCAGTTGATGGCAATAGGCTTACCCTCTATTACATGGGACTTAAGGTTCCCCTAGTCGACGGCACGAACTATTTTGTGCGCGGGTTTAAAATGCATGCCATCTCATCCGATTACACGTGCGAAAGAGATAGATGCTGTGATGAGCAGTAACAAGCTAGTTCGCGTACGAATTAGCACTTTTGCAAATTTGTAGCGAAATGGATGCAGATTTACGACGAAAACGAGCGCGCGAAATTTTATAAACAGGCTGTTGGGAATATAGATATCATGAGAAAATTACTAAATGTATCTGTTCAAAATAAAATTATTTGCATTGTTGAACTACTAATATATCCCTGTATGGTGATTGTTTTGCAATTTTCCTTCTTCTTATGGTATTTATTTGCGCCCAAAGATGCGTTAAAATTAGTATTGAAATATGGAACTTTCGACGTTCATTACTTTCAAATATATATATTTTTTCTTTTTTGTTTCCATACAGGGCTAGATAATCTCGTAATAGTAATAGATAATCTCAAGCTCGTGGCTAAATAATAACAGCCGCACGGGTCGATCTTTAAGGTTAAGCAACGCTTGCCGAGGTCGGTCCGTGGATGGTTGACCATTTCAACATATCGAGTTTCCTCCATTCCTCGGAAAGCATGTTAAGCCGTTGGTCCTGGCTGTCATTTGAAGATCTTTGACAGTCGTTACGGGTAGTCAGAAGCTAGAGATCAGACACCAGCCTTGCCAAGGGGTATGGTGTTACCCAGTTACTGGGTTGTGGAGGTCAGATTAGGCAGTCGCTCCATGTAAAACACTGGTACTCAGCTGAATCCGGTAAGACTGGTAGCCGACTCCAACAACAATTGGGAAAAAAGCTAGACAGATGATGATAGGGCTAGATAATGATGAGACAACTTGTTTTTTATTGTTTTGAACGTACACCGTAAAACAGTGGAGTAATCACTAGAATTCGTTTGTATGGAAGAATGTTCGAGGGCAACTTCAAATAACATGTAAAATGTGGATATGCTATGCTTGTAACTCTGCCTATCCCCAAGGGAAATACAGGCGTGATGTTATGTATGTGATGTGATCAAAGTGATGTCACATTTTAACCAGGAACACCGACAGGCTTATTACGTATCATGCAAGAGCAAAACGATAGCGATTTTTGCACAATAATTGCTCTTCAATACAGATGTATTACAGTTCTTGGCGTTTTTTTTTAAATAACTGCATTTGACAAAAAGCGAGCGATTAGCAAACGATTGTGAAGGACCTACCATACTTACACTGTAGGTAATGCCTGTAAATAAAAAAATGAGGCAAATGACAACGCTGTTGGCGTGGCTGAATTCTAGTCAAAATATATTTAATTTTGGAATCATCGATACGAAGAACAAGAAGGTGATTCCGATTTTTATATTTATTTATTATATTCTTTATTGTACACCACAAAACTATATATATAGGACAAAAATCATAAAGCAAGTGAACAATGGGCGGTCTTATCGCACAGGGCAATCTCTTACAGACAACCTTTGGATACACTGAACGTGAGGAGAGGAATTTAGGATTTATGGCATTAAAAATAATCATAAAAGTGATCTCGCGATGATTGCTGATTGCTCTTTTTTACGTAATAAGCCTGCTGTTTGTGCTCATTTTCACTTCTGCCTAACTCTTCCTGGAATACAATTACAGGCGTGATTTTAAGGTAAGAATTATATTTTTTTAAATACTTTTTCTTCTGGGTAGAAATAAAAAATCTTGTATCACTCCCTTGGGTCTCGTTATTGGGTGATTGATTACGGAGATTTTTATAGATAAAGATATCAGAGCACCTACTTTAATTAATAAATCAAAGATTTATTATTTATTATATATGTTTTTATTCATTCTTCACCAAAAGCCGTCTATAATCGTGATTGATCATGACTGTAATAAAATTTTGAGATAATAAAAAATATACGTCTGAAAATGACGCACATGCTTGTATGATTTTGCACAATTTGCATGACATGCAAAATGCAATCCGTCAAAATGTCATTTATTTAATGAAAACATGAACATCAAATGCGATAAAATTAAGATTGACACACCCCTACCTCAGTTACTCCTAACCAGAGAGAATAAAATGAAATAAAATGTATTAAACATTGAAAATGTAAGCAAAAATAAAATGCTCGCTCAATGTTTTTTTTCGAACATAAGTAGTACTTACAAATGCCATACATGCATAGACAAAAAAACTGGCCAACTGCGAGTCGGACTCGCGCACGAAGGGTTCCGTACTATTATCGCAAAAACGGCAAATAAATCGTTTGTTGTATTGGAGCCCCACTTCAATATTTATTTTATTCTGTTTTTAGTATTTGTTGTTATAACGGCAACAGAACTACATCATCTGTGAAAATTTCAACTGTCTAACTATCACGGTTCATGAGATACAGCCTGGTGACAGCCGGACAGACGGAACGTGGAGTCTTAGTAATAGGGTCCCGTTTTTATTACCCATTGGGAACGGAACCCTAAAATGTAATCAAGTGTATTAAACATTCAAAATGTAACCAAAAGTAAAATGCACGCCTAATATTTTTTCCGAACATAAGTAGGACTTACAAATGCCATACATGCATATAAAAAAAACCAGCCAAGTGCGAGTCAGACTCGCGCACGAAGGGTTCCGTACCATTATCGCAAAAAACGGCAAAAATATCATGTTGTGTCACGTTTGTTGTATGGGAGCCTTCCTTAAATATTTATTTTATTCTGTTTTTAGTATTTGTTGTTATAGAAGCAACAAAAATATATCATCTGTGTAAATTTCAACTGTCTAGCTATCACGGTTCATGAGATACAGCCTGGTGACAGACGGACAGACAGACAGACGGAACGTGGAGTCTTATTAATAGGCTCCCGTTTTTATTACCCTTTGGGAACGGAACCCTACAAAGGAATCAAGTGTATTAAACATTCAAAATGTAACCAAAAATAAAATGCATGATTAATTTTTTTTTTCATACTTAAGTAGGACTTACAAATGCCATACATGCATAGAGAAAAAAGAAGAAAACGCGTGTCGTAGCCAACCCTCCAGTGCTACGAGATAAAACAATTTGGGTTGCGTAATATCAAAGTGCCCTCGATGCCCCTAGGATGTGTATATGTTACTGTCAAAACTGCTATTGGTCAAAAGCAGTTTTGGCTGCTTTTGATCAAAGTGATTTTGAGGTATAAAGAGTCTTTTCTTTAAACATCAGTTATAGCGAAACATATAATTATCTCAGTTGCCAATGTCTAGAATCTTTACAATAATGGTTTTAAATGTGCCCAATAAACCTGCTACTGTTTTAGTAATTATAAAATAGTTTTATCGGTCTAAACTATTTTTGATTAATTGCTGCAGTTTGACAGTTTTGCCTGCGAGACAGAAATAATTTAATAATAATAAAAAAATACTTATAATTATTATTTCTATGTTTGTCTACCCTTAAGAGGAAACGGGGGCAGAGAGCGCCGACTGAATTTCATAAGAAAAAAGGCATAATCCGAGGTTTGGTTCTCGTCTATTTTCTCCTCCAATATTGAACCAATTTAAAAGATATTCCATAAACGGAGAATGAAAGATATATTCTATGTACCTTTGTTTTCTTTTTTAATGATACATTATCTTTAGAAGCTCTAGAACCCTCAACAAATGCTCAAAATTGCCAACAGAGGCATGTACAAATTTGACAAATATAAATGATAAAAGGAAAGCATAGGGACATAGTATGTATCTTATTTTACCAGTTTATGGAATATCTTTTAAATTGGTCCAATATTGGAGGAGGAAATATACGAGAGCCAAACCTCGGATTATGAGTTTTTATTTAGGAAATTCAGTCGGCGCTCTCTGCCCATATTTCCTCTTACATGCAACCACCGCGGTTGTTGCCATCGCGTGCGCCTGACAGGGTAGTGCTTTGTGTACGCTCAATGAATTCGGGGGATATACTGTATTAAAATGTAATAAAATTGACATAAATATTTATTTTGTCCGTCAGTTAGATAACCTAAAAATATTGGACACATATTTTTCTTTTGCCACGTAAACAAAAAAATACGACGATACAGTGCGTTGAAATATCGTGTGACGTCACGGTGGGCTATACTTTATACTGACAAAATGACGTCACGAGCCCCCACTCCTAAACTTTGATGCTCTGCAGTGGTTCCCCCGAGACCACTACGTATTCGTGAGGAATTTTCCTGGGAGAACAAAAAAAAAGTTTAGTTTAGGTTATCTTTGTAAATTTTTACTTATTTAATTAAAAAAAAATACGGGTGTCATAATTTAAGTTTACATCACTAGCTATGCGTCGCAGCTCTAGGCGCCAGTGGATATTGTCTGTGGTAGCAACGCGGCATTACTAGTCTCTTCAAGTCTCTTGTAATCTAAGTTGAATCTGTATATAATAAACCAATCCACCGTGCCTTGACGAGTCTTTTAATTATTACAACGGGCACAATATTATTTGATAATCTCACTGACGAAATAAAGTACCCCTAAAAACAACCCTATTGACATAATAAAGTTGTCATTTTAATAAATAAGACTCGTTTCTATGAAGCCTACTTTATTTGTACTAAAACTGCTCTATGGTTTCAAAGTGAACCTATGAATAACATATTTACAACACACACACAACAACAACAACACAATAATACCACAAATACAGAATACACAACAATAATATGCAAAACATATCTAAATATTATAAAACAATGATATGGGCCGGCAAGTAAACGTTGCAGATGTAACGAAAGGGTGGGTTTCGGAGTGCAGAGAGTAATATTGTGTAGTGACGAGGGTGCGGGTGGGGTCGCCAATCGATACGCACCCCTGTGCCGGCCTAATGCACCCCTAACACGGCGGTACACAGCGGCACAGCGCGGCAACGCAACAGCATGGAAACCGTAAAGTCTATGGGCATTATTTATAAAATTCTCGACGGTGTTTAGGATTATTAATAACTAGCGAAACATCCCGGCTTCGCCCGTAACAAATTATACTCAAAAACCTTCCTCGTTTCTATTGGTAAAAAAACAGCATAAAAATCCGTTCAGTAGTTTTTAAGTTTATCGCGTACAGACGCTGCGGATGACTTTTTTATAATACATTGTGATAATTTGAATTTAGAATCTTTCAAAAATAAATTTACTATAGAAAGATTCTATATTCAAATTCTCTACAGAAAATTTGAATATAGAACGTAATAAGCAATCGCTAAGCAGTATCACGTCATACTATCAGACAAGCCGATTGTGGAAATGCCAAAGCGTAAGAAAGTTTATCACGTAACATAATATGTCGATAGCGTTAGGGAATACCATACATTTTAGACATTTTACCAATCGATATCGCGACGCATTCGTTGATAAAATGTCACTGGTCTAGCTAAGGGATATATTGTATGTGTTCCCAACTTAAAGCTGGGTCATTTGCATCGTCAGTCAACAAACACGACGCTACTTTGTTTAAAATCACATGCAGAGAAACAGTTTGTCTGGTAAAAAAATGTTTAAATATTAACTAACCTCTTAAAAACGCCTCTCAAAGCTTTGAATGTAAAATAAGCCACTATTGCATTGGAGACGTCCCCGCGCGGAGCCCGACCGGCTCGCTGCTCTCTGCCTCCGAAATGATTTATATTTTATAAAATAGCTGATACGCCAGTTTTGCTCGCATAAAATGCATTCCAATTTCGGCCAGTTAGAAAATTGCATTCATATTTTTTACAGCCGACTTTCAGGATTTATTTTTGTTTGTTAAAAATGCTGGTGAATATATTTTTGGGCTCATCTCTGTGGGATAGGCGAGTTGGCTTATAACGCCAACTCGCCTATCGTGTTTAATGAAAACATGTTTTGAAACAAAATTTATATTTATTTATGCTGGTTTGATATTATTGACGGAGTGGGTGTTATTTCCTATCAGAACATCATTATCCTTAACAAAGAGCGCCCGGCAAGTCAGCACAAATGGATTCAATTGAAATTCTCTCTGGTTACCACAGACCTAAAAACAAATTCCGGAATTGTAAAGACTTTTACAATGCATGTCCTCGAAAAGAGTGGTTTTCCAAGCAGCCAAACTGTGCGGAAAGTGTCACTTTTTTTCACTAGTGCTTTTTACTTTCCTGTACTTTTTTAATTTTTAACTCCAACGTCAGCCCGACGCATAGAGTTTTTATTATTTGAGAAAAGTTTTAAAAATTAGTTACGAACAGATTATCATTCATATAAAAGGTAAAATAAAACTAATACTTTATTTTAGGTGTTTTTAATTACTCTAGATTTAGATTTTATCAAAAAGTAATTTTAAATATTCATTAAATATGTTTGGCAGAACGTATATTTTGCTCGTGCCTTATTGCGTTACGATGTGACAGCTATTTGCACATGCGCAGTAGATATGCCCGAGGAACTATTAGTTAATCTGTGGATATGTTGAAAGCGCTTGAATAAGCCCGCCATTTTATTAATTTCATTTTATTAATTTTGTTTATTTCCTCGCACAATGCATAGTAAAATATTGTATGATACACGTACGTAAGATGATTTCCGACTTGTGTCAATTTATCCACTCACTCGCTTCGCTCGCTCGTGAATAAAAATGCCACTCATCGGAAATCACCTACCTTCCGCACTTGTAGCATAAATAACTATTTCTTCCAACTACGTAGTAATGTTATCATTAATCACTACAAAACTGATCACAAAGTACGTATTTATTGCTTAGAACCAAAACAGTGCACAAAAGTTATATGAAATCTCATTGTTGCACTGTTTTACTTTAATGCACTGTTTTGTATATTTTATCTAAACTAATATTATAAAGCCGAAGAGTAGGTACTGTAGTTAGGGTAGGTAGAGTAGGTAGAGACGGTAGAGTAAGTAGAGTAGGTAGAAAAGATGGAGAAGGAAGCTAGAGTAAGTAGAGTAGGTAGAGAAGGTAGAGTATAGAGTAGGTAGAGAAGGTAGAGTATAGAGTAGGTAGAGAAGGTAGAGTAGGTAGGGTAGGTAGAGAAGGTAAAGTAAGTAGAGAAGATAAAGTAAGTAAAGTAGGTAGAGTAAGTAGAGTAGGTAGAGAAGGTAGAGTAAGTAGAGTAGGTAGAGAAGGTCGAGTAAGTAGATTAGGTAGAGTCGGTAGAGTAAGTAGAGTAAGTAGAGTAGGTAGAGAAGGTAGAGTAAGAAGAGTAGGTAGAGAAGGTAGAGTAGGTAGAGAAGGTAGAGTAGGTAGGGTAGGTAGAGAAGGTAGAGTAAGTAGAGTAGGTTAAGTAGGTAGAGAAGGTAGAGTTAGTAGAGTAGACAGATTAGGTAGAGTAGGTAGAGAAGGTAGAGTAAGAAGAGTAGGTAGAGAAGGTGGAGTAAGTAGAGTAGGTAGAGAAGGTAGTGTAATTAGGGTTGGTAGAGTAGGAAGAGTATGTAGAGAAGGTAGAGTAGGTAGAGAAGGTAGAGAACGTAGAGTAAGTAGAGTAGGTTGAGAAGATAGAGTACGAAGAGTAGGTAGAGAAGGTAGAGTAGGTAGAGAAGGTAAAGTAGGTAGAGAAGGTAAAGTAAGTAGAGAAGATAAAGTAAGTAAAGTAGGTAGAATAAGTAGAGAAGGTAGAGTAAGTAGAGCAGGTAGAGAAGGTAGAGTAAGTAGAGTAGGTAGGGCAGGTAGGGTAGGCAGGTTAGACTAGGCAGGTTAGGTTAAGCAGGGTAGTCAGGATAAGCTAGGCAGGGTAGGCAGAGTAGGTAAGGAAGGCAGGGTAGGTAGGTAGTGGTAGGTAGATTGGTAGCCAGTTGACGGGAGCGAAGCCGCGAGGGTTAGCTAGATTAGATATAAATTTACCACAGAGGTTTAATGTCTCCCATTAAGTTTAATATAAAATATATGCAGTAGATCGAAAAAGGTACTGGCGTGGTACGAGTACTGGCTCAGAAAAAAAATCTGCGTATAAAACCAATTAGGTGAAAAAAATGCCCCGCATTTTGTACCATTGTAAAACTATATTTAGCAAGAAAAGTATTAAAAAAATGGAAATTGATGAGAGGTAGATTGGTAGTTGAAAGAAAAGTAGATTACGCACCTCGCTAAAGTGAGTAATTAATGCACTCGTGTTAATTTAGTGCCCTCGCGTGCGCTCGGGCACCAACATAACACTCATGCATTAATAACTCACTTTGCGCTCGATGCAACAATCTACTATAATCTACACTCACAACGTAATATTCCAAATATGAATTCAAAAAATATTGCATAAACACGTACTTTATATTCGTGGATAGGTAAAATTTTAAAAAAAAACCATTACAGTTTAACATTTTCCTTCGATTTTCAAACAACTGCATCATAAAATAACTTTTTATTTTTTATAGCACACTTTTACTTTTTAAATTATTGGCGCTTGGGCTCATTGACATTGACAGTCATGGTGCAATGAGAATCTAAATTGCCCGCCATACTGCATTTTTTTTTGCTTTTCCACTTTTATTATATTTCAACTGTATGAGTGAAGATAAAGTAGTGTATGCAACGGCATAATAATTAGGTATTAAAACACTCGCGTGTTAATATTATCACATTCGGCTTCGCCTCATGTGAAAAACCCACGCTCTTGTTTTAATAACCCCTGGTAGATGACCATTGCATAAACTACTATTTTATTAAAAGATACAAAGGGTTATCGTAACAGTTCCCATCCACATAAAAAGATAAATGGTGTAACACGAAGAGGCACTTATTAAAACATTCCTCATTTTTCTTTCATTACTTCCCCTTTGAAGTGCTTTCACCGCTTCGCCGAAAAATTTGAGTTTTTGAGAAAATTTATGGGGAGTGATAACGGTGGTCTTATAAGTTATATTGTTCGAGATGCGTTTTCTTTACATAATGCGTTTTGTTTTATTTCGTTCTTTCTTTATTTAAGTTTAGAGCGACAAAAGGTGGTCTTATAAGTTATATTAGTCTTCGAGATGCGTTTTTCTTGAGATAATGCGTTTTATTTTATTTCGTTCTTTCTTTATTTAAGTTTAGAGCGACAAAAGGTGGTCTTATAAGTTATATTAGTATTCGAGATGCGTTTTTCTTGAGATAATGCGTTTTATTTTATTTCGTTCTTTCTTTATTTAAGTTTAGAGCGACAAAAGGTGGTCTTATAAGTTATATTAGTGTTCGGGATGCGTTTTTCTTGAGATAATGCGTTTTATTTTATTTCGTTCTTTCTTTATTTAAGTTTAGAGCGACAAAAGGTGGGCTTATAAGTTATATTAGTATTCGAGATGCGTTTTTCTTGAGATAATGCGTTTTATTCTATTCCTTCTTTATCTAAGTTTAAAGCGATAAAAGGTGGTCTTATAAGTTAAAGTAGTGTTCGAGATGCGTTTTCTTGAGATAATTTGTTTTATTTTATTTTGCCTCTTCTTTATTTAAGTTGTATTCAATCAATCTGCTTTTCCCAAATTATATGTTAGGGTCGACTTACAGTCTTTTACAAGGAGCTATCTGACCTCCACAACCCAGTAACTGGGTATCACTATACTCCTTGGAAAGACTGGTATCGGCTTGGCTGGTTTTGAATATTGTACCGACTGACAGAGAACTTTAAAAGACAATTGGTACTAGCGTGCTTGTCGAGGCACAGAGTAATTTCAGCATGTCAAGATTTTTTTTTTATTTGTGACCGGCTCGCATTTGACTACAATCTCGCCTGATGGTAAGCGATGATGTGGTCGACGGTGAAGCACGCTTGCCTAGAAGTAACCTATTCACTCTTGATTTAAATACTCCTAGGTTGTAGCTATCAGAAAACAAAAACTCCGACAGAGATTTCCACTCCTTAGCTGTACGCACAAAGGGAGTATTCGTAAAACGCTTTGTGTGTAGGGGTTATATGTCTACTTTGTACCGATGGCGCATTGCCGTACGTCTTGTAGTCCGATGATGAAAAGGGCTAGATAGATGGAATCAAATTGTGCATCGCATACTCCCCGAAATGTTACCGATCAAAACCGACAGGCTGGCTACTCGGCGTCGATGTTCAAGGCTGTGGAGCTTTGTGTCCACCAGTGCATCCATACACGGATCGACATCGTTATTATAACTTAGCCACGAGCTCTTTTCTTAAGTTTCATTATTTTCCTTTAATATGATTCTGGGCGTCGATTGGCTGCTTCAAATTGGCTGATCGTATTGTCTACAATAAACTTGGCGAAGCGGGCGACGTTATTATCTATTAAAGTCTCGGCAGCGATGTGTTTCGCTCAATAATGTGATTTTTAAACCATATACTACCAGGGAACTAGGATATTGTAGAGCGTACTAGCACAGATATAAATTTTACTAGATGACGTGAATTTATGTACGTCGCGTTTCAAAAAAGAGAGTAAACGTTTTTTTTATTTGAGATGGCTTTGCTCTTGACTTGTCGTCCACAAATTCACGTACCTCGGGAGCGTCGTGTCAGAGACTGGAGGAACTGAAGAGGATATCGCTTCTCGGATTGCCAAAGCGCGAGCAACCTTCGCGCAGCTGAGACCTGTGTGGCAATCGCGGAAACTGACCCGAAGGGTTAAACTCAAAGTCTTCGGGTCCAATGTCAAATCCGTGCTGCTCTACGGGTGCGAGACGTGGAAGGTAACAAAGGACATCTCGCGCCAAATCCAGGTCTTCGTCAACCGATGTCTTCGTCGCATCCTCGGAATTTACTGGCCCGAGATCATCTCTAATGTAGAGCTGTTGGAGAGATGCAACGAGTCCCCGATCGACCGACAGATCAAGCGGCGTAAATGGAGTTGGATTGGTCACACGCTCCGGAGGGATTCCGATCACATTCCTAAACAGGCCTTAGATTGGAATCCTCAAGGAAAAAGGAAGCGAGGCCGTCCCCGTCAATCTTGGCGACGTACCGTATAAGCTGAAGCGACAAGCATTGGAATGGCGTGGAGCGAGGTGAAGCGCGAAGCTCAAGACCGGTCTCGATGGAGGACTACTGTGGAAGCCCTCTGCCCCAGCTAGGGGACATAGGATCTTAAGTCAAGTTGCTCTTGACTCTAGTCATTATCGGCACCGGATGTCAACAGAAATCTAAAAATCTATACCAATATAATAAAGAGGAATTATTTTTTTGTTTGTTTGTTTGTACCGAATAGGCTCTGAAACTAGTGGACCGATTTAAAAAATTCTTTCAACTATGGCAAGCTACATTATGCCCGAGTATTATGCTATAATATTGATGGCAGCGAAGCCGCGGGGGTCAGCTAGTGTGTTATAATATTGTAAAAACTACATAAAAAGATGACCAAGATAACTTACTAACCCGGGGAAAGCAAATGATTCCACATTTGCTTTCCCCGGGTAAGTAAGTTCTTAAATTGTGTGTGAAACAGTGTCACATTTGCTTTTCATACAGATGAAGAAACGAGCGTTATCTAGACAGATTTATATCTGTGGGTACTAGGATATTATAGTCGCGTGTGTTATAAACGATATTAACTAAATTAAAGGCTCAGTAGTACACGATGCCTGTGTAATTAAAACGTATAGTGCAGTAAATTGTTAAGAATTACTGTTAGGAAAAACTGTGATTGCAGTTTTTAATTTACTATCGAGTTAATTATTTTACTCGACTATTTTACATTAAGGCGCTATATACGGCCCAATTTTAATGCAGTACTGGCCGTGCGGGTGCCAAAATATCAATATTGAACCTCCTATTTAACAGCTTTGTTTGCAAAATATTATTTGATTTATACGTATAAGCTATGTTAGTTATGGAGAAATTTCAGCCATCAATTTTTCTGTTTTTAGGGTTCCGTAGCCAAATGGCAAAAAACGGAACCCTTATAGATTCGTCATGTCTGTCTGTCTGTCTGTCTGTCTGTCTGTCTGTGTGTCTGTCCGTCCGTATGTCACAGCCACTTTATTCCGAAACTATAAGAACTATGCTGTTGAAACTTGGTAAGTAGATGTATTCTGTGAACCGCATTAAGATTTTCACACAAAAATAAAAATAAAACAATAAATTTTGGGGGTTCCCATACTTGAAACTAAAACTAAAAATATTTTTTTTCATCAGACCCATACGTGTGGGGTATCTATGGATAGGTCTTCAAAAATGATATTGAGGTTTCTAATATCATTTTTTTCTAAACTGAATAGTTTGCGCGAGAGACTCTGCCAAAGTGGTAAAATGTGTGTCCCCCCCCCTGTAACTTCTAAAATAAGAGAATGATAAAACTAAAAAAAATATATAATGTACATTACTATGTAAACTACCAGCGAAAATTGGTTTGAACGAGATCTAGTAAGTAGTTTTTTTATAATACGTCATAAATCGTAAACCGCAATTTACCAAGTACGGAACCCTTCGTGCGCGAGTCCGACTCGCACTTGGCCGGTTTTTAAATATTTTTAAACATCCAAGTCGTTTTGGCGGAGTTTCTAAAAGTTGCGGAAAAATATCGTGTTGATAATTATTTTAGTTACACGAAAAAACGTTGTATTCAAAATTATGTCATCATCATCATCATATCAGCCGAAAGACGTCCACTGCTGGACATAGGCCTCCTCTAAGCGTCGCCACATTGTCCGGTCCCGTGCGTCTCGCAACCAGCGGATCCCTGCAACCTTCACCAGATCATTGGTCCACCTGGTGGGAGGCCTTCCAACGCAACGTCTTCGGGTTCATGGTTGTCACTCCACAACCTTTCTGTCCCATCGGCCATCCGTCCTGCGAGCAATGTGCCCTGCCCACTGCCACTTTAGTTTGGCAATTCTTCGGCAAAATTATGTACATGAATCAATAATAAATATATTTTTCAACCATTTAACATAGCCGTTACTATGGAGTATGCTTTAGAAAGTCACCGTTTTATGGCGCTAAAGGATATGAGGGCCCTTAAGTATTCAGTATTATCTTGTAACCAGCTTCTGATTGGGGCGTATATCCCGAATTATCATATGCGAGTGTAGGTACGCGAAATCTATACGTGTACAAATTTCATCTAACAAACATATAAAAGTTTCATATTTGCATTATAATAGCTTCGCCCCTGTGGCCTTATACCCATCTTATAGTATCCACGTGTAGCTGCCTAGCTGTGAAGGTATCCCTGGAATATAGTCCCTAGAATCCCTGAATAATCTTCACAAATGTATTAACGGTAAAACATATTTCTTTAGACTTTGCCCCTCACCAACCCACGATACAGGATAAATCCTAATTTATCATGTATCGTGGGTGTGTTTTTAAACATATAAACTCACATCAGACATTTTTTACCTCTTCAAGATAAATAAATAAACTAGTATTGCACTTACATGAGAAGTACAATAAGTAGCAGCACTTATTGCATTGGAAGTGTTCTATTCGACTGCCTCGATAACAAGCTCTGATTCCTTTTGTTATGATACTCGATCTATCCGATATTGCCCTCTTATTAAAAAAAAACACATTCCTAGAGCACATTCTATATTCAACTTTTCTTTAGATAATTTGAAAACAGAATCTCTAAAGAGGTTCTTCGAAAATCTTATGGTGGGTCCACACTACACTACTGATTTGAAGACATTAGTTTTATTTGTCAAATTCATACCTATTAGCTTTTTCGCGCGACTCAGAGTCAGAACCCACAAAAACCTTACCCCATAAAAGTTTGAAAGAATTTTCAAAAGTAAAGTGTTCAGTACTTCTAGTGATTTTCTTTTAAAAACATAAAACTAATCAATTGTATCTCTTTATTTTCAGGTAACGTGGCCATTTGCGATGAAGAAAGCTGAAACTTAAATAGTATAGACTGATGCTTTAGCCATAGGTATAGAACCATCTCAAGGCTTTGATCATGCTGAGATAGATTACCTCCGAGACCTCGAGCCAACATGAAATAAGTGAATCGTATATTGTTGAATACAGGCCTGCGGATCACAGCCAAGAGGCAACGTTTGGGCCCATAGCAACAATGCGACTCCTGGATCCTACCAGGTCTATATCCGCGAAACTGCGTCAAGCAGCACCGGTAGCCAGGGGTCTGTTCTTTGAGGTACTGGTGCCTGTCTGACAGGAGGAAAGGGATACTTACAACTATACACTTACCCATGTCCTCGTGGTGGCCTCCTGGTCCCATGTCCAATCCCGCGTGTGACCGGGGGTGTATGGTTAAATATATATAATAAAGAAAGGGACAACGAACGTGATCTGTTGGTATTCCCGCCAGACTGCGATACACGTTCCCGACACGGAAATACCTCGCTGCGCGTGAAATATACCCAAATACCATTGTCCGGGCGAAGCGCAATACCACCCGCGAATGGCGGACGTAATTTCCAATAATGATGGGTTGATTATTTACCAATTATAATTATTACAAAGCAAGACCACACCGTATTACGTCTAGCCATGATGGTCACATTTTACGAGTCCGTGTCAACGTCAACTCAAACAAAACCTGCCAAATCGATGACAGCGAGCTGACACAGTGTTGCAACAAAGAACGAAACTTTTCGTTCCAAACATATGCGTTGTAGGTAAAATTAATAAAATATTAATAAAATGTTAAGCTATTAACATCACTAACAAGTTTTTACATATCATAAAATCATAAAAATCAAAATATAGATAAAAATATCGGTTGTGAGTACTAGATACGCGGTCTGACCTTTCTGAAGAACATCATCAATAAGTTCTGTGTCCTTCAAGGGTGTCCACTCACACCTACTCTTCAAATACCTACCATAGGTTAGTCGCATAAAATATCACATAAAATCATTACCAAAATCAATTCACTAGTTAATTAAGCAAATGTGCCTGAATTTCAGTATTTTGAACTAAAACTGCACCTGATCTTCGCAACACATACGTTCATATGAGAATGTCAAAATTTAAGTGTTGCTGACAAAAAAAAAAAAAAAGAGTCAATTGAAGCGTGCAACCGGCGTCAACGTCGATTTCCACGGAAAACTGATTTCCTGCACGTCTAGACACGTTTTCCCCCATGCTAAATTATGTCGCAGGATGTCGATCATATTGTTTTTGAATTTAACTTTTACTTTTTGTTTGATTTCAATCAAACAAAAAGTATTTAATACTATAACTGTATACAGAGCAATCACTTCGTGAACATTTTGTGTAGGTGCGAAAGTTCACAGAATTCTGTGAACTTTCAAAACTTGAAATAGGTAAGTGATATTTATTTTTAACCCCCGCCGGAAAAATAGGCATGGTAATTTGACGTGTGTTGCTGAGTATCTGTGTGTCTGTCTGTGGCATCATAGCTCCTAAACGGATGACTCGATTATGTTTTTTTTTTTGTTTAAAAGATGACATTGTCGAGAGTGTTCTTAGCTATGTATGAATAAAATGTGTTCTGCCTTTCTAGAGTTATCCGCATTTTACTCTTTGAATCTGTTTTTTTCTCGCAAGATATCGTGTCATTGTTACGTGTTTCGATAGATTGTCGATTGAAGCGTGTCTACTACTATACGTAGGTATATTATATGTAGTTTAAAAACATAAAAAAAACACTTATACACGTTATTTTTTATGGTTAATTTTGATTAGATAAGGCCGGTGTTTACTGACTATTCTGAAAAGCGAATCAGGAAAGTTTTAAAACCAATCAAATATAGTATTCAGTTGATATGTCTTAGATTCAGAACTAACGGAAGGAAAATTCGTGGGGCAACTTAATGTCTTTAAATTGTCTGTAGGTACCTAATCACGAACGCAGTGAGCAGAAAAGAATTAATTATGACCCATGTTCATTCATAATCCGTTTGTTCCATTCATTTAAATCGTAACCGAGTTAGTATTAATCACATCTAAAATACATTTGAAGTACTTACCTGTCAAAGATAATAGGCACTCCAAATTTATTAGTGGCGGTGAATAGAAACAGTTTTCAATTTGATAGCAACATTAATTACTATTCGGCATCAAACAGAATCGTTAGTGGCGCTTAAATGTAGTAATTAGTTTCAACTTTATCGTTAAATAATTCAAAATGGTTACGAAAATTTACCGAATAGACAATACAGCTCACCAGGCAAAGAGTTGTTAGATCGTAGAGGCAAAGTTAGGAATTAAAATAGACAATACAGCTCACCTGGCAAAGAGTTGTTAGGTCGTAGAGGGAAAGTTAGGTATTACAAGTAAAATTTCACAATTTAAAAAACCCCCGACGCATTTATCTTGCGAAAACACCCCGATTCAAACAGTAAAATGCCCATAACTTTTGAACGGCTGAACTAATTTTATTCAAACATAGCTAGGAACACTCTCGACAAAATTACCTTTCAAACAAAAAAAACTAAATCGAAATCGGTTCATCCGTTTAGGCGCTATGATGCCACAGACAGACATACAGATACACAGATACACAGATACACAGATACACAGCAACACACGTGAAACTTATAACACCCCTTCTTTTTCCGGCGGGGGTTAAAAATAGACAATACAACTCACCTGGCAAAGTGAAGTTAGATCGTAGAGGGAAAGTTAGGTATTAAAATAGACAATACAGCTCACCTGGCAAACAGAAGTTAGGTCGTAGAGGGAAAGTTAGGTATTAAAATAGACAATACAGCTCATCTGGCAAAGAGAAGTTAGGTCGTAGAGGGAAAGTTAGGTATTAAAATATACAATACAGCTCACCTGGCAAAGAGTTGTTAGGTCGTAGAGGGAAAGTTAGGTATTAAAACAGACAATACAGCTCACCTGGCAAAGAGAAGTTAGGTCGTAGAGGGAAAGTTAGGTATTAAAATAGACAATACAGCTCACCTGGCAAAGAGAAGTTAGGTCGTAGAGCGAAAGTTAGGTAATATAATAGACAATACAACTCACCTGGCAAAGAGAAGTTAGGTCGTAGAGGGAAAGTTAGGTATTAAAATAGACAAGACAGCTCACCTGGCAAAGAGTTGTTAGGTCGCAGAGGGAAAGTTAGGTATTAAAATAGACAATACAGCTCACCTGGCAAAGAGTTGTTAGGTTGCAGAGGGAAAGTTAGGTATTAAAATCACACTAATATTATAAAGGCGAAAGTTTGTGAGTGTGTGTGTGTGTTTGTATGTTTGTTACTTCTTCACGCTCAAACGGCTGGACGGGTTTGGATGAAATTTGGCACATAGATGATTGAATTAAGATTATAGTCGATTGAATTTGTAATGAAGATAATGGAAGCCCGATCGATGGCCGATGGTAGTCACGAATAGCACATAGGATACTTTTCATCCCGGGAATATGTTCCCTCGGGATAATATTCGATTTTAACGCGGGCGAAGCCGCTGGCAGAAACTAGTAGATATATAATATCACGCCTATATTTTGTATTCCTCGTAAGGTCAGAAATGCACCTACGGTTCACCCATTTTTCGCCAGTTATATTTTTTTACATACATACATAAACTCACGCCTTTTTCCCATGGGGGTAGGCAGAAACTACAGAACGCCACCTGCTACGATCCCTACATACTTCTTTTGCTTCACACTCATTCATACATCTAGTCATACACACACGCCGGTTATGGGTACTGCGCACTTGGCCTTTCTGAAGAACATCACCTATAAGGTCTAAATATGTCTTTCTAGGGCGTCCCCTCTCGGCGTTTCCTTTCACGTCTGCCTTGTAAATACCTTTCGTTAATCGCCTTTCATTCATCCTCTCAACATGGCCAAACCATCTTAGCATACTCTTTTCAATTTTAGTCACTACATCTTCTTTTAAACCACAACGTTGTCTTATTACCTCATTCCTCAATCTATCATTTAAAGTTACACCACACATACTCCGCAAGGAGCGCATTTCTACTGCATTAATCCTACTTTCATGTCTTTTATATCATATTTTTTAATTTATTTAATATAGGCTCGCGCTTGACCACTATCTCACCTGATGGTAAGCGATGATGTGGTCGACGGTGAAGCACGCTTGCCTAGAAGTAACCTATTCACTCTTGACTTAAAGACCCCTAGATTGTAGCTATCGGAAAACAGAGACCCCGGCAGCGAATTCCACTTCTTAGCTGTACGCATAATAAAAATTCTCGGACATTCCTCGGAGTTTCCTTGCGTGATCGAATCAGAAATGTAGAGATCCGCAAGAGGACCAGGGTTACCGACATAGCCCGAAGAATTGCCAAACTTAAGTGGCAGTGGGCAGGGCACATTGCTCGCAGAACGGATGGCCGATGAGGCCGAAAGGTTCTGGAGTGGCGACCGCGAACCGGTAGACGTTGCGTTGGAAGGCCTCCCACCAGGTGGACCGATGATCTGGTGAAGGTTGCAGGAATCCGCTGGTTGTGAGAAGCACGGGATTGGTCAATGTGACGACGCGTGTGTGGGAGACCTATGTCCAGCAGTGGACGTTATTCGGCTGAAATGATGATGATGAACAGAAGACGAGCCTATTGCCATGAACCAGGCGTATATTCAGACTCTGAGGCTGCTACTGAGATATTCCAAATTGACATATTCAATAACGCTTTGCCCGTACGGAGAAGCCAAGACCTCATGCAGAGCAGACGCGATTGCAACCACTAAGACCAACGAGGAAGGTACTCAATTAGATATTTATACCTATTTTACTTCTACAAACGGTTTAGAACAAATGATTGTCGTCCCTTCCGGCTTTATTGCTGTTTTATCACAAAGATGGAAAACTTTATGACGTGCTCCGTCTGTCGTCTGCGTAATTGTGACGGGTGAAATGTGAAAAGAGATAGTTTTCGTAAATACGAGCAGTTTTGTTTTAAGTTTCGGGCTGGTGTAATAGGCAGTCAGTAGGTAGTGTACACACGTTGTTTGTTTCAGGCGTCGTAAATGTTATTGTGAGACTAAACTACGAGTGTTTATTTTATCGACGACTTTTTTATTTGCTTGGCACGGTAATATTTGGAAATCCTGAAGATATAATAAAGATAACTATGACATAAAGAGTGTCATACAGACACAGAACATCTACGACAAATATGAGAGGCAGTTTTATTGAATAGAACGTACAACCACTGCGAAACCTACACATGAGTCGATCGCTTCGGAAAACGAATATGAAATACGACAAAACACATATTTTCGCAAGGAAGAGAGAATACGAAAGGTCTGTTTCGAAAAGCGAACGGTCCATCTCATGCACATATATCTGTGCGTATTCCAAGACCCGTGGTCAGGAGAACGACAATAGCGCACAATACGACATTGAATGCATAAAACCAGTTGTATGACGCACACACACATCGGCCACTCTGCAGGCCGCAGGACGCCCATTGAGTGACATTACAAAAGGTATTGTGAGCGCCGGGACTAGTTTATCTCGCGGCCATTCGCTGAGACTGTTCCGCACTGATAACGCTCAAAACGTCCGTCATTTGTGCCCGCCGCATCACTGATAACATGCTGGTAAACAACTAGACACCAATCTCAGAAATTATCATAGCTTTATGTATTGGCACGAGTGCTGAGTCGATGTGAATAAGTAGGTAAAAATTATCGAGGGAATGCCGTTCAGATTGCGGGTTTTCACTCCTTGATAATGATTTAAGATTTATATTATCGGTGGACACAAACAATAAAACGATGTGTTCATCTAGTTCCTGTAATTTATCTTACAGATACCGAAATTTGACAGTTTCACCATTGATAATGTAGATTCAGATAACTTCTGATAAGTCAGTCATCATCGGACCGTAAAAACTCAATAGTTTTTTCAAGATATCAGTGCTTATAAAATTCAATTTATAGTGAAATCAGTGAACTATGCCACCTAAAAAAATATCACGTTGTCAACAAGACCTTGTTGACCTAATTCACAAAACGGCAGAAATAAGTAATATGCAACTAACTGACTATATTGTTGAGTTAGGGGGTGACGATGTCGACTGCTTTCTGACGGGAATGTTCAAAGTGCAACTCAGAGGAATCATTGATGGACAAAAGATCAGAAAGTGTTTAATGATAAAGTGGCATCCAGAATCTAAAATGCGTGCATGCTTCAGAGAATCGTACAAACGAGAATTCATCTTCTACAAGCAGATCGTGCCGAAACTGCTGGAAGTTCAAAATAAAATTAAAAAAGTCGAAGGATTGAAAATCAAATTCCCAAACTGCATTTTAGCTAGTGCCGAGTATGACAAAGAAACCATCGCTGTTCAGGGATTAAAAGAAGAGGGATTCAAACTACGCGACAGACTTTTCAAGGCGAATTTGGATTATGTTTCACTTGTGATGAAAAATTTAGCGAAATTGCACGCGCTGTCCTTTGTGCTGGAGAAAACGAATCCGAGAGAATTTGAGGAGATAGCTCGTTTGTGCCATGAGGATGTGCAGTATTGTAAACCTGGTCCCGCACCGAAGAGTATGAGCTCGTATTACGAAGCGTCTGTGAACGTAGTGTTAGACGCAGCCGCTAGAGATAAGTTGGATCGTCTCTCACCAGATATACTTACGGTTTTGTATAAATGCACTCGGCCAGACTCGTACAGCACTATTTGTCATGGTGACTGCTGGAATAACAACATTCTTTACAAAGTTAGGGTAAGAAATTCTAAATATACTTGCTTATCAAAAAACTTAATTCAATAAATCAAAAAACCTGACTGCTTCAAAAGCGAACTAAAAAGTCATAAATAAGGAAAAAATTATGCTGTGCAGTCGGAGGATACATATTTGCGGGCTGGCTGACCAAAATCTGGTGTATCCTCCGCCTGCACAGCGTTTGGGAAAAAAAAATTTGGGCCCCCACAATATGGCACCCAATAGCCGCCATTTTTCTATTGTCCAATTTTAATGTAGCCTATGACACTCGCAGGGTTAAGACGAATCGATTGACGTATGAATCATCAAAATCGACCAACGCGTTTGGTCTCTGGAACGCCATATCGGAACAAACATACATACATACATAAACTGATAAACACATTACCCTCCTTCGGCAGTCAGGTAAAAATTTAAATGATCGCATAGGACTGTGTCTAAAAAGAGTCTAACTTAAATCTTTGAGGAGACTCTTTGGTACTACTGCAATTTCTCATTACATTAAAGGTATAATTCCATTGCTAAATTTAGCCTTAACCGATTTATCACATCAATATTTATTTTCACATCAATATTTATTGCTTGCAGGGCTGCAAGCCAATTGAAGTGATATTCGTTGACTACCAGCTGGTCCGACTCGCCTCTCCGGTCACCGATATAGCTTACTTCTTGTACATGTCTACTGACGGGGAATTCCTCAACAAACACTACGACCAAGTCCTCGACATTTACTACGGAACATTAACAGCAGTCCTACGACACTGTAATTTGGACGTTGAAAAAATATACCCAAGGAATATTTTTCAAAAACATCTAAGAGAATATTCAGTTCTCGGGATGATAGAGGCTCTAGTCTCGATGATGATAATAACGGCCCCATATGAGGATGCCCTCAAAATGACTGAAATGAAATATGAAAATAATGATGAAGAGGTTTGTGAAGATGAGAGCAAAGATATTTCATTGTTCGTTGAGAGAGTAAACGGGATCGTGAACGACTTTTTTGAAAGAAATTATTCTTTAGATGCAATATTAGAAAAATAAAAATACTTAATGCAATAAAAAAAATATTTTATTGAACACAAAAAAATAAATTACACATATCTTTTACAACAACAATATAAATGTGGTCTTATCGCTGACAGCGATTTCTACCAGACCACCTTTGGATGGACAAAGAACTTAAAATAAAACGGGTAGCCTATAGTGTACTGCTACATTCGAAAATAAAGACATATAATGAAAAAAGAAAGAAAGAAAAGGTGTTTATTTGTCACAAAACGACATACATACAATATAAGAACATATTTATGCTAAACCCTTAAAAATAGTATTAGTAGTACTTAAATTAAGATTAAAGACAAGAAATAATTCAAACAATAATGACATTTGTTATAATATAAAAGAAATAGGGTGAGGAAGATGTCAGGCAGATGCATGTCGTGACTGTGGCAAGAAGGCTTCCACTCAGCATAATGCTGTGCCGTGGGGACCCACAGCACGGCACTGATTTTCAGTGGTCGCCTAGGACGTGACGTACGGAAACCAAATCATATCAACTATATAGATATTTAAAATACTAAACATAAATATACTTACATAATAAAGCAATGTAGTGTTTCGTAATTTCATTTAATTTAGCAAGGAATTTTTAAAAAATACTTCGTTGAATCCTTAGTAAAATAATATTACGCAAAATGAGGCATTCATTCACAAATTTGGTGTTAGCCGGTGTGAAATAGCTGAGATAATCCTTATTTTCATACTGATGCGTCCATTCAGAGGCGTGAAATGCGTCGACCGTGAAGAGAATTACACAAGTATCGATCTTACCTTGTCCTTAGTACAGACTTTAATCTAGTTTTATATTTGTTAAGACGGTACCCTGACCAAAAAATCGGCATGAGATATGAGCATTCCTATTGGTCCAGCGGCACTGGTGGCGCATGTATTACAGTAGTGAATACGCCCAGATTTTAGAATAAAATCTTTATAAAATCGAATTTTGGTCTTTTGAAAAAAGAAATTTTACAAAAATGTTCGTTATTAAATTGTCTATCCATTAGTGTTAGTACAAAAAATAACTAATGAACACTTTACGAGGAGATGCATAATATCAATAATTATTTCTCATTTTTATGTTTTTTTGGAAGAAGATTAGTGAAATATATACAACATAAAAAAAAAACTAAATCTACCATTTTAGAATCAATATTATGTAGAAATTTAATGTATTTTTATTAATTGATATTTCTTTTTAAATAACGAGTAGATAGCTCCTAAAAACAGCACAAAAAACGGCTTGCGCGGCGTTTTGCTCGGGGTACCTACCACCTTAAGTTCTCGCAAAAGAAATATTAAGAATCCTTCGGTCGGGGCTGCTCTGGCCCTGGAAGAAATTAATTCCTCGTCACTGCAGTTAATTGTCTGTTACAAAGGTTTTTCTTTGAATCTCGTTCGCAACGAACGAGAATCTTTGTTGGAATGAAAATAATGGGTATTAGAACAGATGGCGATATATAACAGGCGGCCATGTTCTGATGGTATTATAAGCATTTTTGAGATAATTAAATTGCTGCCTTCAATGGTATTTTTTATCAAATCGTTAATAATGGGATTCTGCTGTTGGACAAAGATATCGTTTAGACTCTTAATGTTACTGACCATACCTATTTATAGCCTATTAGTTTTTACCCGCGGCTTCGCTCATTATAAAGTATTTTATTATGCCCAAAGACACATTATATCGGGATGAAAAGTATGCTATGTCCTAATGCAGGTTCTGTCTGGTCTATCCATAAACCTTGTTACAAAAAACAAACTGACATTCTCAGGATTGTATATACGTCCAATGGAATGAAACACACAACTTTATCAATAACTAGCTTTCCCACAAGCTTCGCTCCTGTCAACTGGCTTCCTACCTGCCCATCTACCCTACCTACCCTACATACATGATCGTTGCGTAACTTAAACCGTTTACGCAGCGCACGCAACGGAAGCTCTCAAAAAGGAATAATTTTGCCCGTTCTTGCTACATTTTTAATTTATACTCCGCTCCTATTAGTCGTAGCGTGATGTTATATAGTCTATAGCCTTCCTCGATAAATGGGCTATCCAACACAAAAAGAATTTTTCAATTCCAACCAGTACTTCCTGAGATAAGCGCGTTCAAACAAACTCTTCAGCTTTATAATATAAGTATATTATTCACTGGCAATATTAAATTCTGTGTAGTTTACTTTAGGTATTTTAACCACATCAAATTAGTGAATGGTCATCCAAATATTAGGGTACAGGTAATTAAATACACATTAGTGAATCACATTTCTGGCTAATTCAGCGTTAACATTTATTTTATTATGTGTATCGTGCAACCACAGATATCGGTAACAACAAACACAGTTACTGTTTGCCCAATATATCGTTGATAGATTTTCTATTAAAATATCTAATTTAGGTAAATAATAGTTTCTGGGTTTGTCGTTATTTGGCCATTTCTAAGAACAAACAATAAAGTATTATATAATTCTTTCGTATTTCGGTCACACAATGCGCAGAGGTGACCAAGAGTTTGGAAAAGCTGGCTGTGGTTGGGAACAACGAAGGCAAAAGATCGCGTGGTCGTTCACCAATAAGATGGACCGATGAAGTGAAAGACTCGTCGGCCTCCAAATTCTACACGGTCTTAAGGGACGCGCTGGACAGAAACCGGTGGAGGCAGATCATTCGCTCCAGGTGCAACCCTGATGATGACAACGAACCTCAGACATGAGGGACCGACCAAGAGAGAGAGAGATAAAGTATTATTTAACTCAAAAATCTTTTTAACAAAAAATACAAACCAATTTCCAAAACAAAAAACTACAAAGCGAAAAATTACTTTCTTTGCTGAAGTCTGTGTCTTGGTACATATTGTTTTCCGTTTTTCGACTTGTTGTCCGTGTTATCTTTTGGAAGTCGGTTTGATTTTATTGTTAAATAGTTTTTTATTTTAGTAGGTACCTCAAATTACCCTGAGAATCATTTATAGCCAAAGTGCATCTCAAGATTTGATACCCGAAGTCACATACTTAGCATTAAGGAGTCCCAGTGGCCATCTGTGGTCTCCTTAATCAGTTCCACTTCACCAAACGATACTTTCTGAGAGCAAATGATTGCGTTGTTGATGAATATACCAAAATCGCTATAGGTGTGCCTATAATATTTGAGGCGTTGTCTCGATTTCTCCAGGAACCCATCATCAGATCCTGACCTGATGACCATGGGACAATCTGGAAAGTATATCCTTTCAAACAAAAGAAGAATTTCCCAAATCATTCCAGCCGTCTTTGAGTAATCGGGGAAAACACATTCAAAAAAAGTGTCCGACGAGTTGAGAACCTCGTTTTTTTGAAGTTGGTTAAAAATCTAGAATGAAATTCTTGACTAGCTTCCTCGCGGCTTACTCCCGCGGCTTGCAGTACAAGAATCTTTAAGAATAGGTACTATTAAGTTTAGATAATAACTAGCTTTCCCACGCGGCTTCGCTACCGTCAACTGGCTACCTACCTACCCATGTACCCTACCTACCCTACCCTACCTATCCTACATACATGATTGTCGCGTAACACGCGCCGCACGCAACGGAAGCTCTCAAAAAGGAATAATTTCGCCCGTTTTTGCAACATTTTTCATACATGCTCCGCTCCTATTGGTCGCAGCATGATGTTATATAGCATATAACTTTCCTCGATTAATGGACTATCCAACACAAAAAGAATGTTTCAATTCCAACCAGTAGCTCCTGAAATTAGCGCGTTCAAACAAACAAACAAAATATTCAGCATTATAATATATTAGTATAGATAAATAAGGGGGAGGCCTATGTCCAGCAGTGGAAGTATTTCGGCTGAAATGATGATAATAAATAATATCTTTGATAAACCGGTAATTGATTTAATATGTTCTACACTGGTTCCCTATTACTTCATATCACATAATTTTCAATATTCAGAAAACAATTTCCCTTTCGTACTAAGTGGAATTGTTAACCCTGTTCCTGCGGCATTATTAAATCTTACTTTGTGGTGGTTAAAGGGAACTTTATTTTCGTATATGGAAACTAATTCTCAATGCAATCTCCTGACGGGCAAAAGTTGGGTGAGTTATGACGAGCATACTTTGTGTTATTATGAATCAAAATGCCTACGAACTATTTTGTTTATTGTTTTTTGATGGTAAATAAAAGACTATAGAAGTTATAAAAAGTGTGGTACTGGTATTGGATATTAAACAGTAAAAAAACTTTTTTCCAAAAAAATACTTCCGACTTCCAATTAACAAAACTACAAAATAAAAAATAACTTAATTTTTGGCAGTCGGTGTCTTTGGTAGATACCATCTTTTTGCGTTATGGACACTGACTTCCAAAAATAAAATTATTTTTTAATTTGTAATTTTGTTACTTGGAGTCGGTAGTATTTTTTTGTAAAAAAGTTTTTTTTATTTTTCACTTTTTAGTTGTAGTAGATACAACTACTAAAAGGTAAGTAGTTACGTTAGGTAGGTACCTAAAATGCTAGAATAGATTACCCGAATATCATGAAACTGAACATAACCGGTGAATTGAGAGTGTACCAAGGTGAACTGTACACATCTGCGTACCCCTTTAGAGCGTACTGGCGTGATGTTATATTATGAAATGCTATAAACAATAAACAGACATGCAATTGCAGCAATCCCGAGAAATTTGCCGTAATTTTTTCTTCCTTTATTTATCAATTAAACTACAGAGTACAGGATTATTTATGTTATTTTTTCAATCGCTATCGCCACGCTTTCGATTATAAAATGTCACTCGTCTAAGGCCTCTGATCGTGTGATATTTTGTTAGGACTAGTAAAGCATTGTTTTATTGCTAAGTTGGCATTGCTTGATGGTGCCCTGCACATAATAGTACATTACTGCCGCGGTCTATAATGACTACTTTGCTGGTCGCGCTGATTATGGCCGACAGCGCAGCGTAGCGTAGCTCTAGGCCGACACAGTTCGGTCAGCGTGCAGCACTTGATGGACAAGCTGTTTACAGCGAGGACAGCAAGGGCTGCAATGATGGCCAAGCTGAAAGGCCTAGAGCGTAGCTAGGCTAGCTCGAGGCAATCATAGCGTGACCAGCGAAGCAGTCATTGTAGGCCAAGGTTCGTATAGTGCTTTACTCAAAAATGCAAGTACCTAATCTAAATAAAACCAGCAAGTAATTTAAATAAAAAAAATATTAATTAACTAGAATTTTAATTAAAATGACAATTATGAAAAGTACAGTTACTAAAATTCAATACCGACTTTCCCGGTTTGATATTACTAATAGTTTGCAATAATTCTAATGCGGTGTTTGACTGCTGTATTATTGAAAAGAAAAACATTTTCGGATAAAGATTTAGATTTCCTACTGATTTTCCACTGCACAAATTTTTCATATGCAAGCTTATATTTTTCTTTTGAGTTTCGCGGTATCAAATTTTCAACCACTAATTTAGCTTAATCTTTAATGTCTGGCAGTGTTAAACACATTGAATTGGAAGAATTTTCGCTTTGAGAGCTCATTTTTAGCAAAAAAGTCACTAAATAAAAACATAATTTTCGCTAAACCGCGCTTTTGTTACTTCTTTGTTTTTTTTTTTTGAGAAATGGCAGTTGGAACTATACAGCCTAATATGGAATAAAATCTTTTTGTACCTATCTCTATAGATACAAACAGCTGTGTTTTAAATAAAATCTTTTTGGCCTTGATTTTTAAAACGTTGAAACGTCAAAATAGCGGGGCCTGTTAGAGCGGCCAGCAAAACTTTGCTGGCCGCTCCTTGAAACAGAAGGTCGACTTTGCTCAAACAAGGTTGTCAAAATAATGACCAGATTACATGCATTTTTGAGTAAAAACAATTATTGACCGTGATATTAAACTTTAAATGATAAACACGCAATCCATATAATAATGGAAAGTATTTTATATCCATATAAAAATGGTGAAAGTACAAAAAGAACAAAAAATATTAGGCTTTTACGTAGAATTTATTTTCGTTCCAATATTGGATGGAAAGTTTAAAAAAAGAATCATACAGCTGACCTATTTTTTTGGGGGTCACCGACAAACATTGGCCGATTTTATAGCTCGTGCAAAAAGTCTGTCTTTGATGCCTACACCTCCTTGCGTGCAAAATATTACCATAGACAAAAGAGGTCTGACGTCACGGCGAACCGCGTCTTCACGCTAAATATTCTTGGGCAGGGTGGATCAAGCAAGGGATGTCTGTAACGTGGGACTTGCGTCAAAGTACCGTCAACATTGAAGATAGTGGCGGTGGAGATACGAAAACGAACCTTATTGCTATTGAAAAAGGCGCTGTGATGCGGTCTTGTCATGAATGTGCAGCTGACTGTACGCTTGTACACGCTGCACAAACAAAGCCAGTACAAATTGAAATTGGGGGCATTTTTATTGTTTCCACAAATGTAGAGAGGGGCGATAAGAAAATATTGTTTTTTTTGAATATTTGAACTGTGGGGAGCGTACACTTGTACGTCATAGTATTTTGATGGGTTAGGAGTAAAACTCCTTGCATCAACCACAAATACGTGGTTGGTATATATTGGTATACTATTATGCAGTGAGATACGTATATATTTCGCACTTTATAAAAGAGAGATTCTTTCTAGAATAAGATAGTTTGGGAAGATGCTTATTGTTATCCTAAATAAATAAAGTTGGGATCTGCTTTCACTATAACCGTATGCAGCTGAATAGATATCTGCCAATAATTTAAAAGGGAGTCTATAGGGAAGTATTTTAAAGTCACCTCTTTCATTCATAGTACCCCTAGAGTGTCGATTGTATAACAGGTGTACGTAAGCGATTGTTTTTCTATTGTGTCTGTAATTAGACACACAATAGGTGAAACCCTCATCGTATTTTAATTACATATATGTACAAGATTTTATATAAAAAATGCATTGTCACCTGAAACAAACGTGTGTGAATAATTTCATCTAATTGAACACCTGGCGAGCTTTGATTACTTACACACACACACACACACACACCTGGACAGGTGCTACTAAATAAAACCCCGTAGTAAAAAAAAAACTAAAAAAAAACACATCGGGTTTTGGTCAGCTAGCTCGCGAACATGTATCCTCCGACTGCACGGCATGATTTCCTTCTTGTTTACGTATTTTTAGTTTGCTTTTTAGACTGTCGGGTTTTTAGTTTTTTTTATTAATAACTTTTTAATTTATAACTTTTGTGTTAACATTTTCTTTTTTCGAATTAGGCACATTTAAATATAATAAGTTTTTTTTTTTTTTTGAAATCACCTCTTAAAACTCTTTGTTTTGATCCCCACACGAAGGGTACGGCAGAAAAAAAAACCCGCACAAAATGGAACCCAAAACCAATTTAGCATTTTTCTATTTTCCAATTTTAATGTAGCCAGTGAAACTCGCAAGGTTAAGACGAATCCATTGAAGTAAGAATCATCAAAATGGGCCAACGCGTCTGGTGTCTAGATACCACATAGGAACAAACATACATACACCACACACCTCACCCTAAACCTACCTTCACCTAAATTATGTAATTTTACATTCCATTTATTTGTATACCAATTTCACATGGATAAGTAAATAGGTACACATATAGTTCAGACTTTCAGCTGCATTACCTATACTATTGTTGTTTTTGCAGCTCCACCTCATTTGTATGAAAACCAGAGGAAATTCATGAAGCCTTTAACGTTAATTGATTGACACCAACGTTGTCATTATGTGAGAGAATCAATGAATTATTGATGTCAGGCTTAAAATGGCTCCACATTATCGCTAGCCCGGCATTATCAATGGCGCTAACAAAGAAAATTTGGTTGAAATAAATGTCACTAGATGGCGGGATATGCATAAGTTTGTTATTGAATTGAGTGTAAAATTAACATTTTCTAGAATTGATCATAAATATTGTATGTTTTTGTTTAATTAACTCTCCTGAGCACAAACTTATGGAATACTAGCTTCGCTCGCGTGAAAGTCGGGAATTATTCCAAAGAAGAAGATATTTTCGACATAAAAAGTATCCCTTGTGCTATTCCAGATTATAATCTATCTCTTTACCAAATTTCATCCAGATCCGTCCAGCCGTTTGAGCGTGAAGAAGTAACAAACACACAAACACACACACACTCACAAACTTTCGCCTTTTAATATTAGTGAGATGAGATGAGATTGGGCTCTTAATTCACATTTCAAATATTATTTGAACGGACCATTTCAAATTGATTACAATAGATGGCGTGGTTTTAAATATCTGAGCCAAGCCATTCTATTTTTAAATTTGTTTTGTAACACATTTTGGTACAATGAAACTGTAAAAACGTGTAGAAAAATAATATGAAACAAATCTTCACAGTATTTAATGAAAAAAATGTCACGAACCGAGAAAACCCTTTTTATTTGCAAGTCGCTACTAACACCATCTACAGCCGTGGAACGGAACTGAACGCGATCGAAGTACTTATAAAAATAATGAGCATAATCAGACCAAAAACGCTAGTTACGTCGGCACGGTTTCCTTGTATGGGATGAGGCTACTGTATGCTAGTATTATATTATCTGTGCATATACTATAAGTAGGTAGGTAAGTACGATGACATTTGCGTATAAGTAGTATCAGTAGGGAATATTGCATATTCCAACATGATCGTGTCTTAATTAAGTCCGTAAATAATATCATTACAAGTAAAATTTCAAAATTAAAAATAACCCCCGACACAGTCTTGTGAAAACACCCCAAATCAAACACTAAAACGCCCATAACTTTAGAACGGCTGAGGCGATTTTATTCAAACATACACTCTCGACAAAATCACCTTTCAAACAAAAAAAACTAAATCAAAATCGGTTCATCCGTTTAGGCGCTATGATGCCACGGACAGACACACAGATACACAGCAACACACGTGAAACTTATAATACCCCTCTTTTTCCGGCGGTTGCCGGATTAAAAATACCTACCTACTTTTAAATATATACGAACATGTGTGAAATGTTGTACCTATATTTCGACCCAAACTTTCAACGCACTTTTTATTATGGTCTCCAATAAAAAAAATGTTGACCCACACTGGAAATTTCAGTATCGAAACACAATAAGACAAACACGGAAAATGTTTCACTATATTTGTATCGTCTGGGAATGGATCCCGTGATACTTAGCACTGTGTGTTACCAACAGCGATCCCAGAAAGTTTGACAACCTTTCAATAATAGTAAAAAAAAACGAACCAGTGCGTGTCGGGCCACACGAAGTAATAGGGTTCCGTAGTTGCACAATAATGCGGACTAAGAAGTGGACTTTTTGTTATTTCATGAACATTTAAACGGTTTCGGCGGCTCACACATACGTTGTATAAGTTCGGTCGACTATTACTCGTAAACTTGTAAAGCCTACTTAACTGTGATAGTTTTCCTTTTAATATCGTTATTATATATACAACTGCCGTGAATTTTTCACATATACAGAAGCAACCATATAGCTGGCAGGGGGCTCACACTTGATTCTAATAAAAAAAACCGGCCAAGTGCGAGTCGGACTCGCGCACGAAGGGTTCCGAACCATTATCGCAAAAAACGGCAAGAAAATCACGTTTGTTGTATGGGAGCCTCACTTAAATAATTATTTTATTCTGTTTTTAGTATTTTTTGTTACAGCAGCAACAAAAATACATCATCTATGAAAATTTCATCTGTCTAGCTTTAACGGTTCTTGAGATACAGCCTGACAGACGGACAGACAGACAGACAAACAGACAGACAAACAGACATACATATGGACCGCGGAGTCTTAGTAATAGGGTCCCGTTATTAACCATTGGGTACGGAACCCTAAAAATGAGCAATTTGAAGATAAATTGTATGCAAACGGATCCCCAAGTCGAACAATAGTTTTCACAGACCCGTTCTAGTATTAAGAGTCTCTGCGCTAGGCTGCGGACAGCAGACGGACATGACAAAACTATAAGGATTCCTTGTTAACTACGGAACCCTAAAAAATAGAAACCGTCATCATTAATGGAAAATTCGGTGACATAAAGTATTTTCAGCAGAAAATAATCCAGAATCCTGAAAGGCAAATATGCGTAGTCTCGGTAAATTCTATTATAAATATGTTTCGCTATTTATTGTATGTACTTACCAAATTGATGCTTTCAGATGGATTATGGTACATACGAGTATTTATTGAAAATGGATGTATACGTTTTCGTTTGCCAATAAGTAGATACATACGTTTTTATAATGTGTTTGTAGAATAAATGTTGATACGTATCTTATTGATGATGCTCTTAAAGCACTTACAGTAAAACTTATTGAATTGTTTTGTTAAACTACATACCTAAACAGTTTTCTCGAGGGACTAAAAAAAAAACAATTTGAACGTATAATATTCATAGTTCTTTGTGAAAAGTCGTAAGATTTTGTTTGTATGTAATATTTACTGTAATTCTTCTAACAACAAGTAAAATTACAAAATTTAAAAACCCCCGATACAGTTATCTTGCGAAAACATCCCGATTCAAACAGTAAAACGCCCATAACTTTTGAACGCCTGAGCCGATTTTATTCAAACAAAGCTAAGAACACTCTAGACCAAATCACTTTCAAACAAAAAAAAACTAAATCAAAATCGGTTCATCCGTTTAGGCGCTATGATGCCACAGACAGATACACAGCAACACACGTGAAACTTATTTGGTTAAAAAACAATTTGAACGTATAATATTTATTGTTCTTTGGCAAAAAGTCGTGAGATTATGTTTGTACCTATGTATTATTTACTGTAATTCTTCTAATAGATAAAACCGGCTAAGTGCAAGTCAGACTCGCGCACGAAGGGTTCCGTACCATTATCGCAAAAAATGTCTAAAATATCACGTTTCTTGTATGAGAGCCCCACTTAAATATTCATTTTATTCTGGTTTTAGTATTTGTCGGTATAGCGGCAATAGAAATACATCATCTGTGAAAATTTTAACTATGTAGCTATCAGGGTTCATGAGATACAGCCTGGTGACAGACGGACAGACGGACTGCGTAGTCTTAGTAATAGGGTCCCGTTTTTAGCCTTTGGGTATGGAAACCTAAAAAAACTGATTTGAACAGAACTGGCCTGACTGACTTGTTCGTTTTAGCCATGGTATAATAACATACTCCGTATACTTCGCCTGGTATGTTCTTCCCAGGATGGCCTAAGCCTACGTCACGATAAGTGTTACCATTGATTGTCCTTTTTAGAAAATTTTGGTACTTTCTCATGTAGTTAATGTAAATAAAATAAATTAATAACTAGCTTAACTACCAGGCCCCTCAGAAAGTATTGCGAAAAAAAGTTTTTATATATGGGAGACTGGCCAGTTATAATGTTTTTCGAAAATATGATTATTTATAAGTAAAAATAAGTAAGTTCCAATTTCAAAATTTCCCTCCACATTTTTTGCGAGTTAATTCAAAGTATTGTGTCTCACTGAAATATGGATCTGCGCCGGGAACATTTTAGAGCTATGATTTTATACGATTTCAAGTGTCGCCTGAAACCGGATGAATCGTACGATAGACTTCAAATGGCATTCATGGATGAAGGCCCTTCCAAGGCAACCGTGTATCGTTGGTATAACGAATTCAAGCGCGGTCGACCAACTTTGGGGGATGACGAAAGAAGCGGTCGCCCTTTGACGGCTGTTACCGAAGAAAACGTGCTAGCAGTGAAAAATTTAATCCAAGACAATAGGCGAATTACATATCAGGAGATTCAACACATATTGAAGATTGGATCGGGAAGCGTTCACGAGATTCTACACATCCATCTTCGCGTGAGGAGGATAGTATCACGCTGGGTGCCGCACAACCTCACCGATGCTCAGAAGCAGGCCCGGGTGGAATGGTGCCGTGATATGCTTAACAAATTTGAAGCAGGCTCGTCTCGGCGTGTTTACGACATCGTTACAGGTGATGAGTCCTGGATTTATCAATACGACCCAGAAACCAAGCGCCAGTCGACTGTTTGGGTGTTTCAAAATGAGCCAACGCCTACCAAAGTGAAGCGATCTAGAAGCGGGGGTAAGATTTTGATCGCTAGCTTTTTTAATTTGACTGGCCACTTGGTATCAATTCCCTTACGGGATCAAAGTAGCATTAATGCCGAATGGTATACTACCAAATGTTTGCCAGAAGTTTTCTCTGTTATAAGCAACAAGCGACCAAACACAGGGCTCCGCGGGCTACTGCTCCACCACGACAATGCACCTGCGCACACCGCACTCAAAACGAGGGACTTCCTGGACAGCACGCCAGTCAAACTCCTGGGTCACCCTCCTTACAGCCCTGATCTAGCACCGTGTGACTTCTTTTTATTCCCAAAAATAAAAAATCAGCTCAAAGGGATACAATTTTCGTCGCCGGAAGATGCGCTGGCTGCGTTCGAGCAGGCTGTAAACGAGGTGTCTGCGGCGGACTGGAAAAAGTGTTTTGAAAACTGGTTTAGGCGCATGAATCTTTGTATAGAGGCTGGTCGAAAGTACTTTGAAAAGATTTAATAAAAATATATGTACGTATAGAACAATTTTTTTTAGTTTCGCAAAACTTTCTGAGTGTCCCACGTATTTAGTAACTCATGTGATTCATCTATGTTCATCTATGTCATGTATATTTAGTGTTAAATTAATTTATATTTTGAATTATTAGTTCATAATTGCTTTGTTAAGATAAAAAATGCATTGTGCTCGGGCATTTCAATAACACACAGTGGCAATACACCGAATTGACAAGTGTCATACTGACAACTAGCCATTTCATCGCTATTGTCGTGTCATTCACACCTATAGCGTTGTTTCGCTCGGTGAGAAAAATGCTGTGGCTCCCAAACATTTGTGATGAACCCGTGAACTTTGAAAGATACACAAGAAAAATTGTTGATTGTTTCGTAAACTGTAAAAACAGCAGTATAAAAGGCGGTGTAATATATTTTTTTCTTTTCCCAATGAAGAGACGCTATCATATGCGTGGCTTCAATATTGTAACTAACTTCACCTAAAATAACTGGTATGTGCCTTTCATTAATTTATTATTTAATTTATATACGCTTTCCATAATTTAAGGCATAGTTGTGTCAATACGTCTTTACGCCCGAGCTTAACCTAACCTTATTATTTTTGACTTATTTTAGTCAAGTCAAGTTTTGTGAGTTTTCGTTCCGAAATAAATAAAAATACTAAAATGCAATCAATTAAAAGAAAGCAAAGTAAATAAATAAAAAAAGTATCAAATATGACGATTTATTAAGAATTATAAAACATTTGTACTTATTGTATAATTTTTATCTTTTTCCCCACTAAAAAAGTTTGAGAACCGCAACGCAATTGATGACGTAGTCTTAGGCCAATCACGTGACCCAGCTGTCACGGGAAGAGACTACCATGGTATAGCCATCCCAGAAATCAGTAAAACCAAAAGTATCGAATTATCATCAACCTTATAATGTTCCCACTGCTGGGGACACAGGCATCCTCTTTGCGAGAGAGGTAATGGCGGCCTTAATCAACCACGCGGGCCCAGTGCTCGTTGGTGGATGTCACATGTCTTTGAATTTTTGGTTCTAGGACATGTCGGTTTTCTCACGATGTTTTTCAACAAAAGAAAAAGTATCAAATACAGTGACATATTTGCTAGTTGTTAGTATCCAGAACACAGGTACAGCTGAAAACAAGTGACGACTCGGACCTCACCATTCAATAGTTGGCGTGCAGAGCCGTCAGTAATTTTAGAGAAACCTCGATAATGCACACGTCCCATTGCAGGAAAACTTTTCTTCGGTAGAAGCATATTACAAAGCCAGCCTTTCCATATATATTTTACAATACAAAGCCAACCTACTCTGGACACAAATACGTAAGTAACGCATAGGGGGAATCAGCACGGGTTGCCTTTAAATTCTTCATCAAAAAGCAGTTACCAAGCTCCCATCCGATACAAAAACGATTCGCTTTCCGACATAAGAACCGGGGAAAAGTCAATAAACCATTCACTCATAACTACATAAGCTGGCTCATAAAACATTATGTATTCTGCCGTATTTTTCCATTAAGTCGGCCTCCGTGTTATAAATAGTTGGTTTCCCGGCGCACCCATGTCAATATCGACATGTTGGCAATGCCTTGTGAAGCGGTAGCGAAGCTCAGGTAAACACGGCTAGCTAGATAAACAATACAATATTATGCCCTAGAGGGATTCGATAATTGAAATCTGCTGCTAAGAAGCTAACTTATTCGTAAGGTTACAGTAGTCGAAAATTCTTTCATACAAACGTAGTCTAGAGATTACTCCACTGTTTGACGATATACGTCCAAAATAAAAAAAATATTTCAATTTTTCTCATCATATCACAACCCTATCACTATCTAGCCCTGTATGGAAACAAAAAATGTAAAAACAAATATATTTGAAAGTTATGAGCGTCGAAAGTTCCGTATTTCAACACAAATTTTAACGCATCTTTGGGCGGAAATAAATACCGTAAGAAGAAGGAAAATGGCCTCCATACAGGGTTAGATTAGTAATTCAACAATGCAAATAATTTTAGTTTGAAAATATACATTTAGTCGTTTTTAGGGTTCCGTACCCAAAGGGTAAAAACGGGACCCTATTACTAAGACTCCGCGATCCGTCTGTCTGTCTGTCACCAGGCTGTATCTCATGAGCCGTGATACCTAGACAGTTGAAATTTTCACAGATGATGTATTTCTGTTGCCGCAATAACAACAAATACTAAAACAGAATAAAAAAAAAAAAATATGTGGGGCTCCCATACAACAAACGTGATTTTTTTTTGCCGTTTATTGCGATAATGGTACGGAACCCTTCGTGTGCGATTCCGACTCGCACTTGGCCGGTTTTGTCATGATATTTAGACGCCCAAAGGTTTGTTTATAAATTTCACGCGCTCGTTTTCGTCCTAAATCATCATCAATTTCGATACAAATTTGCAAAAGTGCTAATTCGTACGCGAAACAGCTTCTTACAGCTCATCACAGCATCTATCTCTTTCGCACGTGTTGTGGGTTGAGATAGCATGCATTTTAACCTCGCGCACAAAATAGTTCGTGCCGTCGACTAGGGGCACCTTGGTTAATATTTGAGGTCCATCCAATAGCGAGCAGTTTTATGAAGGCGTCAAATCTCGAGGGTATGCTGAGTTCGTGGACCGTTTGATTAGGATCTTAGTTAGCAATGCTTTTAGTGAGGAGGCTGCAACTACGGTTATGTTGTAGGAAGATAAGTTTGTTTACATTCAAGTTTATGACACATTCAAATTATATCTTGTTAAACATCGCACTTTCAAGTTAAAACAGTGAAATATAATGTTAGCATTCGTTAACTATTGTTACCGAAATAGCTTATCAGGAACTTAACTCAAAGCATTGGTTCCGTACTCAAGTTTAAGACGACGACAGTCGACAAAGACAAAAAACTCGCACTCATTTTACACCCGCGCGACCCAAAATTTAGTAGTTTTTTTGTACTTTAATTATTATTCTATGACTTAAAAAAAACGCCTTAGACCAAAATGTAGATAATTAAATTGTCTTTGGTGACAATTTTATTCCATTAAAATACGCCCGGTGGTTTTGGTGCGATTGTGGTTTTTTTGTCGCTACAAACAGAACTCATTTTTTTTTAGATCAAATTATATATTGGTATAGATTCGTGAGTAGATCTGATTACTAAATCTTGTGTAATTAATAGTTTTCATCGTCGGATCTTTTGTACCCGGTAAACGCACTGATCGGTAAAATTTATCGATAAAAATTAGGGATGAGTATGGGTACAAATAAAACAACAATATCGAAGAAACAAAGTTATAGTTTTTATTCAGGTAAATTACGCAGTATTTGGACAAAAAAAAAAATTAAATATGAACCTTTTTTTTCGCTCTCAATGGACTTATACTTTCGTTCCGTTCGTAGATTTTTCAGTGGGTACGAGACCTCATTCCTGTTGATATTTCCTTGGACTCTTTTTTTTCAAATCATTTTCATCCAACGAAAGCATTCGTCTTGATCGCTTAATTTTATAGAATAGCAAAATATCAATAATTTTTATTGAGCATTGCAATATGTCAACTAATCAGTACTCTAGTGCAATTATCGGGCCATCGGACCATCGGGCATCGGATCTCTCAGAATTTTATTTTCACTGACAGTCGATATCGAGTTGGAAAGACCCGATGGCTCTTTTTAGTGCTTACGTAATAAATTAAACGAGACAATTTGATTAATATATCTGTCTCTCTCCTACTTATTATGAAACCTACTCAAATAGTAACAGTACGAGCAGGAAGGTGAACATTTTTGTCGCCGTACCGTAGGCTAGATGTGCATCGGATATTTTCATTCCGATGCCGCAGCGAACGTGTTAAATGAGACTTGACATCATCGGAATCATGATAAATTTTCAAGAGTATCTGTTTCCAGAAACATAGCCATAGCGGTAAAACTGGCTTAAATAAGTTCGATAATGACATTTACATGATTTCTATTTTGTGCGCGGGGTTAAAATGCATGCTAACAATAACAATAATTTATTTTAGCAAAAAATGCATATGCTATCTCATCCTACAACACGAGGGAAAGAGATAGATGCTGAAGCACTAAGAAGCTAGTTCTGCAAGCACTTTTGCAAGTGTGTAGCGAAATGGATGATGATTTAGGACGAAAACGAGCGAGGAAAAATTACAAACAGACCTTTGAGAGTATAGATATAAAAAAAGGACTAAATGTATATTTTCTAATTAAAATTGTTTGCATTGTTTTAATGCTAATTTATCTTTGCATAGTGTTGAAATATGAAACCATCAACGCTCAAAATTTAATTATTTTTACTTTTTATTTCCATACAGGGCTAGATAATGATGAGACAAGTTGATATCATTTTTTATTTTTAACGTACATCGTCAAACAGTGGAGTAATCAATAATAATAATAATAATAAACGAGGTGAGAGAGGTTTTTTTCTCTCCAGAGAGGTTCCTCTCTCTGGAGCCCTGACCGCCGGTAGCTTGGACCCTGTTCCCGATACCGGTGGGCCTCTATTTTTTATATTTTTAAATGTTTTTTTTTTTGTATGTTTTATAAAAATATTTAAAAATGTAAATAATAAGAAAGAATATAAATAAAGGAGATAATAATAATACCAGACTACGTTTTTACGGAAGAATGATCAACTAGTGTAACCTTAAGTCATTTTAACCAATGTTGTAATCAGTTTTTATTTAGTTTGCTAGTGTCTTCGCTCGTATATAAGACGTACAATTATTCCTTGCCTACGTGTCACTGAAATAAATCGAAGTCTCATGATCAACCCGTGTGCCAACATTCGAATCCATTGATTGACAAAAGTCTATAATATAAACTCAGATCAAATAAAAAGTCAAGATGAAACGTTGCAATTTTTCAAACAAAAAGGTGACGCCGTTTAAAACTACGCCTTGCCGTATATACACACAATTACACGCACACACGTACAACGAAACTACGCCTTAGCTTGTCAGTCGAGCTCTCAGATCAAATAAAAAGCTAGACACTGACTGAAGCTAGGCTGAATATAATCTTGTATATATTTATTTATGTTTTAATCTAATAGCAGTACACCGCCGATAGCCCCATTTTTAACCCCCGCCGGAAAAAGAGGGGTGTTATAAGTTTCACGTGTGTTGCTGTGTGTCTGTGTATCTGTGTGTCTGTCTGTGGCATCATAGCGCCTCAACGGATAAACCGATTTTAATTTAGTTTTTTTTGTTTGAAAGGTGATTTTGTCGAGAGTGTTTTTAGCTATAATTGAATAAAATCGGTTCAGCCGTTCAACAGTTATGGGGATTTTACTGTTTGAATCTGTGTGTTTTCGCAAGATAAATGTGTCCGGGGTTTTTTTAAATTTTGAAAATGTACCTGTTTGTATATAATAACAACATAAATTCTTTACTACTAAACAAATAAAATTTCTTAACTTATCTTATCTATAATGAGACCTTGACAAAATGTATTAAGGAGGTACTTGTTTAGTCTAAGTTTTTTCTGTCCATCCATAGGTTGTCTGGTAGATATCGCTGTCAGCGATAATTTAAGACCGCCTTTGTACCCGTATATATAAGTTTTTCTTGTAAATGTGTATAATTTTATGGTGTACAATAAAGTATATTCTATTCTAAGGCGTAATGTATTAAAATGTAATGGCGTAGTACGTGTGTGCGTTTAATTGTGTATGTATACCGCAAGGCATAGTTTTAACTGGCGCGGCGGCGTCACCTTGTTGTTTGCAACGTTCCATCTTGACTTTTTTATTTGATCTGAGAATATAAATAAGAAGTAGGATTCTTAATTCTTTTAGCACAGAACAATATCTTACTTCGAATGTAATTCAACCCTTCCTGTGCCCGTCTTGTCTGCTAAGCATTGACCCGTAAAATGAGGCGGGCGACTAATCCTTGCCTCAGCCGCCCGGGGCGATAGGCTGTTTAATACAAAACAATGAACTTAGCGCCTACTACGTCGATAGATTCGTTAAGGATAAAGGGCTTTGGATTGTCTGTGTAATTGTGTGTGCTTGCTTATCGATTTGCAATCTTATGTGATGATCCTCAATGTCTATATTCGTGCAATCTTTGTGTTTACGATTGTCTTATCTAATGTCGTGTCTCAAGGTTGATTTTTTTTTTTTTTTTTTTTTTTTTTTTTTTTTTTTTTTTTGAACTGCTTAAACACTTTTTTTTTATTTGTCATAGGCTCACGTTTGACAAAGATCTCACCTGATGTTAAGGCCGTACCCTGACCAATAATTATTGATAGCATCTCCTCGTAAAGTGTTCATTAATTATTTTTTGTACTAACACTAATGGATAGACAATTTAATAACGAACATTTTGGTAGTAAATTTTTTTCAAAAGACCAAAATTCGATTTTATATAGATTTTATTCTAAAATCTGGGCGTATTCACTACTGTAATTCATGCGCCACCAGTGCCGCTAGACCAATAGAAATGCTCATATCGCATGCCGATTTTTTAGTCAGGGTACCGTCTTAATATAAACCAACAAGCAATATTTATATTTATATATTTAAGTATAATCTTGCAATAGCGGTCTCAGCGTGGCCTAGACGAAGCCATTGAGTATAAAAGCTATTAGATTCAATGAAAGAAATGGTTGACTGCCATATTTACAATGGGCAAACTTTACAGCCAGTGCTATATAGTGCTCATTCTGTTCAATACAACTTAACTAGACTTAAACTATTCCTTTCTTTTAATATTATTTGAAAATGGAGAGACGAAAGGAGTTTACCGCTTTGTGCTTGTGTATTTTGCTTGCTAATTATTAGATACTAGCTGACCCTCGGGGCTTCGCGCCCGTCTTCTGGCTACCTACCTACACACCCTGCCTACCCTGCCAACCCTGCCTACCCTACCTACCAATTAATTTTTATATGCAACATTTTGCTACCTTGGGTTACATTATTCCAATTTTCATAAGGGTCTCTATTTTTTTTGATAATATATTATAGCTTATGACACTCAGGAATAATGTAGCTTTCTAATGGTGAAATAATTTTCAAAATCGGTTCAGTAGATCCAAAGATTACCCCCTATATACAACGACACAAACACACAAACTTTACCTCTTTATAATATTATACTATAGATGTAAAAAAAACCGACTGCTTCAAAAGCGAACTAGAAAGACGTAAACAAGGGAAAAACATGCTGTGCAGTCGGAGGATACATATTCGCGGGCTGGCTGACCAAAATCTGGTGTATCCTCCGCCTGCACAGCATGATTTTTTCCTTGTTTACGTCTTTTTAGTTCGCTTTTGAAGCAGTCGGGTTGTTTGATTTTTTGAATTAAGTTTTTTTATTTAAATATATTATTATTTATTTATTTATTTATTTATTTATTATATACTTTATTGTACACCAAGATAAAAAACAATAACACATATGGAAACCTTAAAACAAATAACTAACAACATATAACTTTTTAGTAATTTTTTTTTCGAATTAGATACATTTAAACATATAAGTGATTTATATTTTTGAAATCACCTCTTAAAACCCTTCATTTTGATACCCCACACGATGGGTTTGGAAGAAAAAATAAATTTTAATTTTAATGTAGCCTATGACACTCGCAGGGTTAAGACGCTTCGATTGACGTTTGAATCATCAAAATCGGCAAACGCGTTTGGTCTCTGGAACGCCATATAGGAGCAAACATACATACATACATACATACTTACATACATACGTAGACTGATAAACACATTACCCTCCTTCGGCAGTCGGGTAAATAGACCAACGTGTCAAGTAATTCACACCTAAAACTTCTGAAAACAAATAACTGCCGAACAAAAGAAAAGGTACACAAAGAAAAGCGCCCTTGTTTATAACTTAATCCTAACACCCGTCCCCTGTCTACACACAATTCTGCATCCACATACATTAATCCATTCACACACGTATACAATTACCAGCATTTCCATACAAAAACATCGCATTCACACGAAAATAGTCACACGCAATTTTCCACGCGTTAATACTCAAAAGAGAAAAAAAACACGATCGCTTTTATAAATAACGTGTCGTTGTGAGAGCGGGGAAAATATTGTTCAACGTATGTTCACACGTACGCAGGCAGGGTTAAGAGCTGCGATGTTTAAACTTAACCCTTTTAGTTGGAGAACAAAGGGTGGGTCGTAAACACCCCGCTTCATCCACCCGTCAACCTATTATTTCGTAAATGTTAATTTTGGCACCAAAATTGTTTTCTTTGCACCTACAAATTCAATTATGCAGGCTAGGAGTTTAAGTTAAATAAATTGCGCTGCATGGATGCAGACTCATGTAATTTGGGGATTACAGAATTTTTTCAGTGGACGCTACTCACAAAACTTTTTTAATCATGCTTTTAAATTGCACACGGTATGAGGCAAGCAGTGTAATGCAAATTATTTGGCGCATTCGTAAAAATAACAATGATTTTTCAACAATAGAGTGTGCTCATCAATTTTGTAGACATTTCCAACTTCCATAACAATACAAGGCTTAGAAAATCAGCCCTTATTTTTGTCGTAAAACATCAATAGCAAGAATTACAAGCCCAAATTAACAAAAACAGTTGTTCACGTCGCAACCGGGAGCTCTTACTGGAACAAAAGAATAACAATAAGCAAACTTATCATAGTCCGGTTCCCCTGTTTCAAATGAAGAAATATACCATCTTCATTCTTTGAGAAAAGAAAATATAAAATGGATAAACTGTTGGGGAGGGGCTACTAGCTAAAAGGGACATAGATGTGTAGGTAACCCTCCCCGACGCTGGTGCACGGTGTCGGGGTTAAATCTAATTTTTCCCCCGCTAATGCCGCCTGGCCCGCCTCACTCAAGGTTGAGTGGGCGCGAAAATTGTAACTTCACCGCTCGACGGCTCGTCGCTCACAGGAATCCGGCGTACTTGTGAGTACACATGCATCCAATGGGTTAACTTTAGCAATTTGTTATCGATTATATTTTTGTACGAGCTTCAATGTGGATACTTTGGCGAATGCTTTAAAGAAGGTCTCATTTTAAAGCAGAAGTTTTGTGATGCTGTTATTTTAATGTGGTTTACTCGAATTACACAGATTTTTACTTTCAGTAAATTGTTATATAGATACTAGGAGGGATCAAAAAGTAGTGAGAACGACATACTCCTCGGTAAGAGAAGTTCGTGTCAGAACGTGTTCTCGAAAATGGAGAAAACGAAGTGCGAGCCGTTATTAAATACCTCTGTTTAAAAAAGTTAACGACGCAAGAGATTAATTGCGATTTGGAGGCAGCATTAGGAGAGTCTGCTCCGCCGTATTCCACTGTCGCAAGATGGGCTTCTCAATTTCGAGTAGGGTGTAGAGCACGGAAGACGAACATCGTTCGGCCGTCCGTCAGTCACCCAAGAAAATGTTGCGAAAGTCGAGAAAATTGTATTAAGCGATCGAAGAGTTACCATCCGATACTTAATTCAAGAAACGAGCATTTCATATGCAAGTATTCAATCCAAATTGAAACAATCTTTGTATATGAGAAAAGTCTCCGCAAGATGGGTGCCGAGAATTTTAACCGACAGTCAGAAACAAAATCGACTTGACATTTCGAAGATATTGTTGGACAATTTTCAAGAAGATTCTGAAAACTTTTTGTCTCGTTTCGTAACAATGAACGAAACATAAGTCCATCATTTTGATCCCAGACAAAACAGCAATCTTCGCAATGGAAACGGCTATCATCACCGATCCCGAAGAAGTTTCGTGTCGTGGGATCGGCTGGCAAGGTTATGGCCTTAATATTTTGGGACTCAGAAGGGATATTGTTGATTGATTACCTGGAGCGTGGAACCACTATTACAGGCCAATATTATGCAGCTTTAATTCCCAAGTTGAGGAATTCCATCAAAGAGAAAAGGAGAGGGAAACTTCGAAGGGGCGTGCTGTTTCATCACGACAACGCACCCGCGCACAGGTCGGCAGTTGCGATGGCTGCCATTCAGCAAGCTGGCTTTGAATTGGTTGACCACCCCCTTATTCACCAGATCTGGCGGCTAGCGATTTTTATCTGTTCCCCAAATTGAAAAAATACTTAAGGGGAAACAGGTACGAAGACGATAACGAGGTGATGGATGCAATGTAGAGCTTTTTGCAGGACCATGACAAAACTTTTTTTCTGAAAGGGATTGAAGCCTTGGAAAAGCGCTGGACGCGGTGTGTAGAGAGACTCGGCAACTATGTAGAAAAATAAATTATTAAGTTATCAATTGTCAACCTCTTAGAAATATATGAAACCTTTCCAAACGATATTTTAATAAGAATATTAAGTCAAATAAAAATTATTTTACGAAAACCTCTGAAGTATTTTGTATGTGATCGTAAAAGTACCATAATAAAAGACCTTACGCGATGGGATGTGAGTTTTGAACAATATAACAACAACAATAAGACATTATGAGGATACAAAGTAAGAACTCACTGATAACGGTTTCATTTTCATCTGGAAAAAGGCAATCTCAACATGTTTCATTCGACTCTGTGATAAAATATGCAAGCTTTAGGCTCGCCCTTGAACCTCTAAATAATTCGTGCTGTAAACTTCTCTACATATAGTAGGTATGTCTGTACATGTCTGAACATTTGTTTTTTTTGAGAACTTTATTTTGAAAACACCTTTTTTTTATTTTAGAAGTTTTTAGTGTAATGAGATTCATTGATGTTCTATCCAATAGCTGTAGGTACCTATCGACCCACTCTTGCGATTTGCAAGAGCTGGTTCGAGGAGTCACAGGGGAAAAGCTCCTGGAAGGACTTAGAGGAAGTCTTTGCCCAGCGGTGGGACAGTTTTGTCAAAAGAAAAAAACCAGCCAAGTGCTAGTTGGACTCCTGCACGAAGGGTTCCGTACCATTATTGCAAAAAACGGCAAAAAATCACGTTTGTTGTATGGGATCCAACTTAAATATTTATTTTATTCTGTTTTTAGTATTCGCTGTTAGCGGCAACAGAAATACATCATTTGTGAAAATTTAAACTGCTTAGCTATCACGGTTCATGAGATACAGCCTAGTGACAGCGGACAGACAGACAGACAGACGGACCGCGGAGTCTTAGTAATAGGGTCCCGTTTTTACTCTTTGGGTACGGAACCCTAAAAAGGCTCTACAAATCAATATGTTGGTATTTTTACAAAACGATACAATAAGAGTACTATATTTTAATGATGCTATTATTGCAAAATGAGAAACCTATTAAGGTCGATTCAAAAGCGTACCTTGGTAATTACAAATCGTTTTAACATAAACCGGTACACAGTCGATATTTTCTCTTCCTTTGACGAGATTTTATTTCATTTAATAAGTTCGCTGTAAAAGGAAACATATTTTATTGAGTTTACCTTTTTGTTACTTTGATACCCGTATACACTGTACACACCCCGTTTCATTTCTAACGATATTGCCTTTGTAATTTGTTGGGTCACTTTTTACTATTTAAATAGCGACTTCAAATAATAAGGCTTAACCACGTTGAAGTCTTTGCTATACAACAAAGAATTCACATTGTAAGTTTAGACTCGACATACTTTTTGTACTTTTGATGTTGGTTTGATTAAATAACGACTGTTTTTTACAGCGTTCCTGTAAGATGGAATCGACTTCCTTTTGAGGTCCTTCCGCGGAGGTATACCTAGGACAGTTTCTGACAAAAAAATTAAGAAAGTCCTCTTCAAAAGGCACTTCCAGTCTTCTTCTTTTCGAAATAAGATACTAGCTGACCTCCGCGGCTTCGCTCCCGTCAAAATTATAGCCTATGTTACTTGGGAATAATGCAGGTTTCCATAGGTGAAAGATTGTTTTAAATTGGTCCAGTAGGTTCAGAGCCTATTCGGTACAAACAAACAAATAAAAAAATCTTTCCGCTTTATAATATTGGTATAGACAAGTTGGTAGACGACTACACGCAGCAGCAGCAGCAGACGACATGACGCTGCGACACAACAGGTTTCTATGAAATACATTCCGTCACTATAGTTATAAGTCGCCCGACTACACGTCGCACGATTGCAGACGACCTCTCGCCCGACTACAGAACAGTAGTGACCAGTAGTGAGTGAATGTAGTCAGACATCTTGTATCATGGAATACTCTGAACCAATAGGAATACGGCGCTACATGCTGCCGTCTGCAGTTGGGTTTAAAATCATGACTAAAGCGACAGGACGCAACGACATGTCGTGGCGACATAAAGCGACGACACGTCGTCTGCTGCTGCTGCATGCTGTCGGCAAACAACACTTTTTCTACCTTTATACTGTCTGTGCCCGTGGCCACGTTTATAGTGGCGTCGGAGGCTTTGTTTAGATCGTTGAGGTTGAAGGCAGGTTATAGAACATTTGGGACACTCCAGCAGATGGGGTATACTTTGATCAGAAGCACCATACTCGCACTTTGTGTTTGATGAATCAATAATCCCTCATTCCGACAAATTATGTTTGCAGTGACCTACTTTGATACGCAATTCGATTCAGAGCTGTACACTACTACTGCTGATGTCCATAAGCGGCGATGATCCCTTATCATCACTTCCATCAGGCCCACCTGCTTGTTTACCATTCTATGGCATAAACAAGACGAAAATTAAAAAAGCCCCGATATTTTTTATTTCTTGCTACATAATTTATCTAGTTATTGAAACGCTTCGATCGACAATCTATTAAACACGTTACACGATATCTTGCGAAAACATCCCGACTCAAACAGTAAAATTACCATAACTTTGGAAAAACTGACCCGATTTTCACCAAACATACTTACAGCTAAGGACACTCTCGATAAACTCACCTTTCAAACAAACAAAAAAACGAAATCAAAATCAGTTCATCCATTTAGGAGCTATGATGCCAGATACGCAAATAATCAAACACCCAAGTACACACATCAAACTTATAACCCCCCTCTATTTCTTCGGAGGTTAAAAGCCGTGTTAAAAGTACGTTTTATTTTCATCAACATCAAATATTAACTATCGATCACCCTGTATCTACATAAGTATTAAAACTTCTAGGGCTTCGCAATAGTTTAGTGTTAACAACTAAAAAGCTTTGGGGCCGTTTGAACTCATCCATTGTTATACTTAAGCCGATTAGCTCTGGTGTTGACTTTAAGCGGATCACATTTAAACTTAGTACCTAATTTAACATGGTTTTAAATTCGTATTTTCCATTTCAGTTTACTTAGGAGCTAGAGGTTAATTAATTTTACAGATTAATGTTGTTTGTTGTTCCTATTCTGTAAAAATCTCACTTCATAGAAGTTAGTCACTGGCAGTTCACTTCAAGCTCAATTTTTTTAAATGTTGCATATCTGCGGTTCTACTCTGTAAACATCTCACTTCATAGAAATCAGTCACTAACAGTTCTCTTCAAGCGCACTTCTCTTAAATGTTGCATATCTGCGGTTCTATTCTGTAAAAATCTCAATTCATAGAAATTAGTCACTAACAGTTCTCTTCAAGCGCACTTCTCTTAAATGTTGCATATCTGCGGTGTTATTCTGTAAAATCTCAATTCATAGAAATTAGTCACTAACAGTTCTCTTCAAGCGCACTTCTCTTAAATGTTGCATGTCTGCGGTTCTATTCTGTAAAAATCTCACTTCATAGAAATTAGTCACTAACAGTTCTCTTCAAGCGCACTTCTCTTAAATGTTGCATATCTGCGGTTCTATTCTGTAAAAATCTCACTTCATAGAAATTAGTCACTAACAGTTCTCTTCAAGCGCACTTCTCTTAAATGTTGCATATCTGCGGTTCTATTCTGTAAAAATCTCACTTCATAGAAATTAGTCACTAACAGTTCTCTTCAAGCGCACTTCTCTTAAATGTTGCATATCTGCGGTTCTATTCTGTAAAAATCTCACGTCATAGAAATTAGTCACTAACAGTTCTCTTCAAGCGCACTTCTCTTAAAAGGTCTGTTCTCTGTGTGGTCTTTCCCCAAAAGTCCAGACACCTTTTGAAAGGACCACCTCGAAAACAAAAAAATAGGCTATGTCAATATAATCATTTTTGTTTTCAAATTAACAAATCTAAATATTAAAAGCTAGGTAAAGTATTTCAGAGACATAGGGTAAAGTGAAAGCAATAAAGTTATTCTGAAATAGCTATGCCAAGTGAATAAAATTATTTCTACGCACAGATACATATCGATCACACATAATATTTCGGTCAACAAATGTGTGGTGCAGAATTAATATTACACTCAAATACCAAGTTTACGTGTCACATAAAGACGGTAAGGGAAAGCTTTCCCATGTTGCAATATACTATGGCTATTTATAGCGTTCCCGAACTGTGCCGATCGGAATACGCCATCAAAGAGTGGAGAGCCAATAATGATTCTATAGATCGACCGGAGCCAGCCTCCCCATATAATTACGGTCAGCTAGGACCCCTGCTCGTATATTTCATATATGATTATGTGATGGGAACCCGGATACGGTGTAATGAGAAAAAAAAACCGATGTATTAAATGTATATAGTCCTACTTTTGTAAAACATTCATTGGCGCAATTTATTTAACAAGTTTTTTCAAAAGTTTTTGTACGTATTCAACTAGTTGTTTTTTTTTTTTCATGAAATAATTAAATTTACAATCGTTAGTAAAAAATGTAGGGTTTATATACGGAATTTAACGTACAGTTATTAAAACAGAAATCGATCCTTTAACTTATACAAAAACTCAATTGAAAAATGGTATTGATGATATTTTTTGTGCAATTCGTTAATTTGTAAATTCATTTATTTCTTTTGGCTTGCGTGATTTATTTGTATTTTGATTGGATTTTTAAATAAGAGGATTTTGTTGCGCGTTAGAGTATATAGACCTACGCTTTGGAATGTGCAACTAGCTTCATCTTTTGGACTAAAAATTGCCTGTCTTCATCATCCTATTAATGTTCCCACTGCTGAGATACGGGCCTCCTTTCTGTGAGAGGGGATGGGCCGTAATCCACCACGCGGGTCCAGTGTGGGTTGGTGGACGTCATATTTCTTTGATTTTTGTTTCTAGGACATGCCGGTTTCCTCATAATGTTTTCCTTCGCCGTTTTGAGAGCACTGGTGATGAAATAATTTACACAAAGTAAAGCCTGGGTCGAACCCACGACCTACAACTTGTTAGTCGCGGCCAATACCACTGGGCTACCACTGCTCTCAATTGCCTGTAAATGGTTCAATTGAAATACATTATTTACATGAGTTTGAGGTAGGTTATTTTTCCAATCCCCTATGCATGTTCGAGTACCATCATGAGGCACCGCTATATAATTTGTAAACCGATCAATGCGCAATTAGTGCGATGTGTAGACAAGGGCGGCGTTTCACCACAGTATAAATATGTATGAACAGTACAGAAACTACCTACAAACGCTCGAAATGGCACACTCACACAAACATGCGCATCGACGAGACCCCTTAGCGGCTCACACTACTGACAGCATCGCGAAAACTGCTTAGAGATCTCGTAGATGCGAAAATTAATGTGAGTGCGCCGTTTCGAACGTTTCTAGGTAGTTTTCGTACTGTTTGTCCATATTTTTACTGTGGTTTCACCGAGCCACTATATATGTGTCCACGGCCTATCTGTTAGGAACCTGGCTATTGAATGCGATCATTATTTCAAATCACGTTCACAGAGAGACCACGAGGCGGTATTGATTTTGGGGCGACTGGTCAATTAGATAGCTTTGTGTTGTGCGTTTGAAGTATTTGTGAGATAACGGATAATTATATTAACGTTCTACCAATTGAGAATGCCCCTATATTGGAACCCGGCTTCAAACGGGATAAATGATATTCACAAACCTACCTCTTTTATAACATTCTTTTTATTATTGAAAATTGTATTAAAATACGTTGCATGGTTCAGAAGGAATAAGCGGTAAACAGAGAGATGTAGACGCAGAAAATTTGTTTTATAGTAAAACTTCATGCAACATAAAAGTACATAGGCGAACTTAATGCTTCAGGCATTCTCTATAAGAATAGAGCATACAAAATGAAATAATCTATATATATAAAAGAAGAAACTGACTGACTGACTGACCGGTCAACGCACAGCCAAAACCGCTAGGCCTAGTAGCTTGAAATTTGGCAGCAAAGTTCATCAAGTGACATAAGTGAGCACTAAGAAAGGATTTTTGGAAACCCCAACCCTAAAGGTCTATCCACACATATCAGGGCCGTGCCAGGGACGTGGACGGTTCTTGCCCCGTCAGGGGCTCAAAAAGATATCGGTGTGTACATTTTATATGAACCCGTTCATACACGTCCGTGCACGGGCCGTGCACGGGCCGTGCACGGGCCAGTGACGAATCTTCAATGCCTGGGCCCGGCTCTGTCACGTCCCGGGCACGGCCCTGATATGTATGGATAGACCTTAAGTGGTTAAAATGGGGTTAAAAATTATAAAGGTTGTCAAAATTCGCTTTTTAGGGGGTGTTAATGTTTTTTTGAAGAATCTGATTTCTTGGGTTAATAAATTTCAAACTTGACATAAACATCATTCTTAGATTTTGAAAGTTCATTCAAAATACGATTTAGCGGGTAGTAAAGTTTGGGGGCAAAAAGTGGTTACTAAGTTTTTAAGGGAGGATTTTACTTTGTGGCGGTAACCTAAAATTTATATTTTTTTAAGTCAAACAGCGAATCGTCCCAAATCAATAAACTTAGATATCCACGATATCTAAGTTCTACACTAGCTTAGTTTTGGTTGCCTTCACTAACTGCACTTAAGAAAGTCATCTGTAGGATAAAATACGAAAACACGCGAAAGAAGTCGCGGGCGGAGTGCTAGTAATATTATAAACGTAAAAAATTAGTACAAATGTATAAAGTTAAAATAAGCATACCTTAATTCATAAAAAATAATAGAAAGGCGCATATTGAGACGATTCTGCTATATCATGCTTTTTGTTTCTGCAATCTGCTCAGCCTTTTTCCAACACAATTTCTGGGTCAGCTTCCAGACGAGTATCAGGAGTTTACACGGAGTGATTACATCTGGGTAAAACGATAACCTTTAGCAATACAGGTGTCAGATTGTCTGCTCACCCATCACAACTGTCAAAAATGTACACAATTATCCTGGGACACGCGCTCACACGGTCACAGGTACCTTGGCAAGCATTGCTTTACTTCGAAGATCGGCCCGGCCCGGGCCTTATCAGAAAGCTTACAGTCACGCAAAGGGCAATGGAAAGGGCCATGCTCGGAGTGTCCTTGCGTGATCGATCCGAAATGTAGAGATCCGCAAGAGAACCAGGGTTACCGACAGAGTCCGAAGAATTGCCAAACATAAGTGACAGTGGGCAGGGCACATTACTCGCAGAACGGATGGCCGATGGGGCAGAAAATTACTGGAGTGGCGATCGCGAACCGGTAGACGTTGCGTTGGCAGGCCTCCCACCAGATGGACCGATGACCCGGTGAAAGTTGCCGGGATCCGCTGGATGCGGAACGCACGGGACCTGTCAATGTGGCGACACTTGGAGGAGGTCTATGTCCAGCAGTGGACGTCTGTAGGCTGATATGGTGGTAGTGGTGGTGAAGATCGACCCGTGTGGCTATTATTATATAGGCATGAGCTCAAGCAGTTGTAGGTAGAACACATAAATATCCAGTACGTATTCAAGCGACCATTACTCTTAAATCCAATTGGCATCGGAACGTTTGCCTTCTGTACGGGAAACGGATTCGATCTTCGTGTCAGGTCAAACATTTATACGTGTAAGATGTTTGTTTGTTTTAAGTCTGGCTGTCCATGCTCGTGATTTGTGCTTGGCAAGGCGCTTCGAATATCCATTGTTTGTGTGACAATCCGAAATATTTACGGCATAAAGGAATACACGATCACATTTTGCGTAAAATGTCCGAGTATTCGTAAATAGTGTGAGGACGGTAGTGATCCATTTCTCTTATCACAGAACGATGTAATATTCATTCAGGCAGCCAATCGATCTTTTGGGCCCAGTCAATCGAGTCCCAAGTCACATAGACTTTCGCCAATAAACCTTGCTTGGGTGGAATAACGTTGGTTATGGGGACCATCCATCACGGCATGCTCATAACATCGCGTGCCGTAACGCCGTCAGTCCCTAAATATTAGCAATATTTCGACAGCGGCAGAAAGCTTTCCGAAGGTACCGGCCTATCTTGACACATTCTACTAAGAAGTATCGCTTTATCATATTTTTTTAGGAAATATGCCGAAATATTTGATTTTCCTTTGTGTGTTGTTTTTTGTCGCAGTACTGGACACAAATGCTTCATAGATCGGATGCCCATACAAAAATGACTATAGTGAAAACTTAGAAGGCTGGAAAGTATATTTCTTCCAACTACGTAGTACTGTTATCATTAATCACTACAAAACTGATCACAAAGGACGTATTTTTTGGCTTAAACCAAAACAATGCAGAAATGTTATATGGAATCTCATTGCTGCACTGTTTTTCATTAATGCAATGTTTTGTATTTTTATCTATACTAATGTTATAATGCCGAAGAGTAGATAGGGTAGGTAAAGAAGGTAGAGTAGGTAGAGTAGGTAGAGCAGATAGAGTAAGTAGAGTAAGTAGAGTAGATAGAGCAGGTAGAGCAGGTAGAGCGGGTAGAGCAGTTAGAGTAGGTAGAGCAGGAAGAGCAGGTAGAGTAGGTAGTTAAAAGACAAGTAGATTTCGCACCTCGTTAAAGTGAGTAATTAATGCACTCGTGTTAATTTAGTGCCCTCGCATGCGCTCGGGCACCAACATAACACTCGTGCATCAATAAAGGTAGGTAGGTTTCTTCAAGGCAAGCGTGTTACACCGTCGACCACATCATTGCTTACCATCAGGTGAGATAGTGGTCAAGCGCGAGCCTATCAATAATAAAAAATAAAAAAATAACTCACTTTGCGCTCGATGCAACAATCTACTATAAAATACCTTTGAAGATGATTACTTTATCCTAGCCTTCCCATTGCACCCATCAAGGTATGCAGCTATAAACGCATTCGCATCGACCTCTTTTCAAGGACATTTTCTTTAATAAGATCCACAGACAGTCAAGTACTGCGCACTTTATAAAGGTAACTACAAGTTCGCCGTGTCTCGATTCTAATAGGCACTCGCGCATAAAATAATAATGAGATATTGAAGAGCCACCTCAGGCTCTTGGAACGAGAAGTAATTAACAAAATGATTAGGTACCAGTGCTCTCAACCCTTGCGTGTAGAATATTATGGAAGGATATAACTTGGGGTGAAACTCAATTGGGTAGCATTATGTCATATTAGACTGAATACTGGCTTCGTAAAGATAAAATGAACATTTTAATCTCATATTTTTAATAAGTCAAAATCAAAATCAATCAAAATCAAAACCTTAGGATTATGATTCCCCTAATTTACAATGCTTTGCCTAGGTCAATTACTCAACTACCCTTCAATAAGTTTTGTGTTGCGTTGCGGAAGTGGTAACAAGAGTGTATTTATTCGATAGATGAGTTCTTTCAAAAGTGTCCCTGTAAATTTTATACTATAAGGCACAGATACATTTAACTTTTAAGTAGACACATAAATTGACATAATGTAGTTATCTTATTAATATTTTAAGTGTATAAACTTGTACTATTGCATGCTATATTTTGGCGTAATGTGTATTACCGAATACTTTATATAAGAACTTAATGTACCTACCATATTTGATGCAATAAATGAATTGAATTGAATTAAATTAGGGGTACTTTTGACAGCCGTGGCGGGTTCGCGGTGAGTGCTAACGCGTGCCTGTGTTCGAGCCATAAGTGGCACAGGAGGACACCGTGGAGTTTTAGTGGTTTAGAGTCCCACATAACTGCACTATCTCCCCGTGCTAGTGCAGTATGCATGACCATATCTCCAAGCAAAAAAAGGGTACTTTTGAATTGTCAAACAAAAAAAGTTGTAACTTCGCAAGCGTCATAGGTCTCAATGGAGAAGAATTTGCACGAAACTCCACGGACCCTCTTTTCCAGTAGTTTTAATTACAAGTATTTGGTTACTTCATTCATTCTTTTTGGAAAATACATCTATGTGAGAACGATGTAAAAAGACGTGCACATATAAGCGTCTAGAGTAAAACCTACAATAAGTATAACCTAACTCAAAGCATAGTTAAAATATTTGTACAGACTATATCTGTAGAACCGTCTCTTCTGACTTTAAAATCTATCCAAAGACTGTCTCAAAAAGATCGCTTTTTTTAGTAATAAAGCTTTGACCCATGAAATTGGGTGGTTTATTAACGTTCTGTACATTAGTTAAACGGTGTATGTATTCTGTCTATCTACGTTTATCTATACCAATATTATAAAGAGGAAAGATTTTTTTGTTTGTTTGTGTGTTTTGTTTGTACCGAATAGGCTCCGAAACTACTGAACCGATTTCAAAATTTCTTTCACCGTTGGGGTTCCCCGGGGTGACATAGGCTACTTTTTAACCGACTTACCAAAAAGGAGGAGGTTCTATGTTCGACTTCTTGTATGTTTTTTTTTTTTTTTTTTTTTTTTTTTTTTATGTATGTTCACCGATATCTTTGTCAATTGTGGACCGATTTTGAAAATTCTTTTTTAGTTTGAAGGAGTATGTTTCGAAATTGGTCCCATTTTAATTTGGTGAAGGTCTGATGAAGAACTTCGGAGATACACAACAGAACTCTTCAATAAATAACGGCAATACTCTCGTAATTGCTGCAATCGCATGTCTGTTTGTTGTTTATGCCATTTCATAACATAACATCACGCCAGTACGCTCTAAAGGGGTACGCAGATCTCTCATTTCACCGGTTATGTTCAAGTTTCATGTTATTCGGTTAATCTATTCTGGAGTTACAGGGACCCTAATAAACAACTTGCTATTAGGTAGGTAAAACTAAAAAGGGAAAAATAAAAACTTTTTTGCAAAAAAATACTACCGACTTCCAAATGAAAAACTACAAAGTGAAAAATAACTATACTTTTGGAAGTCGGTGTCCATATCGCAAAAAAATGGTTCCTAAGAAAGACACCGATTTCCAAAAGTATAGTTATTTTTCACTTTGTAGTTTTTCATTTGGAAGTCGGTAGTATTTTTTTGCAAAAAAGTTTTTTTATCCCTGTATTCCCACGTGAAAGGGTACTACGCGGGTGAAACCGCGAGGCGTTCGCTAGTTTATTATAATCCCTCATTACGGTGGTTGGTGTGCCATGTCCTACACGGCTATGCGCTCTCCCAAAAAAATACTTCGTCCTATTTTTGACATCCATGAAAAACGTAATGGCCGCCTTTCTGTCCCATAAACAAAACGTTTTTTTTTTTTCATTAAAGCAGGTTATTTAAGGTTTTACTTTAAACATTTATATTTCCCAGCAGATGGTACTCTTTAATAGAGCACGATAATGTTCAGTAATTAATTACTATAACGTCGGACGAGCCATGTCGCCTTTTATTAAAAGCTGTGCGATGTTCGTGATGATAAAATTTAATGGGTCTCGTTTGTGTCACTAACTGAGGTCAGAGTAAATAAAAAGAAGATGGGTACAAACAGGGTCTAAGAGATTGCAGTCTTGTGTACTTTGGTATTTTTATTGCGATACCTCTTTTGCTGTTTAATTGGTTGATTTTGTGGCTGAGAATAAAAAGGTAAAGGTATTTACAAGGCAGACGTGAATGGAAACGCCGGGAGGGGACGCCCTAGAAAGACATACATAGACCTTATAGGTGATGTTCTTCAGAAAGGCCAAGTGCGCAGTACCCATAACCGGCGTGTGTGTATGACTAGATGTATGAATGTGTGTGAAGCAAAAGAAGTATGTAAGGATCGTAGCAGGTGGCGTTCTGTAGTTTCTGCCTACCCCCATGGGAAAAAGGCGTGAGTTTATGTATGTATGTATGTAAAATAGCTGTCCCCCGCGGCTTCGCTCCCGTCAACTAGCTACCTACCTACCCATCTACCCTACCTACCCTACATACATGATTGTTGGGTAACTTAAGAGGAAACGGGGGCAGAGAGCGCCGACTGAATTTCTTAAGTAAAAATTCATAATTCGAGGTTTGGCTCTCGTCTATTTTCTCCGCCAATATTGAACCAATTTAAAAGATATTCCATAAACTGAAAATGAAAGATATATTCTACGTCCCTATGTTTTCCTTTTTGATGATACATTATCTTCAGAAGCACTAGAACCCTCAACAAATGCTCAAAATTGCGCTGCCACCAAAGGCTTAGTGTACAAATTTGACAAATATAAATGATAAAAGGAAAACATAGGGACATAGTATATATCTTACTTTACCAGTTTATGGAATATCTTTTAAATTGGTCCAATATTGGAGGAGGAAATAGACGAGAGCCAAACCTCGGATTATGACTTTTTACTTAGGAAATTCAGTCGGCGCTCTCTGCTCATATTTCCTCTTAAGCCGTTTTTGCTACATTTTTCATTTATGCTCAGCTCCTATTGGTCGTAGCGTGATGTTATATTTCCTTTAACCTGCCTCGATAAATGGACTATCCAACACAAAAATAATTTTTCAATTCCAACCACAGTAGTTCCTGAAATTAGCTCGTTCAAACAAACTAATAAACTCTTCAGCTTTATAATATTAGTGTAGATAAAGCAACACGCTTTATATAAAGAAGTTTAAAAACTATTTAGTCATGTTATAAAACATAATTCACATTTTTTTCATAATTCTGGTTCTCCCCTTTTTCCAAGAACCTAATACCGTCATCAGTGAACCGAGGTTGAGGGAAATCCCCGCATAACCCTTTGAGGATTACACGTGTCCGGGATATTTACCAATACTTTGCACTTTGCAAAGCTACACGAGCTTTTGTTAAGAAAAACCCGAGAAAATACGCATCAATTTGACAGGCCTAGTCCCTTACCTCATGGAAAAATCAAGAGTTTTAACAAGTACAACATCATTAACCTTGTCTAGTGATATGGGAAGGTTGAAAAGCCCATTAATAATTAATTTATTACAAAACCGTCAAGGCTGCTAATTTAACGCACCCTTTTTTTTTTTTTTTTTTTTTGATAACGCTGTAAAAAAAAAAAAAAAAAAAATGCATTACGCATACCCGCCCATCGGGGGAATGGACGGGCTATGTGGGACTCCCCGGGCAAGCCCGGTATACCCACTAAAATAAACCAGCGCACTCCCGCATCGTCTGTGTGGAGGAGGACTGGGAAACCGGCACAGCCTTTACGCCCAGTCCTCCGCCGACGACTGCCCACCATAATGGCGGGCCCCGCACGCCCCTCCCTCAGTGGAGGGGCCCGGGAATGACCGTGAGTGATCGGCCATTCCCGCCCGACGAGGGTGGTGATTGTGCAATGCAGACGACAGGCGCCCCCGCACCTGCCGCCCGCTAATCACCACCAGGGAGTGGGCGCAGGCGATCGTACAACCGCCCTCTCCCACCCCCACCGCTGCCTCCTTTTGCGACATGGCGTCCTCGCAAAAGGAGGCAACCGCCGCCCCAGGCCTCCCCGCTCCCCAGCATGGATTTACCACACCGGGAAGCGAGAGGACCTGCCTTACATCCTCCTGAGGGCACGGCGCAGCTACGCCCCCGCTGGGCACACCTAGACGGTGTGCCGCGCCGTACCCTCCACCGCGTTGGACCTAACGGTCCCCTCCTATGCAGCATCTGGCCAGAATCCGCGAAGGCCAGATGCCGCCCACCGCGTGTGCGGCGAAGCGTCGAGACCGACGCTCCGCCGCCTCCTCCTACCATCGACTTGTCCCTGCCGACCATCCCACGTCAAAAGAGGGTCGGCAACGACAAGTCACACCCTCCTCTTGGGCCCACCTCCCGCCCCCGAACCGCGGCCACCCCCACCCGCAGGAGAGATTCCGGGCTGCAGAGCCAGGTGCAGAGCGGGCAAAGCCCGGATGCAGAGCCGGGCAAAGCAGGGTGCAGAGCTGGTCAGTGCACTCGGGGAGCTCAAACCGCACGAGCGCCGAGTGCAAAGCCAGGTGCAGAGCGGGCAGAGCCGGTCACTGCAGAGCCGGGCAGTGCAGGGTGCAGAGCTGGGGTGCCCCGGGCGTTCCCCCCCGAAGGGGAAGGCGGCCCGCCCAGAGGCCTGGAAGTGAGCCCCACCGCTGACCTATCGCTACCTACCCAGCCTACCCCTGTGCCACGTCTGGAGTGTCCCCTGCTAATCAGGGGAACACCCAGAGCGACGCGTACCCCTCCCCCCCCCCCCGTCAGATATTTGCCACCGCCAACAAGAACCCACGAATGGGAAGTTATTGACGGTGCCCAGGGTGCACCAGCCCAACGGGTTGCTCTTCTCCCCGGACGTATCCGAAAGAGACCAGCAACCAACTAGGCCAACGTGGAGGTTACCTGACCCGCACCCCAATTTAACGCACCCTGTCTCAACCCTTGTACTGCGCACGCTGTATAAGGCTCGTACAAAAATATTTGGGTTAATTACTTTTTCCGATGACTTGTAAAACTCATCTGTTTTAATTGTTCTACGAAATAGCAGTTTCCTTAAATGCGCTGTTGACCTCGTTTAAAGTGCAAGTAAAAATAATTACTGCGGACATAGGGTTGTACAAAAGTTATTAAATAATTGTTAACGTGCATAATTTATTGATTTTACTGTAACATTTACAACAGACTGTTACTATAATACGGACTTTAATAAATACCATGGTTTACAAAATATACAAGTTGATAATAATATAATTAAATATGTACAAGCAGTTCAGCAAAGAGTCCTGTTTGCTGATAGCCCGAAAAACTCGATGCGCACTCAGACGCATGGCCCGCTTGTTTTTGTTCTGGTATATCATCCAATAACTTCGCCCGCTCTGGGTGAAGCGAGAGGGCGCGGCGTCAGAATTTTACTGACTAAAACCCACCCGTGTTCCTTCAGTTGCATCTGCCAGGGCCGCGGTAAGTCTTTATCAAATTTATTCGCGACCGGACGCATGTCACCTAGTGTTTCAAACCCAAACGGTTCAAACATATTTAAGACTGTTATGATTGCGCCGTTAACGTGAATGTAAGCTATTTCAAATGAACAATAAGTATTATGGTACAGGTTATGTAGATATTCCATGTACCGAAGTAGGTATGACAAAATAATGTCAATGGGATCAGATAGGAATTCAATCTATTACCTCTTGTGACGATACGGCTGTATTGATCGAAGTCAATCTACCTGAGCTTCCCCATCCTACACCCATTTCAAGACGGCGAATCAACTTAATTAATTACTAGAACTGAACAGGCTGTAGGACATCAATGTAGTCTACGCTATTCAAAGACGAGATGCCTTACAAAGTGCGTCTTGAAAGCCGGGAATGTATCTACCTACCGATTTCCATGTTCAAACAGTATGGGTTATTGTGTACCTCAAGCTTATGCGCCTCTAACCGTATACTAAGGCAAGAGTAGAGAGTCTTACGTTGACCCACGGGACTCCACCGACCAGCCAATATTGACAAAGGGACCAAATCCTGACCAACTCTCTGGGGCATTAGCATTTGTTATGCCCCAAGCCCCAAGCCATTGATCTGCACGCTTTAGAACGTAAACGCAATTGAATATAATGCAATTCTACTTGAAGAATTACGTCATTAAATGGGCTGACGGGTACCCAATGCTCCAACTTGAATACATTTCTAGAATAATACTTACCGGACGATCCAATTTAAATAAAGTTAACCCCTATTATCCCGCAATAGTTCTACAGAACCTATTTTACTATTACAGTCTTCTCTAGAAGCTGAATATTTTATTTCAGCAAAAACAAAAAACTCTCAGAAAGTAATAAAAAAACCGGCCAAAAGCGAGTCGGACACTTCGAGGGTTCCGGACAAACCTGTAGATATATAAGTAAAATTGACCGGCCGGCCGGTGGTTGGCAGGTTTTTTTTTTGTATTATGTAACAAAAAATTTACGGTTTTCGCAATTTTTCATTTATCAGTGCTGTAAATCATTGCTTCGTACCAAATTTCAAGATTCTGAGTTCACGGGAAGTACCTCTGAGGTTTTGAATCTCATGCGAGTGTCGAAAATTTGCGGAAATTTGCGGCATAAACGGCTGTATCTTTTAATTTCGTTGGCTTAGAAGTTTGATTTTTTCACAGCTTCAAGGGACAGTAGACCTGAGTTTTTGACATTTCAGCTTGATACCTACACGCGTTCCTGAGAAAAAGGGTCTTGACAGACAGATGGACGGACAACAAAGTGATCCTATAAGGGTGCCGTTTTTTCTTTCGAGGTACGGAACCCTAAAAAGGGGGAAATATGCGAGAAAGCATCAACGAAATGCGTGGAATCATGCCGAGGGCACCTCTAGAGGGCGACTCTAATTACATTTCTGTAAATACGGCTGCATGGAAAATTTTCATTTACTTTTGGAATTTGTTTGTCAACTGCATTTCTGAGATGAGAAAAAGTGGCCGTTTTTAAACATAGCACTCTCCCCTCAGTCAGGCATCCCTACCCAAGCGTGCCAAAATTGCTTTGATTTATTTTTACTAAAGACTGTTATTCGCATTATTTGTTTAAATATCGTACAAAAAGTTACAAAGCAATTAGGTAATAATCAATACATATAATAAATCTGTAGAATAGTCGTTTTTGTACATCGAAAATATATGAAAAAAATTGCCAGGGCGTTAAAGAATAACCAACAGAACCCATATCCAGAATTTTTGTTTTTTTTGTCTGTTTATTTGAAAACGGCACCCTATTACTAAGACTACGCGGTCCGTCTGTTTGTCTGTCCGTCTATCACCAGGCTGTATCTAATGAACCGTGATAGCTAGGCAGTTGAAATTTTCACAGATGATGTATTTCTGTAGCCGCTATAGCAACAAATACTAAAAACAGAATAAAACCAATATTTAAGTGGGGCTCCCATACAGCAAACGCAATTTTTTCGCCGTTTTTTTGTATTAAATCGATATTCTTCTTAAATAGTATTCTGTGTAGCGAATGCTCGATCTAGGTAGGTAGCAAGATACGTAAGGTAGGTGGGTCTAGGTAAGTAGGGTAGGTAGGTACAGGTAGGTAGATAAGTAGGGTAGGCACAGGTAGGTAGGTAAGTAGGGTAGGATAGGCAGTTAACAGTACATATAATAAATCTGTAGAAAAGTCGGTTTTGTACATCGAAAATATTTCCAAAAAAATTGCCAGTGTGTTAAAGGATACCCAACAGAACCCATTTCCAGCATTTTTAGAATTTTGTTTATATATTTGTCTGTTTATTTGTGTACGCATCACGTAACCAATGTAGATAACTTTTATACATAAAATTTGTGCGTAATTTGTTTTATTACTTTGCTTGTGTTTCATCGCAATCGGTTCACTCTATCAAAAGTTAGATAAATTTAAAGTGTTTAAAATGTAGAATTATCACAACACACGCAATTCAGATACTCGGACAGTTGAACACCATATTCGATAGATGGCGTTGTGTATTTGAAGTAATTTTCTGAATAGCGGTGTTAAGATTCTCCGCGAAAGAATGACCCTAGATAAAAAATTGGTAGGGTAGGTAGGAAGGTGAATAGGATGGGGTAGGTAATTGAGCGAAGCAGCGCGCACAGCTAGTTATAAATATAACTCAACTTTTAAAAACGTAAGTAGACAGAGTCTTAAGTGCTGTCTTACCCGTGTCTTACTTAAACGAAAAACACTTAAAAATCTTCGTTAATTTAAAAGACTTTCAGTAACACTGTTATAATCCAGTCTAAAGATATGCAACCATCGGCTCTCATTAAGTCCGGAGCAGCAGTGCTTTGTCCTGCGTCGTCGCTCGTTACCCGACCTGACCTTGTACAACCTCATAACATAATTACTGCTGAGTGCTTCCTTAAATAAATAAAGTCTTTTGTTTCGCGAAATACTCGCAAAGCTTCGCGTGACCGAGATTTGTTTGTGCTGCGTATTGTGGAACTGTGTTTACAATGTTTACATTATCTCCTAATGGAGTTAGACGTGTTTTAGGTCTAGTTAATTTACATATTTACATTCCATTCAGGTAAACAGAAATCACTGCAGACACTGTAAAATATGTTTTCTTCGGCATGGTGAAATTAAATTTCAATCCCTGTTCCCCAGTACAGTTTACCCCCCGGTTATAATTTAAGGTTACACTAGTCGAAAATTCTTCCATACAAACGTAGTCTAGCGATTACTACACTGTTTGACGATGTACGTTCTAAATAAAAAACGATATCAATTTGTCTCATCATTATCTAGTCCTGTATGGAAACAAAAAAATAAAATATTTGAAAGTGATGAGCGTCGAAAGTTCCATATTTCAACACTAATTTTAACGCATCTTTGGGTGGCAATAAATACCATAAGAAGAAGGAAAATTGCAAAATGGCCTCCATACAGGAATAGATAGATAAGTAATTCAACAATGCAAATAATTTTATTTTGAAAGTATACATTTAGTAATTTTTTCATGATATCTAGACTCCCAAATGTCTGTTTAGAAAATTGTTCATCTATTTCGATACGAATTTGCAAAAGTGCTAATTCGTACGCGAACTAGCTTCTTACTGCTCATCACAGCATCTATCTCTTTCGCACGTGTTGTCGGATGAGATAGCATGCATTTTAACATCGCGCACAAAATAGTTCGTGCCGTCGACTAGGGGAACCTTAATGTGCGGACAAGAGAGAAATCCATAAAATCTAATGGAAAATTTCCACGACGCGATGAGGCTTTTAAGATTTATCTTATAGTACCGAGTGCGGTACTGGCTGCTTAACCATTATTACATTTCGTGATATTGAATGTTATGAAATTTTTACAAGCAATATTTATTTAAGGGCCTCATGTAAAGGGGAGGGTTTCATTCGAGTAATATCATTTGGAAGGAGAGCAGTTATTTTGAGATGTTTGTTTTATATGAAACTAGCGTCTGCCTGCAGCTTCGTCCGCGTGAAAGTCGAAAATTATCCCGAGGCAGTGGCGTCTCAGCTCATACAAAGAAACCGTGCCGACGTTCTATACTGATTATATTTTGTACATCGATCGCGTTCGGTTCCGTTCCGTTCCACGGATCTATCTATCACCGTGGAATGGAACCGAAGGCGATCGATTTACAAAAAATAATCGGTATAATCAGATGAAAAACGCTAGTTACGTCGGCACGGTTTCCTTGTATGGGATGAGGCATTCTGTACGCCAGTATTATATTATCTGTGCCCGAAGTAACATATTCCCGGGATAAAAAGTATCCTATGTGCTATTCCTGACTATAATCTATCTCTGTGCCAAATTTCACTCAGATCCGTCCAGCCGATTGAGCGTGAAGAAGTATCAAATATACAAACAAACACACTCACTAACTTTCGCCTTTATAATATTTGTGTGATTAAGCTAATATATTGATCTACTTTAAAAGGAAAGAAAATGAAATTCTTGTTGTTAGGATTGGCTAGATTTTTTCCTCTCACAATTATTTTTTTGTAAAAGCTTATTTCTCAGTCTAGGGAATTTCGCCACACTGCAACCAACCACTAAAAGCATAGACAAAGATGCTGCTGAATTCTAATGCGCTTATTACAGTACCCTAAACCCTAATTTAGGGTGGTGTAATAACTGTTAGGAAGTTAGGGTTCCCAAAATAACCACCTTTCAACCAGGCAACCGAAGCATTCAGGTACACGGTATTCAGGGCCCTGGATGCCGTGTAGTGTAATGAACGCTTATATAGGACAACGAAAATTGATTCACATCTACAGAACAGCAAATACTTTTCATGTGAAAATATATCCCAAACAAAACACCAAAAACTTTACCACGAAAACACCAATTTTGATGCTTGTCGATTTTTCTCACATATTTTAATAAGTGTCTTGGTAAGCTATTATATAATATTTCCCAAGTTCCGGTTGACTTCACGGTGGCGTTTGATAGAAAGGCACATAACTTGTAACGGGAGCCGGCACTCCCCACGAGTTGCACTAAAGGTGAACACACCTTTTTAGGGAGCGCCGATATTTTAAATGCAACCAAATGTTAGGAAACGCTTTCTTGAAATTGATAGGATTTTTACTTTGTTAGTTTCGTGAGACATTGTTGTATATGGAGTGAAAGTCACTGTTTTTTACTGGATTTTCTTACTTTTTGAACTGAAGTCGTTATTTAAAATAAGTAAATTTACAAAATAAAAAGAAGTGAACTAATACGATGTAGACAAGAAGAAAATCATGCTAAGCTGTCGGAGGATATATATTCACGAGCTGGCTGACCAAAACCTTATGTCCTATCCACTTATCCTTCTACATCATAGCATGATTTTCTTCTAGTTTACATCTTAGTTAGTTTTTTATGCAGTCGGGTATTTGATTCTTTTTTTATTCACATATTTTTAGTTGGTATCTTTTTTCCAATTAAATTTAAACATATAAGTGGTATGTATTTTGTTATGACCTCTAAAAACCCTATATTTTGATACCCCACTCGGGTTTGAAAGAAAAAAAAACTGAGATCCTCACAATATGGAGACCAAAATTCGCCATGTTTTATGAGGTAATTAGCGATAATGATTGTTAAACAACTGTTAGGTACTATAAATCGTTTTATATATCCTAAACCGTTATATAAGTTATATGAAAAATGCTAACAGGAACCTAAAATTTATTTGACATAGTTCGCAGATTTTTTTTATTTTGTCCATATTGCGTCTGGTGGTCGATGTGAACTTAACTGCTTCGGATGTTGATGTTTTTCTAGTACCTATTATATAACTGCACAATACATGTGTGAGTACTTTTAATACTTTATACCTTTACGTAGTATAGTGTGTAGTGCTATTCTGGGTGCATTGTACTCACATATGTGAATTTATTAATGTATGTACTTATGTACCTCAATATTGTAAAAATCATTTTTTTTAAAAGAGTAAGTATGGAGTTTCTTGTGCATTCTTCTCCATAACAAGCTACTTTCCGAATGCACGGTAGAATCAACTTTTATTCCATGTAAATTTAAATTGTAACATTCAAAAGTGCCGCTTGGTGGCCCAGTTGAAATAAATATCTTTTGTCTTTGTCTTTGATGTGGTGAACTTTGACTATATAGAAAAATCGATTGACGTAAGAATCATCAAAATCGGCCCACGCGTTTTGTCTCTGGAACACGATGTAGGAACAAACATTCATACTAGTCATACATACACTGATAAACACATTACCCTCCTTCGGCAGTCAGGTAAAATCTTGAGAGAATAATAAAATATAGTACCTGAATAACAATAAAAAAGAAATTGTCTGAAAATATTTAGATGAAAATCTCTGTGATGAGAGTATTTATAACAAAGTCTGTAATTTCAACATTCAAGTATCTCTCGCCTTGAAACTGTTAATGGCTATGTCTAAAGCTTTTGAAAATCAAGATTGATAGAAATATTAAATAGTTGAGAGTTTATAATGGAAAAGTTTCTACTAATGAAAAAGTTTATTATGAAACTTTGACTCATCTTTTGGTGCCCAGCGAAGAATATCAATGGCAAAATGATAAGAAGGTGCCTCAAACAGTTATTAAATTGAAACATAGCTAGGAAGAAAACAAAGAAGCGTAGTAATAAAAAAAAAACAATAATATTTTGTAACTTTTGAAACTATTGGAACCCATTTTTTTTCTAAAAAACCGAAGAGTCAAGACGGCAAACCGTATGACACAGATTTTACAGCAGCATAAACAAAATTGTGAGTAAGTAGATAAGTGGTAGATAAATCTACCAAACTTTCAAGTAGCTGCAGTAAATCTCTCCAGATATGCAAACTTCCAGCTAATTAGTGTTAGAACTCAAATTGCGTTAATATATCTTCTTCTTTGTTTTAGACTCTCTGGCCTAGTTTAATATCACCGTCTGTCTAGGTTTGTGAACTTTATTGGAGTTGGTTTCAAGTCTAGGCAGATGTTTTAGTATTTTAAGTTTGATGATATTTGAACTCTTAATAGTGGTTTATGCAATGGTTATATAATAGGGGTTATTAAAACACGAGCGTGGGATAATATTAACACGCGAGTGTTTTAATACCTAATTATACGCCGTTGCATACACTATTTTATCTTCACTCATACAGTTGAAATTAAATAAAAGTGGAAACGGAAAAATATGCAACAAGGCGGGCAATTTAGATTCTCTTTGAACCAGACTGTCAATTTCAATGAGCCCTAAAGCCAATAAATTAAAAAGTAAACGCGTGCTATAAAAATTAAAAAGTTGTTTTATGATGCAGTTGTTTGAAAATCGAAGGAAAATGTTTTATCTATCCACGAATATAAAGTACATGTGTATACAATATTTTTTCAATTTTTTTAATATTTTTTGATCTCATATTTAGAACATTACGTTGTGAGTGAAGATAAAAGTCGTTTCAGATGCTTTTGCATTAATTTCAGCTTAAGCCCTACATTAATGTAATATCATTAAACTTTTTACATGGAATTTAAAAGTTATTAGCGAAATGCATACCTGATGGTACACCTCTGCCTGCCTATAGGTAAATACAGGCGTAAAACACTACAAGGTTAAATTTCGGCAGTCAGTGTCAAAAAACGAAGGAACAAAAACCCGAAGTTAAAGTTATTTTTGACTTAGTAGTGTTTTTTTTGAAGCCGTTTGTATATTTTTGTAAAAACGTTTGTAATAGTTTACAATAGAATTTATTTTTATAAAAATGCTATGTAGTTAAAAAAGTTTATGGCCGGTCTCATCGCGATCACCTATGAATGAATGATGACACTTTTTGCCACTCATGCCCGGTAGATAACCTGGTCATCAATCCTCTAACAAAGCTTCTTGTCTTTGGAGTTTGAGTAAATTTTCGGCAATGGGTTTTTACCCGACTGCCGAAGGAGTGTAATATGTTTATCAGTCTATGTATGTATGTATGTATATTAGTTCCTATGTGGCGTTCTAGATGCCAAACGCGTTGGCCGATTTTGACGGTACTTACGTCAATCGATTCGCCAGTGTCACTGGCTACATTAAAATTGTAAAATAGAAATAATACGGCTTTTGGGCGCTATATCGTGGGACCCAATTTTTTTTTTCTTCGAAACCTATCCAGGGGTTATCAAAATAAAGGGTTTTAAGAGGTGATTTCAAAAATATATATTACTTATATGTTTAAATATACAAAAATCGAAAATAAAAAACTGAAAAGTTATAAATAAAAATAGTTAATTTAAAAAATCAAAAAACCCGACTGCTTAAAAAGCGAACTAAAAAGAAATTAACAAGGAGAAAATCATGCTATGGAGTCGGTGAAACATCTAGTTTTATTCAGCCAGCTCGCGAATATGTATCCTCAGACTGCACAGCCTTGATTTTCTCTTTGTTTATTTCTTTTTAATTCCCTTTTTAAGCAGTCGGGTTTTTGATTTTTTTAATTAACTTTTTCAGTAGTTTGTCACTGAGACGATAGGTTTAAAAATGATCTTGGGCCATACCTACTGACTATCATGCTATTCGGTATCACAGAAAGAACGATGAACATTGCTAGTCGCTCTTACTTTCAGCCGATTTTATTTCAGACCATTATATTCTCTATCACACAATTATAAGATTCAAAATTCGGCATAAACGTTAAATTAGAGAATAAAAGGCCTTAAGATAACAAAGGTCTCATGGTCTTGTAACATTATTCGAGTATGAGACAGGTTCACAGTCACAGGTATAAAACAGAACCCTCCACGTGAACGTGACCATCTCCAGCAGATATTTGAAGGCAAGGCACGATTTCTATCGCGTATGACATTTTGCATTTTCATATTTCCAATTATCTGTTACTTGACATTTTTCCTTTTGCACTTCGTTAAATGTGTGGTAAAGAGGGAGGATTTGTTTTGCTTTATGATGCGATTATCTTTCTGAGAAAAACTGATTAATTCAGATTTTTTAGTTTTAATCCGACTACGGCGGAGCCAAAAGGAAGTGTTATAATTTTAGCAGTCTATGTATGTATGTTTGTATTTACGTATGTTCCTCCGTAACGTCTAAACTATTTATCCGATGTTGATGAATAAGTCGACAATCGATTCGCTATTATGGACCGGGTAACATTCGCTAAAAATAAACAACTTTTTTAAATTCTGGTTTGTGTTTTCGAATTACTTTTAAACAGTGGTATATAGTTTTGTAATCACCTCTAAAAACCCTTCATTTTGATACACGATGGGTTCAGATGAAAAAAAAATTGCAATCCCCAACCATATGGCGCCCAAAAGCCGCCATGTTCCTATTTTTTAACAGTACTTATCTAAGAACAATTGGGCGGCCAAGACCTATCTAATGATGTCTTAATTATGGAAATCCGACAAGTGATTTGAAAGACACGAGGTAAAAAACAATATTACATACAAACATACATATACACAAGATACGCGTGAAAAATATATTACGTATTCGGGTTACAGTTTTCACACTTTTTTATGTTTATTTTCATTATCTGGCATAAAATCTCTTGGGTGATAAGCTGTTTAGAGTTTTAGAATGACATATTTGAAATGTAGATACAGCATCTTTATGCATAAGTAATCAAATGTTTACAGATTTAATTCAGGCAAAGCCTGAATAAGGTATTTTACCTATGTTTGTAATATTTGTAAGTATGTGAGAACCATGTTCCTACTTATCAAATTAATTAATTTTCCTGTTAATGCTTTTTAATACTTTATAGCTGTACGTAGTATAGATCGTCCTCACATATATTAATGTACGTACTAATGTAAATATTGTAAAACACCTATTTAAAAAAAAAAAAGAATAATTATGGAGTTTCTTGTGCGTTCTTCTCCATAACAATCTACTTTCCGAATGCACGGTAGAATATTTTTTTTTTTTTTTTTCTTGTAAATTTTAATTTTAATGTATGTGACGTTCAAAAGTGCCGTTTATTGGCCTAATTGAATAAATATATTTGACTTTGACTTTGCCTTTATTGGTACTTTCTTGTTTTATTATAATTATTAATCTGTGTCACAAGCAGAGCCCGCATAATGTAGCAAGGTCGCAAGTCAACGTTGCCAACTGAAATTGCTTATAATCACCCTTATGACTCGATATTTCCTTCACTTCGCACAACTCAACCCACTTCCCTTAAAGTAGGAGCTTTCGAAACAATTAACTAAGTAGGCTAAAAGGATTCTTAATTGGGAATTTTGTATTAATTTAATTTGGGCTCCCGTTTCTTTATAAAGTATCTTCTGTTTAAAAGTTTAATAGAACGTCAGTTTTTGCCTTCGGATTCGCTCGACTGTTTAAAAGCCAATGTTAAGGTTCCCCTAGTCGACGGCAATGAAGTTTTTTGTGGGCGGGGTTAAAATGCATGCTATCTCATCCGACAACACGTGCGGAAGAGATAGATGCTGTGATGAGCAGTAAGAAGCTAGTTTGTGTACGAATTAGCACTTTTGCAAGTTTGTAGCAAAATGGATGATGATTTAGGATGAAAATGAGTCATGGAAAAACAACTAAATATATATTTACGAAATAAAATTATTTGCATTGTTGAGTTACTAATCTATCCCTGTATGGAGGTCGTTTTGTAATTTTCCTTCTTCTTATGGTATTTATTTCCGCCTAAAGATGCGTTAAAATTAGTGTTGAAATATGTAACTTTCGACGCTCATAACTTTTCTAAAATTACTTTTTGTTTTTTTTTTGTTTCCATAAAGGGCTAGATAATGATGAGACAAATTGATATATTTTTTTATTTTGAACGTACATTGTCAAACAGTGGGGTAATCCCTAGACTACGTCTGTATGGAAGAATTATCGACTAGTGTAACCTTAAGTTCTTTCTTCCTTTTGAAGTTTTTAGTTTTATGTTTAACTAGTCTATTGGTAGAATACTCTTTATGTTACTTGCTAAGAATATAGACGTTGAGTTCAGTTGCAGTAAGCGCAATGAACTAAGCTTTTAAGTTATTCGTAGAGCAATTTAAGCTTAAAACTTTATATTAAGTTTAAGTTTGTAGTTCATGCAATTAAACATGTAAAACTAGAAAATAGTTTTGCAAATATTTATTTCAAAACACATGCAACGTCTACATTCTTACATGCATTTGTTTTACTCAAACATAATTTTTCGTTGTCGTCGTCAACTTTAATTTATTTCTTGTCAGCAAACAAATAATAACAGCCGCACTGGTCGATCATCAAGGTTAAGCAACGCTTGTCAAGGTCGGTCCGTGGATGGGTGGCCATTTCAACATACCGAGTTTCCTCCGTGGCGCAGAAAGCACGTTAATCCGTTGGTCCCGGCTGTCATTTGAAGATCTTTGACAATCGTTACGCGTTGTCAGAAGCCTGAGATCTGACACCAGTCTAGCCAAGAGGTATCGTGTTACCTAGTTACTGGGTTGTGGAGGTCAGATAGGCAGTCGCTCCATGTAAAACACTGGTACTCAGCTGAATCCGGTTAGACTGGAAGCCGACCCCAATATAGTTGGGAAAAGGCTAGGCAGATTGATTTAAACTATTTATCACGATAAAAAAGCGCATGAAATTCTTGATATCCGGGTTTATGATAATTAATAACTGGAAATCTCGCCGTCTTGTCTAAACAAACAAATATTTATAGTGTGGTCAGAAATGAGAGGATTGCGTGCTAAGGTGAAACTAATGCCCGACTATGGAGTAGACCCCGTCGGCGAGTCTAGACTATGAATATGTGTGTTTAGTCAGATGCTTATATCTACTTTTTAATGGACCTCAAGCACATGATCTGTCGATGTGGCCACGCTTACAGGAGACTTAATATTATGATGATAAATGGACTTCATACAGATTTCGACGATTTTGTGAATTGTATTCATCATTTCATGAATACAAGGCATGGTGATCATTCGGCGAAACGTTCTTCGGGCGATGGATCATTCGGGTGATCGTTCTTCGGCCGATCGATCACTCGGGTGATCGCTCTTCGGGCGAAAGATCATTCAGCAGAACATGATTCGGTCAAGTTAACTTCGGGCAATCGTGAATCGCACTCTTAAATAGCTATCGAATAGGTGTCTACCTAATACTTCTTCTATTATACTTTTAATATGCGTACAGCTAAGAAGTGGAATTTCCTGCCGGAGTCTGTGTTTCCCGATAGCTACAATCTAGGAGTCATGCATGCATAGGTTTCTTCTAGGCAAGCGTGCTTCATCGTCGACCACATCATCGCTTACCATCAGGTGAGATAGTGGTCAAGTGCGAGTCTACAAAAAAAAAAGTTTTCCCCTTTTAGCCATATTTCCACTTTTCTTTATTATGATAAGTGGATGGAATTACAAGAGTAAATCCACTTTCTTTGCGTCACAGTTTTCCTGAAATAGTTTTTTTCTTAGAATGTCCTGTTTTAAACAAGCTTTTTTTACCCACCTACCCTATATACATATGTGTTGCGTAACTTAAACCGTTCACGCAACGGAAGCTCTCAAAAAGGAATAATTTTGCCCGTTTTTGCAACATTTTTCATTTATGTTCCGCTCCTATTAGTCGTAGTGTGATGTTATATAGCCTATTACCTTCCTCGATAAATGGACTATCCAACACAAACATACAACATTTTTCAATTCCAACCAGTAGTTCCTGAGATTAGCGCGTTCAAACAAACAAACAAACTCTTCAGCTTTATAATATTATTATATAGTGCTGAGCAGCTTTTGCCGTACAATAATAATGGTTGAAAGTGACCTACAAAATAGTTAAATGAACGAAATTAATAATTTTGGAGACAGACAAAACTAATTACATTTGTGTTTTGGACAATCATTGCATCATGTTTTAGTAATGTAATAATTCTGCTAGGAATTTAACCACTACTAAGCAATTTTGCATCTCCGTATGATTTATAATTATTCTGTTCTTTAGCTTAGCACATAGTAGGTATTATTTATGACTAATACCAGCATTAATCACCATGCATGCGCAATGCGTGTTGGCGATTAAAAACTTATATTAAGGCGGTACCCTGACCAAAAAATCGGCATGAGATATGAGCATTCCTATTGGCCTAGCGGCACTGGTGACGCATGAATTACAGTAGTGAATACGCCCAGATTTTAGAATAAAATCTTTATAAAATCTAATTTTGGTCCTTTGAAAAAAAAAATACTACAAAAATGTTCGTTATTAAATTGTCTATCCATTAGTGTTAGTACAAAAAATAAATAATGAACAGTTTACGAGGAGATGCATGCTATCAATAATTATTTCTCATTTTTATGTTTTTTTTGGGAGGAGATTTATGTTTTATGTTTTTTTTTTTGATTGAGAAATTTATACAACATTAAAAAAAAACGAAATCTACCATTTTAGAATCAACATTATGTAGAAATTTAATGTATTTTTATTAATTGATATTTCTTTTTAAATAACGAGTCGATAACTCCTAAAAACAGCACGAAAAACGGCTTGCGCGGCGTTTTGCACGGGGTACCGCCTTAACTATAAGGCCGGTTTCCAGATGTTTATGCAGTTCATAAACACAAATAACAGTTCTATTGACAACGTTCTTGAAGCGAGTTCGATCCGTCGCTTCACTGGCCCGACTGGCCAATGGACTCCTGTCACCTTTGTCACATACCTACCTATATGTGTGTTTGTGTTTTACGTACACAGGGCATTGAACTTTACGAGTGTGTTTATTTCAATAGGTAGGGTTGTGAATAATAATGTAGGGATGTGTAAGTGTGGTTGTATCATCATTAAACTAAATTGGCCAATTTAGACTATAATTTGGCTATTGTGTGACGTGTTCGTTGGTTTGAATCTAAATTGTGTGTATTCTGATATGCTATTTAGGTGATGAAGTATTGTATTGCCAGAATTTGATCAATACTATCTATACTAATATTATAAAGAGGAAAGATTTGTATTTTTGTATGTAACGAATAAACTTAAAAACTACGGGACTGATTTCAAAAGTTCTTTCACTGTTGGGAAGCTACACTATCCCCGGGTGACATAGGCTGATTTTAGACCTGTATTCCGACGGGAACGGGAACTACGCGGGTGAAACCGTCAGGCGTCCGCTAGTAATAATAATCTATACCAATATTATAAAGAGGAAAGATTTTTTTGTTTGTTTGTACCGAATAGGCTCCGAAACTACTGGAACGATTTCAAAAATTCATTCATCTATGGAAAGCTAAATTATTCCCGAGTAACACAGGCTATAATTTTGACGGGAGCGAAGCCGCGGGGGTCAGCTATTAATAATATTATAAAGAGGAAAGATTTTTTTGTTTGTTTGTACCGAATAGGCTCCGAAACTACTGGAACGATTTCAAAAATTCATTCATCTATGGAAAGCTAAATTATTCCCGAGTAACACAGGCTATAATTTTGACGGGAGCGAAGCCGCGGGGGTCAGCTATTAATAATATTATAAAGAGGAAAGATTTTTTTGTTTGTTTGTACCGAATAGGCTCCGAAACTACTGGAACGATTTCAAAAATTCATTCATCTATGGAAAGCTAAATTATTCCCGAGTAACACAGGCTATAATTTTGACGGGAGCGAAGCCGCGGGGGTCAGCTATTAATAATATTATAAAGAGGAAAGATTTTTTTGTTTGTTTGTACCGAATAGGCTCCGAAACTACTGGAACGATTTCAAAAATTCATTCATCTATGGAAAGCTAAATTATTCCCGAGTAACACAGGCTATAATTTTGACGGGAGCGAAGCCGCGGGGGTCAGCTATTAATAATATTATAAAGTGGAAAGATTTTTTTGTTTGTACCGAATAGGCTCCGAAACTACTGGACTGATTAAAAAAATTCTTTCACCAATAGACAGCTACATTATTCCTGAGTGACATAAGCTATTTGTTAATCCCGAAAACGGGTCCTATGGGGTGCTCCACGGGAGCGAAACCGCGGGAACAGCTAGTGATACCCAAATGTGGAACCTACTTACTGTTTTCGAGGAATACGTGTAAATTGCGTAATAATTAAATTTGAGGTTATTATAACGTATGATTCGATTAAGCGTTTTCAATAAATGTTGGTTAATGCATGATTTACGAGCTTAATAATATCTAGTTTTCATTTTAATTAATTTGAACTTTTCTTGTTTTCAGGTCAGTATCACAGTACGACAAAGGAAGGTACCTAACTAGTGTGTAAGATTACCCAGAATTATTCCTTCATCTTCTTTTTAACCGACTTTCCAAAAAAGAGGAGGTTCTCAATTCGACTGTTTTTTTTTTTTTTTTTATGTTTGTTACCTCAGAACTTTTTACTGGGTGAACCGATGTCGATGATTCTTTTTTTATTTGAAAGCTGGTGCTTGTCATGTGGTCCCATTTAAATTTCATCAAGATCTGATGAAGAACTTTGGAGATATACATCAGAACTCTTCAATAAATGACGGCAAATCACTCGGGATAGCTGCAATCGCATGTCTGTTTATTGTTTTTACCATTACATAACATAACATAACATCACACTAGTACGCTCTAAAGCAGTACGCAGGTGTGAACAGTTAACCCTGGTATACTCTCATTCCACCGGTTTTGTTTAAGATTCATGTTATTGTGATAATCAATTCTGGCTTCACTTTGGGCATTATAGGTACCTAACCTATAGAACTGGTCCATTATGTAACAAAACTAAAAAGTGAAAAATAAAAATAAACTTTTTACAAAAAAATACAACCGACTTCCAAATAAAAACACTACAAAGTGAAAAATAAATTCAATTTCGGAAGTCGGTGTCAAAAAACGAAGAAACGAAAACAGGAACACCGACTTCCGAAATTGAATTTATTTTTCACTTTGTAGTGTTTTTATTTGGAAGTCGGTTGTATTTTTTTGTAAAAAGTTTATTTTTATACGTAAGTCCTTCTCAGTTTTCTATATTCCGATGTTCCGTTGAAAGCTATCGGTCAGCTACGTTTATCGTCCATATTAGCATACAAGGCTTAGCATGACGTGACCAAAATAAATTTCCTTTTCAGCATTTTAAAATTTTGTAACAAAATTCAAGCTTTACACATGACAGGGGCTGTCACGTTCCAAGTGACGCGGAAAATAGAGCTTTCATCAAGCATTTTTTAGGGGTTGTTGAAAACAAAAACCACCCTGGGGTTTTATGAGTTCTGCTATTTTCATTGAACGACGTTTTGTAGAGGTTTGAAAAAGAATGAGGCAAGGACGGCAGTATTTAAAAGCACCTTTTTTAGAGTGCCTTTCAAAATTTAGAATGCAAAAAAAAAATACATTTGAAAATAGAGCTAGTTCTAATTTAGAATTGAATATTTCTCCGCCCCGCATTCGATTTTTGAATCTGGCAGCCCTATTTTCGTCACCGTACAATATTTCAACGAGTCACTAAACTGTTCACAGAAATATTATGTCCCAACAGCGAAGTCGTTCAGTGAGCGACGAGATTTTGTAGTTTGAGTTGTGTGACTACCTGTACCGCGGCACTCGCGCATAAACTCCATGCAAACATGTCTGTGTCGGCGCTGCAAACTCTGTGTACACTCGCGAACACTGAACGAACTGCGTTAGAAATTCTCAGGCAACATTAGTTTTATGCTTTTGATAAATAAACATGTTGTAATATAACGAAGCAGGTTTGTAATATTTTACTTTATGTTTTATTTAATAAAGCTTAGAGTGGCTTATTTCGTGTTAGTACTTAATTAGTTGTTCATGGTAACGTCCATATCATGTTTACTTAAGGAAAATTTGATGTTAGAAAATCTCATAACAGGATGTTTTAGGAGGTACCTAATAGGTACCTATATTGCTCAAAAGCGTATCACTCAAGATTTTAAAACACTGACGGTTGCTGTTGGAAATACCTTGGTATTGGCAGTGGTGTCTCATCCCATACAAAGAAACCATGCCAACGTACTGTACTGATTATACTGATAATTTTTTGAACATCGATCGCGTTCGGTTCCGTTCAACGGCGATAGACAGATCACCATCTATATCCGTGGAACAGAACCGAACGCGATCAATGTACAAAAAATAATCAGTACAGTACGTCGGCACGGTTTCTTTGTATGGGATGAGGCATCTGTATGCTAGTATTATGTTATCTGGGTGTTGTGTATGTGAGTTTATATGTTTGTAAACGCACCCACGATACAGGAAGAAATTCCTAGTGTGGGGCAACGTTTTTTTTTTTTTTTAAAATAAAAATAAAAAAGATCTGTGGTATAAGTACTGAATATTTGAATACCTTATTTAGCGAACTTTAATAAATCAAACTCAACAAGGTGCTTAAAGGTACAATCCAGATTATTAAGCTGTTTTCGTCTTGAACAATAGAGCGAATTCTTAGACTTAAGAATAATTGGCTATTGTTGTTTAATTACTTAGAAAGGGCTAATTGGTTATACTCTTTTCAATAAATCTTGGTTGCTTTGAATTCAACATGGCCCCTAATTAACTACCCTTAAATAAGATTTCTCACAATCCATTTAAAACAATGTTTAACACGTTCTTCTTATAGGTAATATGTTGTAAAATAAAAAAAATACATGATTTTCTAAAAAACGGTACCGAAGCTGCATTCTTCCCATTTCTTCCTTTGACTGATGTATTTTTAGGCAATACTAGAAGTTCCAAACTTTTTAGTCAAATTTTGAAACCCAAATAAAACGAAAAAAAATATTCAGACCTTAATACGCCTAGCCTATTTATTTATTATATACTTTATTGTACACCACTTAAATAATTACAGGACAAAACATTTAAAAAGATAAGTGTACAATGGGCGGTCTTATCGCACAGGGCAATCTCTTACAGACAACCTTTGGATAAACTGAACGAGAGGAGATAGACATAGGGCTGTCAGTGTACAAAAACTATTTTAAATACATACATACATAAACTCACGCCTTTTTAGCATGAGGTAGGCAGAAATTACAGAACACCATCTGCTACGATCCTTACATACTTCTTTTGCTTCACACACATTCATACATCTAGTCAAACACACACGCCGGTTATGGGTACTGCGTAGGCCTTTCTGAAGAACGAAAAGACCTATAAGGTCTATGTATGTCTTTCTAAGGCGTCCCCTCCCGGCGTTTCCATTCTCGTCTGCCTTGTAAATACCTTTCGTTAGTCGCCTTTCATTCATCCTCTCAACATGGCCAAACCATCTTAACATACTCTTTTCAATTTTAGTTAGTACATCTTCTTTTAAACCACAACGTTGTCTTATTACCTCAATCCTCAATCTATCATTTAAAGTTACACCACACATAGCACCATATTTTAAATAGATAATATTATATACACACATACAAATAAAATAATATACTAATAATATCAAATATAGAACAGATAAAGGAGAAGAATAGTTACAGAGAAAGGAAATGCTCCTTCACCATTTATATATATTTTTTTGAAATAATTTTTTCTCGCCTATCCTAGGATCTAAAAATTTATCAAACGTGGATTTCCCCTGCGTCATGATTCATAAGTAAGATAAGTTGAAGGAGCAACACGCTATAGTGTTGTACTTTAACTAAGACTTCATGCCAGACCTAATGTTTATCTAGTCAAACCTAAGAGCGCCGGCACTTCGAGGTTTGACTACAACACAGATTCTCTATTCGAAATTCAACTCATTATAAAAACAAAACCAATAAAACGTTTAAAAACCTTCACACATTCTTCTAAGCTCCCTTTAAACGTGTCGTCGATAAGCAAGTCGTATGTAAACAGGGCATAGCGACTAGCTCCCAAACCTCGGAGTTTCCAGCCCCGGGCTTCGCATGTTTTTGGCACAAACCCGCCCACATATGAACTGAGGCCGGAGGAGGACCGGGCCTCATTGAATATTTTCACCAAAACTTTTAAAGTGCTTGTTGAATACTGAAAAGGGTGAGTTTGGCTATTTGGAAGTACCGTTTTTTGTTCGACTTGTTTTGAAAAGGGTTGCTCCTTGGCCTGCGAGATAAAAACGTTCGCTGTAAACGTTTGCGAGCTAGTGATTTGTTTTAGATAGTTTATTGTGCGTGCTAGTTTTTTTTTTAATATCCTATAGGCTCGCGCTTGACCTCTATCTCACCTGATAGTAAGCGATGATGTGGTGTACGGTGAAACACGCTTGCCTAGAAATAACCTATTCACTCTTGACTTAAAGACCCCCAGATTGTAGCTATCGGGAAACACAGACTCCGGCAGGGAATTCCACTCCTTAGCTGTACGCATAATAAAAGTGTTCCCAAAATTGTGCAGGGAATTGTGGAGAGGACATCTGAATTTATAATTAAATGCGTATAAGTTAGAATAATTATTTGCAAGTTCATTTTAAAAATTCTTAAAAATGTTTTGATGATTTTTCGTCAGTTTTCATTAAATTTCATTTTAAATACCAACCACAATTATATATTTGAGCCGTTTGGGGATAATTATAATTAATTATATAATATATTTTTTTTTACATCGATCGCACGGATTTAGATGGTGATCTATCTATCGCCGTGGAACGGAACCGAACGCGATCGATTTACAACAAAAAAATCGGTATAATCAGATGAAAAACGCTAGTTACGTCGGCCAGGTTTCTTTGTATGGGATGAGGCATCTGTATGCTAGTATTATATTATCTGTGGTTAGACACAATTTACCTTTGCCATTAAGAGGAAATACGGGCAGAGAGCGCCGACTGAATTTCTTAAGTAAAATGTCATAATCCGAGGTTTGGCTCTCGTCTATTTCCTCCTCCAATATTAGACCAATTTAAAAGATATTTATTAGAACTGGTAAATTAAGATATATACTATGTCCCTATGTTTTCCTTTTTTCATTTATATTTGTCAAATTTGTACACTAAGCCTCTGTTAAAAGCGCAATTTTGAGCATTTTTTGAGGGTTCTAGTGCTTCTAAAGATAATGTATCATCAAAAAGGAAAACATAGGGACAGAATATATCTTCAGTTTATGGAATATCTTTTAAATTGGTTCAATATTGGAGGAGAAAATAGACGAGAGCCAAACCTCGAATTATGACTTTTTACTAAGGAAATTCAGTCGGCGCTGTCTGCCCCCGTTTCCTCTTATGGATGAAATACGAGATGAAATGCCAGAAATACGGGATAAAAACGCCCTGAACTTTGAAACAAAGCCGGTTTATTTCCGTATTTCATAGAATAGTTTTGCAAAGGTGAAACCATACCCTTCAAGCCTCACAATTCAGGTAGCCTATCGATCTACGTGAAGAACAAACAAAGAGTGGTATCAATTAAAAACTTTCCTATTTACGTAAAACAAACAAGAAAACAAAACAGAAGTTTGATGGTCTTTGATTAAAAACGACATTGGACAAGCTGAGCGAACATAATTCTTATTTCAAAAGGAATAAGGGTTAGTAGAAAGGATCTTTTGTCGTAGATTTTTGAATTAAATCTGTTGTTAAGAAGAGGAAGGTATCTGAGGAAACTTTAGTTCTCAAAACAGGGCCAGTTAACATAATGACGTGGATAAATGGAGAATATTTTTTAATCCATTACATTTGTTATTTTTTATAAGAAAGTAAGAGAAAACTCTCTGAGTAAGTTGTTAGTACGATTAGCTCTTCTTGTTTGTGAAGATTATTAGGTATTTTTACAAACATAAAACCCATATCTTTTTACCCGGCTGTAAGGAAAGGGTTATGTTTTTCGCGCGTATCTTGTATGTATGTAATATTCTTTATTACCTCGTATCTTTCAAACCACTTGACGGATTTTTATAATTAAGGAATCGTTAGATAGGTCTTGGCCGCCCAAGTGTTCTTAGATAAGTGCCGTTAAAAAAAAGAAACATGGCGGATTTTGGGCGCCATATTGTAGCGGCTGCAATTTTTTTTTTCTTCGCAACCCGTCGAGTCTGAGTATCAAAATGAAGGATTTTTAGAGGTGATTACAAAAATATATACCACTTATATGTTTAGAAGTGTTTATTTAAAAAAAATATTCACAAAAAAAATTTAAATAAAAAAATCTAATTTAAAATCAAAAACCCGACTGCTTAAGAAGCGAACTAAAAAGCTGTAAACAAGGAAAAATCATGCTGTGCAGTCGGAGGATATATATTCGCGAACTGCCTGATAGCTAGATAGCTTTTTTTCTCTATGGGGTAGGCAGAAACTACTGAACGCCACCTGTTACGATACTTACATACTCCTTTCTTATTTCTTTTAGTTATAATGTTTTTTTTTTATATTTATTGATAGTGACACCATAAACATCAATTACTTGATTAAGCTTCGTTTTTCAATAGTCTGATAACCTTAAAAATGGCGGTTTGACAGCTTTTGTATAGAAAAGTAAAATTTCAAAATTTAAAAAAACCCCCGATACATTTATCTCGCGAAAACACCCCGATCAAACAGTAAAATGCCCATAACTTTTGAACGGCTGAACCGATTTTATTTAAGCGTAGCTAAGAACACTTTCGACAAAATCTCATTTCAAACAAAAAAAACTAAATCAAAATCGGTTCATCCGTTTAGGCGCTATGATGCCACAGACAGACACACAGATACACAGCAACACACGTGAAACTTATAACACCCTTCTTTTTCCAGCGGGGGTTAAAAATATGTCAAACGGCCATTTTGAGGGTTCCGCACCCAAAGCGTAAATCGGGACCGTATTACTCAGACTCCACTGTCCGTCTGTTTGCCTGTCACAAAAGACAGCATTTGATGACTGATGGCATCTTCAAGCTAGTCGAAGAACGCCGGAAGATGAAAGCAGGGGGTGCCGATATCAAGGCTCTCAATAAAATGTGGGCACAAATACAGCGCAAATGTAGATAAGACCATAACACCTACCTACGTAATATGTGCAAAGATATTGAGTATCATGCAGACAGGTATGAGTCCAGAGACTTGTTCCACAAAATCTGTCTCATTACGAAATCTCATCTGTTCTGAAAGGCTGTATCTCATGAACCGTGACAGCTAGACAGTTGAAATTTTCACAGATGATGTATTTCTGTTGCCACTATAATAAAAAATACTAAAAACAGAATATTATAAATATTTAAGTGAGGCTCCCATACAACAAACGTGTTTTTTTTGCCATTTTTTGCGATAATGGTACGGGACCCTTTGTGCGCGAGTCCGACTCGCACTTGGCCGGTTTATCAGACTATTGAAAAGTCGGCCCTAACTTAAATAGAAAACAATTTCAACTCAGTTCTTTGCTTTTGAATCACAAACAAAATGTCTGATGGACAGGATAATAATTGAAAAGGAATATTCCGAGAAATACAAAGAGAGTTGAAAACTTGTTCTCCTTGATCCTCATTGTTACAACAATTATAAATTCAGTTTGAATAGGTGTTCATGAAAGTTTTATGTACTCTCGAATCTGAAGGGCTGGCCTACTTAAACATATTGCTTTCATATATAATTTACGTGCCGCGCAACTTTAGGTAATTCGCTCTCAGATCTGAATTTGAGAGAGACAAGTTAACATAGAATGCGCTCAGAGTGTTTGTTGTGTGAAATTTTCAGATGCGATTTGGATAAGCCTGAAAATCGATGCTCTACAGTATTTCATGTATATGAATTTTAAATTGACAAAACCTCATTTTTAACCGACTTACCAAAAAGGAGGAGGTTCTATGTTCGACTTCTTGTATGTTTTTTTTTATGTATGTTCACTGATATCTCCGTCAATTGTGGACCGATTTTGAAAATTCATTTTTTGTTTGAAAGAGTATGAAGATCTGATAAAGAGCTTCGGAGATATACAACAGAAATCTTCATTAAATAACGGCACATCATTCGAGATTGCTGCAGTCGCATCTCTGTTTATTGTATATACCATTTCATAACAATGACATAACATCACGCCAGGACACTCTAAAGGGGTACGCAGATCTCTCATTTCACCGGTTGTGTTCAACTTTCATGTTATTCGGGTAATCTATTCTGGCGTTATAGGTACCTTACTAAACAACTTGCCTATTTTAGGAAAGTACAACAAAAAGGGAAAAATAAAATACCTTTTTGCAAAAAAATACTACCGACTTCCAAATAAAAAACTACAAAGTGAAAAATAACTTAATTTTTGTAAGTCGGTGTCCATATCCCAAAAAAATGGGAAAAAAGAAAGACACTGACTTACAAAAATTAAGTTATTTTTCACTTTGTAGTTTATTATTTGGAAGTCGGTAGTATTTTTTTGCAAAAAAGTTTTTTATTACAAAAAGTTTTTTATAAAATCTATCAATATATTTCTACGTAGTAAATACCACCCAAATACCAGCAAGAGGCTCATCGGCGATGATACACTGGTCAAGTCTCTCCAGAGCCTTGAGCACCGTCGCCGAGTTGCCTGCTTGTCGGTTTTTTATCGGGGAGTGTGCGATGGAATTGCACGATCTAATTTCACCTAGCCCGTTTCATCATTGGACTACCAGACGTATGGCAATGAGCCATCGGTACATGGTGGACATCCCACCCATTCGCACAAAACGTTTTGCAAACACTTTTATTATGCGTACAGCTAAGGTGTGGAATTCCCTGCCGGAGTCTGTGTTTCCCGACAGCTACCATCTTCGTCTTTAAGTCAAGAGTGAATAGGTTATTTCTAGGCAAGCGTGTTCCACCTTCGACCACATCATCGCTTACCATAAGGTGAGAAAAAAAACCCTATCTGCCTACCTACTCAGCAAAACCATTTCGCCAAAAACAGTTTCTAAATTAGCCACCAACAAAGCAGATAGAAACCACAATAGAACACCTTGTATACGACACAAAATGCTATCCGCTTGTCTTATGAAATCGTAGGCTTAAAGCCTCAGAAATCTCATTTAGTCCCGAGACGAGAGGAGCCGTATCTTGTACTGTCGACGGATTATTGATGTCGTGAAACCATATCCTCAGTTCCACATAGATTGCGGCCCGATTTAATTCCCCTTTAATTATTTAAGAGAATGTCTGGTATTATTTAGCTGGTGTTCTTGCAATGCTTCGAGCAAACAGATTGGTTTTAGTGTACTGAACCCAGACAGGCAATATTGAATGCAGATTAAGCCTTGTTCAGTCTCGTAACTTTAGTTTTGTCGCTTATTGCTTGTGTTAGGTATTTTAGGTATTTTACCTATGTTCGCAATCTTTGTAAGTATGTGAGAACCATGTTCCTACTTATCAAATTACTCGTAATTAGTTTTCCTGTTAATGCTTTTTAATACTTTATACCTGTACGTAGTATAGTGTGTAGAGTTATTCTGGGTGCATCGTCCTCACTTAAATGAATTTATTAATGTATGTACTTATGTAAATATTGTAAAACACCTTTTTTTTTTAAAGAGCAAGTATGGAGTTTCTTGTACGTTCTTCTCCATAATAATCTACTTTCCGAATGCACGGTAGAATCAATTTTTATTACTTGTAAATTTTAATTAATTTGACGTTTGGCCCGCGTGGTGGAATAGGTACGGCCCATTCCCTCTCACAGAGAGGAGGCCTGTGTCCCAGCAGTGGGAACATTAATAGGCTGATGATAATGACGTTCAAAAGTGCCGTTTATTGGCCTAGTTGAATAAATATATTTGACTTTGACTTTACTAGTTTTATTTCTGTGTAATTTTGTTTTTGTAAACTAGAATCGTTTTAAAGCTGAGAATAATTACTGTTTATTTTTTAAAGTAAGACTAGCTTAGATAAATGACAGTTTTACAAGTCTAGGTAAATCAAAAGTTTTCGGTCTGTAAAGATAAGCTCTTTATGTTTGACCCACGAAATGGTCCCGTTTTCAGGGATTACCAACCGTAGTAAGACAAATGAGGGGCGTTAACGGCTTGTTCAGGTTGACCAACATCAAGATAATAGAATGTCAACTGTATTTTTAACCCCCGCCGGAAAAAGAGGGGTGTTATAAATTTCACGTGTGTTGCTGTGTATCTGTGTGTCAGTCTGTGGCATCATAGCGCCTAAACGGATGAACCGATTTTGATTTAGTTTTTTTTGTTTGAAAGGTAATTTTGTCGAGTCGAGAGTGTTCTTAGCTATGTTTGAATAAAATCGGTTCAGCCGTTCAAAAGTTATGGGCGTTTTACTGTTTGAATCGGGGTGGTTTCGCAAGATAAATGTGTAGGGTTTTTTAAATTTTGAAATTTTACTTGTTTTTGGTTAGAGGCAAATCTTCAATGGCATTGTCAAAGAGAGCTTTTGTACATAAATTCTTGAAAACTATTTTTTTTTGCGTGGAGATAACCTCATGCATACTGCACTGCCACGGGGAGATAGTGCAGTTATGTGGGACTCTAACCCACTAAAACTCCACGTTGTCCTCCTGTGCCGCTTATGGCGGGAACACGGGCACGCGTTAGCACACACCGCGAACCCGCCGCGGCTGTCCGTCACCGGATCCTGCTCGGGGGAGTGGGGGTACTCATCACCGGCGCACGGGAACACACTTTACACCGGGACCAAACCAGCACATGGGCGCCAGACGACCCCGTATATGGCACCCTTGGTCCCCCGTGACGGGTCAAGGTCAATGGTCCCGCCACCTACCATTTTTCAGCCGCAGAGGATAGGGAGAGCGGCTAAAGCAATACCGACACTCCTCTTCCCCTGCAGCACCACCGCGTCCGCCATCAGACGGTGGCGACTCCGTCCAGGCCGCGGAAGGTAGGGAGAGCGGCGCACTGCAATACCGGCACTCCTCTCCCGCCGCGGCCTCCAACCCTCAGCCGTGACATCATATGGGACCTGGGACGCTCCATATGACATCGCGGCCCACCTCAGTTGCGATGTCGCCTGTTACCAAGCGGCACCGCAACCCAGTTGGTCGCTACGTCTTCGGCTTAATCGGCAAAAGCCCTTACGAGCGGCCCTTCCTCGGGTTCCTCTTCGCTTCATCGTGGGTGACCAAGCCACGGTTACTGAGACCCCCGCCTCAACAATGCGGGAACCCACCGGGGGGGAAATTCTAGGTACCTAGGAATGTATGAATGTAGATGTCATCGAGATGAAATCACGGAGCAACTTAGATTGAATAATTTGCGTAGGACGTAAATGTTAAGTTAGGTATGATCCCCCAATTTAAGTTCGTTTATATCTTGAATCAAGAGTTTCTTGCCCACGCACCTAATTCACTGGCTTTATTATAACTCCAGAAGCCATTTTTCCTCATTTCAGAAGAGAATTCTCATAATTTAAAAAGGTTTTTTTATGTTATTAGGAAGCGTAGTCCGTAATCATTACTTGTCTGGCGAGGGAGGATAAAATGCGCATTTATTAATAAACGAATCGAGTGCTAGCGGGTTCGCACTGGTTTTATATTTAAGCCTACCTACTCGTACTATCGACGTGAAAAAAATTAAGTTAAGAGGAAATGCGGTCGCCGACATCCGACTAAATTTCTTAAGTAAAAAGTCATTATTCGAGGTTTGGCTCTCGCCTATTTCCTCCTCCAATATTGGATCAATTTAAAAGATATTCCATAAACTTAAAAATAAAGATATATACTGTGCCATATAATATATTTTCTTCATTCATTTATAGTTGCCCGTAGAGCTTGTGACTAAATAATAACAGCCGCATGGGTCGATCTTCAAGGTTAAGCAACGCTTGACAAGTTCGGTCCGTGGATGGATGACCATTTCATCATACCGAGTTTCCTCCGTGACTCGGAAAGCACGTTAAGCTGTTGGTCCCGGCTGTCATTTGAAGATCTTTGACAGTCGTTACGGGTAGTCAGAAGCCTGAGATCATGATACCAGTCTTACCAAGAGGTATCGTGTTACCCAGTTACTGGGTTGTGGAGGTCAGATAGGTAGTCGCTCCATGTAAAACACTGGTACTCAGCTGAATCCGGTAAGACTGGAAGCTGACCTCAACAATAATTGGGAAAAAGGCTAGGCAGATGATGATTTACAGTTACCAAATCTGTACACTAGGTCTCTGTTGACAGCGCAATTTTGAGCATCTTTGAGGGTTCTAGTGCTTCTAAAGATATCATCAAAAGGAAAACATAGGGACACAGTATTTATCGTTCTTTTTCAGTTCATGGAATATCTTTTAAATTGGCCCTATAATGGAGGAGAAAATAGTCGAGAGCCAAACCTCGAATTAAGACTTTTCACTTAGGGAATTCAGTCGGATGTCGCGACCACAGTTTCTCTTTACAATCATCGACAAGAGGTAGAAGAAAAGGAATACATACCTACTCACCTCAAATAAATCTATGATCTTTCGACTAAAGCTATCGCAATTCAGTATTGGACTTAAAGGGCTCTTGAATTGATCCAAAATATTATGTAATGCCATGCAATTATTTCATTAATAATGATAATTAATTAATATAAAGTTGGTATTTATATTTTTGTAGCTGGGAGCTTTTTATAATAATGACCAATTGTAATTGTAATTAATTACATTGTAATCTCGCTAATTGGGAATAATAATTCGATTGTAAATTAATTAGCAGATGATTAATTCATTGTCTAGACAGACGGTATACTAATATGCGTATTAAATGGATATTTGATGCCCTGTCTACCCTCCAAGGCATGTAAGCATGTTAAGATGTATGTTTAGACGAATCTATGTATTTATGTTTGTAACTTGGGCAACCAACTCTTTTTTTTAATTCGGAATCAATATAGTAGCAACCCTAGTGAATCTGTCATGTTTAGCTGTCAATTTTCTAAACGGCGGGAGTGGCCCTTCTGTATACTTACTATTTTGTGTTGCTATCTACCCTACCAGCTGTACCAGCTCTACCTACCCTACCTATCAATTTTTAGTGTCATTCTTCCGCGGAGAATCTTAAAACCGCCATTTAGAAAAAGACGTCAAATGCACAACGCCATCTATCGAATATGGGGTTCAACTGTCTGAATATCTGAATTGCGTGTGTTGTGATATTTCACTTTTTGAACAATTTAAATTTATCTAACTTTTGCTAGCGTGAACGATTTTTGTATAAACGTTATCCATTTTGGATTCGTACATTTTATGTGATGCGTGAACAAATAAACAGACAAACACATAAACCGACAAAAATGCTAGAAATGCTGGAAATGGGTTCTGTTGGTTATCCTTTAACACCTTGGCTATGTTTTTTGGAAATAATTTCGATGTACAATAACGACTTTTCTACAGATTTATTAAATGTATTGATGATGATGTTATTATGGTTCATTAATTTAGATTTTTTGTGAATTGAAAACACAGTAACAAATATAATCTTACAGCAGGTATTGAGGAAATTAATGAAGTGCTTGTTGAATACAAGCCTGCGGATCACAAAGCCAAGAGGCAACACTGTGGCCCATGAACAATGCTGTGACTCTTGGATCCTACTAGGTCTATACACGCGAAACCGCGATACGCGGCAGCTGTAGCTAGGGGTCTGTTTTTTGGGATACCGATCCCCGCTAGACGGAAATTTAATACCTAAGTTAATTATGTTTAGAGCTTGCTCTGTTCTCTCTTACCACAACTACTTCCAAGACACAATAGTGGGAACTGAGCAAAACAAAGAGTTGAGAGTAAGTGCTGTCAATGCCAGCAGTTGTGAGGGCCATGCTGGCAGAGACAGAAAACTGGAGGGAAATGGCATCCTTCTGTGAGACGGTGATGGTACAGAAGAAAGCTGCCGAGCGGGATCGTGAGAGGGCTGATCCCACTCGGAGAAGAAGGCGTCGTTGAGGCAACCGCCTTGATGCCTAAAACGCCGAAACCCCGCCTGCTGCATAGGTAGGCGGGACTCCGGGGTCATGGGCGGTCAGATTGGGGGTTCTGTTTGCTCACAAAGTGACTCCAGGAAAGACGGTGGCACAGTGGTCACGTGCTGCCGTGCACAGCGAGGCTCAGGGGAGGTGCATTATTTATCTCCCCAGTGATGTGCCCTAACAGGCGTTGCACAGAGGGGGTTCCGGGGTGGTCTTTTGAGAGGTCACGGGGTCCCTTCTACGTGCTGATGGTGATCACCGGGGTGGTTTTAGTGAGGTAAAATACCACACTCCCTGGTCTTTCCCCAAAATTCCAGGCGCCTTTTGAAGGTTGCCCCCCGTAAAAAAAAAAAAAAAGGTACCTTGCTGAGCTCCTGAGTCATAGGCACCCTTTGTTGTAGTGAAATACTACAAACCAATATCATATTATGTAAGTATGTGATAAATGGTACCCTGAAGTGTTATTTCAAGAAACGCCTACTCTATATGAATGTAACCGCTCCAGAAAGGCACGTTCTTGATTGACACAAGTTCCCAAAAAGCTTTATTGTTCTTCGAAACTTGATATAGGTGTAATATAACTTTTGGGTCGACGAGTTTTCTTGTTGATTTCTGCCAGCAAAAGTTGTTTCGTCGGCGTCGTTCTTAACTACGACGAATTCAAATTTGTATTGACAAGCAGAAAGGGGAAAAAGTTGTGTGTAGGCGTTAGGAGTTGAAAAAATACGAGCACGTACCTCACCTGACATTTTATTTAATAAAGGAACGTTATACGTGCCTTTTGAAACAAAAATAAACCTTTTTCGTGTAGGTGTGCGGGTGCACAAAAGTACGTTTAGTTCTTAAAATATACGTTTTTTGCATCTAAAGTACAATGGCGGTGCAAGTTTAGATTTAAGAGACTGTCTTGAGTATTTCCGACGTCCTATAAGTGCAGATTCTCGCTTTAATTTGAATCAACGGATTTTGATCAATAAGGGCCGAAATTGAGTATTTGGATTTAAGAATGTGTCAAATTTAACTTTAACGCCAAACATAGACAGATTTTCAAGCTAAAGTAGAGTTTGAGCAATACTCAACTACAAATTCAGAATTTGCGTGTCAGTAAGACAAACCTTTGTTGCTATAAGAAATAACTTGAACTGATAAGTTCATCTGATAGATGTTCAAGTTGGCAGACTCTCAGTAGCTATCTTAGATTTATAATACAAGTTTTCTGTCGAACCGTATCCGTTTTTCTCTTTGCGAGATCCTTCCGGAAATGTTTTACAGACAGTGGATACAAAAACTTCGTTCTTGTTGGTTTGACAAGAGCTTTAAAGATTACAGTTTTCTTTGTTATCAAAGCAAAGGAAATACGCTTTGTTTTGATATTATGCGGTGCAAAGCCTGGCAACTATCAATGTGACTTTTTCAATTTTAAAACATAGTAAGTATTCGGTACTAAGGGTTCTATCAGACAGAGAGCGGTCACGCGGTCAACCGTTCAAGAGATCAGTTTTGCGTTCGAGCGGTCAGTTGCTCACGAACCCCGCTGTTGGACTGTCTACACAGTCCACTATTGTCACCATGTTTTTGAGGATAGTTCTTCATGGGAAGACGAATTATTTATTTTATTGATTACAAATTTATGTTTTCTTACCAAATTGAATTTGGCGGTTTCTCAACGAATAGGCAAAAGTTACATGTTCCACAAATAACAATTTTATGACTTAGGTAGTATTTTCGGTCCCTATTTCTCAGGCAATTTCCAACCATGCTTTTGCTATTTTTCGTCGGGTTTTATAATCGTTATCATTCACATCGTATAAAACGCCTTTTACTTACTAAACTATCTCCAAAACAGCAGTGAGCGCGCTAACGCGTGCGTCCAGGTTGACGCGGTCAGAATGTCTCCTTTGTGCGGTATATCTCAGTAACGAACGCAAAACTGACCTCATGAACGCTTGACCTCGTTACCGCTCTCTGTCTGATAGAACCCTTATTAATACCAAAAAGTACGTTAGTTATACCCTATGGGCCTTATCTATCAAAATCTTTTAAGCTGTTTAGCAACTGATCAGCAGATTCTTTATTCAAATTCTCTAAAGAATATTGAAATATTAAATGTGCTAAGCAATCAAACAATTCCAAAATGTTTATAAATCGACACATAGCCAAAGGAGGAAAAATAAATAAAATCGACCCACTCTTTAGATGAGTGCATATTGTTTTTAATGCAAACAAAATTTAACAAAAATTGCACGTATATTAAGCAAGCATGGTTGATCATTCTAGTTAGCATTGATTCAAGTTCCCCAAGCTATGCTAGTATTATATTATTATCTGTGCCCAAACTTAACAGTCAAAAAACAAATTTTTACATTTAGAAAGTGCTGATTTGAATGATTTTGAGAGATATTTCCGTAGGAGAAATCTTTAAACTTCAGTTGGATAGTAATTGTTTTTAGTTCAGAATACAATTTCATGAATGTAATATTGTACCTATACTGAGCTGGCTCCGTTTAAGTACGTTTCTCAAGTTGGTATCCGATTTTCTCGCAACTTAACAGTTAGTTGGTTTTGGCAGTTCTCCCAATTCACACCAGATGGCGTTGGAACTCGAACTAAACTTCCCATAAGTATCTACTTTTTCGTGTTCGAATTACATTAGAAGGTGTTAGGAAGTACGAGCTGCGAATTTGTTGGAGTTACTGTTAAATACTAGGCCTTTCATACATCGAGTTTTAGAAAACGTTTGGCTTTGTAGAGTGCCATCTCTTTCTGTCATATCTGTTTCGTTTTAGCTCGATGTGTCATAAAAACTACCAAGTACCTACTTAAGGTGGTTGTTTCAAGGTGAAGTGAATTAAACTTAGCTAAAATTCTGGAGATAAAATCGACGCAGACTTTTTTACGTGGTTCGCATTTTCTATTTTAGGTTTACGCGACGAATAGATGTCTCCTTGGACTTATAAAACGAATTTTCGTCACTGAAGAATGGCCAAGTCCCAGTGGAGGGAACATTGTCATCTGATAATATTCCTTAGACAGGTACCTAGTTACGTTGCACGGGCGTTACGGGTTTCTCACTGAGAATTTGGAGTTGAGAATGTGTAAAACTTACTAAAGCATTTTACACATTTTCAAGCTAAAGTTGAGTTTGATAATTCAACAATATTAATTGATTATTATGTGATTGAAGGAAAACAGCGTGAGGAAACCGGCATGTCCTAGAACCAAAACTTCGAAGACATGTGACATCCACCAACCCGCACCGGGCCCGCGTGGTGGATTATGGCCCATCCCCTCTCACAGAGAGGAGACCTGTGTCCCAGCAGTGGGAACATTAATAGGCTGGTGATGTGATGATTATGTAACCTGCCCGAACTAGATCCATTGAAACCTGTGTTTAAGCACAGATAATATAATACTAGCATACAGATGCCTCATCCCATACAAATAAACCGTGCCGAAGTAACTAGCGTTTTTCATCTGATTAAGGTGATTATTATTATAAGTACTTTGATCGCGTTCGGTTTCGTTTCACGGCTATAGATGGTGTTAGCAGCGACTTGCAAGTTTTCTCGGTTCGAGACAATTTTTTTATTTAAATACAGTGACGATTGGTTTTATCGTAGTTTTTGCACGTTTTTTCGGTTTCATTGTTTCAAAATGTGTTACAATACAAATAAAGAAAATAGAGTGGCGTGCCTCAGAAATATAAAACCGCGCCATTGGAATCAATTTTAAAAGATCCGTTGAAATAATCTTAGAAATGTGAATTAAGAGCCCAATATTCAATAATTGTGTGCTTAGCAGAGTTGATTAAAAAAGAACATACAATTTTTATGATCAATTCTAGAAAATGTTAATTCAATAACGAATCGATGCATATCGCGCCATCTAGTGGCATTTATTTAAATCAAATTTTCTTTGCTAGCGCTGGAGCCCCGTGGTTTAAGTAAATTTTGCTCAGCTGACATATTTGTATGGCAAATCCACAGTTTTTTTTGGGAATCACCAATGACTTCCTTGAAGAAGGTTATTCATAGATATGCGCAGATGCAGTTTTAAAAATATGATAACGACTTTCCGTTACAAGGTATATGTAAGTCCATACTTAAAATGCCAATGAATTCCACTCTCTTCCTAGACAAATCTTTAACTGTCCAGGCCGCCCGTCTGTGGAATGCATTGCCTGTGACAATAAAACGCGCGCAATCACTACCGATCTTTAAAAGACTGGAAAAGGAGCACTACCTGTCACTGTGATCTTATTCTTGTTGGACCTGGGGGGTGACCACAAGCTCTTAGAGTAAGGTTATTTTGAGATCGAGTAAGGGACAGATGTATCTGACTTGTATACATCTGTCACTTACTCGATCTCAAAATAACCTTACTCTAAGAGCTTGTGGTTACCCCCCTGTACTGATTTCTTGCCTGCATATTTATTATCTATTTCTGTATTTTACTTTTAGTGCTTACAATGTTTGGAAATTATTATTTGATTTAAAATTGCACCAAGTGCAACCCCATGTCCTGTCCAGGCCATCGGTCTCCATTCTAGGTTGCCTAGAAGAGATCGCAGAACGCGATAAGGCCGCCCGTTGTCTTTCTTCTTTGTACAACCCTCTTCCCAGTTCAGCTGGGGTCGGGTATCCTTGTACGTCTGCGCATAAATACTCGTACTGATAAGGATACACAACGATTAGTATCCATGCGTAAAATCATATTGCAGTAATTTAAATATTACGTTTGATTAATTCTGGTGCTTTAACTTTCGGGTGCGCTCATTGATGTAGCAAACATTGCACGGTGTACATATATTGTTACCGTTAATTATGCCAGTAATGACGGCCATTGCAAATAATAATTGCATCATAGGCTTCATTTTGCACGCTTTTATTAATATACTAGCCTTTGACAGCGGCTTCACCTGAGTGAAATTCGAAAATTTCGGGCACGTATTGCCGGGATAGAAAGCAAAAATATTTTTATGTTTTAAAACAGGTTATGGTCTAAAGTCACCGCAAGATAACAAAAAATAAAAGTTGTTAACCCCTGTCTACCAATGTATTCCAATATTTCAAAACGATACGAAGTTAATGTTAAAGCAGTGTCGCTAACACGTTGAAAACAAACGTATCGCGGTAAGGGGCGTCCTTGAACTTTTCAATTGGCATTCAGTAATGAGTTATTATCTCATAAACGCGTTGATGATTTAAACTGATGAAAAGGTTCCAAGCCTATACCTTTTGAGACCAAAATTATCATTATCTCAATAAACAAAAAATCATGTTTTCAAGTTACGTAAGGTCTGTTGTCCGACCAATTAATTTTATTTTTTTGTTATGTAGCGGAGACCATAACAGTGTGCCTTATATGATCAGAGATTCAGCTGATTGATTAATAAACATACAGACTTGTGCACATACAGTATTAGTTGGATTTGCTGTTTCATTGTTAATACGAGTACCTATCAAATGAATTAAATAAACATAACGTGATTTTCGAACAATAGGCAGTAATGATAAATATGATTAAAACGTATTGTGTTTTGAAATTATTTATTTTGTGCTATTGGTTGAAATTATGGTTTATATTTTGAAATACAAAATGGACATGAATAAATAAACATGTTTGTTTTAATGAAACTAGTCATTCCATTATTAATACAATAATAACTGTGTTACAAAAGGAGCTCGTGGCTAAATAATAACAGCCACACGGGTCGATCTTCAAGGTTAAGCAACGCTTGCCGAGGTCGGTCCGTGGATGGGTGACCATTTTCAACATACCGAGTTTCCTCCGTGCCTCAGAAAACACGTTAAGCCGTTGGTACCGGCTGTCATTTGAAGATCTGTGACAACCGTTACGGGTAGTCAGAAGCCTGAAAACTGACACCAGTCTTGCCAAGAGATATCGTGTTACCCAGTTACTGGTTTGTGGAGGTCAGATAGGCAGTCGCTCCATGTAAAACACTGATACTCAGCTGAATCCGGTAAGACTGGAAGCCGACCCCAACAATAATTGGGAAAAAGGCTAGGCAGATGAATAACTGTGTTACAAACCAAAACTAGAACATGGTATTTAATTTGAAACAAAACGCGGTCTAGAAAGGACATTTTGTGCCGACACTTTTGACCTTGCTCGACAAAGAAGGTTTTATTTCTTTAAGTAAAATTTCACACCTTGTTTAGGCTTTACCTACCTTAAATAAAATGTTCTAGCGGATTACCGCCTGTCTTGTTAGTGGAGTCTTAGAAACATTTTCACAATGTTGGCGTGAAACCTTGAGACGAAAATTTTAAGTATCCGTACTAACTACGTGGGACACTCAGAAAGTTTTGCGAAACTAAAAAAAATTGTTCTATACGTACATATATTTTTATTAAATCTTTTCAAAGTACTTTCCACCAGCCTCTATACAAAGATTCATGCGCCTAAACCAGTTTTCAAAACACTTTTTCCAGTCCGCCGCAGACACCTCGTTTACAGCCTGCTCGAACGCAGCCAGCGCATCTTCCGGCGACGAAAATTGTATCCCTTTGAGCTGATTTTTTATTTTTGGGAATAAAAAGAAGTCACACGGTGCTAGATCAGGGCTGTAAGGAGGGTGACCCAGGAGTTTGACTGGCGTGCTGTCCAGGAAGTCCCTCGTTTTGAGTGCGGTGTGCGCAGGTGCATTGTCGTGGTGGAGCAGTAGCCCGCGGAGCCCTGTGTTTGGTCGCTTGTTGCTTATAACAGAGAAAACTTCTGGCAAACATTTGGTAGTATACCATTCGGCATTAATGCTTCTTTGATCCCGTAAGGGAATTGATACCAAGTGGCCAGTCAAATTAAAAAAGCTAGCGATCAAAATCTTACCCCCGCTTCTAGATCGCTTCACTTTGGTAGGCGTTGGCTCATTTTGAAACACCCAAACAGTCGACTGGCGCTTGGTTTCTGGGTCGTATTGATAAATCCAGGACTCATCACCTGTAACGATGTCGTAAACACGCCGAGACGAGCCTGCTTCAAATTTTTTAAGCATATCACGGCACCATTCCACCCGGCCCTGCTTCTGAGCATCGGTGAGGTTGTGCGGCACCCAGCGTGATACTATCCTCCTCACGCGAAGATGGCTGTGTAGAATCTCGTGAACGCTTCCCGATCCAATCTTCAATATGTGTTGAATCTCCTGATATGTAATTCGCCTATTGTCTTGGATTAAATTTTTCACTGCTAGCACGTTTTCTTCGGTAACAGCCGTCAAAGGGCGACCGCTTCTTTCGTCATCCCCCAAAGTTGGTCGACCGCGCTTGAATTCGTTATACCAACGATACACGGTTGCCTTGGAAGGGCCTTCATCCATGAATGCCATTTGAAGTCTATCGTACGATTCATCCGGTTTCAGGCGACACTTGAAATCGTATAAAATCATAGCTCTAAAATGTTCCCGGCGCAGATCCATATTTCAGTGAGACACAATACTTTGAATTAACTCGCAAAAAATGTGGAGGGAAATTTTGAAATTGGAACTTACTTATTTTTACTTATAAATAATCATATTTTCGAAAAACATTATAACTGGCCAGTCTCCCATATATAAAAACTTTTTTTCGCAATACTTTCTGAGGGGCCTGGTATGTATTAAACTTCCATGCTGTGTGCATGGCAGGCCTGATATGTACCCGGCATGTTAAGGCAGATTTGTCTCCCTGTCGTAAACCTACCAGTTATTTTTAAGTTTATTTCAATTAGGCCATTAAGCAACACTTTAGAACGTCAAACATTAAAATTTAAAGTAATACTAATTGATTCTACCGTCCATTCGGAAAAGTAGCTTTTTATGAACAAGAAACTCCACATTTACTCTTTTAAATTATTATTTTTTACTATATTTAGATACATACATACAGAACTACACTATTATACTACGTATAGATATAAAGGATTACAAACACTAACAGGTAAACGCATTCAAATTATAAATAGGAACATGGTTCTCACATACTTACAAATATTGCAAACTTAGGTAAATTTCTTAATTCAACAACAACGGAACAGAGTGCGAGTTAATTTCTGAAACAAAAATTGAAGAAAAAAATAAAACAGTACTATAATTATGAATATGTAGATTAACCAGTTTGATTTGTCTACACAAAAAATTGCCCTATGGAGCTCCATGAGTGTCCAAGTTCCATGAGTTTTAAGTTTAAAGGAGATTGCCCATACACCGGCCCCTCATGAGGAATCGTGTCTGCGATTTCAATATTATACAAAAATAGGATTTATATTTTGTGTTATTTTCCATCCGTGTCCTTTACTTTATATGTACAGAGAACAACAGATCAGGTTCCTTCACATGGCCATTTGTATGCACCTTATTGCATTGTATTAAGGGTTCATTTCAAGAACAGAAACATCGTTATAAATCCACGTTGAACCCCACAAAATAAATAAAAACTGTTTTCTAATTATGAATATAACATGATTTTTCTACAATATACAACCAAATTCATCAATATACAACCATTTTTTCAAAGGGGCTCAAGCTCACTTACAAAATACCCTCTCCTTCAGAATCCGGGCTGCTACTAAAAAGTTCTAGAAAGAAAATTCATTAACACTTTGCCTGACTAAAGATACGAACCGAACATCATGGTCTCTAGAAATCAGTGCAAAATTTTCTAACACGATTAATGCTACCACCAATCTTGAACAACAGTTGCACAATTCCACCAATAAATCCCAGTTAATCCAATTGTAAGAAAATTCGTTTAAAAGCCGTTGAAGTGGGACATTCGGTTCGATTCGGCACCATTGTCTTAGCGACCGACAGGTTTATAGTGGCTCGGATTATAGTAATGAATCCGTGGTACAGTAGAATTCTCTACTTTGTACCTTTAAGGCGGTTATAGATCGCGGCACGTAAGGAGACAAAAAAAACCGGCCAAGTGCGAGTCGGACTCGCGCACGAAGGGTTCCGTACCATTTTCGTAAAAAACGGCAAAAAAATCACGTTTGTTGTATGGGAGCCCCCCTTAAATATTTATTTTATTTTGTTTTTAGTATTTGTTGTTGTAGCGGCAACAGATATACATCACCTGTGAAAATTTCAACTGTCTAGCTATCACGGTTCATGAGATACAGCCTGGTGACAGACAGACAGACAGACAGACAGACGGACCGCGGAGTCTCAGTAATAGGGTCCCGTTTTTACCCTTTGGGTACGGAACCCTAAAAAAAACAAATTTATAAAACCCCCGACACATTTTTATTTCGTGCTACATATTTATCTAGTACATAGTAGAAACGATTCGATCGGCAATCTATTGAACACGTAATTATGACACGATATCTTGCGAAAACGCCCATAACTTTTGAACGGCTGAACCGATTTTATTCAAACATAGATAAGGCAGAAGGTGACTTTGTTTAATTTTACTTTTCTTTTATCAATCCTATTAATGGACTACAATATTCTTTAGTTTTGAGTTTACAAATCCTGGGTTCAAAGCAGAATTCCGGCAAAGTGTAAACGGGGTTCTTCATTATCAGCTTTTCTCAGTATCAGCCCGGAGTCTAGATATGTTTCCGGTTGAACGCAATGTTACTTTATTTGGACTTACGCCATCATTTATTTATTGGTTATTATTATAAGAGTGTTTATTATTTTATATTTTATACATTTAACTTTATGAATACCTAACCAAGTAATCAAAATGAATTTATAACAGAATCAACACGCCTAAGAACTGGAAATTTTTCTACTGCAAAACATTTTATATCTTTTTTATTTACTGTAAGAAATAAATTAAAGTTGCGGGTATACTTACGTGAAATAGTCTTCGCATAACGCTGTAACAACACCAGCATATCACGTCTGCTTGGCGACCATATGTCACTGCAGGGATCCAGCAGAATATCAGCGTCAGGTATATTTGCCTGACACATGCTGAGCTGGACTCCCATTTGGTGCAACCTTGAGACGCACACCGCACTGTGTTTTGATTGTCATACCTAAGGTTACTGTGATGTTACTGGTGTCAATTTTACTTTTATTTCTGTTAGTATGGTTTCCTTTTTACCCGACTGCCGAAGGAGGGTAATGTGTTTATCAGTCTATGTATGTATGTATATATGTATGTATGTATGTATGTTTGTTCCTATGTGGCGTTCCAGAGACCAAACGCGTTGGCCGATTTTGATGATTCATACGTCAATCGATTCGTCTTAACCCTGCGAGTGTCATAGGCTACGTTAAAATTGGACAATAGAAAAATGGCGGTTTTTGGGCGCCATATTGTGGGGTCCCAAATTTTTTTTTTCTTCCAAACCCATTGGGTGGGGTATCAAAATAAAGGGTTTTTAAGAGGTGATTTCAAAAATATCACTTATATGTTTAAATGTATCTAATTCGCAAAAAACTTAACTAAAAACTTATAAATAAAAAAAGTTAAATAAAAAAATCAAAAAACCCGACTGCTTCAAAAGCGAACTAAAAAGACGTAAACAAGGAAAAAATCATGCTGTGCAGGCGGAGGATACATATTCGCGGGCTGGCTGACCAAAATCTGGTGTATCCTCCGCCTGCACAGCATGATTTTTTCCTTGTTTACGTCTTTTTAGTTCGCTTTTGAAGCAGTCGGGTTTTTTGATTTTTTTATTTAACTTTTTTTCTTTTTATTTTGGCACCTTGTTTTTAAACATGTAAATTGAAATAATTTAATTAAGATTTTGTGTGTTGTGCTGTGTCTTTTGTGTGCACTAAATAAATGTTTTATCTATCTATCTATGTAGTCGATTTCTAGGTATTAGGAACATGAGACTTAAACATAACTAGTTAAATTTGAGTCTATTCGAGGAAAAAACAGGCGTAATTTAAAGCTACAAAGCGTAAGTACAGGTAGAAGCTTAATCACCCGGTAATAATGTTACTTATACCCATGGCAGGGTTCGAAAATATATTTTTAGCAGAGAAAATCATTGCATGGTTATTTGCTACCTACACTTTTAAATAAAATTATGACGCACTAACTGTCGCCCGATGCTTCATCATCAACATCATAATCATCAGCCTATTAATGTTCCACTGCTGGGACTCAGGCCTTCTCTCTTTGACAGGGAATGGGCCGTAATCCACCACGAGGGCCCAGTGCGGGTTGGTGAATATCACATGTCTTAGATTTTTGGTTCTAGGACATGCCGGTTTCCTCACTATGTTTTCCGTCACCGTTTTGAGAGCAGTGGTGATGAAATAATTTACACAAAGTAAAGCGCCGGCCTGGGCTCGAACCCACGACCTATAAATTGGGTTGTTGAATTAAAAAAAAATGACGATTTTTTTAATGTATTTCGAAACTTTACATAACTTAAATTATATTGTCGTTTCAAAAAACTCTTAAATATTTTTTTTAAATTTATTATAAGCAATTGAAAATCGATAAAATTTTGAAAAGAACCACGTGACTACAAACGGGCCACAATGAGTCGCCATGTTGGTGACGTCATAACGTTCAAGGAAATCATGATACTATAGTGTCAACTACACGTAGATTGACTAAAATATCCGAAAACTAGCGCAAAAATATTAATAAACAACAAATTTTATTTAGTCATCTGTGATAAAGGATTTATAAAGGCTAATGTCGATAATATACCCACCTGATGTACGAATTGGAAGTTTTGAGCATAAATAAAGTAGTCGTAATGAATAATACGTGAGAGTGGACCGGTGTTAGTTATTTTTGTTTACCAGGTACATTAGGAAACATAATTGTCATAACGTAATCGTTTTTACATATAGGTAGGTGATATTGGTGTAAAATAAAAAGTAAACAAACACGATTGGCGCGAAACTTTGACTTTGGATATCAAAAAACTACATTAGATACCACTAAATATGATACACATACACATCAAATTTTTGGTAATTCCCATTATTTACTGCATATCCCTTAATAGAGGAGCTCGTGGCTAAATAAAAACAGCCGCGCTGTTCGATCATCAAGGTTAAGCAACGCTTGACGAGGTCGATCCGTGGATGGGTGACCATTTCAACATACCGTGTTTCCTCCGTGCCTCGGAAAGCACGTTAAGCCGTTGGTCCCGGCTGTCATTTGAAGATCATTGACAGTCGTTACGGGTAGTCAGAAGCTTGAGATCTGACGCCAGTCTTGCCAAGGGGTACCGTGTTACCCAGTTACTGGGTTAAAGGCTAGGCAGATTGACAATATCCCTTAATAATATTGAACACTAATGTCTATATTATATATTTACAAACACTAAAAAGTTTGTAGAACAGATACGTAAAAATATTAACTTGGTAGATTTTCGTTACACTAATTCTTCCGTAAATATCTCTTAAATACGTCGATCAATTATCACAATTCAAACAGAAATGTTAGTTTTACGCATATATCTGTCATTTAAGTATAAAATAATGAATATATCACCATAAACAAAAAATCATGTTTTCAAGTTACGTAATTATACAACAATGTCAACTTCGCTTAAAAATTTCATATTCTCAGTCTTTAATGATCAAAGTAAGAATTTAATACGAATCTAATACTAAATAAGAACAAGATAACAACAGAATTAACACATTATAATTGGAATCTAGTTAGACATAGAACATTGCTCAAATTTAATAGATTGCTAGGTACTAGGGGCTATTGCGCGAATCACGTATAATTGGGATCTTTTTGTAGTATTCGTACATAATGGTATGAAGCAAGCACGATAACTTTTAAGGTTCGATATTTATGATCAATATATTCGATATTCATCAATATATTGACGATAATAATAAGATTGAATCGGTTAAAAGTCAAAACACTGTATCAGCTATGTGCTACAATGAGTAGAAATGAACGTTGTGACGTCACACGGGCTCGGATTTGTTCGGCAAACTATCGGGGTGTTTTCGGTACTGGATTCAAAAAAATATTTTCAATTGCATTTTACTTTGTAATTAAAGTGAAAAAAAAAACTAAAAATAGTTTTGTATGGAAACTTATATATGATCTTTTCATTATTTACAAAAAAAAAATTGGTTCCACAAACCAATTGTAGGTCGCGGTCGATACCACTGGGCTATCACTGCTCCCGATGCTCCACCCGCATGGAATTAGAACTTCCTCCAATATCTTTATAAATTAAACCTTTATGTTAGTCTGATGTGTAGAATACTCGTATATCACTGTACAGTTTCATCAAAATCCGTTCAGTAGTTTTTGCATGAAAGAGAAACAGACATCCATCCATTCATTCATCTATCCACACATACTTTAGCGATTGTAATAGTAGTAGGATAAAAAATATGAATTCTGACACTACTTTTAAAATAAAAATTCTGAAGTTCATAAAAAATGCAATAGACCGAAGGGTTTTGAAAATACGTTTTAAGGTTTATTTACCTATTTGTATATGTACATTTGAAAACAGAAACGCTTTTTCTGCAACCACTAAAATGCATATAAATGTACACTCAGCTACAGTACAATTAATAGTAAAAGGTTTTGTGAAACAACTTTGTGGACCCGTGAGTCCACTAATGGGCTAAACTTGAAATCAAATGAATATTCTATTAGCTTCAATTATGTAATTTATATGTTTGTATATGCTGCAGCGAGCGCAAAACAGAGTGAACAGAAATGTTGCTTTATTTGTATTTGTAAGCTATTTTTATTTGGAGGAGCTCGCAGTCGTTACGGGTAGTCAGAAGCTTGAGATCTTACCAAGAGGTATCATGTTACCCAGTTACTGGGTTGTTAAGGTCAGATAGGCAATCGCTCCATGTAAAACACTGGTACTCAGCTGAATCCGGTTAGACTGGAAGCCGACCCCAACATAGTTGGGAAAAGGGAAGGCCAATTGATTGTAAGCTATTTTTAATTTTAGTTCTAGTTTTTGCTAGCGACATCGCCCGTGTGATAGTCGGAAACGCACTTTCGGAATAAAACGTATCCTATGTCCTTTTTCAAAGTCAACGATATACCTGAATTTAGCAGATCAATTCTGCTAAATTCAAGTATAAAGTTGACTTTAACCGGTTTAGGACTTAAAGCAAAACCAACAGATAGACTGATAGAGTTACTGTCGCATGTATAATATAATAGGTTGATATAGCCTTACATCTGAGAAACAAAATAATTTAACAATATATCATTACTTTTTTCAGTACATTTTAAGTTTAATTATAACGTGCACGTGCTGCGCTGCGTGTCGCGGGTTCGATTCCCGCACGGAACAAATATTTGTATGACCTATAGATAATTGTTCCGGCTCTGGGTGTTGTGTATGTGAGTTTATATGTTTGTAAACGCACCCACGATACAGGAAGAAATCCTAGAGACGCAGAATGTATGTCAAATTTTATTCTGTTCTAGAGTAAATATGTCTTCATAGGGCTTTTGATAAAGAGCATCTTGATGTAATCGAACCTTATGTATTAAAACATCATGCATTACAAACTGTCATCCCCTATTTATTAAGTTAAGGTTCTAAAATCTTATCTTATCGTAACGACCAAATACGCAAGAGATGGTTCTCTTGCGGATTTAGTCGTTTATACAGACATACTGACTTACTTTCTCATTAATAGTATTAGTATGGGTTGACATTATTTCATAGAAACTTAATAATCAACAAAACACTTTAAAACTTTAGTCAAATTTTAGGTACAGGCGGTTTAAAAGTCTTTAGGTTGTCTTATCGTCCAACTTTTCCAATTTTGCCTTTCTGGTCTAGACTTCACAGCCATCTTCACTTTATCGCCTTCCAATCTTTTAAAGGGGTTCCCTTATTTTTATTTAAAAACGATAAAGGGTAGTTACAAAGTGAACTACTGAAAACTAAATTAATGCTTCTAGTAAGGTTACCGACATAACCCGAAGAATTGCCAAACTTCAGTGACGCTGGGCTGGCCGAAAAGTTCTGGAGTGGTAAACGCGAACCGGAAGACGTTGAGTTGGAAGGCCTCCCACTAGGTGGACCGATGACCTGGTGAAGGTTGCGGGGATCCGCCGTATGCGAGACGCGACACCTGGGGGAGCCCTATGTCCAGCTGTAGACGTCTTTCGTCTTAAATGATGATGATAATGATGACTCACCTTTGTTAGTTAAATAACTCTTGTGCTAATACTTCTATACCAAACGACTAAGCCGTGTGTTGCCTGTCAGTAAATTAAATATTTTATGAAACAGAAGATACAACGTTATTTTTTAAAATAAGTACAGAAATAAAAAAGCAACAACGAAAACAAAAACTTTACTTGTTTATCGTACCTAATTACCTCTAGGTTTACCATAGGACTTTATTCATTCATGGCAAGCTATACAGCTCTGGCAGCTTGCCAGCCATTGTCAGAACATAATATATACAGCGCCGTTGAAAGTAGCTTGACGCGTAAAATTAAAACTAAACAATTTTCCTAGAAAAATACTCCATGCAGAGCAACCACAGTAAAACGTTGTAGCACAAAATAAAAGGGTTTTTACATTAGACGGAGGATGCAGACAGACGGAGTCAAACATCTTTTATGCAAATGTACTTTGAAATCTTGACATGTATACTTTCAAGATAAGTTACGGTTGTTTGAAAAAAGTACAAATGGAATTGGTACGGTAAATTATTTACAGTGAGTAAGTATAATAATAAATTGTTATTTTTGTAAAATACTTGCACTTCGCCCGCGACTTCGTTCGCGTGATTTCGGTTTTTAATATAATAAGATTCTGCAAAAAAACTTTAACACCCCTAAATCGTCATTTGGGGGTAGTTTAAAAAAAAAAAATAACAACTTTTATTATTTATTTAGGATAGTACTCGTATTTGTGTCTAGTTTCAAGTTTATTGACCCAAGAAATCTGATTCTTCCATACAAACTTCAGCACCATCATCATTTAGGGGTAGTTTCGAAAAACTAATAATGACAACCTTTATCATTTACTTAGATTACTGTTTGTACCAAGTATCAAGAATGTTGGCCGAAGGAATTTGATTTTTCATACAAACTTTCAACCCCCTTTTTACCCCCTTAGGTCTGGCATTTCCAAAAAGCCTATCTTATCGGATGCCTACGTCATAGAAAGAACACACCCACCAAGTTTCAGGTCTCTACAATCAGCGGTTTAGTCCATCCGTCAGTCAGTCATTCAGGACAAAGCATTTTATATGTATAGATTTATCTACCTATCTTTGGAAAAAGGAAACCGTTTGTCCTGGTACGGTCATCTGATGAGGAGGGATGAAACGCATGTGACTGAAAGAAATATGAATGTAAATTTTGATGGATGGAGAGGGAGGGGACGGCCAAAGAAGAGATGGATGGACTGTGTGAGGAGTGATATGAATGGAAAAGGAAGTCAGTGATAGCGTGACGGGGGACAGGACGGTATGGAAGAAGAAAACGTGTTACACCGACCCCAAATAACATGGGACAAGAGAACTTCCAAAATAATTAATCTATATTCTTCCAAAAATATTATTCCTCCTACGAGTAACCAAAGTCAGTTTCATTATACTTATAGCGTAAATAGACCGTTAATATACTTAATATAGATTTACAATCGAAAAACAACATCAGCGAAAATTCTCGGCGTAAAAAAGGCGCGTTTCGCATGTTTTCCCCTTAGGTGGTCATAAAGCACCCCTCCGAATGTTATTGCAATATAAATATAATTTGTCGGACAGAGCCGCTACGTTCGCTCTCAAATTAATCGAAAAACGTTAATCTTATGAAATACTCGAAGGTTCAACAATCCTGACGACTAAATTAAATTAGATCGTTTAAAACGTCAAGTATTTATGGGTAACCTTCATTATGTAATTAGTTACAGGTTATTAAATTTTGAGATCCGTTACCGTCTAGATAATAATGTTGATGAGACGAATATTTCATGGAAACTGGTTCAAAATAGAAGTGAGGTACAGTGGATTAATAAAGGCAGAACAAACAAAAATGTGGTATGGAACGATTTGACTGATGTAACTTTATTTATTTATTTAAACTTCATGCAACATACAGGTACATAGGTAGACTTAATGCCTGAGGCATTCCCTACCAGTCAACCAAAGGTGGTGTAGAGATACTCGTAACATGGCCGATGCATAAAAAAAAGAAAAAATACATATATAGACATATATAAATACTAAACATAATAAATACACAAATATAAATATATATGTTAATTAATAGAAAGGAGGTTTATTGAGACGACTCTGTTATTGGTGTAGAAAATAATGCCGCAACTTCCGCTTAAATGCATGTTGGCATTTGCATTTTATGTACTTTCAAGACTCATGACATTAAGGGTGAATTTCACATGATACTGAACGCGTTAAGCACATCTGAACTGCGTTTAAGAACTGTCAGTGTTCATATTCCACAGCAATGACGACACTGCTGTGAAGCTCTTGAACGCAGTGATGATTACGTTTAGTTTCATCAGGTGAAATTCAACCTAACCTAGCATTTCACTATTTACGATGTCTACTTATGTGAAGCGAACACTTCACCAGTCAGCACACGCAACCAGGCGCGGATCCAGAATTTCGTTCAGGGAGGAGGGGCGGCAAATGCTGTCCATGGGGAGTTACATTTAAAAAAAACCGTGCCTGCTTTTCGGATCGTATTAATAATCTCCTTGGTTTTGTTTCCCAGTAGTAATTTTGATTAAATGTATTCTTGAAAATTATTATGGTCAAAAACGAGCGCAGCGAGCTCGAAAATGTTAGGACGCCATTGACAGATTTAGCTCAGGATTTGACCATTCTTTATAAGTATTTGAATTTAGTAAATTTTTGTGCGTGCTGCCTCGGATATAAATGTGTAAAGGGCCTACATACCCTTTAATGCCGTAAAACGGTAACTTTGGCAGTTTCAAAGGTTTGAAAAAAAAAATTGTATTGATTCTTACCTACCTAATAATTTTAAACACAAGGTTTTTCCGTGTTTTTGGTTTAAAAAAATAATTCACAACACGATATTTTTTCGCAACTTTTGGAAACTCCTCCAAAACTACTTGTAAGTTTAAAATATTTTTACGCAGAAAAATGTATGACTGGAATTTCTTCATAACTAACATAGCATCAGTAAATCAAATAATATTTCGCAAACAAAACTGTTCAAAAAGAGGTTCAATATTGATATTTTCGCATCCAGCGGACGCACGGCCAGTACTGCGTTAACATTGGGGCGTATATAGCGCCTTAAACATGCATACTACTAGTTTAGTCGAGGCCCAGGGGTAGGAAACTGCCCCCGTTGCACCCCCCTGTATCCGCGCCTGCAGACAACACCACTAAAACCGCACCACATCACTATGCAAACAAAATCCCCAATCCCAATATATTTTCGCCTACATCATCATAAAACAAAGACCGTCCTTATTCAAAAGGTCAGGCGGTAAAGTGATAAATCTGTGCGGCAGGCGACGGCGACTGCACCCGGGTGCCACTTCCATCTTAATTTATCTCTTGAAGGCCTCGCAGTGAATAGCAGAGTGTTTGTTGTGCCTCACACGGGTTAACCGGGGCTAACCGTTTAAATGCTGCGCTCAAAAGTGACCGGTTTTTGCTGGGTTGAAGTGTAGTGGTGTTGCAGGGTTTTTTGTCCGGCTGGAAAATTGTGTAGAGTTGACTAACAAAGGTGAATGCAATATGCATAGGTATGTTTTGTTACGTTCCTTGGGCCTTATTTATAAAAACTTGCTAAGTATATGTATAGTTTAAACACTGATTAGCAGATCTTAATTCTATCTGTGTACTAGCTGTCCCACGCGGCTTCGCTCCCGTGAACTGGCTACCTACTTAACCATCTACCCTACCTACCCTACCTACCCTACCCTACCCTACCTACCCTACATACATGATTGTTGCGTAACTTAAACCGTTTTTGCAGCGCACGCAACTGAAGCTCTCAAAAAGGAATATTGTTTTCCGTTTTTATAACACTTTTTCATTAATGCTCCGCTCCTATTGGTCGTAGCGTGATGTTATATAGCCTATAACCTTCCTCGGTAAATGGACTATCCAACACAAAAAGATTTTTTTAATTCCAACCAGTAGTTACTGAGATTAGCGCGTTCAAACAAACAAACTCTTCAGCTTTATAATATCAGTATAGATATTGTGATTTTTAATTTTGTAGACAAAACTGACATTTGGGGGGTTGTCACTTTATTGTTACATAAAAATATTGTCGTATCCTGATTATTCTGAGCGATCGAAAATGGAAATATTTAATTGCCAAAAATTACATTTGTCAAGAAACTAGCGGCCCTTATTTATTTTCTACTCATTTATGTCAGACTTCATTTTTAACCCCCGCCGGAAAAAGAGGGGTGTTATAAGTTTTACGTGTGTTGCTGTGTATCTGTGTATCTGTGTGTCTATCTGTGGCATCATAGCGCCTAAACGAATGAACCGATTCTGATTTAGTTTTTTTTGTTTGAAAGGTAATTTTGTCGCGAGTGTTCTTATTTATGTTTGAATAAAATCGGTTCAGCCGTTCAAACGTTCAAAAGTTATGGGTGTTTTACTGTTTGAATCGGGGTGTTTTCGCAAGATAAATGTTTCGGGGGTTTTTTAAATCTTGAAATTTTACTTGTATCGATCGCATTTATTTTATTGTTGATTCCATATTTAACACAACAAAAGTTAATGTGATATGTGTATGAATACTGTTTTAATTAACATTTATATTCATAAAACATTTATTTATAGCAATTCTTCTTCTTCTTCCTGCCCCCTTCCCAATTTATTTGGGGTCTGGCCTTCTTGTGCGTCTACGCCAGGATGGTCTAACCTGGGTTGTCGATAGTGGCAAATTTTGCTCCCTGAGGTCTCTCTCGACAGACTCTCGATTTATTTACACCAATAATTAGTAAAATTAAATTGAGGAGTCATGTCACATCGATTCGATGAATCACTTATGCCTTACCTACAACACTATGCTCTGCGCTTGCAACATTAAAAAAAAAAAATATCATCGGCAGCTGTCAACTTAGTCCACGAAATTAAAAATAACAGTATAGAATTTGAATTTAGAATCTGTTATTTATATTCTGTTAGGCAGTAGTTTGTATGTTATAGAAGATTGACTTGAAAGCATTGACATATATATTACTTGCGTAAGGACCAGGCCAACCGCGCGACTAAATGGCACCAGCGCGTTGGCCCTAAATGACAGTTTAGGGCCAACGTGACAGTGGTCCGTGTGCGGGAGTGAGCGAGTATTTGCTTTGTCATAATAATGCCTAGTTGTGTGGAAAAGGCTGCAAAAATTACGATACAAAGGTTAAAAAGAAACATGGGATATCGTATCATATAAGTAACCTTACATTACTTTTGTTATCTGTTGCTTGTATTAAGAAGGTTTCTATAAAATTTTCATATGGGCGTATCCTTCCTTTCGAAATCTTTGCTTGAAAGAATAATAGTTTCAGAAGTAACCGAAACATTTCAAGAGTTAAAAAGTTCTTTGGTTCCAACTCCAATGTTGCAATGAATTTTGCTGAGAGTTCTGTTGAAACAAGAACGGTAAAGAGCGAAATGCTGATTAATCTCTCTAATTCAAGCAGTGACAAAGCTTAAGCGGGTTTAAACGAACTTATCGCAGCTGAAACAATTGAATTCGGGTGCATACTTGCATACCTACATTGGTAGATAAATGGACACCTTGCATTTATCTGGAGATGTATTTCAAAGGGTGATTTTGTGGTGCTTTGTACAGAAATCAAGATGTTTCTGTCCTTAGTTATGTGGTTTACCTACTAACTTTATGTGTAGTAATTCTTTGCGCTAAAAATCTTAACGTATAAAACTAGGTGAAGTGTCAATCTCTAGCATAATGAAGAAAACGACCGAGCTCTGCTCGGGTGAAAGTTGGAGCCACATCCGAGATTCAGATTATATATATACATAGATATGTACAAGAATTGCTCGTTCAAAGGTATCAGATGGACAGCTCAGTTCACCTAAGTTTTTGAATAGTGAATTGTTTACAGAATAGACCTGCTGGTTAAGTTTATGTCAAGAAATGAGATGATATACATGTTTCACTTTTAAATCCATCTCGAATTTGGTCATCATCTGCCTAGCCTTCTTCCCAATTATTGTTAGGGTCTGCTTCCAGTCTTACCAGATTCAGCTGAGTACCAGTGTTTTACATGGAGCGACTACCTATCTGACCTCTACAACCCAGTAACTGGGTAACACGGTACCCCTTGGCTAGACCGGTCAGATCTCAGGCTTCTGCCTACCCGTAACGACTGTCAAAGATCTTCAAATGACAGCCGGGACCAACGGCTTAACCTGCTTTCCGAGGCACGGAGGAAACTTGGTATGTTGATAGTGACCATTTCAGACCTTCGGACCCTCGGACCGACCTCGTCAAGCGTTGCTTAACCTTGAAGATCGACCCGTGCGGCCACGATTATTTAGCCACGAGCTCCTCCCATCTCGAATTTGGTAATCGAAACCAAAATCTTGCTCTCCATGCAAGCACCCTTATATTATTAACTAGCTGTTGCCCGCGACTTCGTCTGCGAAGCATTAGTAATTCGAATTGCTTATTTTTTATATCGCGGCTTAATATTGTAGGTTTTCCATACAAACCTCTACCCCTCTTTCCACTCCCTTAAGTATGATTTCCGTAAGTATGTTTGGATAAAAACTATCCTATGTCCTGCCCAGGGTCTCAAAATATCTCCGAACCAAATTACATTTAAATCGGTTCAGCGGTTTAAGCGTGAAAAGGTAGACAGAGAGACAGACAGAGTTACTTTCACATTTATAATATTAACTCCGCCCGCGACTTCATTCGTGTGATGGCAACCAAAAATAAGCTGTTATTAAACCAAATAAAAATGTGGTTTCGTAAAGTTCTACGGTTTATAGGTTTGGGACGATTCGTTATTTGACTTAAAGAATAATACATTTTAGGTTACCGCTACAAAGTAAAATCCGCCCCTTAAAACTTAATATACCCTTTTTCTCTTTTTAATTTTTTGTTTATTTTAGTTAGATTGCTCAGTAAGATGTCTCAAAAAAACTAAAATCACTTAACCCTATCAGGGGGGAGGTAATTTTAAAAAACGTATTATGTAAATTTTGATTATTTACTTTGTCTCCACGGAATGAGATTGTCCATACAAACAAATTGCCCCCTGTGGTGACTGTGAACCGGAAAACGCAAATTAGGAAGTCCGACCTGGTCAAGGCTGCGGGAGTCCGGTGGATGCGAAACGCACAGGACCGATCAGTGTGGCGGCGCTTGTGGAAGGCCTATGTTTAGCAGTGGACGTTTTTTAGCTGAAATGATGATGATGGTGATAGGTTGATTTTCCGGAAATTCATTCTTCGTGCTCCCCTAGATCCCTACATCAAAAACGAAACCTTGTCCAGTATGATTCATAACAAACTTTAACACCCACTTAATCCTATTTTGGGGGGTAGTTTCGAAAAAATATAATGACAACCTTTTATTGTAAACCTTAAGTTGGTATTTGTGTCAACTATCAAGTTTATTAACCCAAGACATAAAATACTTTAACAAAACTTTATCACCCGTTAAATCGTATTTTGGAGGCAGTTTCGAAAATCTAATAATATCAACCTTTATTGCTTGTTTAGGTTGGTATTTTTGTCAATTATCAAGTTTATTAACACAATAAATAAGATTTTTCAAAAAACTTTTACTCCCCCTAAATCGACTTTTGAGCGTAGTTTCTAAAAACTTATAATGTCAACCTTTTATCATTTACTTAGATTACTATTTATGCAAAGTTTTAAGAATATTAGCTGAAGGAATTAGATTTTTCATACAAACTTTGTCCCCCTTTTTCTCCCCTTTAGGAGAGGAATTTCGGCAAATCCTTTCTTATCGGATGCCTACGGCATACAAAAACATACTCTCCAAGTTCCAGGTCTCTACGATCAGCGGTTTAGGCTGTGCGTTGATCCGTCAGTCAGTCATTCAAGACAAAGCATTTTATATATATAGAAGAAGATATTTTTTTATATGTATAGAAGGAGCAGAAGACTGGTCGGGTTTTTTGAGACGTATAATTTCGGGTGGCCCAAAAATTACTTTAGTATGAAAACGAATGCTGCGTAAATTGCGCGACACAACACAAAAACCTAATACAGCGTAAATTACGCAACACTAGAACATCACACAACTATGTTTACCTGAGACAAACGGTCCAGTTCGGTAGTTCCCCGTATTAGTGCCATTTGATTCTTCAAAGAAACTTTGACACCCCTAAATCGTCCTTCGGGGATAATTTCGAAAACTAATGATGCCAACATTTATTATTTTGCCAAAGAAATAATATTTTTCATACAAATAAATGTCTAACCCCTTCAAAGTTGAATTGCCAAATATCCCTCCTAAGTGCTCCCCTACATCTTAAAAAGAAGCTATGTGCAGTAAAAGTAATCAAAAATCTTTACCACCCCGAAATCGTATTTTAAGGGTAGTTTTGAAAAACTAATAATGAAAACCTTTATTGTTTATTTAGGTTGGTATTTAAGCAAAGTTTCATATTTATTGACCCAAGAAATTAGATTCTTCAAAAAAATTAACATCCACTAAATCGTCTTTTGGGGGTAGTTTAAAAAAATAATAATAGCAACCTTAAGGTTAGTATTTGTGGCAAGTTTCAAGTTTATTGACTCTAAATATCAGATTTTTCAAAAACACTGGAATATCTCCTAAATCGTCTTTTGGGGGTAGTTGCAAAAAACTAATAATGACAACCTTTATTGTTTATTTAAGATGGTATTTATGTCAAGTTTCATGTTTATTCACCCAAGAAATCAGATTCTTCAAAAAATTTAACATCCCCTAAATCATCTTTTGGGGGTAGTTTCGAAAAACTAACAATGAAAGCCTTTATTGTCTATTTAGATAATTAGATTCTTCAAAAAAAAATTAACGCCCCTAAATCGTCTTTTGGGGGTAGTTTCAAAAAATAATAATAGCAAACTTTATTGTTCATTTAGGTTAGTATTTGTGGCAAGTTTCAAGTTTATTGACCCAAGAAATCAGATTTTTCCAAAACACTGTAATACCTCCTAAATCGTCTTTTGGGGTTAGTTGTAAAAAATGAATAATGACAACCTTTATTGTTTATTTAGGATGGTATTTATGTCAAGTTTCATGTTTATTCACCCAAGAATCAGATTCTTCAAAAAAAATTACATCCCCTAAATCATCTTTTGGGGGTAGTTTCGAAAAACCAACAATGAAAGCCTTTATTGTTTATTTAGATTGGTATCTATGTAAAGTTTCGAGTTTATTAACTGAAGTAATAAGATTCTTCAAAAAAAAATTAACACCCCTATATCGTCTTTTGGGGGTAGTTTCAAAAAATAATAGTAGCAACCTTTATAATTCATTTAGATAAGTATTTGAGCCAAGTTTCAAGTTTATTGATCAAAGAAATCTGATGTTTCCATACAAACTTCATCACCCCCTAAATCATCATTTGGGGGTAGTTTCGAAAAACTAATAATGTCAATCTTTATCATTTAAAAAAAAAAAATTAATTTTTTTTTTTTTTTTTTTTTCAATGTTAGGTATAGGAGTAACGGAGACAAGTGAAACAACCGGCTGCTAAATGCACACTGATTTATTCGTAGATGAGGCGAGTACTATAAGCGTGGACGCAGCCACGCACACATACACAACAACTCCTCCCCCATACTATAGGTAGGTAACAGTCTCAATTAATTCAAAGTTAGTCCTTATAATCTACTCTGGGTATTTGGCGTAACAACTTCCGGGATAAAGGGTCCGGGTTTCAGTGTCCTGAAGGTTATTGCGGATAAACCGGACTGCCCTTTCCTGGGGTACTGGACCCGCTTGCACAGCGGCGGCTCCATTGCAACGGGAAATAGATATATGAATTAATTGGATTATTTGTTAATTTATTTGTCAATTATTTATTTTTATGTGTTTATGGATTATTATTGTAATTAGGATGACATTATTAAATTGTGTAAATTTACTAACATAGTCGTAAGTGTATTATTATTACTAACAAATTATGGATCATGGTCTGAAATAAATTGAATTGAATTGAATTGAATTGAATTGAATTTACTTAGAATACTATTTGTGCTAAGTTTCAAGAATTTTGGTCGAGGGAATTAGATTTTTCATACAAACTTTCAACCCCCTTTTTACCCCCTTAGGGGTAGAATTTCCTAAAATCCTTTCTTAGTGCACACTTACGTCACTTGAAGAACCTTTACGCCAAATTTCATGCTTCTAGGCTTAGCAGTTTTGGCTGTGTGTTGATTGATCAGTCAGTCAGTCAGTCAGTCACCTTTCGCTTTTATAGATATAGATATCTACAGTGTTCACTGGTAACAATTTGTAACTCTCAATGCCTTACAGTTCACTTGTTCTTTAATCCCCTTTCGGCTTGCGTTTATTAGCGAGCTGTTATTAAAACTTTGACAAGACCTTGTCAAATGCGCGCCCGTGCGTACGAGGCCATAATAGCCTTCTGTTTAATTTACGTTCCATTTTCAAAACCCAACATTTTAGGGTTTTAGTACTTATACCATTCTTTTTATGAATTTATTTTTTTCTTTCAACGAAAATAAGGCATCCCTAGAGTAATTGTGGCTTATTTATTCGACCTTTTTTATCTCATCAATGCCGCGAATGTCTCTTGTTTGTGGAAACATTCCATCTATTTGTTTTATTAAACATTAAAATGAAAACAGTTATGTTTTAACCAAAATATTAATTGATGAACGAAAAAATATTTGTGTGCATTTCGCGGTTGGCTGCATAAATTGTTCAAATTAAACTCCTATCAAACATATTATTAGTTTTAATATTTCATATTTGAAACAAATTATAATATGCAGCAACATTTGGAGTTTGTATTTGTTAATATTTTATCCCACACAAATATTTGCATACCTTCAATAATTATTGTCGAAATAAATACTAAATCTGTGAATGTCGCCAGATGCTTATAACAAATACCACTTCGTGTTAATTGATACAAACAGATTTGTAATTTCCTCGGGCACAATTATTGCCAATGTTAAATGTTTAGGAGCGTTAATTAAATCCTGCGCGGCGAAGTACCCTCTGATTAAAAAGGAAACGTTCCCGTTGCCTTTGCGTGGTATTAAAGAAATTACGTCACGCCTCTGTTTTTGTGACCAATTAACGTCGAGCTAATTAAAGTATAGCTTTCTTTTTTATTCCTCTTCCTCGGAATGAAACGGGCATTAAAAATTCAATTTGTCACTTTGACATTCCGTCGGGGTTAGGTTATTTTCACTTAACGTCAACTTTAAGTGGGCCAAGGAAATAGTATTATGTTTTAATGTATGGAGTTTCTTGTGCATTCTTCTCCATAACAATCTACTTTCCGAATGCACGGTAGAATCTTTTTTTTTTGTTATTACTTGTAAATTTTAATTTTAATTTATGTGACGTTCAAAAGTGCCGTTTATTGGCCTAATTGAATAAATATATTTGACTTTGACTTTGACTTTGACTTTTCATCAATGATTTAAAAAGGAAGGATACGCCCATTTGAACATTTTATAGAAACCTTCTTAATACAAGCAACAGATAACAAAAGTAATGTAAGGTTACTTACCGATGATACGATACCCTATGTTTCTTTTTAACCTTTGTATCGTATTTTTTTATGTCAAGCAAATACTCGTACTCGCTCACTCTCGCACACGGACCACTGTCGCGTTGGCCCTAAACTGCAATTTAGGGCCAGCGTGCTGGTGCCAGCGCGGTTGGCCTGATCCTTACGCAAGTAATATATATATCAATGGTTTTCATACTCCACATAACTGAAAGCGATCCATTTAACAAGATTCCTGAAGCATAATTTTACACGTATCTCGAAAATTACTAATTTCGTAAGAAGCCTCCGCATTCCGAGGTGCGATTACATAAATTCTGGAGCAAATAATTTTACTTGAACATAACTTCCGCGATATTAGAGGTATTCACACGTTGCTCCTTTCTCCTTTTATGGGCACAAAGAATGTTCGAACTGAGTTTTAGTGTGGTGCGCGCGGAGCCGCTGCCGGTGCTAAAAGCGTTTTTGTGTGGAAGCCTTGCATCACTGTGCCTCTATTCAATCGGGATATAAATTGAATTTACGAGCCGTTATACTGAAACATTAAAGAGTTTTGTTTGATTTTTATTTTTGCGATTTTCGACCCCGTTCTAACAAAGAACATTATTATCCCGCTGTATGTTTCCATGGAAAGATTTTCTTTATACTGGTACAAAAGGTTACACTGTTTTTGCAAAAATACATTAAACTTAAGGGGCATAAGTTTTCCCCGTAACTGAGCTCAGTTTAGGGAAGGTTTTGTTATATATCCTTACCATATACATGAATGTTTGTAGTCCTTTTCATAACTACAGACCTATCCCCATTAAAAACTCAAAACTTGCACTTTTATTTTTGTCCCTCTCACAGTCCTGCAATTTATTTTATACTCCTTTGCGTTTAACACTGCTTGCAAGTCATGCTTCAGATACAGATTACTCCCCTTAAGGTTGAACTAGTCGACGGCACGAACTATTTTGTGCGCGGGGTTAAAATGCATGCTATCTTATCTGACAACACGTGCGAAAGAAATAGATGCTGTGATGAGCAGTAAGAACCTAGATTGCGTACGAATTAGCACTTTTGCAAATTTGTATCGAAATGGATGATGATTTAGGACGAAAACGAACGAAATTTTATAAACAGACCTTTGGGAGGCTAGATAACATGAAAAAAAAAGTTATATCATAAAATCAAAAAACCCGACTGCTTCAAAGGCGAACTAAAAAGGATACATATTTGCGGGCTGGTTGACCAAAATCTGGTGTATCCTCCGCCTGCACAGCATGATTTTTTCCTTGTTTACGACTTTTTAGTTCGCTTTTGAAGCAGTCGGGTTTTTTGATTTAACTTTTTATATTTATATCTTTTTAGTTAAGTTTTTTTCGAATTATATACATTTAAACATATAAGTGTTATATATTTTTGAAATCACCTCTTAAAACCCTTTATTTTAATACCCAACATGATGGGTTTGGAAGCAAAAAAAATTTGGGCCCCCACAATATGGCGCCCAAAATCCGCAATTTTTCTATTGTCCAATTTTAATGTAGCCTATGACACTCGCAGGGTTAAGACAAATCGATTGAAGTATGAATCATCAAAATCGGCCAACGCGTTTGGTCTCTGGAACGCCATATAGGAACAAACATCCATACATACATGGACTGATAACCACATTACCTCGGCAGTCGGGTAAAAACAACTGAATGTACATTTATAAAAAAACATTATTTGCATTGTTGAATTACTAATCTATCCCTGTATTGAGGCCGTTTTGCAATTTTCCTTCTTTTTATTGTATTTATTTCCGCCCAAAGATGCTTAAAAATTAGTGTTGAAATATGGAACTTTTAACGCTCATAACTTTCAAATATATTATTTTTTTACATTTTTGTTTCCATACACGACTAGATAATGATGAGACAAATTGATATCATTTAACGTACATCGTCAAACAGTGGAGTAATCTCTATACTACGTTTGTATGGAAGAATTTTCGACTAGTGCAACCTTAACACAACAGGGGCCGTACCATGAGTTCATAGGGCAAGGTTGTTTCCATCAGGCATAAGGGACAGATGCATCTGACTTGTATATACATCTGTTCCCTGTCCTGAGCTCATGGTAGGGCCCCAGTACCATAGGCAAGTAAGCGAGTACTCGAGTTGAGTACTGGCTGCACGTGGGGAGCGGTGTTGTGATGCCCTGTTACCAGCCACTTGAACGCTGAGCTTTTTAATTAATCTCTATGGTTAACGCGGGGAACACGATTGTTTGTGCGTTCTGCAATTAATTCTTATCTTGTGATGTGTGCGCGAGTTACGGCTTTAGTGGGTGTTAAGGTTGATTATTACTTGGCAACTTTGTTAATACAACAAAACAGTACACAAGGTCGTCCGTTTTACCCTTCGGAATCGAAGTCTAGACACCTGTTTCTTCATAATTTAATAAATTTTCTGTTTGAGCAAGACTGTACAGTTTATGTACTATTTTTATTTATTTACTATACAAGTTTGCAGTATTTTTCAAATGGAAAATCTATTTGTTGAAGATATACTTTTTGAAGGTATCTAAGTATCTTACAGTATAGATACTTCCTAAGGACGAAGTCCGTAGTTTCGGCCTTCGTTACGGGTGTTTCCTACTCCCTAACACGGACGGATGATTCGTTTGGGACGCGAACTACTAATGAATGACAACCCAATTTGACAGTTGAAATTACTCCCGATGTGTATTCACCCGTCCCAAAAATTGCACTAAACACTTGTTTTTTTCACGGACGGGGCCCGTAACTTCGTTGACGGAGATAAGGAGTAGACACCTGAATGTTAAGTCACGTGGTCAGAACATTCAAATAGAATGCGTTAAAGGTTGTAGAAAGAGAATACGAAACGTGTGTAACTTGGCTATGGGGGGGCTGAAAGATTTAAGAAAAACGTAGCTCCACTATCTATAATAAACATTTTTTTGCTCTAATTTTTAGAAAACTGATACATTTATTCAATGATTCAGAAAGGCATTTACGATAAGTAAGTGCGTATCGATATTATTTACGAAATTTACATCGTATCACAGACTTGCAAATCCTCTCAATATTTAGTTATTCAGAGGTATAGCAACATATTCCAATAACGATGCTAAACGATATGTGTCTAGATGCCCTGCCTACCGCAGATGTATATCTTGGATAGCCTTGCTCTCATAGCGAGGCTGCAATATCGAATAGGCATTATTAATCTATCGAGGCTGTTTGCTGCAAATAAATTGTATTTGAATGGATTCAATTAAGTATTTGTATTCAATATTTTTCTTGTGATCCTGCCCGTGGTCTATTTATCTTTATATATAAAACAAAGTCGGGTTAGTTACACCATTTATAACTCGAGAACGGCTGGACCGATTTATATAATTTTACATTGGTTTGATTTATCTCCGTCCCGAATAACAGAATAACTATGTAAACATAGAAAAAATCAAGTTTTCTTTTTTTGAAAATTTATTTTCACATACGTTTTGCGATCACAGCGCCATCTTTGATACAAGACAGAATATATGCAAGGTTTAAAATATAAAAAGGTTGGTAGGTAGGTAGGGTAGGTAGGTATGGTAGCGTATGGTTGGTAGGTAGTGTAGGTGTATGTAGGTAGCCAATTGACGTGAGCGAAACCGTGGGCACAGCCATATAGAAAGGATTTCTTTATAATATTAGTTTTGATTATCTGGGTTTGGGAGTTTTGTTTATTAGTTTATTTTAGTTCGAGACGCAAAATGATTTCACTATTTCAGCAGTTCAATAAAATTATTGCTTAAGCTTTAGTTGCCGGCACGTAAGTTGGCAAGAGTTGTCAGATGCGCACATGTCGTGTTTTAGGTCTCTTTGGTTACCAAGCGGGACGCGGGGAACGTTTAGCACCGTACTGAGCGCGCGATTGGTTAGTCTGTTGACGCAAGGTTCGACTGACCAATCGCATCGCGTACACGTTCCGTTCGTTTTACCACTACACGAACTTACCACCACTACGTCAAAACCTTGCCAAGTTACATGCCGGGGACTATAGTATTCTTTAAACTTGATCTGTATTATTTTAAATGAGATGCTTGACTAAATACTCGATTTTTTACGTTAAAGAACATGTATTTTATACGAATAAGATAATAAAGTAATCCAGCAAAAAGTGGCAATTAAACGAAGATTTACTAACCTGCCATGAATTTCAACAAACATTATAATGATCGTAAAAATAAAACAGTATCATAAACTACAAGGTATTAATTATATTTATCTACACTCACAACGTAATGTTCCAAATATTAATTCAAAAAAACATTTTTGCAAAAAAATACTACCGACTTACAAACATTAAACTACAAAGTGAAAAATAACTTAATTTTGGAAGTCGGTGTCTTTCTTGTTTTCCATTTTTTGCGATATGGACACCGACTTCCAAAATTCAGTTATTTTTCACTTTGTAGTTTTTGTTTTTAAGTCGGTAGTATTTTTTTGCAAAAATGTTTTTTTTATTTTTCCCTTTTTAGTTGTACCTACCTAAAATAGGCAAGTTGTTTAGTAAGGTGCCAACACGATACTTGAACATAACCGGTGAAATGAGAGATCTGCGTACCCCTTTCGAGCGTACTGGCGTGATGTTATGTTATGAAATGGTATAAACAATAAACCCACATGCGATTGCAGCAATCCCGAAAGATTTGCCGTCATTTTTTGAAGAGTTCTGTTGCATATCTCCGAAGTTCTTAATCAGATTTTCACCAAATTAAAATGGGACCAATTTCAAAACATACTCTTTCAAACAAAAAAATAATTTTCAAAATCGGTCCACAATTGACGGAGATATCGGTGAACAAACATAAAAAAAAAAAAAAAAAAAACATACAAGAAGTCGAACATAGAACCTCCTCCTTTTTGGTAAGTCGGTTAAAAATATTGCATAAACACGTACTTTATATTCGTGGATGGGTAAAATTTAAAAAAAAAAACCATTATAGTTCAACATTTTCCTTCGATTTTCAAACAACTGCATCATAATAGTTATTTATGCTACAAGTGCGGCAGGTAGGTGATTTCCGATACGTTCTGCCAAATATATTTAATTAATATTTAAAATTAATTTATTGATCAAAATCTAAATCTAGAGTAATTAAAAACGCCTAAAATGAAGTATTAGTTTTATTTTACCTTTTATATGAATGATAATCGGTACATAACTAATTTTTAAAACTTTTCTCAAATAATAAAAACTCTATGCGTCGGGCTGCCGTTGGAGTTAAAAATTAAAAAAATACAGGAAAGTAAAAAGCACTAGTGAAAAAAAGTGACACTTTCCGCACAGTTTGGCTGCTTGGAAAACCGCTCTTTTCGAGGACATGCATTGTAAAATAACTTTTTAATTTTTATAGAACACTTTTACTTTTTAATTTATTGGCGCTGGGCTCATTGACATTGACAGTCATGGTGCAATGAGAATCTAAATTGCCCGCCATACTGCATATTTTTCCTTTTCCACTTTTATTTTATTTCAACTGTATGAGTGAAGATAAAGTAGTGTATGCAACGGCATATAATTAGGTATTAAAACACTCGCGTGTTAATTTTTAAACCCACGCTCGTGTTTTAATAACCCGTATTATATGACCATTTCATAAACTACTATCTGTACACCTTTCGTAGCTCGTAGCGCTCTGCTACATAATTTCTACGAAAGTGCTACGGAAATGCTATGGAAGTGCTACAGAAGTGCTATGGAAGTGCTACGGATGTGCTACGGAAGTGCTACGAATCGGTCTACGCGTCGGTCAATGAAGTAATTATCAGAAATTATGTAAATTCATCTTCCGGCTATTACGATAATAAGTCTTGTCTTACGACTCCCCGAGGGGTTCTTGGCCTAAAGTTGGCATTCAAAGCCTACGTGAAATTGGAAGGCGTAAAATAACTTTGATCATTTCCGATTATTTATCGATCGCAAATGAGGTTTTTCTAAAGTCTTTGGTAATCTTGCCAAGAATTCTAAAGACGCTAGCTTTGTAAAGAAGACTCTCACACGTCAAGAAAAAAAATAACTAAAGAATTTTGCTGGCACGAAAAATGTTACCTAGCTTAAATAAACGATTTGTTTTTGCCACGCATAAGTAAATCGAAACGTTCTTTTAGATTCCATTTCTATGTCACGCAGGTCAAAGACAACCTTTTCAGAAAACACACTTACGCATAATCTTCGGATGAACCAAAGCGTGTATCACACTTGACCGACTTCTCTTTCATCTTGAACGGTTCTGCTCAACTTTTCCATATATCTTTATGAGTGACCTCACCCGACATATCGGGTAACCTTTGTCCGTGTACCATTTCGATATAGTCTAGTAAGTTTGGTATGATGACAATATTCATGTTGGACGTTAGTAGTCATTCCTTTTTGGCAGTTTCACTAAGAGTTTTTATTTTACCTTTTTATTTTCGGCCAGTATAGTTTGATCATCTCTCTCCGGTCTATTGGATTAGTTTAAAGCAAGCTGATTGACATCTTTGGTAACCTCAAGCTTGACCCGTCATTTTCCTTTTAGTCAGCCGAAAGACGTCCACTGCTGGACATAGGCCTCCCCTAGACGTCGCCACATTGACCGATCCCGTGCGTCTCGCATCCATTGCCTTCCCGCAACCTTAACCAGGTCATCGGTCCACCTAGTGGAAGGCCTTCCAACGTATCGTCTTCCGGTTCGCGGTCGACATTCCAGAACTTTTCGGCCTCATCAGCCATCCGTTCTGCGAGCAATGTGCCCCACCTACTGCCACTTAAGTTTGGCAATGTGCAGATAATTAGGTATATGTATATATAATTACGTAGGACTTGATAAAATTTCGTTTGAGGTGTGTACATTGTTACCTCGAAAGTCACCTGAAATGAGAAATACACTCCAGTTCTATAAATAACATCTGTATTCTCCGAAAAGGTAGGTAGAAGTGACTTCTTGTCACGACTTTAAGTAGGTTCACTTAATTTTCTCAGAAAAGGTCCCACAAGAATAACTTAGATTGTGGGGGAGTTGTTTTAATAACGCCAAGAACTTTTTAAGTTAAAGTTTGTTAAATAACGCTTCCTTTGTTTAGTTGCCAAATATTGTGTTCTTTCGTAGGAGTACTACATAATATTGTTAAGAAACTAACTTATACTTTTACAATTTTGTTAGGTGTACCTACTTACAAATTTAATTGTAAAATATATCAAATAATTATTATAAAGAAGTATGTAAGGATCGTAGCAGGTGGCGTTCTGTAGTTTCTACCTACCCCCATGGGAAAAAGGCGGGAGTTTATGTATGTATGTATCAAATAATAAACAATAATTATATATATAAAAATAAACAACAACAATAATTAACAACAACAACAACAATAATGATTACAACAACAACAACAATAATTATATATATATATTTTTTTTTTATTTATCTTAAATTAATTCTAGAGATTGTTGTTCTTACTGGGCGGCAATGTTATCACAAGTGCTTTTTACGCCGTACTTGTCATTTGCATTGGTTCTGAAGTTGTCTATATTATTCTGACGATGTTTAATGCATGTGATGTGGCTGTACTATTTTAAATAAATTAACAACCAAAAGGTTACAATATGTGCGTGAAAGCGTTGGTGTTAACGACTGTACTTACTGTTCTTGCTTCGAAAATATTAAGGCACCTTCACAAGTAAGTGAGTGTATCGCGGCGATAATATCTTCTTGCCAAGTCATAACAGCTCGAAATTATTCTAAACTTTTAATTATTACAGTTAATTACAATTAATTATCCTACAAACATCCATTCCAAGTCGATGTTGGAACATGAAATTGTTACAACTACTAACTACAACTAGATAACCTACAAATATCCATTCCAAACCGATGTTAGGACATAGAATAGTTACAATAATTAAATAGACTAACTACAACTAACTAGCCTACGAATATCCATCCTACTCGAAAATATGGAATGCCTTCTTCTTGCAAGAAATGCTCTTAAATATTAGTTCGGTATTGATGGATTCCTTGACGTCATGGCAGCATCGGTTTCAAGGTAATTCCACCGTCAGTAACGTCCTATATTGATGCTACGTAGTTTCTGTGTCGGCAAATGCCTAGCTACGTGCGTTGGCTTCAAGGTATATTTATTATTATTTATTATTATATATTATTATCTGCAACGTCTGCGGAATCCTAGGCATACGTAACGGCGGCGATGTGATGTATTACATTGAAGAGGAAAACATCAACGACTCGCTACGTGTCCGCCGCGAGTAACGACCTACTCGCAGCGCACTCACTGCAAAACTTTTAAACAAAACAACTGTTGTGGACCCGCGACCATCCGTCGCGACTCGCGATAAGTCGTTGCGATACAACGCGCGAATCCGTCGCGATGATACGCTGGCGAAAGAATAATTGTCTCGTGGAGATCACCCGACGACAACTTGGCAAACCTTATACACTCGCTCGTGGAAATGGCGCCTTACTCAACGTTAATGTATTCTATAAATAGACTAAACAATTTTGTAACTCAAAACAAAGAAGGTCTATTTATACAGCTTTTGTTATTCAAATTGAAAGGAAACATTTGAAGTGGCTTATTGGTACGAGAATGCTCGATACGGAATTCATCATTATTTTTACCCGAGTGCCGAAGGAGGGTAATGTGTTTATCAGTCTATGTATGTATGTGTATATGTATGTATGTATGTATATATGTTTGTTCCTATGTGTCGTTTTAGTCCTCGTGGGAGGGCAATCTTTTTCTTTTTCAAACCCATCGTGTAGGGTATCAAAACAAAGGGTTTTAAAAGGTGATTTCAAAAATATGAAACACTTATATATTTAAATGAACCTAATTCGAAAAAATATGTTAACTAAAAAGTAATAAATAAAAACGGTTAATTCAAGTTGGTCAGCCAGCTCGCGAATATGTATCCTCCGACTGCACAGCATGATTTTCTTTTTGTTTACGTCTTTTAGTTCGCTTCTTAAGCAGTCGGGTTTTTCCTTGACCTTTACGGTTAATTAGGTAAATCGGTATATTGTTACGCCTAATTTTAGGGACCTACAATATATTGTTAACCCTCATGGCAAACTACACAATAAAAATAAATATGTCTTAAAGGCTTTATTTTACTACCTTTTTTATTATTTTCAAAATAAACAGAATATCGCGTACTAAAATGATCCGTCGTAAAAATATCAAATGTATGAACTTTTCCGTATGAGGCAATCGTATACCTTAGTCCTTTATATCATAAAGGATAATTGAAGCCATTTTAGGCCGAGGCATAACATGAGAATAGTAGGCAGAGTTATAGTTTAAATATTAGCCCTTATTCAAAAAGCATTTTTATGATCACAATTAAATGTATGTTTTTTTACCCGGCTGCAAGGAAAGGGTTATGTTTTTCGCGCGTATCTTGTATGTAAGTAAGTGTGTTTGTATGTATGTAATATTCTTTATTACCTCGTATCTTTCAAACCACTTGACGGATTTTTATAATTAAGATATCGTTAGATAGGTCTTGGCCGCCCAAGTGTTCTTAGATAAGTGCCGTTAAAAAAAAGAAACATGCCAGATTTTGGGCGCCATATTGTAGAGGTTGAAATTTTTTTTATTGATTCGCTACCCATCGAGTGGGGTATCAAAATGAGTTTTTAGAGGTGATTGCAAACATATATGCCATTTATTTGTTTAAAAGTATTTATTAAAAAAAAAACACTAAAAAGTTGTAAATAAAAAAAGGTAATTTAAAAATCACATTAGATTTTTTTATGAAATGTTACTAGTTTCTGCTTGTACATACTATTGAGATAAATAGTATCCTATGTCATTTATGACCACCTAATCATTTCAGCCGAAAGACGTCCACCGGTGGACATAGGCCTCCCCCAAGCGTGGCCACCTCGACCAGTCTCGTGCGTCTCGCATCCAGTGGATCCCCACAACCTTCATCAGGCCATGGGTCCACCTAGTAGGAGGCATTCCAACGCACCGTCTTCCGGTTTGCTATCGCCACTACAGAACTTAACCGTCCAAATCCCTTAATCAACTTGCAATCATCAAATACTGTACACAATTTCATATTTATAATACTAACTTCACCCCGCGGCTTCACTCGCGTGAAAAGTGGTTTATTATCCCAAAGGGATGTCTCATGGTGACGGGCAATTATAAGGTAGAAGACCTAGAGGCCAAAGCTCCAAACCGTGGTAGGATCTTATATCGGAACATCTGGAGATACCGATCAGCGCCGCACTCCACCTGGTTGCTGATCGCAACAGATGGAGGAAAACCGTTGACATTCTGGAAGGGAGTCACGATTTTCAGCAACGAGAGAGCGATTAGGGGATTGAAATGAACTCCCTGGGCTCTTCTTTTATTCAACGGTTTTTTTTTTTGCATTTACAAGGTTTAAGGTTTCTTTGTTCTTGAGACGCGTATATTAGAGCGTCGTGCGTGGTCGCTTGCACGACGCTTGCAGCTCATATAAAATGGCGGGCGGCGCCGCGCGCCCCACGCACCTCTCCTCCGCAGATAGTGGTGTGGGTGTGTGTATTTTTAATATAATAGTGCGGGTGCACAAGGATGGCCCAATGGGAATTTATACCGGAATAAAAAATCATATATTGTTTAATGTACTTTTATAGTAATATGTGTTAATCCAGGTTGAGTTCAAATTTTTTGCCGAATAAGTTAAACCGTTTTTGCGTGATTGAAACACAAACATACTTTCACATCTATAATAATAAAGTAGGATTATTGGAATTTTTATTTTATGTATGTAGGGCCTATATCTATTCGACATTCCAATAGGGTTACAAATAATACTAAAACATAAGGTTATAGCGCTGTTCAACGCAATACAGTTTCAGTTGATACTAGTTTTTATATTAAATCGGAAACATGTTTGTAGTATCATATCATGATAAATTCTTATAAGTTTTCCATAGCATAATACTAAGGTTCATAGCATATACCTTAGTATTAAGCTATGAAATATACATTGCATAGATAGTTACTGTTTTTTTTTGATGGGGCAATAAGGGCTGGCAAATATATAGATGATTTGGAGATATTATTAATGTCCAAGGAGAACTTTATTTTAATATCCGTATAAACACAATCCAAACAAACCTGTCACTTTACGAAAAATGGCGTGCTTGTGATAGGAATCAATTTCAGGCAAGACTACTACTAAAACCGATAGCACTGCAAATGGTTTTTTTATAGCGATTTCAGTAGCACTGTTAAGCGAAGGCTTCCCCCAAGCCCGTTCAGTTACTCTTCAACCGCACCGACTCGACCACACATCACATCAATATTCCCACTGCTGGGACACAGGCCTCCTCTCTGTGACAGGGAATGGGCCGATATCCACCACGCGGGCCCAGTGCGGTTTGGTGGATGTCACATGTCTTCGAATTTATGGTTCTAGGACATGTCGGTTTCCTAAACGTTGTTTTCCTTCACCGTTTTGAGAGCAGTGACGATGAAATAATTTACACAAATTAAAGCGCCTGCTTGGGCTCGAACCCATGACCTACAACTTTTAAGTCGCGGCCGATACCACTGGGCCACCACTGCACACAATTTTCCTTGACTCGACCGACCAGATTAAATTGTTACAAAACAATAATAAACAGCAAGTTAATTCATAACGCATTAAAAATGCTGCAAAATCCCCCACTTTTTCCAACAGTACCTAACCTATAGCGTGTTACAAATCGTAAATCAACTTTTTACGTGCAAATACTCATGTCTCCCATTCCAATTGTTTTCCGATGCCGCTTGTTAGAGAGATCATTTTCCCCCATTTAGGTACCCCGTTTTACCCCCAACCCATTTTACCCCCACCGCGTGGGTTTACTATCAGAAGCAGTGTTTATTCCGGCCCCGTTACTCTTTAACGGGCTCGATGCACGATAGGAGAGATACCGGAGTCGCTGTTTCGGTGATATTCGGGTGATATTCGGTGTTTATCGGTAGTTCGGTTAAGTTTATATTCTTACAAGGAAAATTGTGTAGATGACGGTCCGTTTTCAGTGGGTGTTTTAATAGTTTAATTGGTACAGTTTTATTAACAGTATTTTGTTAATTGTAATGTAATTATTTTCTTGAATACCTGTTAAGGTTGAACTAGTCGACGGCACGAACTATTTTGAGCGCGAGGTTAAAATGCATGCTATCTCATCCGACAACACGTGCGAAAGAGATAGATGCTGTGATGAGCAGTAAGAAGCTAGGTAGTTTGCATACGAATTAGCACTTTTGCGAATTTGTATCGAAATGGATGATGATTTAGGACGAAAACGAGCGAAATTTTATAACAGACCTTTGGGAGTCTAGATATCATGAAAAAAACAACTAAATTTATATTTATAAAATAACATTATTTGCATTGTTGAATTACTAATCTATCCCTTTATGGAGGCTGTTTTGCAATTTTCCTTCTTATTATGGTATTTATTTCCGCCCAAAGATGCGTTAAAATAGTTTTGAAACATGGAACTTTCGACGCTCATAACTGTCAAATATATTTTTGGTTTACTTTTTTGTTTCCATACAGGGCTAGATAATGATGAGACAAATTGATATAGGTCTACCAGAATCTCATGGCATTTTTTATTTTTTTTAAATTGTGATTTTCATATGGCAATGTCAATTGTCACCAGTCAAATCAAAGTACTTGATGTGTCAACCGCTGCTGATTTTTTTTTGATATTATCTTGAAAATTTGTTATTTTTGTGAAAATGTCGAAAAACCCACTTAGATCTCAAGCGAGACATATTGTTTTCAATGTGTATCATAAAATAAGGGAAGAAGAAGGCGTAAATCAAACTCAATCTTCGATTTTAAAGTGCGTCGTAGAGTGGACCGGTAAGTTGGACTGACTTGTTTTGATACTTTTAGTTTATTTTATATTTTTCTTACTTAATTTTTATTTCTTTCCATTACCATTATATAGTTAATCGTAGGTCAGGGCACATCGAATGATGGCCGGAAGGAAATGGCAACAGTAATGTAACTGTTACTAATTCTTCGACAAGATATTGATTTTAACGGAGATTGAGAATCTTTGACGTAAGAAAAATATTAATTATTAATCTGCGCCCTGCAGTGGGACGTGTGTAGTCTGTGTAGAGACGGGAGTTTTTGTCGAGTGAAGTTCATGTGGCTGTTAATATTATTTGCAAATTGATTCCTAGTGGATATTATTATATTATTATTATTGATTATATTATTCCTAGGCAGTCGCTCCTTGTAAAACACTGGTACTCAGCTGAATCCGGTTAGACTGGAAGCCGACCCCAACATAGCTGGGAAACGGCTAGGCAGATGATGATGATTCCTAGGGGATATTGTGATATATTATTGGTGTAGTTTTGTGTCTCAACTGTCTACGCAACTGGACAATTTGTAAAATCATTGACAGAAGCGATCTCGGGATAGTGGAGCGGAGTATTTTATTGTAGTATTGACTGCCTCTGCAAAGCTTACTGGAAAGACTGACTTGCTGCCAAATACTCCAAAAAACATTAGAATCTGTTACATCCGCATTCTTATGCATACTAAATAATAAATATGAGATCCAAAACTCTTTCCAAAGACGTGGCTAAAAGGTCCTAGCAACCAGGTCATAAAACTTACATAAAAAAAGTATATATAGACTGATGATGATGAATGACTATAAGTAACATGATACATTTTATTATTTTTTACAGACTTTAGGTATACATGAAGAGATTAGTTTTGAATATGTTAAATGCCAATGAAAAAGAACCATTTTGATGGAGAGAGATGACATAAAATTACAAAGATACAAGTTTTTGAAATGCCAGTGGAGTTTATGGAATCGTATTCTAGTTTTCTAGTTCTGAATGAGGTTTTAAGTCATTAGTATGATTTTAATTATATTTAATAAATTAGTACTAATATTCAATTGATTTATTTTTCCTATGTTAAGAACCCGATGTATAACAACATTATTCATACACATACCTATAATACTCACAGTGGATCTTTGTGTCTCTAAATTGGTTGCAAGACCCCGCTAAGTAGCTATTTTTGTATCAATGTTGAAGGTGGAGATAGCATTGTATAACTGTCTCTTTCACTCGCTTACGTATTTCACATCGTCCTATCTCGCTTACTCTATGCAGTATACTCGATGACTAACTGTTTCTTACGCAATGGTTGGCAGGATCAAGTTCAAAGACACAAAGATCCGCTGTGACTACTATAATATAGGTACCTCATGTTCATTAATACTAAAGACATAAATAAAAATTAAACAGTATCAAGATCGTTTAATCCAATTTCCCCAGTATTGCACACAACAAATTTTTATTTCCACATTTGCCATGAGATTCTGGTAGACCTATATCATTTTTTTTTTGAACGAACATCGTCAAACAGTGGAGTAATCGCTAGACTACGTTTGTATGGATGAATTTTCGACTAGTGTAACCTTAAGAAAACGATGTTTTGTTTTTATTATTTATAGATAACTGTTTTGTATGTCATGTCTTTGAAATTGAGACCAATGGCACTGTACGAGACAAACTTTTTCACTACTACTACTAGTTTGGATATACAAAGTAGCTATATAGTTGCTTCCACGTGTCTTTTTAAAGCCTACAATTGTAGAAACTATGTAAGAAAATAAGGTGTTTTAATTGTTTAATTGGTTGGTTATTTACTGACTAATAGCACCTTTTACAATACGTAGTTTTGTTTCTAATCTAAACACCATGCCTCTCTAACTAAAAGTAATGGCGCTAAATGCCGAGAGATAAGTTTTTCTTCCTAATTCAGCTAAAGCTTTCAACTCATATCGAATTGTTTTGGTGACATCTGGTTTTGGTCAGCCAGCTCGCGAATATGTATCCTGCGACTGCACAGCATGATTTTCTTCTTGTTTCGCTTTTTAAGCAGTCGGGTTTTTAGACTTTTTACCCGACTACCGAAGGAGGGTAATGTGTTTATCAGTCTATGTATGTATGATTGTTCCTTTGAGGCGTTCCAGAGTCCAAACGTGTTAGCCGATTTTGATGATTCATACGTCAATCGATTCGTCTTAACCCTGCGAGTGTCATAGGCATGTAAATTGGAAAATATAAATACATTAAAATTGGACAATATAAAAATGGCGGATTTTGGGCGCCATGTTGTGGGGACCCAAATTTTTTTGTCTTCCAAACCCATCTTGTAGGGTATCAAAATAAAGGGTTTTAAGAGGTTATTTCAAAAATATAAAACACTTATATGTTTAAATGTATCTAATTCGGCAATATGTCCGAATTAGATACATTTAGGAATATGAAATTTGGATTGGAAATTCATTAGGAAATTTGCCAGCGAATATGTATCGTCCGCCTGCACAGCATGATTTATTCATTGTTTACGACTTTTTAGTTCGCTTTTGAAGCAGTCGGGTTTTTTTTTTAATTACTTGACAATCGCTATAGCCATGCTTTCGCTGATAGAATATCACTTGTCTATGGCCTCTCGATCTCTGATACTCTACCAATGCTTCTCTTGAATACCTAGTTGCAGTAGTATAGGGATTCCGTTTTCCGCACTCAGACTCTCGTTCGGTCCGTTGTTCGTGGGTCTCAAATACCTACTGTTTTACTCGTACCTTGTAGCGTTACGTTTAGCTCCGGAGAGCTATGCGCCCGTTTTTCACTCGATCTGCCATCCCTTCTAAATTTCAAATTCAAATCTCAATAAGACCAGAACGAATAAAAACGGCTTTACAAAGGCGGGTCAGTCTGCGCTGCCCTTACAATAATGTACAACTAGCTTAAGGAAAGGTCTAGGTACTCCATGGTATCTGTTATGTCTATGGCTTAAGAAAATAAAATAGACAGACAGACGTCATGTCAGATGAAAATTTCACCGTATAATAATTCCATAATTTTGCAAATAAGTAAATAAGCAATATAAATTAAGTTGAAGAATACAAATCAATCTGAGATAACTAAAAATATGCTTTACAGGTAATAAAAATATCAAAGAATACTTATAAAAGAGTTACAGAAATTGATACAATATCAAATATATGAAGATGGTTTGTATAGTGTTGTGAAACGTAAGTAGATGTGGAATAAATACCACAACCTCTTCCACCTAACTACAGCAGGTACAAATCACAACCGCCCAACAAAGGTGACATATCAAAAAAAGGTTGTCACACATTTTTTAATACGTCGTCGCGTTCGCAATAAAGTTTTATTGTGATACAAAACATTAATTTCCTTGGGGACGACACCCAGGTGACTGTAATTTACGTGCACATATACACATGTATACTATGTATACGTGTGCTTTAAACCCACATCAATATTGAATTAAGCTTATGTGGCGTTTTAGCGTTTCAGGCGTAACTGACGTATTTACACGTGCCTCTGCTTTTAGAATTTCGTTTGAAATATGTGATGTTATCTATAATACGGTTTTAGTTGAAATATCTGTTTTGGAGGGTGAACATCAAAACGTAGGCAGCTTGGGCATTGAGTATAGATGTTGGAATTATTGAAATTCTGTGTCAGGATCCGCTGGTTGCGAGACGCTCGGGACCGGTCAATGTGGCGACGCTTGGGTGAGGCCTATGTCCAGCAGTGGACGTCTTTCGGCTGATATGATGATGATGTGTCAAAGTTTTCGAATGACAGGTAGGTAAACTCGTATTATATTTTCTAAGGAAGTGAAGTAAGTGATTTGAATTTCATGATCGCAATTGCATCGCAAAGCTCCAATGAGAAACTTAAATATAGCATTTTTTTTTCTTAATGGACTAGATTTGAACGGCACGCTCTAGAAATTGAAAAAACAAACATTTGCAGACACTCACCAAAACAATTCGATATGAGTTGAAAGCTTTAGCTGAATTAGGAAGAAAAACTTATCTCTCCGCATTTAGCGCCATTACTTTTAGGGAGCACGGTTCGCTTCTTAAGTAGTCAGGTTTTTAGATTTTTTGTATTAACTTTTTAGTCATCATCTTTATCGAATTAGGTACATCGAAACATATAAGTGTTATAGATTTTTGAAATCAACTCCTAAAACCCTTTATTTTGATACCCCACAAGACGGGTACGGAAGAAAACAAAAATTTGGTCCCATACAATATGGCACCCAAAAGCCGCTTTTTGTATATTTTCCAATGTTAATATAGTCAGTGACACTCGCATGGTTGAGACAAATCGATCGACGTAAGAATCATCAAAATCGGCCAACGCGTTTGGTCTCTAGAACGCCATATAGGAACAAAAATACATATATACATAGATTGATAAACACATTACCCTCCTTCGGCAGTCAGGTAATAAAACAAGATTGTTTGAGGTTGACAAGCAATATCGAAAAACCGGCTAAGTGCGAGTCGGACTCGCGCAGGAAGGGTTCTGTACCATTATCGCAAATAAACGGCAAAAAGTCACGTTTGTTGTATGGGAGCCCCACTTAAATATTTATTTTATTCTGTTTTTAGTATTTGTTGTTATAGCGGCAACAGAAATACATAATATGTGAAAATTTCAACTGTCACGGTTCATGAGATACAGCCTGGTGACAGACAGAGAGACAGACGGACAGACAGACGGACCGTGGAGTCTTAGTAATAGGGTCCCGTTTTTACCCTTTGGGTACGGAACCCTGAAAATTTCGTGATCAATCCTTTACATTTCGACTTTCGACTTCGCTGACATCGAATGCCAATTGTCTAGAGCCTCAATCAATATGTTTTTATTTTTCTTCAGCCTGTTCTATCCCTGAACAAAGGTCTAACCCTATTTCTTCTGCACTTTATATCGCCAACTTTCATCTAAAGAAGCCAGTACGCCGACCGAGGAAATTAAATTTCTTTCAACGATCCATCGAATTAATAGAATCCAAGAATAATAATAATAATATTTGGCAGCTGGATCTAAGGCTTGATCCAGAAAGCGGTACTCCTGGACACGGCGCGTAACTTTAGGAGGTTCCTCTTTCAGGAGCCCTGACCACTGGTAGCTTGGACCCTGTTCCCGATACCGGTGGGCCGATACGGGTGGATTTTTTTCATTTTTAAATGTTTTTATTTTATTTTTATGAGATAATATTTAAAATGAAAACTGCATGTAGATAAATTGAATAAAGGAAATAATAATATTAATAATACAACCAAAGTTCATCATTAAGACTTATTAAAAAAATTAATGGAAAACTTTCCTAAAAGAAAAGCTCATTACCACTTAACCAGACCGGGGAATTGAATCCTGCACTTATCGTTTGGCAGCCGCACTTATGTCCCACTGCGCCAAGATAGGCAGTAAATGTTTATAGTCCAAGTAATTGTAACCATTCTAAACTTTGACAGTTAAAATATTATTACGGATGTTGTGTATGTAATAAAGGGTCTGCTTTATATATGTAATTAAAGTTTTAATTGAACGCCTTGCCAGGACTGGAAGTTTGGATAGCATTGTATCATTTAGGTCAAGGGTATGTTTAGCTAACATAATAAACTATTTACTTCGGAAGTATGTGTTTATTATATTTTAGCCTTTTTCCACAGCTTTAAAACTCATTTTATTTTAATGAAAAAAATCGAAATCACATCACATATCATATCATCAGCCTAGCTGGGACACAGGCCACCTCTCTGTGAGAGCGAATGGGCCGTAATCCACCACGCGGGCTCAGTGCTGGTTGGTGGATGTTACATGTCTTCGTATTTTTAGTTCTAGGACATACCGGTTTCCTCACGATGTTTTCCTTCACCGTTTTGAGAGATGAGAAAAATTGAAATCGGTTTACATTAAAACATTAAAAAGAATTTCAATGTTTTGTCCAAAAAAAAACTCCGTAGCAGTCGTAGCACGGCTACGCCGCTACAAGTGTCGTAGCACTTTGGCTACGACAGCTTATTCTGTCACTTGAAGCCTTATAGTAGTCGCTATCTAAAAAAAATGTAACAAGAAAACCGGCCAAGTGCGAGTCCGACTCGCGCACGAAGGGTTCAAATTCACATTCAAATTAAATTTATTGCATCCATAATGTACACACAGGTGGTAAATATAAGTTACAGAAACAATTATGGACCCTGTCGGGCACAGCAACATTCTAGATACAGTCAGTGTCTAGGAGAGAGGACCATACCATTATCACAAAAAACGGCACAAAAATCAGGTTTACAACAAACCTATTAAATATTTATTTTAGTCTGTTTTTAGTATCTGTTGTTATAGCGGCAACAGAAATACATAACCTGTGAAAATTTCAACTGTCTAGCTATCACGGTTCATGAGATACAGCCTGGTGACAGACAGACGAAACGCAGAGTCTTAGTAATAGGTTCCCGTTTTACCCTTTGGGTACGGAACCCTAAAAAATCTCGTATATTAATCAGGGGGGTGACCACAAGCTCTTAGAGTAAGGTTATTTTGAGATCGAGTAAGGGACAGATGTATCTGACTTGTATACATCTGTCACTTACTCGATCTCAAAATAACCTTACTCTAAGAGCTTGTGGTTACCCCCCTGTTATATTATATTCTCTTCTTAGAAATTAAGGGTGGGAGTTTTGGCGGGAACGTGATGGCGTCTATGTTGCTTCTCTGTTTTATTTTCCTAAAATTGTGTTTAACTGAATATTAATAGTGTAAAAATGGTGGTGTTTTGTTCTAATAATATTAGTGAACGTGCACGAGTGTGGGAAAGTGAAACACAGCGGTAGAACATGAGTTTGTTCATGTTGTCGACAAAACTTCGTGGAGGCTTCCAATAAAGTTACCGCCATTTTACTGGGGCCTTACTATTATATATTAGTCTATGACTAGGACATTGGACTAAAAACTAAAGAAACTAGAACTTCTAAACTTGACACTGGCTAAATGCACAAAACATGCGAAGCCACAAAAAAAAATAAAGGTGAAATTAAGATACTATTTTTAATGTTTTAAATAATATAACACATTCCATATTATTTGTTTAAATCAAGATAACACTATTTAACTTAGTTTTTCAGCTGTGTAGTGTAGTGAAAATCAAATTAGTATTTTATTAAATTTTTGACTTATTACCAATTTAAATAAACTTGAAATGCTGATAAAAAGAAAACAAATTTAATTAAAGTTCTAACAAGAAAAATGTTTTAGATTTTTATCTCAACTTGGCTTAGTAAATAAATGGTTAGCTCTGCACTGTAGGGAGTAATGAACGGCAAAGCCGCACTAACAATGTTCTCTAAGAAGCTAACAACTCCATTACTGAGAGATTATTTACTTTGTTGAATCACAACACTGTTTATTTCACCAATTTATTTCGTAAGCTGCTCGCCTATCTACTTCTAAAGTGTTTGTGAGATTAATTAGTGGATTTACCATAAATACGTTAAAATATCTACAAGTACGTACTATGTAGTACCAGCGTCTGTGTTAAGGCGGTACCCCGAGCAAAACGCCGCGCAAGCCGTTTTTAGTGCTGTTTTTAGGAGCTATCTACTCGTTATTTAAAAAGAAATATCAATTAATAAAAATACATTAAATTTCTACAAAATATTGATTCTAAAATGGTAGATTTCGTTTTTTTTTAATGTTGCATATATTTCACTAATCTCCTTCCAAAAAAAAACAAAAAATCTGAAATTATTATTGATAGCATGCATCTCCTCGTAAAGTGTTCATTAATTATTTTTTGTACTAACACTAATGGATAGACAATTTAGTAACGAACATTTTCGTAGTATTATTTTTTTCAAAAGACCAAAATTCGATTTTATAAAGATTTTATTCTAAAATCTGGGCGTATTCACTACTGTAATTCATGCGCCACCAGTGCCGCTAGGCCAATAGGAATGCTCATATCGCATGCCGATTTTTTGGTCAGGGCACCGTCTTAATTTAATCTGTTGTTGTGCTGTCAACATGCAGGAGTGATTATTGCTGTGTTTGTGAACTTGTTAATTTTACTTTATTTGTAAAGTGTACGTATTTAGTATTTAGTTTAGTAAAGCCTTCGCAATTTATATGAGACTAGCTATCCCGCGCGGCTTCGCTCTCGTCAACTGGCTACCTACCCTACATACATGATTGTTGCGTAACTTAAACCGTTCACGCAACGGAAGCCCACAAAAAGGAATATTTTTTTCCCGTTTTTGCCACATTTTTCATTTATGCTCCGCTCCTATTGGTCGTAGCTTGATGTTATATAGCCTATAACCTTTCTCGATAAATGGACTATTCAACACAAAAATAATTTTGAGATTAGTGCGTTCAAACAAACAAACAAAATCTTCAGATTTATAATATTAGTATTGATTTGACCGACGACTTACTGATATAAAATCAGTGCTTGTAACAGAAGTCAAGTGTCCAATAAATTGTCAAGGTGTGAAATACAAAGATCAGCTTATAATAAAATATATATTTGAATGAATTGAAAGTAATAAGGCTATTTTCACCCGACTACGGCGAAGCCAAAAGGAAGGTTAATGATTTTCGCATACCATGTATGTTTGTATTTACGTTCCTCCATTGCGCCTAAACTATTCATCCGATTTTGATGAATAAAGTGTAAATCGATTCGTTATAATAGCCCGGGTAAAATAGGCTAAAAATAAATTGTAGTCGGGTTACAGTTTTATGAATCATTTTATTACCACTGTTGATATATAGATATATATATGGTATATAGATGAAATAGTTAGTATGCATTTTGGGATTGTATGTAACTTGACTTTATAGCCTAAATTTCCCGATACCCATCACAACATGTTATAAAATAAAGTCCCCCGCCGCGTCTGTACGCGATAAACTCAAAAACTACTGAACGGCTTTTCAAGCGGTTTTCACCAATAAAAAGAGTGAGAAACGAGGAACGTTTTTATGTAGAATTTGTCACGGTCGAACCTGGGGCGGGTCGCTAGTTGAGGGATAAAATGAAAAGGAACTTTATAAATATCACCTTATGTTCAAACCAATATTAAACCAATATTGTTTAATGTGCTCTTTACTCCTTCCACCCCTATTTACCTCAAGGATCGTTTTCAGTTTATCTGCGATTCTCACACGAAATCTCTAAGGTCATCAGTTAAATTGCGACTCAAAATGCCAATGCATTCCTCAACTTTCATGGACAAATCTTTTACTGGCCAGGCTGCTCGTCTGTGGAATGCATTGCCTGACCCAATTAAACGTGCACAGTCGTTGCCTATATTTAAAAGACTCATCAAGGAACATTACTTATCGCTGTAATCGTGCTCTTAGTTTGTTGCCATATATTTTGTCTATGATTGTCATACGTATTTTTTTGTCATTGTTTATAATTTAAATATGTATGTATTTATGTATCTATTTTTTAGCATATTTAATTACCTATTTGTGTTTTAGTAAGTATTATTGTATCTTTAAGTTCTTTGTTGGTATTGTTACACCACTGACAACCCCATGTCATGTCCAGGCAATCACTGTCCATTCCAAGTTGCCTGGAAGAGATCGCGGCAAGCGATAAGGTCGCCCATTGTATATTTTTAGTTTTAAGTTTCTTTTGTTCCTGTATTTTCCGGTGTACAATAAAGTATAAATAAATAAATAATATGCCAAGAACTCTTTATTTAAGTTTAAAAGCACGAAATAATGTATGTTTGTGTGAAATGAAACATACATTGTGGTACATTAAAGCGCTAGGACCATCAGCAGAAAGGGTGTGCGCTCGTTAAAACAAACTTTATCACCTGAGCTTACAGTAATATTGTGATCTACCTGTTGTTTTTATTGCCGGCTTTCTTTGTTACACTATTTTATTAGAAGATACCTAACATACTTTTTAATGTAGATACGCTTAATTGTGTTGTAGTACCTTATTTATTCAACTAGGAGCCTTTTTACGCGACTGCTAAGGAGAAGAATGTGTTTATCAGTCTATGTATGTATGTTTCTTTCTATGTGGCGTTCTAGAGACCAAACGCGTTGGCCGATTTTGATGATTCTTACGTCAATCGATTTGTCTTAAACTTGCGAGTGTCACTGGCTACAAAATGGTTGGCTGGTTAAAATTGGAAAATGGAAAAATGGCGGCTTTTGGGCGTCATATTGTGGGGACCCATCTTTTTTTCTTCCTAACCATCGTGTGGGGTATCAAAATAAAGGGATTTTAAGAGGTGATTTCAAAAATATATAACACTTATATGTTCAAATGTACCTAATTATATAAAGTTATAAATAAAAATGTTACTAAAAAAAAACAAAAAACCCGATTGCTTGAGAAGCTAACTAAAAAGACGTAAACAAGAAAAAAAATATGCTATGCAGTCGTAGGATAGATCTGGTTTTGATCAGCCAGCTCGCGATTATGTATACTCCGATTGCACAGCATGATTTACTACAGTCTTTTTGGTTCGCTTCTTAAGCAGTCGGGTTTTTGATTTTTTTGTTATTTACAATCTTTGTTGCACCACTATCTCACCTGATGGTAAGCAACGATGTGGTCGACGATGAAGCACACTTGTATAAAAGTAACCTATTCACTCTTGACTTAAACACCACCGTTTATACCTACCAGGTAACCGGCAGGAAATTCCACTCCATTCCTTACTTTCTTTGTTTCACTGTGACCGAGTCTCACCAATATCATTCCTGGTGGTGAACAATGATGTGGTCGATGATGGAGCACGGTTGTCTAGAAGTAACCTATTCACTCTTAAAGACCACCGTTCATACCTACCAGGTAACCGGCAGGAAATTCCACTCCACATCTTCCTTTCTTTGTTTTACTGTGACCGAGTCTCACCAATATCACTCCTGATGGTGAACAATAATGTGGTCGACGATGGAGCACAGTTGCCTAGAAGTAACCTATTCACACTTGACTTAAACACCACAGTTCATACCTACCAGGTAACCGGCAGGAAATTCCACTCCATTCCTTCCTTTCTTTGTTTCACTGTGACCGAGTCTCACCAATATCACTCCTGATGGTGAACAATAATGTGGTCGACGATGGAGCACGGTTGCCTAGAAGTAACCTATTCACACTTGACTTAAACACCACAGTTCATACCTACCAGGTAACCGGCAGGAAATTCCACTCCATTCCTTCCTTTCTTTGTTTCACTGTGACCGAGTCTCACCAATATCACTCCTGGTGGTGAACAATGATGTGGTCGACGATGGAGCACGGTTGCCTAGAAGTAACCTATTCACACTTGACTTAAACACCACAGTTCATACCTACCAGGTAACCGGCAGGAAATTCCACTCCATTCCTTCCTTTCTTTGTTTCACTGTGACCGAGTCTCACCAATATCACTCCTGGTGGTGAACAATGATGTGGTCGACGATGGAGCACGGTTGCCTACAAGTAACCTATTCACACTTGACTTAAACACCACAGTTCATACCTACCAGGTAACCGGCAGGAAATTCCACTCCATTCCTTCCTTTCTTTGTTTCACTGTGACCGAGTCTCACCAATATCACTCCTGGTGGTGAACAATGATGTGGTCGACGATGGAGCACGGTTGCCTAGAAGTAACCTATTCACACTTGACTTAAACACCACAGTTCATACCTACCAGGTAACCGGCAGGAAATTCCACTCCATTCCTTACTTTCTTTGTTTCACTGTGACCGAGCCTCACCAATATCACTCCTGGTGGTGAACAATGATGTGGTCAATGATGGAGCACGCTTGTCTAGAAGTAACCTATTCACTCCTAATTAGCAAAGTTTAAGTTTAAGCTCGATAGATGGCGTTGTCTTCGAAATAGAAGTCGCAAGTGAGATTGTTTTGTAGTATGGTATAGGGTCTTAGCATTTTTATCAAATATAGATAACCACCTATAGATCAGCATACAGTATATGTAGTTGTTTTATTTACACATTCAACCCTACTAGTGTGCACATTAGTTCTTTAGTCCAAAACTTTAAGTACTGAGTGCTAGTCTGAGTGTTTGGTACTAAACACCTGTATTTAACGAATATACTCGTATACAGTGTATAAAATACTTAATTAACTAAGACTAGAAACATATACACTTTAACCAAAAACTACTCACTAACTAAACCTAAAAATATACTTAACTCAAATATGGCGTCGAAAAACTCCTCCCCATCGTTGACCACTGGTAATGTGCCCAAAAGACTGACAGCATTGCCACGTTGTATGACAAGGGTACGAAGGGTTCTGCAGAGATGTACCTGTACCCGATAATACACCCGCATTTCGATAGTAAAGTATGTTTATTAGGGGGGCACGTAAAAGCAACAAGCCCATTGCATCAATCGGGTACATATCCAGACAACGAGCTGCTACTGAGTTTATGAGATCTTATCACTTTGCCCGAATCGGTGATCGCTAACAGCTATTAGACCAACGAGGTAATCAGTTTTTCGTGCAACTATATCAAAAACTTAAGTTAATAAGTCAGAGTACACGTTTAAACATTACTTGTATCACCTAACATAGGTAATATTCTTGCCTTCAACTCATTACATAAAGTTCACGCACCTTTGCGCGCGGTGCCATGTGTGCGTGTGCTGTAATTACACATTATGCATTTGTGTGCAACAACAAACAACTAGTTACACATGCTTACTCACACCACGTGCACCCAACGCGAACAAAGAAAATTTGGTTCAAATAATTTGATTACACTAGATGGCGTGATAAGCTTCGATTTGTTATTGAGTTTTGTAAAATATTAATATTTTCTAGAGACGATCATAAAGAAATTATATTCTTGTTTAATTTATTCTTCTAAGTACAAAATTAAAGAATACTGGGCTCTTAATTCAAATTTCAAAGATTATTTGAATGGATCATTTAAAATTGATTCCAATAGATGGCGCGGTTTTAAATTTCTGGGGCATTCACTAGATTTTTTTAATCTGTTTTGTAACTCATTTTGGTACAATGAAAATGTAAAAACGTGCCAAAAAATACTAAAAAACAAATAGTCGCTGTAAAAAAAAGGATTCACGAATCGAGTAAATCCTGCAAGTCGCTGCTAACATCACCTTTACCCGTGGAATGGAACCGAACGCAATCGATGTTCTAAGAAAAATACTTACTTAATCACACGAAAAACCCTAATTACGTCGGCATGGTTTCGTTGTATGGGATGAGGCATCTGTATGCTAGTATTGTATTATCTGTGCCCACACATAGCGCCGCGCGCAAAGATGAGTTGAACTGTCTAAACCACCGTTATGTTTCTACCATCTTATCTGTGCGACATCTCTCAATATTGTTCTATACAAGTCGACCACCCCAGGTCGTGACCCTCAGCGCAACGGGACCGCTTTACATATGCAATTAACATTTTGACATCAACATTCTAAGGTTATTGCCCTGCTAAGCATACACTCAGGATTTCTTTAAATTTTAACCCGTCATACGCTTTCTTAAGTTTGTGTTACGCGAAATTTTGTATAATTTGGCAGCGGCTTTTAAGGGTTATATTTTACGCTGCTGGTTTTATTTCAATATTTTATTTACATACATACATAAACTCACGTTTTTTCGCATGGGGTAGGCAGTAACTACACGTGCTACGGTCCTTTCATACTTCTGTTATAATTGAAACAGAGATAAAAATCTTTATATGCTAACCTTTGCTGATGCTAAAACTAAACGTTCCATGCATAAAAAACCGGTCAAGTGCGAGTCGGACTCGCGCACGACGGGTTCCGTACCATTACCGCAAAAAACGGCAAAAAAAACAGGTTTGTTGTATGGGACAACCACTTAAAAATTTAGTTTACTCTGTTTTTAGTATTTGTTTTTATAGCGGCAACAGAAATACATCATCTGTGAAAATTTCAACTGTTTAGCTATTACGGTTCATGAGATACAGCCTGGTGACAGACAGACAAACAGACGGACCGCGGAGTCTTAGTAATAGGGTCCCGTTTTTACCCTTTGGGTACGGAACCCTAAAAACTAGCTTATCATATTCGGATTTGAAATAAAAACCATAACGATCTTAAAACACAAATTTCCCTAAAAATTGTCTTACTGAATTAAATTGCTATATGAGAATAGATACTTATGCACCATGTTTAAAAAGCTTTGATAAAAGGTTCCAAACTTAATGTTGGTGCTGTCTACAGTTTAATGGATAAATGACTTAAACAATTGTTACGAAAGTTCCGGCGTTAAATTTTATGAGAACATACACGTACTGAAAAACTGTTTCCTTTTTCATATTTCAGAGTGGATCCCAAAATAAAAGTTGGTAATATTCACAAGTTCTTTCACCCCCACAAAAATAGCCAAGGAGTTAAAAATAACTCCGTCTACGCACGGTACAAGAATAACTCGACCACAACTCTACAAAGTGTCGCAAAACTACAACTAACAAGCGTCATTGTACACAATTCATATCAATTTACTGTTATAAAGCGGTATAAAACCCACCATAAAGCAATCAACCATTTAAATTCTAGATATTACTAAAAAGCATGCAATATTTTAATTGCCTCACCACTGAAGCATATTAGTGGTCATTTGTCGGGCGGTTAGCAACCTATTACTTAGCAAAGAGGTCCACACAGTGTTGCCCACTTAAAAAAGGATCCAGGATTATTTTAAGCCTTTACGTTAATGTTAAAGGTTACAAAATAAGTTAAACACCGTGTTTTTCAGGTAAACGTTAATTTTGTTTGGGATTAACAATTTCGGTGAGCGCTATTTTATTTTGTTGAGTCTGTTGGCATTATTAAAGAGTGGAGCTTTTGTTTAATGGAATGGCTTAAAGTAAACGTGCCATTTGAAGTACGTTTACCTTTTGTTAATATTGCACCTACGAATTTATTGTATACTTTTTATTTATTTATTTATTAAAACTTCATGCAACATAAAGGAACTAATGACTTTATTTCCGGTTGGAAACAAATAAAATGAGCAGTAAACACTTTTGTCACATTTATTTTGTTAAACAATAAATGTGAAAAAAAAGAAGCGAACTAACAAGCTGTCAACAAGAAAAATCCTGCTGTTCAGTCGGAGGATACAAATGAGCGAGCGGGCTGACCGCCTGATCCTCCGACTGCACAGCATGATTATTTATCGGGTTTTCGATTTTTAAATTATCTTTTTTTATTTTCAACTTTTTGGTTATCATTTTTTTTAGAATTTCTTTTAAACTTATTAGTGGTACATATTTTTGTAATACCTTGTAACGAATATAAATATAATTACATCTTTAACCGTCTGCGACTGACGTGGTAGTACCACAGACACCGCTAAATTGAAAAATATGTCCTGAGTCGCTATTTTATATAGTACGAATCTCGGGTTCTCAGTACCTTCGTATCGCACGGCCATGCATCAATCAGTGTGCCGCGGGCAGTCAAGACAAGCTCATGCGCCATTTTACACGTGAAGGTGTCTACGAGACTACCACGTCAATGTTAAGGTATGTGTCTAATAGACAACCACCTCAGTAAAATAGTTATATTTTCATAGTGTTTCCTGGACAAACCGTCAGTAAAATTGTTTCCTAAATAACATTTTATCAGATGTCTCACTCAAGTAACAGCCAACGTCCACACGGTTCCAAAAGAACTTCGGCTGGTACTTTTAAAAGCCATGACCAGCTTATAGAAGAGTCGTTGGAATATGAAAGTGAGCATGAGTTCAGCGATCTGGACTCAGAAGATGACGACCTGGACTTACCAGAAACCCAACACTTGGAATCCGATGAAGACTCTGATGAAAAGTCTCAGAATCAAGAACTATCTGAAGAAATGCGTCGGCAAACTTTGAAGAGCTGCGTCAGGAAGCATCGGGTAGGCCATCTGAAGCATCTGAAGAAATGCGTCGTTGGCCTATGGCAATTTTCAACGCATAGCTTTGTCTCATATCAGATGTCTTCAGTAGGGATGAGAAAATTAGAAGAAGGGACATTTATACTGAATTTAAGAACAGATTAAGTGCAAAATCACTTGAAGACCCGAGTACACAACGAATGATTGCTTAGAGAACTGTGGACGACTATTAGTCGAGTTTTGGGGACGGACCTCTTCCCTCCACCTCCAAAAATTCGATCTCTTCCAACAACTGGAAGGGAGTTATGTCATCTAAGCCTAACTAAAACAAAAAGAGTAACATAATACTGTTGCTGTTATTATCTAAAGCCAAAAAAAAATTAAAACTTTTAGGGCTAATAACTCTCAATTGAACCAATAAATTTTCTCCAAATTTTCAAGTCTGATTATAATAAGTGTTGTCTTTGATAAATATAAAACATTCTCTAGTAAAGTGATACAGTTAATTTGATAACAAAAAAAATTGTGTAGACTAAATTTTTTAGGTCTGATTTATGTTAAGTAAATAAAACCTGTTACGTAGACAATGTTTTTTATTTAAACACTTTTATTAAATTAAAATAATAATATATGCTTTAAGTTAGTAAAAATACGTCACACCATTAGAAATTAATAAGTAATTATTAACTTATGACCAGTCAAAGTGGTGTCTAGTATACTACCACGTCAGTGGAATAGTAAAAATTACGGCACGTCAGTCGCAGATGGTTAAGCGACATCTTGTGCCAAACACGAGAACCAGCTTAGGTGTGTCACCAGTTGATCGTGCTATGACATTGGATGGCGTTGCTATCTGGAGATACTAATTAATGATAATATAAAACAAAAGAATTTGGATGTATCAATTTAATTCAACAAACACACAATTCAACACTTAAATAATAAATTATTAACTTCTTTAAAATATTTACATAAAGAAAAACCATAGACATAACGGGTCTATTGGTCTACTTTCAATGTCTATGACTGACAAGAATGACATTTCTTTTTCATTGGAATACTTGAGAGTCCACCTGCGATTAAATTTTCATCCGAATAAGCGCTCATAAAAGCAAAGAGAATGACTCGTAAGCGGCAGGAAACCAGCCCCAAATATAAATATAGAATGTGTCAGCAGGCGCTGTGAGTATTAGTTGAATTAATCTAAATTTCCATGCTTGTGAAAAAAACGTTTGCGTGTTTGATGCTCATTATGCATTCTTCTCCTTATACCTTTTTGAGCTTTATTGAGATACCTTTTTGAGCTTTATTGAGATACCTTTTTGAGCTTTATTGAGATACCTTTTTGAGCTTTATTGAGATACCTTTTTGAGCTTTATTGAGATACCTTTTTGAGCTTTATTGAGATACTTTTTTGAGCTTTACTGATATACCTTTTTGAGCTTTATTGTGATACCTTTTAAGCTTTATTGAGATACCTTTTTGAGCTTTATTGAGATACCTTTTTGAGCTTTATTGAGATACTTTTTTGAGCTTTACTGATATACCTTTTTGAGCTTTATTGTGATACCTTTTTAAGCTTTATTGAGATACCTTTTTGAGCTTTATTGAGATACTTTTTTGAGCTTTACTGATATACCTTTTTGAGCTTTATTGTGATACCTTTTAAGCTTTATTGAGATACCTTTTTGAGCTTTATTGAGATACCTTTTTGAGCTTTATTGAGATACCTTTTTGAGCTTTATTGAGATACCTTTTTAAGCTTTATTGAGATACTTTTTTGAGCTTTATTGAGATACCTTTTATAAATAAACCCCTTCTTTTTTTTCTTTTTTGTACACCAGAAAATACAGGTACAAAATAAACTTAAAACTAAAAAATATACAATGGGCGGCCTTATTGTATTCCCCGATCTATTCCAGGCAACCTGGATATTCTTTTTACTTAGGCATACAATTTCACGGTGAGTATTTGTATATGAAAATACAAGTTTCATAACGTACCGGCTATAATAAAATACCACTATATTTTACTGAGTAAAACATTTAGCGCAAGCAAATAAGCATATTTTACATGTGAACAATAAAAAGAAAAAAAAAGATGCTTCTCTCAACTCACTTGATGCCTTATCATGAGACGTCCGCATGCAATTCATATAGGTTTCTAATGAAGTGTGTTGGAGAGAAATAAACGGTCATAACGGTCTGTAACATAAATTAATTCAAAAACTAAGCCAGTCTCCAGTAATGAAAAGCAACATTGTTTTGATTATCTATACGTATAATTGTGTTACCACGCGGCCGCCAGTGCAATATCTGCGTCGAGCACCTGAGCTCAAAGCGCTTTCAGCGAGGTTTGCATAGGAAATTAACATCTTCATCTACTCCAGTACCCTTGCTTTATACAGCGAACTAAGCGAGGTTTTATATAAACTGGAATTACGTCACTATGACGTATTTAATATCGGTTTTAAGGGAATGCCACAGCTTAAGTGAATTAGTATATCAAAGGTTGCTCCTGTTATAAGTTAGTAAAGCCTCTGAGAATATTAATTTCAATCTGTTTCATATTGCTGGCAACAAAGTACGCGGGCTTAGGGAAATGGCTACTTTAAGTTATCGTTGGGATTAAGTAAAACTAATGGATTAAGTTCAAAGTAGACGTTTATCTGTTGGAGGAAATTAACTCTTCATCATAATATGTGGAGTTATTAAGGTTACACTAGTCGACGGAACGAACATTCATCATGGATCATTCCTCCATATTTATTATACATACAAAATAAAAAATGATATCAATTTGTCTCATCATTATCTAGCCCTGTATGGAAACAAAAAAGTAAAAAAAAAAAGTTTTGAGCGACGAAAGTGCCATATTTCAACACTAATTTTAATGCATCTTTGGGGGAAAATAAATACCATAAGAAGAAGGAAACTTGCAAAACGGCCTCCATACAGGGATAGATTAGTAATTCAACAATGAAAATAATTTTATTTTGAAAATATACATTTTGTCGTGTTTTCGTGATATCTAGACTTCCAAAGGTCTGTTTATAAAATTTCGCGTGCTTGTTTTCGTCCTAAATCATCATTCATTTCGATACAAATCTGCAAAAGTGCTAATTCGTACGCGAACTAGCTTCTTACTGCTCATCACAGCATCTATCTCTTTCGCACGTGTTGTCGGATGAGATAGCATGCATTTTAACATCGCGCACAAAATAGTTCGTGCCGTCAACTAGGGGAACCTTAAATGAATTTATGTAGTTTGGTAAATGTAGCTACAGTATATTGGCACTACAATTTTATGATAGCTCCCGAAAAAGCACACAGCATTTTACGAAAAATGTTTTGCCATAAAATGAATTAAATATCAACGTACGAGGATTCTGGTAAAATCCTCGTCTAAATAAAAATATGTAGAAGTACGGATGATATGATCGAGTTCCTGACTTTAGTGGTTTACTAGCTAATGCACGCGGCTTCGACCGCATGAAAAGTGTTTTTTTTATACCAAGGAAACATTATACCGGGATGAAAAATATCCTTAATCCAAGTTCCACTGCTGGGACACAGGCCTCCTCTCTGTCTGTCTGTCAGGACTAATGGACTAATCCACCACGCGGGCCCAGTGCGGGTTGGTGGATGTCTTCGAATTTTTGGTTCTAGGACATGCCGGTTTCCTCACGATGTTTTCCTTCACCGTTTTGGTTATGCCAAGTTAAATCCAAATCCGTTGTGCCGTTAAGGGCTGTCATAATATAAGGTCACATCACTAGCGATGCGTCCCAACTCTAGGTGCTAAGATAGATTGCCTGTGGATAGCAACGCGGCCTGACCGGTCTCTTCAAGTCTCTTGTAATCTAAGTTGAATCTATATATAATAAACCAATCCATCGTGCCTGAACGAGTCTTTTAATTATTACAACGGGCCTTCCACTTCACTGCCTTAAAACGATTACTTTTTAAAGCATACCTACTTCTTAGAAACGGCTACGTTAAAGGTTTGAAAAATAATATTATTGATTCATGTACATTATTTGTGAAACATGGTTTTTTCGTGTAACTAATAGTATTACTTTAAAAAAAAATAACAACTCGATATTTTTCTCTACTTTTGGATACTCCTCCAAAACGAAAAAAATATATTTATACCATTCCCCCTCTAAAAAGCTTATTTTATTCACTGAAAACAGTGAATAAAAAGCACTTTTAATCACTGTTTTGGTGTTTGAATTTGGAACACACCAATGTATTAGACGTCCATCTCAATGCTATGTAACCTCCTTGCGCCTCCTTGCGCAAAAAATACTCGATACACAAACTCCTTCTTCGATTTTAATTTTGACTTTGTTATTTAGGATTTTAATAATGATTTTGATTTTATTCTAAGATATTTATTGAATACTTGTTTGTATTGTAATTCTAATATTAAGTGGAATGATATTTAATTAATTATAATTATGTAACGTAACGGAGGTGGTCACTGGCCCCTGAAACACTGGTGCTGTTACCTAGCTCAGGGGTCAGGGTTTCACATTTTATGTAAATTTTGAAGGTAATAAACCATTTATTTATTTATTACTCGTCATATTCCTTGTGCTTTTCGCTTAAATCTTTCTTTTTCTCGAAGTCATGGTATAAAATATAGTATGCAACTCTTGAATAAAACGGATTTATATCGAGGGCCATGAATCACTCGCGTCGCTCATGATTCTAACACTTGAATCACTCGCTATGCTCGTGATTCAATCATCATGAATCACTCCCTGCGGTCGTGATTCAGTCGTTAGAATCCTTCACTTGCTCTTGATTCATCTATGGCCCTCGCTTTAAATCCGTCTTTTATTCACTAGTTGCATAATATACTATTTTACACAGAATAATTGATGGCTAGAATTTCTTCATAACTGAAATAGCGTATGTTAATCAAAGAATATTTTGCAAACAAAACTGCCCAAAAGGAGGTTCATTTTTGGTATTCTGGCTCCGAGCGGGCGCACGGCCAGTACTGCGTTAACATTGGAGAATATATTTCCTTAAGGCGCCGATTCCCTTGAGTAGCTGATTTTAAAATGAGAATCACGTCTAAACGGCTAGTCGTAATTTATTGGCAAAAATATATGTTATATTAGACCATTTTCTTAATAATTACATCTGAGCAAATTTTGAGTTTTATTCGTATAACATAGTGTAATTAATTTGTAAAGTTATGCCTAAAACGGACAAAAACACGACAATCACAACAAAACCGTTGGGCGTATTTTAATGAAATTGACACCATATCAAAGACAATTTAATTATCTACATTTTGATCTGAAGCTTTTTTTTTAAAGTCATAGAATTATAAGAAAAGTAGAAAAAACTACTAAATTTCGGGTCGCGCGGGTGAGAAACGAGGGCGCGTTTTGTTCCCTCAAGGTCGTTGGCGTTAGTCATCGTCTTAAGGCATGAAAACTTAACAGGCAGACAGACACAGTTACTTTCGTGTTTATAATATTTTGGATAGGATTGGAACTACAAATACACGAGAGCACCCGAAAAAAAAATTCACGTCGTTTTACCAAAAATGTTTTCCATAAACTGAATTAAATATAAACGTACATTTTGCTGAAATACTCGTCTAAATAAAAATACGTATACGAGTAGTACGGATGATATGATCACGCTCCGACTTTATTAGATTATGACGAGATCCACCTGACATTTCAATTATACGCACACGAGCGGCAGGGTATACGCGAACGATTATATTACACTTATTCGCGCATAGAAGGCTCATTTGCATGCGTGTGTGCGGCAGAACTTATTAGACGCCTATAATGATGGCGGTTCAGTCGTGTGTTAAAAGGATTTTGGTGTGTAACGGAGTTTGTTGACTTGTTATATTTATAGCTGAAGTTCTGATAATCAGAAGTGGCTTTTATTGTTTATTGGTCTGTGAAGATCAAAAGATACAAAGATCAATAATATTATATTTTGTGTCGAGCATAAAAAGTCGAGATGTTAACACGAGTGATGTGGCCAATTTTGACGTGAGTCGAAGGCAAACGTCGAAAGCTACATGCGAGTGTTAAAATAAAGCCTTTTTATGAGAGATGCCAACGATTCTTTTTGCACTACCTGATGAGCTTCCTTAATTAAATGCAAATAAATTCCAACAACAATTTATTAGAAACGTTCAGACTAAAAACCACAGACAACAATCAACACACAATCAACGCGTGCTTTTTCGAGAGGTAACAGGTTCAGTATCATTCTGTCAGTTACGAAATGACTTTTGTATGGGTCATTATGACCCATACAAAAGTCATTTCGTAACTGTTAATATGTAATTTTTTTTTTTTTTTTTTCATAATCTATTTTAATCTTGTGACTAAATTTTCATATTTCGAAACGAATTTCTTAGGCAATAAGTTACATAAGGGTTCTTACCTCCTTCGAATGGTGACAACTTTACGTAGCTGCAGCGTCAGGTACCAAACTCCAACACAATTTTAATACAGCTATGGCTCTTTTTTCCTACCTGACTTTTTAAAATTCCATTAAGTATTTACCATACAAATTTTATAAAGACGAAAGTTTGTGAGTGTATGTTTGTTACTTTTTCAAGCTTGGATCTGGATGAAATTTGGCACAGAGGTAGATTATAGTCTGGAATAGCACATATGATACTTTTTATACCAGGAATGTGTTCCCTCCGATAATTTCCGACTTTCACGCGGGCAAAGCCGCTGGCAGATGCTAGTGTTTGATAAAAAAAAAATTATTAAGCCTCTTTATCAACACCCCAAAGACCTTATTAAAAGGGGTCCCCACAGACCTTATTAACAAATGGTCATGGTTTATTCGGTCAAAATACCCATATTTCACAGGAGACTTGGTGATTAACAAAACGTGGTAGCTATTTCGCTCTTAACAGCAGGGGTAGCGCGTAGTCATTACAGAAACTAAGAGAAATTACATCGTGCATTTAATCATGAAAATTCTGACATGATGTAGGAAGAAATGACCCTACCACGTAGGTGTAAATAAACTTAGGCTCATATTGTTTATACCTTTTTGTTCATGTGTAACAATCCACAATACTTTCGATACATATTAGTTTTAAGAGAATTGACAGTGTTTCATGAAACACTGTTTTGTATCACGATATTATCACTTGTTTTTTAACCGACTTCAAAAAGGAGGAATCTCAATTCGACTGTATTTTTTCACGTATGTAACTCAAAACTTTTTACTAGATAAACCGATTCTTTTTTTATTTGAAAGCTGGTGATTCAGATCAGATGAAGAACTTCGGAAATATACAGAACTATTTAATAATCAACAGAAAATCTCTTGAGATTGCTGCAATCACATCTCTGTTTATTGTTAACGCTATTTCATAACATACAATCACGCCGGTACGCTCTAAAGGGGTACGCAGATATGTACAGTTCACTCTGATTTCACCGACTATGTTAATTTTATGTTATTCGGGTAATCTATTCAGGCATAACTTTGGGCATTGTAGGTTTCCTTACTATTGAACTTGCTCAGTACCATAACAAAAAATCTCGGTGCCAAAAAACGAGGAAACAAAAAGAGGAACTCCGACTTCCGAAATTTAAGTTATTTTTCACTTAGTAGTGTTTTTATTTGGAAGTCGGTTGTATTTTTTTGTAAAACAGTTTTTTGCTGAAAATTGAAATGTGTTACTTTTGAATCGATCAATAGGTTCATATATTGTCCTGAAAGACACAAAGGTTGTATTCACAAGCTGTGTGAACACAACTCTTTTCTCCACTCCTTATCAAAACGTCCTTTTCGATCGTCCTATACTCAAAATTACCTAGTAGCAAAACGTCCTAATAAGAAAGGTTTGGGAATGGTACAGTCGTACCACAAAAATATGAGATTTTTAAAGGAATAATTTTATTCAACTTTTCTTGACCACCTTTTTTTTCAAATTAACCTAGGCCGAGTACTTCTGTAGAAGTTCTTGTAGAAATTCTCTGCCCTGGAGCGGTCGGAGGGGTCTATCAGACTCATACCTTTGGCCTGGGCGTTGGAGTGCTTGCGAAATACATCACAATTCCCCGGCCAGGTATTGCCCGCATGACCTGTTGCGGACCCCGTCTCCCTCTGTGGCCGTAAACGGTCGAAGCGTAAGGTTTCGGCAGGTAAGCGTGGAAATCGACGTGGTCAGTTGTGGCGCTAAACTCCTCTAGTTTGTCACCTGCGGGTCACACCTTGTGGCAGCCGGTCATCAGGTCGCGATTTTCGGTGCCCGGTGCGTCTGCTACAGAAAAGAAGAAATATTGTCAAAATCAAAATCTATTTTGTTTTTTTTTCACATAAGCCTAAATGGGCACTTAAAAAACGTCGACAAAAGATATCCTCCGGTTCCCTTTCTGCCACCTCCTTTGCGACCATCACTTCCTCACAGAAGGGGTCGACTGCGTCCTAAGCGCTGTCACTTCAGACCATAGATTCATGGACCAAGATTGGAAGCGAGTCGTTATTCGTAGCACCGACTGCTGCGATAAGGTTACGGAGCTGTCCAACCGAGGCTTGGAACTTCTCCAGGCGGCGTCTGCTCCACCCTCAAGTGTGAGCCCACATTACAGTTTTCTGTTCCATCGAACCCTTCATCAATTCGAAAGTATTTTTATTAACAGCATCATCAGACGGACGGACGGACGGACGGGGAGCAGTGGTGGCCCAGTGGTATCGGCCGCGTCTTACAAGTTGTAGGTAGTGGGTTCGAGCCCAGGCAGGCGCTATACTTTGTGTAAATTATTTCTTTACCACTGCTCCCAAAACGGTGAAGGGAAACATCGTGAGGAAACCGGCATGTTCTAGAACCAAAAATTCGAAGACATGTGACATCCACCAACCCGCAATGGGTCCGCGTGGTGGTTTACGGCCCATTCCCTCTCACAGAGAGGAGGCCTGTGTTCCAGCAGTGGGGACATTAATGGGCTGATGATGTGTGATGTGATGTCATCATCAGATGGTTGACTCGCCATAATGCTTTGTTTCTTCTTTTTGTTTCAATTTTACATTTAAAATAAAATATATGTAAATAATGAAAAATGACGAAAAAATGTTCGCTAATGGAACGATTTGCTAATATATCATTTTGAGAATATGACGTTCTGCTCATAGGTCGTTTTGCGAATAGATACGGGACGTTTCGATACGGAGTCCTTTTCTCGGTCTTCTGGGTCTTTTCTCTATTCGATATGGTAGCTAGTACTAACTAAATACCAATTTTAATATACCCTAAGTTAAAACTACACATTTTAAACGCGATATAGCGGTGTGTATGTAATGATAGTCAGTCGCCTAAAGTATGTTAGATCACGGTAAGCACGTCCCATGTGGCCTATTCAGATAAATTACTATTCCTAACGTTTGCCTCAATTACGACTGCTTCCATTACAGCGATCTATTAAAACGCCTACAATATAGGGTAACACTAACAGGCATATTTATTACAATGGATCACCTCTTAACTGGAACAGCATGTAACAGCCCTCCGATACTCGTTCAGGCGTAGTTTAGTTAAGTTATCCCCAATTCCGCGCCGTATCCCAGTAGTTCCATTCTCTAGTTCCATTATGGGACTACTGGGATTTTTTTCTCCCAGTAGTTCCATGGAACTAGAATACTTTTTCACCTTATCCCATTAGTTCCATTAAGTACAGTGGTGGTCGTAAATAATGGAAACCAGCGAGATATTTTTTATAAAACGCGGACGAGGTAGAGTGCTTCTTTACCGTGGAAGAGAATATTACAAGCACACCACCTACAAAAGTGGCAATAGTATATGGAGATGTAGTTTATACAAAACACAACATTGCACTGGCACAGTAACGCTAAATAAAGTAAGTTATAAATATATATATCAATATTAATCAAATTATATCAATTTTATTTTTCCTTGCTGTATCTTTAAAAAGAAGTTCTAAAGTCGTTAAAAATACTGTTAAACGTACATACGTTTTTGTACTAATATACTCAGATCTGTTAATATATTGCGGTCAATTCCCTTGTGATTTAACTGTACCGGAACTTATGAGACAAATTTTATCTTGCATGAACAGAATGCCAGTTCCATGGAACTACTGGGACAAAAAATCCCTGTAGTCCCATAATGGAACTAGAGAATGGAACTACTGGGATACGGCGGCTATTTCGCGATTTAACTGTACCGGAACTTATGAGACTAATTTTATCTTTCATAAACAGAATGCCAGTTCCATGGAACTACTGGGAGAAAAAAATCCCAGTAGTCCCATAATGGAACTAGAGAATGGAACTACTGGGATACGGCGCAATTCCGATAGTTGACATAGACGGTTTGTTCAACAAATCAACCGCTCACCACGGAATTACGCTATATTTATTTATATTAACTAGGAAGGACTTCGAGACAAGCTCCTATCTAGTTAGCGAGTTTGTGTGGAGTGGAACTTTGTGGGTCTGTCGACGTCGGCTCCTAAGGGAACTTGCACCAACTTTTCCCGCTGACGCGCCTGTACCGCGCATGAATACAGGCGCAACCACGCTGCCTGGCGCACTTTATAAATTCTTGCGTCAAACTGTCAAGGAAGTTATTTTTCGTCGGCGGGTACCTGCAAGTATTTATAATTCAGGCTTCCAGTTTGTTCATAATTTAAAGTTTTGGTTATTGGAAAGGTAGTAGGCAGTTTCTGCACTTAGTTTATATCAACGTCTATTCATGTACCTATATATCGCATGAATACATAAACATGGGAAAATCTTACAACTACTCTTATGATTTGACATTCACAACACAACTATACTCTTTGCGCTGTAGCACAACAGGTGACAGTTTCAATAACATTTTTTACGCGTATACGTATACGCATTTTTATTTATAAATTATGTAGTTTAACGTCATACAGGCAACTATGGTATATGATAGAACTATGGTATGACGTTAAACTACAAAAAATGCGTTTACGTATATGCGTAAAAAATGTTATTGAAACTGTCACCCGCACCATGCTACAGCGCAAAGAGATTGAATTGAAAGTAAGAAAAAGTTTAATCAAAAAAACCTGACTGCTTAAAAAGCGAACTAAAAAGACGTAAACAAGAAGAAAATCATACTGTGCAGTCGGTGGATACATATTCGCGGGCTGGCTGACCAAAATCTGGTGTCGCTTTTTAAACAATCGGGTTTTTTTGGTTTTTGATATAACATTTTTATTTTTAACTTTTTTGTTATTTTTTTTTCGAACTAGGTACATTTAAACATATAAGTGTTATATATTTTTGAAATCACTTCTTAAAGCCCTTTATTTTGATACCCCACACATTGGTTTTGGAATATATAAAAAATTTGGTCGCCTACAATACGGCGCCCAAAATCCGCCATTTTTCTATTTTCCAATTTTAATGTAGCCAGTGACACTTGCAGGGTTAAAACAAATCGATTGACGTAAGAACCATCAAAATCGGCCAACGCGTTTGGTCTCTAGAACGCCATATAGGAGCAAACATACATACATACTTACATACATACATAGACTGATAAACACATTACCCTCCTTCGGCAGTCGGGTAAAAAATACATATCGAGACGAAAGTTCCCGTTACCGTAAACTACAAAGCATTGTGGCATTATTTATACAGTTCTCCAATTTAAAAGCAACAAGAAAAGTAGAATCGACATCGGAAAACCCAGCGATGTGCGTCGAACGTGCTCGTCGATTAAAACGAAAACATTTTACGTAGGCTTGTGCAAACCGCGCGGCGCGACATTCAGAGATGAAGTTGGTTACACTATAAATTCGAAATTCGAATGGAATATTCGTCGGTCGGGAGGACTTTTTCTTTTTTTTAAGTTGGCAATAGTTTTTCATATTGATATCCTTCGATTATCTGTCGTATGAAATTTCGATTGCGTAGATTTGAAATAGAGGGGTACTGTATTTATAAGGTTATATTTTATCCAATTTCTAGTTTGCAAAGCAGTTACACAGTGTAATTCATTGATACGAAAATTCTTAAACTATCACAAGTGTTTGCATAAGCCGTGTTATCAAATTTATTTGTAGGATATAAATCTGACTGAGACAATGGAAAAAGAGTTTATCACATAGCGTTTTCCGAAATGGATCGCCTTTCGGTCTAGCTGGATGCAACTGAATATCAATATTTTACTACAACTGTCGTCTGACCTCAAAGTATGGTTCATAGGTTGTAATAATGCAATCATAACCACGCCAGCACTACTATTCCATGTAAGCTTCTATGATACTAGATTTCTATTAATAACCAACTCGTGGATACTGCTATACATCCTAGAATCGTAGTTTATTACGCACGAGGGAGCCACTGCCTCCTTAGTCGCGCTTTGTGGTGCCCCAGGGTAGATAGTTTATTCAATGTTGAAACCATACGGCAGTTTATGTGTTTTGCATAGGTACTGTACGGTGCACTTTTTAAATTGTATTTTATCCTGGTACCAATAGAGTCTTGGCACGTTTCCCATTGACAGCGATGCTCAGGATATTTTGCTTTATTACCCGACTGCCGAAGGTCTATGTATGTATGTTTGTTCATATGTGGCCTTCTAGAGAACAAACGTGTTGGCCGATTTTGATGATTCTTATGTTAATCGATTCTTAACCATTCTTACCCTTCTTAAATTGGAAAATAGAAAAATGGTGGACTTTAGGCGCCATATTGTGAGGCACAATTTTTTTGCTTCCAATCCCATCGCGTCGGTTATCAAATAAAGGGTTTTAAGAGGTGATTTCAAAAATATAGCACTTACACACAGCATATATTTAAATGTACCTAATTCGAAAAAAAATGGTAACTAATAAGTTATAAATATAAAAAGTTAATTCAGAAAACCCATACATATTCGCGAGTTGGCTGCAACCAATACCTGATGTATCCTCCGACTGCACAGCATGATTTTTTTCTTCATTATGTATGTCGAGTTTTTTGTTTTTTTTTTATTTTACATAATTATTATTATCAGTCTGTTTAAACTAAAATATTTATTCGTCCATACTGTAATTACGTTCTGTCATATTTATATTATAGAAATCATAACACAAAGAGTCTGAGCTCCACCGGTCATCTGTCCATTCATCCGAATCGGATTAAAACAATGGTAATTTCTATTGTGTCTGCTTATTGACACTTGAAGGTCTACTAGATTTTATCTCTCGTTACTTTTCAAATAAAAAAAAATATATATATATATATATATATATCTTCATGATACTAGGAAGTCATAAATTGGAGCAGCAAACTCAAATTAAACTAAACTGCAAACTGTATGATTCAACAGTCCAGATATCTAGACGAGTAAGCAAATGTACCAAGCAGTTAGGAGATTCAGGAGGTATAAGTAAATGTATTCGAAGGGGACGTCTCTCGCGGTCAACGCCTGGTCTTACTCGTCAGGCCATCCATGCGAGATGCGCCTGGTTAGCGACCGCCAAACGGATTAAGTTGGCGACTTCGGCTTTCGCTAGCTTAGCACTACATACTCGTACTGTCTCTAGGAAAGTTTTAAGTGATTAGCTTCTGTTGAGAAATGTACCACCTACTTTATGTAGATTAGATATCTTGAATGTTTAATTAATTCAGCTATATTCTTGGCGTAAAAAACAGACGCGTGTCGTTTGCGTTTGTCGACAGCTCAGGCATTTAATTTTACCTTTCAGCTCATTCCATTACTTCCTCTTGACATCTTTTTCTTTGACGTCGAAATAGTTTTTCCCAGAATAGACTCTTATCTTTATAAGAATATTTTCCTTTCAAATAAACGTCGAGTGCCGAGAGATGAGAAGAGTGTAAGTAAAGAAGCTGTTCCATTTGCGCGACCTCGGACACAAGGACGCGCATACCGCAGCGCAAATCATAATTATTGTCTTTTATTGTTTATGTGACCTGCTTGTCTCTTATGTTTATTTGCTTACATATTAGTATTCCGACGTCGCGTCGCACGCAATACGCACATATCTTCATTACAGAAACAATGGAGGAGGTCGCCTCATGCCACGGTATTTCACAAAATGAATATATAACAGGCTATATTATTCACACTAAAGAGTTTATTTAATACATAACTAGATTGTATTATTAATGGCTTGTTTAATGCTGTTCGCTTTGTTGGACGAAGCCTTAGGGCGGTTCGCGCGTAATTGGGTGGAGCCTTTAAAGCTTTATGCGGCTTCCAAAATTTTGAATTGAATGGCGTGCCTGTACATAATGTTGGTCTATTGTTGGTAAACACCTGTAGATTAACAGGTAATGTTTCATAATACTCGTTACATTTAGGCGAATAACAATATTTAACGTCAAAATTAGGTACGAACATTTCGTCCATCGATATCATTTAAAAAATATTTATCAAAATTATAAACGCAAATCAGACTGGCACATTATAGTGAAAAAAATCTTTGAATTATATTTTATGAAAAAAAAAACGTGAAATATTTTTTTTTCACGGGAAACAGCCAGCAAATAAATGAGTAGTGTAAAAGAGGTACTTTGGCCTATTACAATTTACTCTTATCAAAAATCAGACTGGCACAATCATGTGAAAAACCTGTGAATGACATCTAATTGTGAAAGGAGTTTTTGGCGGGATTTTTTCGAGTGAAGTTCAGCGGCTGTTAATATTATTTGCAAATTGATTCCTAGTGGATATTGTGATATAAAATTGGTGTAGTTTTGTGTCTCAACTGTCTACGCAACTGGACAATATGTGAAATCATTGACAGAAGCGATCTCAGGATAGTGGAGCGGAGAATTTTATTGTAGTATTGACTACCTCCGCAAAGCTTACTGGGAAGGCTGACTCGATACAATGTGCTGCCAAATACTCCAAAAGCATTAGAATCTGTTACACCCGTATTCTAATGCATACTAAAGAATGTTAAAATTGCACTGAAGACGAAGCGGTATGGTCCAAGACCTTAGCCTGCCCGAAAAGGGCGAAAAAAAAAAAACAAAAAAAAAAAATTGTGAAAAAAAAAAAGATATGACAACTTCGATTTTTTCGCGAGAAACAGCCAGCAAAAAAATAGTGAGTGCAAAAGAGTTGCCAATCCCCTCGGTAAGGGCGTAAGGGCCGTTTGTTTTAGTGAACAAGTTTTATATGAATAGATATTTATGTTGAAAACTTTAATAGACCCAATATTGGGACGGATTATAATGAAATAGTTTAGTGTTGAGATTTAAACTTCAGCTATTTATGGGTCTATTATAATGGAACAGTTGGGGATCGTCGCGTAAGTTTCGCCGTAAATATAGTCTCAGCGCGGTCCCCGCCATTTTGGATGATTCCCGTCACCTGTGCTCGGGTCGCCTGCTTAAAAAAAGCGATTGTTATAAATTATTTGTCTTCTCTAAAATTAATTATTTTATCTAAAGAAACAGTAAATATATTAAAAACTCTAATATTATATACAAAGTTTATTATTATCTTCTTAATAATATTCAACGGCAAATTAAATTTATTAGAGTCTGGCAAACGAAAGTAGAGACTGAAAACGCGCGGCAAATTTAAAAAATCTCGGCATAGCAACCCCAAAACTAGTATGAAATACTTGGAATAACCTAATTTGATACTTTAGAATTATTTATTATTAATTTCCAATTCTAAATTACGTTATTCTTTAGTTCCATATAATGGGTAAGTTATAAAGAAGTATGTAAGGATCGTAGCAGGTGGCGTTCTGTAGTTTCTGCCTACCCCCATGGGAAAAAGGCGTGAGTTTATGTATGTATGTATGTAATGGGTAAGTTAATGTAAACTGAACTACACTTAATAATTTTCCAACTGTTAAACTTTTAACATTAAGCCAAAGAGGAAAAAAAACAAACAACATCTTCTATTCTCTTTGATACAAGTTCAAAAGTCTACAAATCATGTAACCACGACCACGTATCAGAACCCTCAAAATGGTGGTTTGCATATCAGTCTAAAAACAAAATCCCTCGGAATACGTTTTAATTAAAGTATGAAGTATTCAAAGGATGTAATAACGAGGCTCCGTGCTCCACTCTGTAGAATTATAGCTAGGAATATAGCTAGGCATAAAGCTAGGCACAGCTAGGCTGTAGTTTAGGTTGAATAACAGTTAGTCTGGATATGAGGCGCCTAGCGGGTCGGACCACGTCGGTTTTGTGGTTTGAGCTCGGAGGCTTGGGAAACTATTTTTATATTACACTTTACAATCTAACGCCGATTCCCTCGAGTAGCAGATTTTAAAATGAGAATCACCTCTAAACGGCTAGTCGTAATTGTTTGGAAAAAATATATGTTATATTAGACCAATTTCTTAATAATTTCATCTGAGCAAAATTTGAGTTTTATTCGTATAACATAGTGTAATTAATTTGTAAAGTCATGTCTCAAACGGACAAAAACACGACAATCACAACAAAACCGCTGGGCGTATTTTAATGAAATCGACACCATATCAAAGACAAATTAATTATCTACACTTTGATCTGAAGCTTTTTTTTTAATGTCATAGAATATTATGTAAAGTACAAAAAACTACTAAATTTTGGGTCGCGCGGGTGCGGGAAGGTCTTTGGCATTAGTCTTAAAGATGGCAATTGTATAGACTAGTAGCTCAAGAAGATTTTAATTTATGAACCTTCAATCTTTGCGCTGTAGCATGGTGCAGGTGACAGTTTCAATAACATTTTTTACGCATATACGTATACGCATTTTTAACCCCCGCCGGAAAAAGAGGGGTGTTATAAGTTTCACGTGTGTTGCTGTGTATCTGTGTGTCTGTCTGTGGCGTCATAGCGCCTAAACGGATAAACCGATTTTGATTTAGTTTTTTTATTTTGAAAGGTAATTTTGTCGAGAGTGTTCTTAGCTATGTTTGAATAAAATCGGGTCAGCCGTTCAAAAGTTATGGGCGTTTTACTGTTTGAATCGGGGTGTTTACGCAAGATAAATGTGGCGGGGGTTTTCAAATTTTGAAATTTTACTTGCCGAAAGATAAATGTGTCGGGGTTTAGTTAAATATTGAAATTTTACTTGTTTGTAGTTAAATGTCATACAGGCAACTATGGTATATGGTATAACTATGGTATGACGTTTAAGAGCGGACTCTAGTAAACAGGAATTTGAAAAAAATAGATATTTGAAGAAACTATTGCCGTCGCGTCACCTCCAACCTCACCCCGTAAAGTGCGAAAGGGACAACTGCAGCTCAGGCTGATTTTACCTACAAAAACTTTGACTAAAAGACGTTTCGTATTCTGCTGTTTTCTTCATGAAAACTGGTCTGATCTAAAAAATTCTTATATCAAAATTTAGAGGAAAAGTATATCTATGCTCCTATCATTTCTTTTTTTGTTAAAAACTTATAAATTTTGTCTGAAAGTTTTCTGAGTATGGCGGTAAAAACGGGCATTTTTTTCGGATTTTTGGATTGTCATATTTCTTTTTGTGATTATGTTTTGGAAAAAAGGAAATGATACAGGCACGTATTAATTAGACCTAGATTTTATGGAATAAAATCATTGCTCTAGAGGCATTATCCACGAAGAAAACAGCAGAATGTGATTGTATGGAGAAAGTCTCACTGGAGTCCCCTCTTAAACTACAAAAAATGCGTATACGTATATGCGTAAAAAATGTTATTGAAACTGTCACCCATACCATGCTACAGCGCAAAGAGTGTAAGTCATTTTAATTCATGTCGTTCCATAACCTGTTCTTTTTAGAAGGATTAAAATACTTTATTTTTCTAAAACCTCCATAACGACAGTTCCTTAGCTAACTGAATGATGAATACTGAAGTCATAAATATGTCGTAAATCAATTAAATTCTGTTTCTCAGAGGGAACAGAGAGATATTAATAAAGGTTTTGCTAAAAACAACTGGATCCAGAAATTGGTAGAAGATTTTCTGCGAACTACCACAGGCATTTCGTAAATTGTGAAGTTCCATTTTGAAATTACTTATTTAATTAACCTATTCCTAAAACATTACAAACGAAAAACGCACCGCAAAACAAAAGTTTAGAACGTAGGATTATGTGTTTTCGCAGACACACGTACAACTTCTGTATAACAGAAGTTCTTTGAGCCCGAGCCCGTATGCCCTCGCGAATTGTTTGCGACGAGTGCTTTGTTTATCGAATTAAACATAACATGAGTTCTGGCTTATCAAATGTTAACGTTTCAAATTAATTTGACGGAACTCTGCATAAACAGATTTTTAGAAAAAAAACCGGCTAAGTGCGAGTCGGACTCGCGCACGAAGGGTTCCGTACTTGGTAAATTGCGGTTTACGATTTATGACGCATTAAAAAAAAAACTACATACTAGATCTCGTTCAAACCAATTTTCGGTGGAAGTTCACATAGTAATGAACATCATATATTTTTTTTTAGTTTTATCATTCTCTTATTTTAAAAATGTCTCTCGCGCAAACTATTCAGTTTAGAAAAAAAATATATTAAAAACCTCAATATCATTTTTGAAGATCCATAGATACCCCACATGTATGGGTTTGATAAAAAAATAGTTTCAGTTTCAAGTATGGGAACCCCTAAAATTTAATGTTTTTTTCTATTTTTGTATGAAAATCTTAATGCGGTTCACAGAATACATCTGCTTACCAAGTTTCAACAGCATAGTTTCGGAAAAAAGTGGCTGTGACATACGGACGGACAGACAGACAGACATGGCGAATCTAAAAGGGTTCCGTTTTTTGCCATTTGGCTACGGAACCCTAAAAAACGTTTGATGTAGGTAAATAGCCATTGAAAAAGGCTTTTCAGAAAAATGATTATTCAAACTCGTTCAAAGGGAATTAATTTTACTGGAACCGTCATTACATTTATTTATTGAAAGTAGATCAATTCAAAAAAAAACAATCAACTACGCAATTAATTGTGAAAACTGCCGAGCTTTCATGTGTTCTAAAACGTCACTAAAATTTCTTTGCCCATCTCCGTTCACGGACACTGCTCTTCAAACGTGACGTTTTTTAGAAGTAAGTGACATTTAAAAATTGGTTTAATGTTAAGTCGACGGAGGGAGGCCTGCGAGGCTCGGAGACCTTTTTATGCAAATCTTGAAGGATGTGCCGGGACTTTTAATGAAACAGCGCAATTACTTTGATGAATACTGCACTCGTGACGTCACGACCCTTGTGAGAATGGGGGAACGGTAAATCTAAATTAAATGCAAGGTATCCATATTGATTTAAATTAGAGAAACATCGCATCATTTAAAAAAGGCTGCTGCGAGTAGAACTTCGATTCGAAAGTAAGTTGAAAGTTAGTTTTTAATCAACTACAAAAAAACTCTATTTATCTCTCTATTTATTATCTCTTATTTTTTTACTAACAAAGTTGGAAAAGAACAGAATTTCAAAGATTTAGATGTGTTTATTAAATGATCAGGTTTATATGTACCTACTTATTGTATCACTTAGATCATACTATAGCTACTTACCTCAAAGTAGTAGACTACTTAAAAAGCAATCTAAAAAGACGTAAACAAGAAGAATCCTCCGACTGCACAGCATGTTCTGTACAGTCGGAGGATACATATGCGTGAGCTGGCTGATCAAAACCAGATGTATCTTCCGACTGCGCAGCATGATTTTCTTCTTGTTTTCGTCTTTTTAGTTTGCTTTTTAATCAGTCGGGTCTTTTGTTATTTTTAAATATTTTTTTTAATTTACAACTTTTTAGTTATTTTTTAAACTTATAAGTATTATATATTTTTGTATTCACCTCTTAATACCCTTCATTTTGATACCTCACACGATGGGTATGGAAGAAGAAAAAAATTCGGGCTCCCACAATATGGCGCCCAAAATCCGCCATTTTTCTATTTTTGCAATTTTAATGTAGCTAGTGACACTTGCAGGGTTAAGACGAATCGATTGACGTAAGAATCATCAAAATCGGGCAACGCGTTTGGTCTCTAGAACGCCATATAGGAACAAACTTACATACATACATAGACTGATAAACACATTACCCTCCTTCGGCCGTCGGGTAATAAAGAAAATACAGAATTTTAATGATTTAGATGGCTTTATTAAATTATCAGATTTTTAAGTTCCTACATAAGTTATCACTTGCATCATACTATAGCTGCATCAAAGAAGTAATAAAAAATATACCTGCTCACAGCCAACAGTAAATCTAAAATGTTCATTAAATGAAGCACTCAGGTACGCTTTTATTCGTACTAAATTAAAGCATAAAACACACAAGCGGCGGTCGGTACTTTACGATGTTTGTTTCCATCACAGAGCAGCTCAATCTTGCTTGAAGCAATGACATACAGCTCTCGATCTTATTACTCGGCATAATCAAACGGTCGAACACGAATAGAAATTTACTAAAACAGTCTTCAAAGACCTCAATCTAATAAAACGCTAAGTGCGAGTCGGACTCGCGCACGAAGGGTTCCGTAGTTGGTAAATTGCGGTTCACGATTTATGACGTATTAAAAAAAAACTACTTACTAGATCTCGTTCAAACCAATTTTCGGTGGTAGTTTACATGGTAATGTACATCTTATATTTTTTTTAGTTTTATCATTCTATTATTTTAGAAGTTACAGGGGGGGACACACATTTTACCACTTTGGAAGTGTCTCTCGCGCAAACTATTCGGTTTAGAAAAAAATATATATTAGAAACCTCAATATCATTTTTGAAGACCTATCCATAGATACCCCCACACTTATGGGTTTGATGGAAAAAAAAAATTGTTTCAGTTTCAAGTATGGGGACCCCAAAATTTATTGTTTTTTTTCTATTTATGAGTGAAAATCTTAATGCGGTTCACAGAATACATCTACTTACTAAGTTTCAACAGCATAGTTCTTATAGTTTCGAAAAAAAGTGGCTGTGACATACGGACGGACAGACAGACAGACAGACATGACGAATCTATAAGGGTTCCGTTTTTTGCCATTTGGCTACGGAACCCTAAAAAGTAGATGAGACTCCCTTACGCAGCTGGAATTTTAATCAATTTTGCGGCCAATAACAGGAGCGGGCGGGCTCAACGAGCCGCACTTCGCAAATTACCGCCTTACAGCGTTTGCTGTAACTATATTCATCAGGCTCAAGCTCTTAAATTAAAAAAAAAAACAGAATTCGTTTTTCAAATTTGCATAACAGGCCGATTACAAAAAAAAAATGTCTCACGTTTGTAATAGCGTTCCGCGTTTGTGTAATTGCGTCAGTCGCCAGTAACAACGACAGCAGCTGTTCCAGTGTTCACTACACAACAGCTTTTCATTGTGGCATCGACTATTTTCTCGCCGCCGACTATATTTCTGTGAGCAGAAACCCTTTCCTTTTTGTACCGGTGGCGCGGGCGGCGCGAGGAGGCTTTGATAAAAAGAATCAGATGCTGACGTCAAAGACGAGGGCCGCTAGTACCGCAGGAGACGCCGGCGTCGACCTGAATAATGAGTTTCACAAGTATTCTGACGGAACTTTATTACGGTTCGTACTTAGCAGGCAATTAAGAGCCCTTTAGTATTTTTCTTGGTGGACGTTGTAATTAGTCCGCACGTTGATTCAAAAGGCTTCCGTAGCAGAAAAATGTTTCTCATTTTATACAAACTTCTACTCGGACTTTGTGAAAACTCGCTAATAAAAATACTGAGATAGACTGCGAATAAGTTAAATGAAACTGAATATTTCTATAACTGAAAATGTTTCATCCGTTTTGCAATATGCTGCCAACCAACAACACAATTATGAAGACGAGGAGGTTAATTCTGTAACAAATGTGCTGCTCCATCATGAAGTTAACAATGAAATATGTTTGTTTCAGATAATTCCGGTGGAGCGTCCTCATTCCGGGCTGTCATCGGAGTGCTGAGACAAAGGGCGGCGCGCGGCAAAGTGGAATAGTTTCAATTTGTATTGAAAGTTTAGTGGTGAATAGGAAGTGGAAGTGTAAGGAGCGCGTGGCAGGTGTCACGAGGGGACAATGAGGCCGCGCGGCGGGGGAGGGTAACATGACAGCGCCTACCACGGCCGCCTGATGGCGCTAGTGCGCCGCATACTAGGCGACGCCCAGGTGAGCACCGCACCATCGCGCATTGCATGCACCAAGCGCGATTAGCACGTCACACTTCGACAAGCCATTGTTAGAGCGTTTAAGGGCGCACGGTTGGCGCAGTGGTTGAGCGATTGACTGCTGCGCTGCGTGTCGCGGGTTCGATTCCCGCACGGAACAAATATTTGTATGACCTACAGATAGTTGTTCCGGCTCTGGGTGTTTTCTATGTGAGTTTAAACGTTTGTAAACGCACCCACGATACAGGAAGAAATTCCTAGTGAGGGGCAACGTTTTTAAAAAAAAAAAAAAAAAGGCGGTACCCCGAGCAAAACGCCGCGTTAGCCGTTTTTCGTGCTATTTTTAGGACTTACTCTTTGTTTAAAAAGAAATATCAACTAATAAAAATACATTAAATTTCTACGTAATAATGATTCTAAAATGGTCGTATACTTCTTTTTAAAGAGGTATATGTTTCACTAATCTCCTTCCAACAAAAACATAAAAATGAGAAATAATTATTGATAACATGCATCTCCTCGTAAAGTGTTCATTCATTATTTTTTGTACTTACACTAATGGATAGACAATTTAATAACAAACATTTTTGTCGTATTTTTTTTTCAAAATACTAAAATTAGATTTTATAAAGATTTTATTCTAAAATCTAGGCGTATTCACTATGTAATTCATGCGCCACCAGTGCCGCTAGGCCAATAGGAATGCTCATATCTCATGCTGATTTTTTGGTCAGGGTACCGCCTTAACGGGAAACTCTTGACAACATCCTACAACATGACATGCGGGTAGCGTGTGCAAAACACTACGTAGTCATGTAGCTACACACAATACACACGCGACTGCCCACTTGTGTCGTAAATTGAATGGAACTCAGTAACCAAAATTATCACATGTTGGCAAATAAGATAATAGTTACAAATGAGGGTATTTGCGATTGGAGGAGCTCGTGGCTTAATAATAACAGCCGCACTGGTCGATCATCAAGGTTAAGCAACGCTTGGCGAGGTCGGTCCGTGGATAGGTGACCATTTCAACATACCGAGTTTCCTACGTGCCTCGGAAAGCACGTAAAGCCGTTGGTCCCGGCTGTCATTTGAAGATCTTTGACAGTCGTTACGGGTAGTCAGAAGCTTGAGATCTGACACCAGTCTAGCCAAGGGGTACCGTGTTACTCAGTTACTGGGTTGTGGAGGTCAGATAGGCAGGCAGATTGGCAGGAAGATTGATTGAGGATATTTGCGATTGTGCTCCTATTATTTAGTGCCGTAAACATTTTGGAACATAAACTAAGCAGTCCCTTTTATACATCATGGCTTTTGAAGTTATATGTATATATAGCGTCATTAAAATGGGAGTATTATCGCTAATGGCGTCGTTGCTATGGTTCGGTTTCGCCCCCAGCCCGCACGCCGCGCCGAACAGACTTAAACGACTATTATATCAAACGGTAGCAGGTGAATTAACTAAGCGAGAGGGTCTGCTCAGATTAATAGCTACAGATATGGCGTCGTGGATGGCCAAAATATATCGCAGTTGTTCACAAAGCATGTTTGATAAATATACCGGATTACTGGGAGTTCACAGATTCATTATGAAGTTTATTTGGGAAAACAAACGACTACACACTACAGCAAGACATCAAATTTTAGCACGCAGAATAATAAATGTGCACACAGCGACATTTTCCACATAATATAAAATCATTTTACAAAATTAATACGACTTGCACTTACAATTAAAAACTAAAATTTTATAAATATAATTAATCAAACTTGACAGGCATGTATATATTATAAAAAGTTATTTATAACAAATTCAAATATTATTATAGCATTAAAGCTGTTAAATTAAAAAAATATTATATTACGGATTTATTCTCAATAAAATAATTATTACGGATTAAAATGTCAAAGAAAACTAAAAAATATATTATAGATTAAATTGACAAAAAAAAATGTCAACAGAATTAATTGTATAAACAAGGTGTCAGCAAAATAAATTAAATTATTATTAAACAATTATTATTAAATTAATACATTTTTATTAAAAAAAGAAGCAAATAAAAATGTTAAAAGAAATAAGAGAAACTACGAGTCACTAATATCAGCAGTATTCATTTTCTCACAAATAAGGCGTCTAAATTTTCCTGCTGAAATAGCGAAGATGTCGATATTTATGAAGATCTTAATATACTGATCAGCAAGACGACGTAAGGGTGCCCGCTAACCCGCGTTGGTACGACTAGATGATACAGCGTACAGGGATCGCATGAAGTTGAAAGCCAGTACACTTGTATAATGACATGGAAGTCCGTAGTTTGCGGTGAGATGGAAATGTCGAATGATTGAAGCACACATCGAATAATTAATTAAAGCAATTAGCGACACAATTGCTAGGTACGTCGATGGTTATGTAGTACTTCAACTAGTGTTTGAGTAGAGCTACACGTGCGACCAGTAAAGTGGACGTGGGTGGAGGAAGGTTTACCGATAGCCTTCCTATTCCTAGAAGAGAAGAGAAGACTTTTGTTTGTGTAGGATTCCACCAGAGACAAGTTTAGCCGTTTTGATCTCAAATAAAATTATGCATTAAAATATTTTTTTTTTAAACAAGCTGTTTTCGTATTCTTCTCAGAAAAACCCTTTCATTTGATATCCATATCATGGCAGTGCACAAAAAATAACTAGTCCGCCATCTTGGTTGTTCCGCCATATTGGATTTAGAATCACGTCACTTAGTGGTTAGCGACCATGCATTGTCATTAAAACTAAACGTGTATGCAAAATTTCATCTTAATCGTTGGAGGATAACTGCTTTAAAATTCATTTGCAAGATTTAACCCGAACACACTTACATACATATATTGCAAGTTAAATAAAAGCTTGTAACAGTCCTCATGATTGAAATTTGTTTCAATATAACATCTAAAATAACACTATTAATGGCACTGCACCTTTGTGTCTTAGATATCAATCATCAAACATCCATATCTGCGAAAAATACACAACTTACAATCTTCACCCGTCTGTAAAGTCGAGTGCTAACCGTTTGGTTAGGTAACAAATAATATTTGTAAGCTCATAATTCTTGGTCTTCTACGCAGGCGATAAAATGTACCTTGACCAAATCCATCCAGGCGAAACTCCGCAAGATGGTCGACGAGCAAGTATCAGTCAGCTCCCGGGTGGATGCTGACGCCGAGCCCGAGCCGGCGGACCCGCTGATTACGCCAGCCAGCTCGGCCCTCGAGCGGCCGGAGCATGACCGGCCGGTACCACCCGAGAGGCGCCTGCTTATGGGCACGCTGGACAAACGCAATGGAGGACTCAGCGTGGGCGAGGGCACGCTCAACAGGACCACTAGGCTGTCTATAAGGAATGGGAAGGATAATCCTTTTATAGGTAAGCGTTCAAAAACTATTTAAGCCAGCTTGCGCCATCCTGCGTTATCTTTCTTAAGGGCCCACAACCTCTTTAGTGCCGTAAAACAGTTTTTTCTAAAGCATACTCCTTGGTAACGGCTAGGTTAAAAGGTTTGAAAAAAATATGATTTATTATTGTCTCATGTACATTATTTGTGAAACATGGTTTTTTAATATAACAAATGGTTTTGCTTTAAATAAATAATTAAGAAAACATAATTTTTTCCCTACTTTTGGATACTTCTCCAAAACGAATTAAATGTTTAAAAATATTTGTACACTGAAAATTTTATGGCTAGAATTTCTTCATAACTGAAATTGAATATCTAAATATATTTTGCAAACAAAACTGTCCAAAAGGAGGTTCAATATTATATTCTGGTTCCGAGCGGGCGCACAGCCAGTACTGCGTTAACATTGTGGAATATATACGCCTTAATCCGAGTTAGTAGCTAACACGGGCCTATACCAGGTTAATTTTCCATGACCAGCCAAATTTATTCCAGGAATTATGTGTCAATCAAAGAACGGTTTATGCAAAAATCAACTCCCAAAAAAGAAAAATAATCAGCCATTCTGTACATTTTTGCTCGGCAAAATGTACAGAACGGCTGATTTTTTGAGATATTTTAATTTTACCTCGTGTTAGAAACTAAATTTAACATAAGTTTTTGGCGCAAATGGTCATAGTATGACTACTCCAAGCTTGGCCCTAAAACAACCCGTGGTCACACGGACAGGTCAACTAAAAGATTCCTGTCAGGGTTCTTGGCAGTTGCGCAAAGGGTAAAAGCTAAGCGTTGCAAGGAGGACACGCTGCTTGTGTTTAACTGTCTCAAAATTGTAACGAATCTTTTCAATGCATTTCACAATATCAATATGCCAACGGTAACGCTAAAACATTGACTGGTATACTGAATATGCAAGACAAGCACTTTGATTTTCATCTTTTTCTAAGGCTTTATATATAGGCAAATCGTACTCAAGGATTGGGAAACATCCATAAGCGAATCAAATATCAGGATGTACCATCTTAAGTTACGTCGCGTTATTAAGGTCTAATATCAATCAGGAATAAAAACATTTCCGATGATCCAACCAAATAAACGGATGTCGCATCAAACGTGGAAAATGTAGATCAAAAAGTATATAGCGTTTGACGGAAAATACCCCATGTATCCGGACTTTTATTCCCAAAGTATAACAGCGACTGTTTCACAGACAATTTATTATGATCAGGTAGTCAACCCAACCGGACAATTCCATATATATTTTATTGTTGTGAATTTTGTGTCCGTGACCTCCTTAGCTACTCCCTTTTTGTTGGATAGCTCGTGAATGCTCACGAGATTCTTATGATAACTACAAGATAACAAAGCTCTTGAAGTATTTACTTATAATTTGATCCAAAAAATAACTTTTTTATTATTTATTTCCTAGACGATGACAATAAAGAGAACCAAGCGAACGGCAAACTAGAGTCCCCCGTGAAATGGTCAACACAAAACGGTAGCGACAGTGGAACATACGCTGAAATCGGCAACGGAGGCAACAGTCATACCAGCGAAAGGAACATTTTGGATCCTGCTGACAGCTCAGAAGAGGAGGTGCCTCTGCCAGATGCTACGTCACCAGGCAGAAGTAGTGATGGGCCCGAACCTAGAGCCGATATCACCGCCACACTAGAAGGAGGTATGAAAAACATTTAATTTGATTTCAATACAATTGTTTATTTTATTTTTATCCTCGATTTTTACGACCGGAACATATATTGTAGTTTGATGTTAAACATTTTTGAAGTGATATTTGTCATATTGTCACTCGATGTCAAACTTTGTAAGCCCGGTTTGCTCGGTCCATCGAAATTCGTATAAATAAAAACGACAACGAATTCATGTCTATCTACATTTATCTCAATTATTTACGAAATAAAACAAAGCGAGCTGAGGCAAAGGTAAACTTGGCAGCTCGAGTTTGTCTTAAGAGTCTGTAATCCAGGAGATAATAGTTTGTAACTAGTCGAGACGGCATGTTTGTTTTGTTGATGAAGTAAGTTAGAGTTAGTTTGAAATTCTTCATAGGTACTGCTACAAGCTGAGAATATTATGAGCGTCGTTCAACTCTGTCTTAGACTACACACGCTGAATACAATTACAGGCTCCTAACTTCATATTAGACGACACAAAACACGTTCACGTTGATGTAGTTTAGGAAAATGTTATAAAGCTGTCGAATAAATAAATGGTACTTACGAAAAAGTTATAGTTCTCGACTGCATTTGAATTTGGTTGGAAAATTCCGTTTGAAATGAATTTACAAACAAAATTTATTGGACGCCACGCTCCCAGTTTTAATAAACAGAAAACAACAACTGTGTACGTTCTCTTTGTGCTGAAGTCGAAAAGCTTTTCCGTGAATTTTCGTTCGAGTCAATTTATTAAAAGCTACTAAGCGCAAGTGCAACTAAATTAATATTTTCCTCATCGCTCGCGAGGAGGTGACACGAGCTATGTGTTAGTAAAACATTCATATATTGTGCGGGACCGGGCGCTCTCTGCAGAATATCCTCGCTGCTAATGAGCGTGCAGCCTTGGGGAATAAGCTCATTTGCCGACTAACTGCACACTGCACAGCCAGCCAACTCCGCCAGAAATAAACTTTCCGCCTGATGTTGCAATTTGTCATTTAATTCCTTTCTCAGTGTTTTAATTAGTAAGCTCTTATTAAAGTTACTATTACTATTTGAGACTTTTTCTTTTTCTCCGACTGCCAAAGGATGTATGTATGTATGTATGTTTGTTTCTATGTGGCGTTCTAGAGACCAAAAGTGTTGGCCGATTTTGATGATTCTTACGTCAATCGATTCGTCTTAACCCTGCGAGTGTCACTAACTATTATAACTGTTTTTTTTTTTGGGCGCCATATGCGCATATGTGGTGGACAAATTGTTTTGTTCTTCCAAATCCATTTTGTGGGGTATCAAAAAAAATGGGTTTTAAAAGGTGATTTCATAAATATATAACACTTATTTAAATATTTATAAATATTGTTTAAATATACATAAATCTAAAAACAAATATCTAAAAGGTTATAAATAAAAATGAGTTAATTAAAAAATCATAAAAACCTGACTGCTTAAAAAGTGAACTAAAAAGACGTAAACAAGAAGAAAATCATGCTGTGCAGTCGGAAGACACATCTGGTTTTGGTCAGCCAGCTCGCGAATACGTATATCCTCCGACTGCACAGCATGATTTTCTTCTTGTTTCCGTCTTTTTAGTTCACTTTTTAAGCAGTCGGGTTTTTTGATTTTTTTTATACTATTGTGACTTTAATAATTCTAGCCAAGTTACTACGACAGCCCATAACTTAGTCTGCAATACAGCCGGTTATATTGCGCATTCAACCATAACAATTGGTCCCGGAGACAATTGTGCAATGCCTCACCGTATTGACTTATCAGAGCAAGCACGATAATAGGATCATTGGGACAATGTTCACCCAAGCATAATTTATCTGCAATCTGTCTGTATTTGTTCGCGATAGAGCCGGCGCTCAGCGACCAATTTGCTGCTGCTCCATTTGTTACTAATCCTACAGCTTATTATTTCTTTTCCCTCGCATCCGAGTGTGGAGCTCGTACGTTTATTAATGTGACGCAGTAGATCTCGGGGCGCTTTCTCACTATATTTGTTCCGTGGAATTAGAGGTTGTCTGGAGGAGAATAATTACACGGTTTCGGGCAGCCGTTATTTTCCTGGAGTCAATACGTCATGTTTGAGAGCGATGGTACAATAAAGTAGGCGTCGCACACACCTGCCGTTGTGCCGTGCCATCGTGCGCCCGTGACGCCGTGACGCGTGTTACATGCGAGCAATCGATTTGTCTGGACCGGCCAGAGCCACGGCTTCCGTGACTCGGGAAACTTTCACGTTATTACAACGTTTACATCGCCGTAACCAATTCCTTTTATATGACTGGGGAACACCGTACTTTACAGAACTTTTCATATTATTGTAAGACAGCTTATAATGAGGGTTATAACGCGAGCCCTTGAACGCTAAACAAGGATTCAACTTGTGGAAGTAGAGCTATAAACATGGCGATGATACCGAGCCGACGAGGATCGAATTAGAACGTCGAGTTGACACACAATAAAAAAAACAATGCCAACTATTTTTGTTTTGATACCCGTACCTTAAGGTTGAACTAGTCAACGGCACGAATTATTTTGTGCGCGGGGGTAAAATGCATGCTATCTTAACCGACAACACGTGCGAAAGAAATAGATGCTGTGATGAGCAGTAAGAAGCTAGTTCGCGTACGAATTAGCACTTTTGCAAATTTGTATCGAAATGGATGATGATTTAGGGCGAAAACGGACGCGCGAAATTTTATAAACAAACCTTTGGGAGTCTAGATATCATGAAAAACAACTTAATGGTTATTTATAAAATAACATTATTTGCATTGTTGAATTACTAATCTATCCCTGTATGGAGGCAGTTTTGCAATTTTCCTTCTTCTTATGGTATTTATTTCCGCCCAAAGATGCGTTACAATTAGTGTTGAAATATGGAATTTTCGACGCTCATAACTTTCAAACATATTATTTTTTACATTTTTGTTTCGACTAGATAATGATGAGACAAATTGATATCATTTTTTGATTTTGAACGTACATCGTCAAACAGTGGAGTAATCTCTAGACTACGTTTGTATGGAAGAATTTTCGACTAGTGTAATCTTAAGTTTTTAAAACATTCCGTAAGTACGCACGCTGGTAACAAAAAAAACTCGCAATTTAATAACTCAGTGTACAAACAATCGGGCGTTAACTAACCGGCTTCCGGCGGTAAATCCGTGTACAGTAATATATTTCTCATGAAAGGCACGAAATCAGTATAAATGCGGGGATGTCATTTCGGTAATTTAGTTTGACATTGTGCCACGGTAAAAACAAACGAAAAGTTTTAAACTAAATAATGGTTATTGTGGCGAACATTAAGTTTATAGTAAATACCACAGTTATAATAATATTAATTTATTGGAGAAAGTTGAAAAAAAAAAATAATAGGCATATCTACTGACAGACACACGACAACAAGACGAGATTTTTAATTTTCTTTTCTTTTTGTGTTTCCTTGTATAATTTTCATGGAAGATCCCGCCTAACAGATGTGACGTTCATTCAGATGGTATAATTTGTGGTTTAGACGCGGCGTCTCCGGGCGGTCGCTCGGACCGGTCGCGCCAGGAAGAGATCCCTGCGTCCCCTGGGATGCTCACCGCCGCACAAGTGGCCAGGAGACTCCGGATGGAAAATGAAAGATTACAGGTAGAGGTATAATAAGCTTATACACAAACCAATTTTGGGCTATCGGCTCAGTATTTTGCCGTTTGATTGGATTTCCCCGTAAGAACGGCTTTTGAGCTTACGCTTTTGGCTTTCTGGATTCAATTACTGGATTTAGTAAGTTTTTGTGTAACGAGGTCGACGCAGTCATATATATAATAGTAGTTTATGAAACTGTTGCATAATAGGGGGCACATTCGTGTGATACTTTTAGAACACACACTCATGTTTTAATACCTAGTTATCTACAGTTTCATACACTACTTTATCTACACTCTTACATTGCAATAGAACCCACTAAATACCTTCTTTTGCATTTTCCATGCCTTAAAGTCGTGATAGCATTTAGCATAAAATTTTCTCGAGTTTGCTGGTAATATATTTTAAGTAATTTCCGTCGCCGCATCTAAAATATAGAGCGGAGTCACATTTTCTTCACATTCACTTATATCAGACATTTTTAAGCAAGAAGAAAAAAACTCACGAAATCCAGTACAGCAAAACGTATGAATGGCGCCAAAACCCAGCACATCACCGCATTAACCGCGCATGCGCTAAAGCGGGCGTTGCCACAGACAAATAACAATTGGAATCAAAACTTTTTATAATAGGTACTATTAAATGGCGTGATATAAAAATAATTGTTTTCTAGCATTATTTTGTTAGAGAAAAAGTGTTCTATTGAGATTATATTTTTATATTTCGGTATTGTGTTTATAATGTATGTCCCCGTAGTACCGTTTGCACCATTGATCTGCACCATCAATGGTGCAGAAGAGACTAATTAGTTTTCAATATTAACTCGTTTTGAAGTTAATAATTCGAATATTACGATATGAGAGTAGATAAAGTTAATTGTGATTGTCTGACTTGGAATCCATAATTATTTCGCCAACGCATTGATGCTGTTTACTTTCCTCTATAAAGATTTCGCTCAAAGCTCTGGACGCGAGATGTTCCTAAAACCCCAAATTACAAACCTGTCGGAAAAGGTAGGCAGTTCCATAAAGGTATATCTCTCCAATAAACTGTCATTAGCGATTCTCCCAGCGTTCAAGGATCAATTTTTTACTTAACCTTTTTCCACTCGGCCGGACTTAGGCTGATGTTAAATAAGATACCGTGAGTTTATTACTCTCTCGATGGACCTTTGGGAAGTCGATTACGTTAATACATAACTATTTCATGATATTCGACTGTCTGTACGAATACGTGAGATGAGAACATAGTTTTGTTACCTTTATTGGTTTCTGATACTCGCTTTTCGGTCGTTATATATTGGCTTGTGTGATAAGATAGTAGATTCCAACGAGTCATTTGTTCTATGGGTTTTTTTATAAAAAGGATTATTGATATCTTCTAATTGTTAATGGTGTTTATCTAATCTCAAAATAGTTTCAGCAAGGTCGCCTATGGTTGTTGCTAATATTATTGGAGAATCATACACACATTTCAACCATGACTGATGTTAAATGAAAAAGTAATTTAAAGTTAAATCAAAACTTTAACTCATTTAATCAGAATCTTAGAGAACCTACCTACTGTGACGTTAATAAAAATTAACCGTTGGTTTATTTTTTTTGTTAAAATGTTTTTGATTTATAAACCCCCGCCGGAAAAAGAGGGGTGTTATAAGTCTCATGTGTGTTGCTGTGTATCTGTGTGTCTGTGTATCTGTGTATCTGTGTGTCTGTCTGTGGTATCAAAGCGCCTGCCGATGAACCGATTTTGATTTAGTTTTTTTAGTTTGAAAGGTGATTTTGTCGAGAGTATTCTTAGCTATGTTTAAATTAAATCGGTTCAGCCGTTCAAAAGTAATGGTCGTTTTACTGGTTGTATCGGGGTGTTTTCGCAAGATAAATGTGTCGGGGGTTTTTTAAATATTGAAATTTTTACTTGTTCTCTTTTTAGTGTAGATACCTCATATTAATATGAAAATTATTTATAGCCAGAGACATCTCGTCTTAGTTCCAATAAGCCCAAACACGACTAGGATATATTATATTACCGAGTTCCACTGCCTGCCTTCTAACTTCATCGTCAGATCAGTTCGATGGTACTATTTTCATCAGTGCCATTTAGTCGCTTAACTATTCGAGATATCTTATAATGGGTATATCTACCCAATAGAACTGGAATTCCTTAATAAGTATGTCTACTTATTAAGAAGTTCAAGTGGCCATCTGTGGTCTTCTTCATCAGATCCACTTCACCAAATGATAATTTCTGAGTGCAAATGCTTCCCATATTATTGAAAATACCATAATCGCTTCATGTGTGCCTATAATATTTGAGTAATTACCATGGGATCCCAGCAGATTCGGATTGGTGACAATGGGACCACCACGAGAGTATACACTTATGAAACGAAAAATCATTTTTGCAAATCCGTCATATTATGTAGGAGAATGAAAATAAAAAAAAACATTTGAATTGAGAACCTCCTCCTTTTTGGAAAGTCGGAAAAAACATAAAAACCGCAGTTAACGAAACAGTGTTAGTAATTAAATGTTTAGTAAGAAAAATATTAGGAAAACCATTTTAGCTAGATTTGAAAGTATAACACTGAACACACGTGCCTATCCTCAACGCAGTTCCAACCGATTAAATTCTGGCTATAGCATACATAAAATGAAATACAAGTAAAATTTCAAAATTTAATAAACCCCCGACACATTTATCTTTCGGAAACACCCCGTTTCAAACAGTAAAACGCCCATAACTTTTGAACGGCTGAACCGATTTTATTCAAACACATAGCTAAGAACACTCTCGACAAAATCACCTTTCAAACAAAAACAACTAAATCAAAATCGGTTCATCTGTTTAGGCGCCACGGTTTATGATGCCACAGACAGACACACAGATACACAGCAACACACGTAAAACTTATAACACCCCTCTTTTTCCGGCGGAGGTTAAAACGCTAAGGTTTGCAGCGCAATGCACTACGTACTGCGAGATACATAGCTCTTACTCAAAATTCTATTTAAATATTCCAAATATAGGTACTTTAGAATCTACAATAAACCATTCCTGTACAGGCGGAGTTAACCCGAGTACGTCGCCTACTGGTAGCAGCAGCAGAAAGAGGCGAAGCTGGCAGCACATTACTGGAACGAGCCAAGTCTGATACGCAGGATGGACCCCAACTAGACCCTCAACAGCTTGAGAAGGAACTGCTGCTGGCAAGAGAAGCTGTTAACTGTAAGTAATACTTCTTTTGAAATTTTGTATACTGCAGAATCTACGAATGATGATTTTAGAATTTAGAACGAGGTCCCCAATCTTTTTGTACCGTTAACCTCGTGGCGATTTTCGCTGTTGCGTGACTTGGAGTTTCTTGTTCGTTCTTCTCCATAACAAACTACTTTTTAGAATGGACAACTGAACTCAATTTTTATGCTTTGCGTGAACTTAAAATTTTGATATTAAACGGCACTTTTGACTTTGTCTTCGAGTACACTCCGGTGCTTGAAGCTGATTTACAACGTCTGGCGCATCCTGAATTCCGGGTTGTCTTTTCTTCATAAAATAAAATGAGCTTGAATTTTGACTTAGCTTTTCGAGGCAATAGTGAAGAAAACCACATGTTATTTGCAAGACAACGCGAAAGATGTGATGTGTTGTTTATCTACCCTCCTTAAACAATAATTGACATAAGACTTTTTCTTATGGTTTGGCTTCGCACGGTTTGTGCGTTTAGCCAGTGTCACGTTTAGAATAGAAGGTTTAGTTTTTTTAGATTTTAGTCCAATGTCTTATCTTATCTTATCGGACGCGCGAGCGGAGCGGTAACTTTATTGGAAGCTTCTACGGAGTTTTGTTTTGTCGTTGTTCTACACTCGTGCACGTTGACTAATATTATTAGGATAAAAACAATTAACACAAATTTTAAGAAAATAATATAATAATATATCTTTATTTATCCAAAAACATACAGAGTTTGAAATACAGTTTTATACATTTGATATTTGGTATAAACATAAGCTTTTAGTCTTAGAATAATTTTATAGTTTATGTTGCAAATTCTGTACAAATAATACTCTACCTCTTAAACTAGGGTATACCTGTATTTTAAGAGGTAGTATAATAAAATAAAACATGGAAGCAACATAGACGCCATCACGTTCCCGCCAAAACTCAATAAGATCTTATCTTGAAGAAGTCACCGTTGTCAATATACGTCCACCTATTGACAACGGTGAATTTAGAGTGCGTTTACTTGAAACGGTATTTCATACTACGAGTAACTCATAATTCTAAAAACTTGAATAAAAATTTTGGGACAGACAGATTTGCAGTCGTCATAATAGCGCCACCAGTTAGCAAACAAGCTATTAACACAACACAGTGTCCTACTACGTTCAGCTATTATCCCAGAGAGAACATTTCTAAACATAATTATATCAAACTAGATCTTACCCAAAAACATAATGGTCGGCTTTATGTCGGGTATTACTTTGCTAAAGAAATTAATGGCGACATTACACTACCCATTATATTTTTATAGCATTAGTTCGGTAAAGACGTTAATGTGAGTACTAAACTTAGCTTTTACAGTCAAAAGAAAAGTTTGATATCGAATTATTATAGATTAGCAATATTAAAAAGTCATTACGAGTACTAAAAGTGTAAAGTAAAACGAACTTTATACCAGTGATAAATCTATTCAATTTGACTCGTTCAATTTTAAATCTTTTCGTGGAAAATGTCGAATCATAAAAGCTTACGGGGCTTTCATGTTTAAACCGATAAGTCTGCTTAATATCATACGTGAATAAAACTGAAATCTGCTAAAGTTAGTTTACTGACTAATGGATACAGAAAATACTTTCCAAGAAAGCCTTTGAAATTGTTTCTGTATGTAGGTAAGTAGGCACTAAATAAACATAAATTAGGTTGTCTTTCACGAAATTCACCGAAGCATTGCGCTAGAAGTTTTATTCAGAATACCTTTGAATTGATCATTCTAATAAATAGAGAACTTACACCTACAGTGGCTTTATCTCAATAATCCGATTCGATCCCACAAAAGTGGGCAATTTGTTGAGTGCCGCCCGATGCCGGAGAAGCGTGAGTAAGCCGACATTTTGATAAACTATGCTCATAATATCTCGCAAGGTACACTGCCTTACAGACCCACATCAGCAAGCGGGTCACGTCCCTTTAAGGGTGTGCTCCTGTAACTTGGACTGACATTTTCACTAATGTCATTATCCTGACGAAAGTTGTCAGAAATACGTCGGCTGTATATGTTTTGGCAGAAGGTACCATGTGTTGGATCCGGTATTCATTATATTTAAGTGGTCCGCGGGCAAATACGTGTGAATTACATGAATAACGTTAGTTGTTTTGTTTGTGTATCACTTGTTAATTGATGATAAATAACGCTTACCTTTCTATGTATTAAATCATGCTGTTTATTATGAGAAAATAATGCCCGTGATTGTAATGTTGTCTCATCCATCATGCTTAACAAAAGCGGTGTATTATGAATTCACCAATTATATACCGTGACTAGAAATTTACATAAAAGTTCTTATTTGTATGCCAAAAAGATTTTGAAAGTCAATATGACTGTGAAGTTTAAAACTATTTTACTGATAATAACATTAAATAAGCCATTTCAGAAATTTTTAACGAGCTAGACAGCAACTTCGGCAATTTATCTAAGTTAGAGCACAGTTTTGAATCTTGTTCGTTTTATATTCAACATTATTATTGAATTTCCATTGCCCTCATTGTACGTAGCCATAACAAACTAAGTAGGTCACAATACCAATCTTCTTTAGCCAATATTGTAGGTAACAATGGCTGTAAAACCGATGAAGTAAAAAATGTTTTACAACATCGCAGTTTTTAGGGTTCCGTAGCCAATTGGCAAAAAACGGAACCCTTATAGATTCGTCATGTCTGTCTGTCTGTCTGTCTGTCCGTCCATATGTCACAGTCACTTTTTTCCGAAACTATAAGAACTATGCTGTTGAAACTTGATAAGTAGATGTATTCTGTGAACTGCATTAAGATTTTCTCACAAAAATAGAAAAAAAAACAATAAATTTTGGGTGTTCCCATAATTGAAACAGTTTTTTTTTTCATTAATCCCATACGTGTGTATCTATGAATAGGTCTTCAAAAATGATATAGAAGTTTCTAATATCATTTTTTTCTGAACTGAATAGTTTGCGCGAGAGACACTTCCAAAGTTGTAAAATGTGTCGCCTCCCCCTGTAACTTCTAAAATAAGAGAATGATAAAACTAAAAAAAATATATGATTTACATTACCATGTAAACTACCACCGAAAATTAGTTTGAACGAGATCTAGAACGTAGTTTTTTTTTAATACGTCATAAATCGTAAACCGCAATTTACCAAGTACGGAACCCTTCATGTGCGAGTCCGACTTGCACTTGGCCGGTTTTTTTAAACAATATAAATTCAAAGTTATGACAAATTGGACTATAGTAACTTCATCGGAACCGTTTTGGTAAGCTAGATAGAATTATGAATGGTTCAATCATAATCTGAAATGTTATGACAAGTTAGACAGCGCCGCTTACCTCGGCTATAGTTGGGTTTGCCTGTCTGTCTCCGATCGATGCAAGCCAAGGAAAATAATGAAGTCACGTTCTGCGGTTGTATCAAGTAAATAAGCAGAACACTTCGAGGTGATGTCGAGCTAGTCGCAAACTTGTTCCATTATCGTATAGGTACTGAACTTTACTTTTATTTCGACGAAGTAATTTTCTCTGATGGCAGTTTTTCTGTTATTTTTTACTATTTTTAAAGTAGTTTTGTTAATGTCGCTGGTTAGTTTTCTAGATAGAAAAAAACCGGCCAAGTGCGAGTCGGACTCGCGCACGAAGGGTTCCTTGGTACTTGGTAAATTGCGGTTTACGATTTATGACGTATTAAAAAAAACTACTTACTAGATTTCGTTCAAACCAATTTTCGGTTGAAGTTTACATGGTAATGTACATCATATATTTTTTTAGTTTTATCATTCTCTTATTTTAGAAGTTACAGGGGGTGGGGGCACACATTTTACCACTTTGGAAGTGTCTCTCGTGCAAAATATTCAGTTTATAAAAAAATGGTATTAGAAACCAATATCATTTTTGAAGACCTATCCATAGATACCCCACACGTATGGGTTTGATGAAAAAAAAATTTTTGGTTTCAGTTTCAAGTATGGGAACCCCCAAAATTTATTGCTTTTTTTTTCTATTTTTGTGTGAAAATCTTAATGCAGTTCACAGAATACATCTACTTACCAAGTTTCAACAGCATAGTTCTTATAGTTTGGGAAAAAAGTGGCTGTGACATACGGACGGACAGACGGACAGACAGACATGAAGAATCTATAAGGGTTCCGTTTTTTGCCATTAAACGGAACCACGGCACCCTAAAAACATTTATTTAGACCTTATTTTCCAGTCTTCTTATATAGGTTGGTAAATAGACCTACCTTTTCCTGGTTTTGTAGCACATTGTATAAAATGCTTGAGATAATCAGCTCTTAACACAATAAATAAATAATCATAATTATCCTAATAAAGCCTCACATAATAAAAGAGGTTAAATACCCATCAGGATTAAATGCGTCTTTTGTTAAGCGAGGATTTAAATTACGTATGAAAAAATAGGCCCTCAGTACATATAAAGTGGTCATACATAAGCAAACAAACACATAACGAGAACAAACGGCCGCATATTTGAGTTAGCCATAAACAACAAAGGTATACCTAATATGTTTACTGTTTACCTTATGTAACTGTTCAACGTGATCGATATAACCACAATCAAAGGGGCTTGTTGCCTTCCTACGCACAAACCACACTAATCCACTTACTAAGTTTAGGAACATACACAACAACCTATACAACCAATGATGATTACGTCACTCATCAATCGAACGTCAAAGTATTTGAAGGTTCGACTAATTCTGGGAAATGCAGAACCTCGAAAATTCATGAACTTTATGATTGCCAATAAAATCTGAGCCGGAACCGAAATCCAATTTCGAAACTTCCAAAGTGATGGCAATCGTCAAAACGATCGACAAGTCTCTGGATAGAATCGTTTGCAAAAAAAATTCGAATGCGTTTTATTTTCCTATTAAGCGATGGAAACGTACAAATGTCCGAGTTGAGGGATCTGCATAGAGAGAGCGAACGACAAAGGACACAGCTTCCCAAAGCGAGCAGCTTCGCTCAAAGAGTTTGAATCACCCGGGATTGAGGCATGGCTCTCGGTGTATCTCCACATACAAGCTTGTCTGTCACTCACTAGATAGACCATTCGATTCATACCTTTGTATTTCAAAACAAATTTAGATATGTTTTACTCTGAAAGACAACGCCGTTCACGGAAAATATATTCATAAAATCCTTGTTATTTTATTTTAGGCTTTAGTCACTTGTCCCATCGCCGACGATCAGTGAGCAGCGAATAGAGCTAGAATCTAGATACGAGTTGGCGAGCAGTGAGAAGGGGTGCGCCAAAGTTCACCTAAATTTTTAACTCCGAAAATTGGAAATCCGAAAATGTTCTTCCTAACATTTTTCATCCTAACAATCACAATTCCTAACTACTCTGTCTCTAATGTTCATAATTCCGGAACATTCAACTTCATAATGTCAGTAGCAATAAACATGTATTATACTTTTATTTGTTTTCCTATATTTTCTCAACATAACCATCTTTTACACTATTATTCAAAGTCATATCTTTTTTGTTTAGGTTTCTTTTTATTCATAATAATCAGTATTATATACATTAATTTTGCGTGACTTTATTTTCACATTACTTTAATTTTATTTATAGCGGTGTGTACCTACAAAGATATCCATAGGTTAGGCTAGGTTAGAACTGTGACAAACTACGCGCGAGCCGAGCGAGCGAAGCGAGTGGTGCCGCGGCAGCGGCCGGCGAGCGCTACCTCGAAATTGGTCGCGAAATTTTTCTAAGAATTTCTTTCATAGTGCCCCCAAGACGACTCTCTGACCTGAATTTCATCCATTTAAGACAAAAATCAGTGAAACGACCTTTAATCATTCTAAACAGTTGATTTTTTAGACATAATTACCCACATATATTTTTTATTACACTTGGTAAATGTTTTTTTCTGAATATGAGTGAAAATATTATGGTAATTATGTTTAGAGATAAAAGCGTTATGATAAAAAACAGTAGGAGCTTAAACATATTTACATTAATGATATTATTAATTACAATTTTCGGAAACATGAGTGTTATGAACATCGCCGGTAGCACTACAAATAGTATGAATGAAAACATTAGGATGTAAAATTTTAGGAAGAGTGATCATTCGGATTACAAATCATTAGGAAGAACAATTTCGGGTAAAGAACTTTAGGTGAGCCAATATGGACCCGTGAGAAGCGAGTGTGTAGTTCCGATAGTTTTATCGCTCGGCTCACGAGCGCACCACTCGCTCGAGCGGTTTGTTGGTCTCTCGTTGTGAGTCCTGCTGACCGCCAAGCGAGCATCGCCTAGCGAGTATCGCTGAGCGAGTATTATCTTTGATAGCTCTTGTCGCTGCGACAACACGACAACAACCAGCGATCAACTATTAATATATGTGTATCGTTTATTGACACGGGATCTTGTATCTTTTGTTCGTTTTTTCAGCGATACAATAATTATTAGCTAATCGCTTCGTAACCGGCGGTGGTACAAGTGCCTTAGGTAGATACACGTAAAACTTCTTATATTAGACTTTATATAAAGCATAAACATTTTGTTTCAGCTTTGAAGGCAGACAAAAAGCGGTTGAAAGCAGAGAAATTTGATTTACTAAACCAAATGAAGCAGCTCTACGCTACGCTTGAAGACAAAGAGAAAGAGCTGCGAGACTTCATAAGAAACTATGAACAGGTTAAATTTAATAATTTTGTATTATGGAAGCGAATATTAGCATAACAAGTAATCCAATAATGTTGTCGGATGGTGCGAGGGAAATGCGTCGTCACGTAAAAGGGTTTGTTACCTCCGGCGCAGAGTTACAAAATTAAAAAAAAATGGATGGGTGGGTTTTGTTCCAAAATATTCCAGTATCATTAACAAAGTCATTACTGTGTGAAGCCAACAGTGTGGTCACTCAATTTATTATGCCCATATCTTTGATCTAGCAACGTTTGCAAGGCTCATTATGCTCGGATAGGATCTAGGTCACACAGAACTTGCTCAGTTGTTTCCCAGCTTATAGAATTTTACACATACAGAAAGTTCTCTGCGAATGCTCTCATATCATAAGTTATTCTCCTACATTGTTCTGACTCGCCGTAAGTGAGTCTGCCTTTTAATAATTATTCATGAAGTCTTAACTTTAATAAAATCTTCAGAAACGCATCAAGTCTGACCAGGGTCTTAATATTATTTACAAACATTTCATGAGAATTACTTACAATATTGTTGTAATTTATTTATGACTTGCACCTCATTATTTTCGAAATAAACTTCGAGTAATTGATGTTGCATCTTTCTTTATTGTTTTTCTTATAGTATAGTACCACATTTGTACAGATGCGTTCTCGAGGTGGTGCGTCGTCCGCTTTAGGAGCGGAGCGAGCTGAGCGAGAGCGGGAGCGAGCGGCGCTGCTGCGTCACGCACGCGACGAAGCGGAGCGATCGCTGCAGCTTGCCGCCGCGCTCAGCGCCAGAGACACACAGCTCAGACATGCCAGGGAACAACTGTTTGAGGTAGGCTTACTATATTAATGAAATGGTGCCTTTGAAACTTTTGTGTTTCCAGGAACGGAAAGCAGATTAAACGACACAACAATGAGGGGAATTTACATTTAATTTTGAAATACTTCCTGAAAATATTTAATTAAGACGGTACCCTGACCAAAAAATCGGCACGAGATATGAGCATTCCTATTGGTCTAGCGGCACTGGTGGCGCATGAATTACAGTAGTGAATACGCCCAGATTTTAGAATAAAATCTTTATAAAATCGAATGTTGGTCTTTTGAAAAAAAAAAATTCTACAAATATGTTCGTTATTAAATTGTCTATCCATTAGTGTTAGTACAAAAAATAATTAATGAACACTTTACGAGGAGATGCATAATATCAATAATTATTTCTCATTTTTATGTTTTTTTGGAAGGAGATTAGTGAAATATATACAACATTAAAAAAAAAACTAAATCTACCATTTTAGAATCAATATTATGTAGAAATTTAATGAATTTTTATTAATTGATATTTCTTTTTAAATAACGAGTAGATAGCTCCTAAAATCAGCACAAAAACGGCTTGCGCGGCGTTTTGTTCGGGGTACCGCCAACTACGTATATGTTAGTGAATTCATGGTAACGAATACAATATATTCAATATCATTCTCTTTTATCTACTGCGAAATCACCAAAACAATTCACGAGTTAATTCATTCAAAACCTGTCCATTGTACCGCGGAACTACGTCGATATTATTATACAAAATTGTTTTTGATGAACAACTTCAATGATGAAGTGCTTCAACCAATAATAAATAAACTTTTATCGGCAGCTCAGTACTATGATGAATAGGCGGCGTGATGTGCGCTTGAACCAAGACCCTCCATCATTCGCCTGTGTTAATTACCATTTCAAATTGCTCCGACTGATCTAAATTGCGGGGAAAATTCAACACAACTGTTTCCTCGACTTAGTACTATAACGTGGTTGTTATTACCCGATTTTCCGTTACGCATAATCCGGATATTAACCTGCGACCGCGGAACATTCGATACCATTACGTTGATGCGGGCTCGCGACGGGATGTCCCATTCGAGCGGACAAATCCTGTCCAAATTAAAGCCCCAATCGAAATTAATTGAAGCATTAAAAGGGTGTTTCGACGGAGGTATAACTACAATCGTGTTTGGGATGTGATGTTGGATCGTATCGTCGTATCGTTCTGTAACCCACGAGTGTTGTATCCTACGAGTGTTGTAACCCACGAGTGTTGTAAAAGATGATTGAGGGATTACATGAGGATGGGGAGAGTATCCACCTGTGCGCTAACGTTATGCTTTTGGCTTTGCTAAGCGTTTTAGTTATGAGTTTCGAAATACTGGCCAAATATTGGAAGATGCTGTCGGATGTGCGGCAGTAAATATTTACGGGCTATAAAATGATGTGGATAACTCTGCTCCTATGTTGATAATCGAGCGAAAGATGTTACACCCTATCTTTGTTTTCACCGCCGGGTACAATGTTTTATACGCTCAGTCATCCTTGTCATGATATACTCAATTCAATACTGTACAATGCCTTCGCTATAAATATATGCTTTTAAGTTGCAACTACACGGCGGTCGATCGATGACACCGTGACATAAAATATTATGACTTGATCAATTACGAAAGAAAAACTTTTTTACAATAAATTAGTATAGGTTATTGGAAGTGGGTAGTTTTTTTTTTGTAAAAAAGTCGTTTTTCTATTCTGCTTACCCCTTTAGAGCATACTGGCCTGATGTTATGTTATGAAATGGTAATATATCTATACTAATATTATAAAGAAGTAAAGTTTGTGAGGTTGTAATTGGGCAAATAACTCTTCAAAAAAAAAAAATATATATCGGTCCTTAATTGACGGACAAATCGGTGAAAATACAAAAAAAAACGAATATAATGTCGAACATGGAACTTCCTGCTTTTTGGAAAGTCGGATAAAAACTACTTTGATTCACTGTCAACCAGTTGTAGCATAAAACAATAACTTTTTATTATTTTGCCCTTTTATTAATGTAACCTTTCGTCATTGTTTTGTTCGTAAATAAACCTAACCGATTTATTTTTGTCATGTAGGCTCGGAGACAACTGCAAGCTGCGGGATGCCTATCAGAAGGCGAAAGCGTGGCTTCGCTCGGTATGGGGCCTCCTATGATGCTTGGGGGCCCCTCCGGCTTGATCGGAGATAGGGGAAGCTGCAGTGCCGACTCTGGAGTTAGAGGTATGTACCTACAACATTTTTATTTGACTACTTATATATCTAACTAGCTGTTCCAGCGGCTTCGCTCCCGTGGGCCACCCCACAGGATCCGTTCTCGGGATTAAAAAATAGCCTATGTCACTCAGGAATAATGTAACTTTCTATTGGTGAAAGAAATTTTTAAATTGGTCCAGTAGTTTCAGAGCCTATTCAGTACAAACAAATAAAAAAATCTTTCCTCATTATAATATTAGTATAGATCATCTGCTTAGTATTTATCCAACTATGATGGTTTCGGCTATTAGAATCTTTGTCGTATCATATTGTTTTTGCCGCCAGATAAATTTAGCTGGCAGATTGATTTTATGCAAGGTCTATTCTACTTTTGCCTATCTGGAAGCTATGCCACAAGTTCTTGAGCCTTAAATTATTCGACTTAATTCTCTAGCATACATTTAAGCCTACATAGGTAATTTTGTCCCCATGACTCCGGTGACAGGTAGCAGCGACGGTGGCGCCACCTCAGTGTGCGGCGGCAACCTGTCTGACTCCACAGCGGAAGGCGTACCACCCACACTTGACCCTTATGACACAGACGCCGCTTCCCTGGTCTCATCCGCACACCATATCTATCAATGTAAGTACATTTATTACGAAGTCTCCATTCTCGATACCTGCTGTGCCAATCTGTCCAATACGCTCACAGCGGGGGCCAATAACAGCGTTCATCATAAAAGTATTTCACGTTGTAATCCGATTACTTACTCTACCACACAATATAATTTTCTCTTTATGTATCGACAATTCTGGTCTGATAATTTAATACTTAAAAATTAAGCTTAAAATCACGTTCATTAATCCGAATGTCGAATTTCCGTCGTTAATTCTTGATGAATTTAACTTGAACGAATCCTTTTTAACGTTGTTACATCCGCGGCATTGTTGTTATGAAGTGAAATATGATTTCCATGATTCAGCTGGAAAATAAAGCGGATTGCAACTCGGTCATGTTGAAAACAAGTATAATGATATATGTCGCTGTGTGGGGCACGTTCAACTTTTACATTTTTACAACAACATTTAGATGAGGTTTCTTGCAGGAAATATTAAAAAATCTCATCTCGTTTAAACATTACGAAGTTTCCCATCTCATTCTTATCAAAGGACATTTTAGCGTGAAAAATTGAAACAGCGAAATCTTCCGCTGGTGAAACGAGTTTTTTATTACAGAGTAAACTTTCATAACGATGGAATCAAATTGTTTCGTACAGTTGTGCGACAGCAAACCGTTATAAATGACGATCGAAAACATACCTACTTTGTTTCTTTTGTTGTTTATTTTATTCAGAGTTTCTATATTCAGTACTGTATCTACTGCTTATCTATGTGAAAGAACATTAAGTTCAGTCGCCGGAATTCTCTTATATCATTTTGAATAGACAAAACATCCGGCCAAGTGCGTGTCGGGCCACGCACAGTAATAGGGTTCCGTAGTTGCATAATAATGCAGACTAAGAAGAGGGTTTTGTGTTGTTACAGTTATCTAAGTAATTTTACAATGGCATTTGTACAAAATTTGTACTGTTCCAAGAACATTTTATAAGTTGGTCGACTATTACTCGTAAACTTGTAAAGCCTACTTAGAATAGAATAGAATAGAATACTCTTTATTATGTGCACCATATATGTTACAGAAAGTTTAGACGAAGAAAACATTATACTGGGCGGCCTTATTGCTAAAAGCGATCTTTTTAAGACAACCTTTGGATGGATTTTAAAAAATTAAAGGAAAGACAGTACTGTAGGTAGCTGTGATAGTTTTCCTTTTTCGTTATATATACTACCGCCGTGAATTTTTTCATATCACCAAAAGCAACCATATCGCTGGTGAGAGGGGGGGGACACTTGACTCTAACAAAAATTTGCAATTTAAAGCTTAATTTTAGGCAAACGAAAATGGTTTTCACAGACACGTAATATTTTTAAATGGCCTATCCAACGATACCCCACACAATGGGAAAGACGAGAAAAAAAACACTGCGGACGGACAGACGGACAGAGTGAAACTGTAAGGGTTCCTTGTCGACCTCGGAACCCTATTAAGGAGGTTATCTACCTACCACATTTCAAATCAAGATCAGAAATAAGTTCTATCAAAAAATAAGGTTCCTTCAATTAAATGTATTGTTATTTCATTTTGTTGAACAAAAGCATTTCAAATGAAATTGTACCTTTTTAAGCTTGTATTTATTGTTGGTAGCATAAAATTAAATCGGTTGGTAGGTAACTGTTCAACAAAAATGGCTGCGTATTTAAACATTGTTAAATGCAAATGATGGAACTCCACAATATGCTAAATAACAATTTGCAACGCGTTCTGCATTCTAAATTGTGCACAGGTAACAACTAAAATTGCTGGAGGCAACAGTCAATATTATACTGTTTTCCGAAACATGCTCAGCGTACATCAAACAATAAAACTCCTGACAACTACGTTAGTATTGCAAAACGACTATTCGGAAATTCAGAACTTCATTCCATTTGTATTTACCATGTTTTTGTTTCATTCTTTTCATACAACCGGAACAAATTCATTGAGTTTTTATTTCGCGAATATTGGAGTGCGCTTTTACACAATATGCTTTTGTAATATCTGAAGTGATTTTCTTTTGTATATCTGCAAATGGAAAAAGCAATTCGCAATTTTATCAACTGTCTCTGTGGGTGTTATGGATTTAGGAAAATCGGTTAGATTTTATTGGGTAAACAAATTCGATCTACCTGCTTATACAAAATTAAATTCTTTACCAAACATTGATATCCCGATATTAAAAATAACACCCACTGCCTTTATTCTTGCGTAAACCATCAAAATCCAACCGTAGGAAATGGATATTGCTCGTAAAAGACGTCCAAGTCCGCAGCTTGTTATTTTACAATCCTAAAGCCCGCTATTTATATTACATAGCTTTATGTGGTATCAAACGATTTCCTCGTATAATATTGGCATACTTCAAAGCTTTATCTTCGAGGAAATAATAAAAGAACGTGCATATTTCTGTTGACGCTTCAAATAATCGGAAGGGAAGTCGAGACCATTCAAGCGCGTCCAAATTACAGGACTGCGAGGTAAAAAGATACAAATACTGGTTCCACGCCTCAGTACTTTGTGCCGAACACTTTTTTCTTACAAGAGCCTCCGATAGATGCATTGGGACGTTTTATCCGCCGGGGGATAATAGCTTGAGTAATATAAAGTAGTTTGTAAGCCTCGCCTATTCTACATATACGTATAACGTTCGGGCTAAGTATTCCATGGCGACAATATACTGCGTTCAATACGATGAGGATCGTGAACGGCATTTTCAGTTTCCATTTTCCCTCACACGGTTTGGGAATGGGATTTATAAGTTTCTTGTATACTAACCTATTTTTGGTTGGAGTTTATTACGTCACTGATTTCCAGTATTCTATCTCTAGTTCTCTAGTCTGCATTGTTAGTTGAAAGAAAGCAACAATAATTATTTGTGACCCGCACAGGAGATTGATTCAAGATAAGGAAAACACAAACAATAATAAAAAACAACTAACCCCGTGCGAGACCAAAAAGGCTCCTATCTCAGCATGTGCAACTATATTAAAAATAAAATAACGGTGCGCTGATATTCTGATAGAGCCCACTGTTCAAAATCAAAATCAATTTTTTTTATTTCATATAGGCCTACATGGGCACTTATAAAACGTCGACAAAAGGTGCACGGTTCGGGTTGGTCGTTTCCTATGGAGAAGAACCGGCAAGAAACTCCATGGTTACTCTTTTAAAAAATGGTTTGGTTTTACAATATTTCCTTGTTACAGCATTAGTACTTAGATATGTGGGGACAACGTAGGCCCGACAATAAGTCGTAAGAAAAAAAAAAGATTACATATTATTTAAACAAAAGAAAATAAAACGAGTTGAAAAGTTAACAAATGTTAACAAGCATCTAGAAGGCCTACAATGTTCACACATTTACAAAACAATCGGTAAAGGAATCTATACAAAAGTAAAATAAAAAAGACTAAATCTAACATGTGGCACAAATATTGCCAATATTGTTGATGCCACAGACACATTCACGAAAAAGGAACATATTTAGGGAATAAAATTGGATAAGATAAATAATAACAAAGTAGTATAAACACGGAAGTATGTATGTGTATAAAACAAATATATAAATTTAAACAAAATAAATATACGACCAAAATCCCGACGGCTCAATGATCATTTGTCGTCTATATGGTACCTTTGTTGATCAAGGGATCGTCATCAGTGACGTAATAATAATAATAAACTTTAATCAGACATTAAAAAAGGTAAAAACACAGTTTCAATCTGAGTCAACTAATATAGAGTAATATAGGTATAACAATGTAAAATGCCTGTACTAGATAATCATTTATAACAGATTGTAGGAGCTCTAAGAATATGCTAATCGAAGGACAACAGAATTTCACCAATATTTAGCATAAGAAGTCTAAGAAATTGTGGCAAGATTGTATAATTTTGAAACTATAGCCAAATCTACTTAAATACTTTAAACATAGAACTTAATTACTGGGTTATTATTACTTATATAATGTCTTTTTTACATAGATTGCAAAAAGTACACTTTATTATACTCGTAATGGTTTGGAATTATGTAGTTCATAGCATAATTGTAAAGCAAAAAAGACAAAAAAGACAAAAGATATTTATTTCAACTGGGCCACCAAGCGGCACTTTTGAATGTCACAATTTAAATTTAAATGGAATACAAGTTGATTCTACTGTGCATTCGGAAAGTAGCTAGTTATGGAGAAGAATGCACAAGAAACTCCATTGCAACACAACAACCAACATTGTAAAATTAAAACAGAGACAATTAATGATCTATCATTAATTGAGATTGTGTCTTCTAAAACACTATGTCTTATAATGGACGACAATTTTACTGAATTACTTTTGTTTTCTTAGTGAGCACTCCTCGCGACTGCAGTCCGACTCTGTCTCCACACAACAGTGCATCACCCTTCACACGCTCCATCGACGCGGGATCTTTATCAAGGTTTGTTTCCCTTCTTTTAGCTTTCATCATCATCATCATCACCAGTTATTAATGTTCCCACTGCTGTGACACAGGTTTCCTCTCAGTGAGAGAGGGAAAATCTTTTAGATTTAGCCTTTGCATATACAGGATCATCCAAAACAAACTTGTTTAATTTATCATTCATTTATGGGTATTTGATCTTCGTCATCAGTATACTCTATTAATCTTTTTATGAATGTGACTTCCTCAAGGTCATCTATCCGCCCGTCTTTGGTTAGGGACTTACCGACACTCCAAGCAATATTAGTATTCAACTGAGCAGACGTTCATTACCACGATTCTACAACTTACCCTCAAGCCATAATATGAAGATCCTTTTAGGTGCTAATTTCAGCAGAAAAATGGCGTTAATCCTGTTAATAGCTGCGAAAACTTCCTCCAAACGAACTTTCTTGTTACTTGGAGTTCAAGGGCACTTTCTAAGGTCCCTAATCATATTAAATGAAAGTCCCTGCGAAAACTTATTTCCCTGCAAATGAGGTCCTATCTTTATTTGCTGACATTAGCACAATCTTGCGAATAGCCTAGCGGTCTATTAGGCTTGATAGCGGCAATTTAGAAGCTAATAAGAAACTGAGCGATAAAATTCTATTACATTCACTGCGTACTTTATTACTAAAGCGATAATATCGAATTTTGACAGTAAAATTTATCGAGTATTACACGATTTGGGTCGCGATTCAGCAGTAGTTGCTCGAAATTACGTTTTATTCCGGCTTAATTCTTTTCCATTTCCTCGGGCTATGTCGAGTATTAATATCTTTCGTCTAGTCTTGCGATATTTTAAGGGCGTCAGTTTCAACGAATGCTTCATGGAAAAGCTGTATCCATGTCAAAGTTGGTGTAATCATAGATCGTTCACCTGATGTATATTACAGCCCTCTAAAAGTTAATAGGAAATGGACCGATAACACTCAGCATTCTATTACTTTTACGGGCTACTTTATTTCTACAGGCGATATTATCGAATTTTGACAGTTAAATTTATCGAGCATTACGCGATTCGGTCCACGATTCAGCAATAGTTGTTCGAAATTACATTTTCTTCCGGCTTAATTCTTTTTTATTTTCCGCAACTGTTCGCTCAGGATACCTTTTATATCTTTCATCTTGCAATATTTTAAGAGCCGGAACAACGGCTGCTGGCTGAAAAGGCCGTCGTACAGATTGGGTGTCAAATCTAAATGCCGCGTTTGAGTGATTATTGAGATCGTACACCTGATGCAAACTAATAACTTCTTTGGTCTTTACACTGTTTAATATTTATATAGATAAAAGAACATTCACGGTGAATATTTTCATAAGTAATGCATTATATTTGTAGCGCAGTTTCTAGGACCTATGTTAAGCCTTTGAGTCATAGTGCTAGTAACTTTACTATTTACAAAGTTGCTAACTTTGAAAAGAGTGTAAACTTTCTACTACAGGTTTCCTAATAGAACGTTGCCTGGTTTAAGAATCATTTTTGAAACTTTGTATTAATTTCAAACTTCCAATGTGCTGAGCTAGCCTTTACGCCTTGTAGGTAAAACTGTATCAATGCAAATATAGGTCTATATTTGCATTGATACAGTTTTACCTCTAGATACTTAAATTTCGTTGACATGAATTTCCGTAGAAGATGTAGTGACTAAAATTGAAAAGAGTATGTTAAGATGGTTTGGCCATGTTGAGAGGATGAATGAAAGGTGACTAACGAAAGGTATTTACAAGACAGACGTGAATGGAAACGCCGGGAGGGGACGCCCTAGAAAGACATACATAGACCTTATAGGTGATGTTCTTCAGAAAGGCCAAGTGCGCAGTACCCATAACCGGCGTGTGTGTATGACTAGATGTATGAATGTGTGTGAAGCAAAAGAAGGATGTAAGGTTCGTAGCAGGTGGCGTTCTGTAGTTTCTGCCTACCCCCATGGGAAAAAGGCGTGAGTTTATGTATGAATTTCCGTTTCAAAACTTGCTATCCTCCCATCAGGTCAGTGGAGCAGCTTTCAAGCCCAGGTGAGTGCGAGGCAGCTCTGCTAGGCGGTGTGCGCGGCCGTTCAGGTGCAGGCAGCAAAGGGGCGCGTGGACGTGGCTCAGCTTGGGGCTCCATATCTCGCGTGTTCGCGCGGTCTCGACACCGCACCAAGTCCGGCAGTGCGGCTATCAGTGGCCATGAGAGTGGTGAGTTTAGAAACCCTTCCAAAACAGTACGCAAACTTTTTCCAAATTGATTTTCCACCTAATCTAAATTTAGCTGGTTTCCTTATTAAAGAACCTTCTTTGTACTCCATTTAATCGCGTCATTATCAGTATGGTCAACAGCATGATAGAAATCGGTAATTATTGCTATTATTATGTCCGCACGCCATCGTGATACTGTGCTCGCCGCAACTACCAAATTTAATAGAAAAAACCCTGATGGAAAACTGTCTTCCCAGCATCTTGGTATGGGAGGTCCAAGAAAGCCGATTTTTGTGTCTGAACACTTAACTCCAGCAAACAAGTCGTTGCATGCCGCCACTCGGAAAAAAGCCAAGGAAATGTCCTACAAATTCGTTTGGGTTCGTAATGGGCGTATTTTTGCTCGAAAAGAGGTCGAGTTCCAGTCTATTCTGATCAAAAATCTTGACAGCTTGAACCTTATAGTCTAATTGTTGTGGTGGTTCACTATTAGGATTTTATTACTTTAATGTATTGGTATCAACTACGTCCCAATGCTTGACATTTATTACCAAAATGTACAAGGGCTAAGAACAAAAACTAATGACCTCTTAAAAAATATACAAATTTCCAATTACAGTGTGATTGCTCTTACTGAAACATGGCTCAACCCCAAAATTTGTAACAACGAATTGGTAGATGATCGATACACGCTATACCGCAGAGACCGCCACAGCACCCACAACAAAAAAAAAGACGGTGGTGGCGTAATGTTAGCTGTTTCCAGAGACATACCCTCAGCTAGAGTCACTAACTGGGAAAGTGGGGCGGAAGACTTGTGGGTCATCTTAGACCTTACGACTGGAACTAAAGTAAGAAAACTTGCAATTTGCGTTGTCTATCTACCCCCACCTGTCAAGTTGGATGCTTTGTCAATGTTCCTTGGAAAAGTCGATTATGTTACTGGTCATGCAGACGACTTGGTTGTTCTGGGTGATTTTAACTTAGGTTTTATTACTTGGAGCTTCGAGGTGGGCTGTAATCACTTGATTCCCTCCAAATACGAAACTCCTCTGGGACATACTCTTGTTGACTTTCTAAGCATAAACAACCTGTATCAGGCGAATGGTATCAATAACTGTGACAACAAATTACTTGACTTGACTATCACAAGTTTGCCTGATGCCTATGTTACAAAACCTTTGAATGTCCTTAGCAAATGTTACCCAATTCATCCCAATTTATTACTTAACATTCCATACAATGGCTTAACTTATCTGCGTTCTAAACCTGAAAATAAGAATAATTTCCTTAAGGCCAACTATAAAGACATAGTCGGTGAGCTAAAGAGTATAGAATGGCAGAAACGAATTCTCAATTGTACTGAGGTGGATGGCATGGTCGCGGAATTTTATACTATTCTTGGAACTGTCATCGAAAATTTCGTTCCCAAAATGGCGGCTGTTAGAGCTAAATTCCCCGCGTGGTTTAGTAATTCGTTGATTAGACTTATATCTGAAAAGGAAAAAATACGAAAAAAATACAAGAAATTTGGTAACCCTAGAGACAAAATCGAATACCAATTGCTTCGCTCTCGCTGTCACAAGCTTTACGATGAATGTTACTCCAAGTACAAATCAAATATTGAAAACAGCATCCCTAAAAACCCGAAAGCCTTCTGGAACTTTATTAAGACCAAACGCGGTGGTAAATCATCTATTCCTGCACGATTGGTTATGGGAGACAAAATCGCTAAAACTGGCCCGGAAATTGCCAACCTGTTTGCGGACCAATTTTCTTCAGTTTACACGGAAAATATTACCATGCAGTCCACACACTCACAGTCTCATTGTTCGCTGTTGTACGGCTACCAATCCCAATACGAGACTTCAAAATTCATCTCGAGCGTAAAATTTGACGAACTCGAAGTTTTTAAGGCAATCAAAAAAATTAACCCAGCGAAGGGTACTGGACCTGATCTTATTCCGCCAGTCTTTGTTAAAAGATGCGCTTCTGCTCTTGCACTGCCTTTAATGCTGCTTTTCAACCGTTCCTTAGAGGCGGGCAAATTCCCTGAAGAATGGAAGAAAGCTCGCATAGTCCCCATATTTAAGAAGGCTGATCCAGCCAGTGTAGTTAATTATCGCCCCATCTCGATCCTCTCGTGTTTTTCTAAACTGTTCGAGTCAATGTTGTGTCCCATTATCTCACAAATGGTGGACTCAAGCATTTCGGATTACCAACATGGCTTCAGGCGTGGGCGTTCAACGGTGACAAATCTGGTACCTTTTGTTTCTGAAGTGTCACGTGGGGTTGACAAGGGATTGCAAATAGATGCAATATATACCGACTTCAGCAGTGCCTTCGACAAAGTAAATCATCCTATACTTATTGAGAAACTGAGATGGTTTGGTATCGGAGGCAGTTTGCTGGAGTGGTTCGAATCATATCTGTCAAAAAGACCACAATCTGTAGAGATGGGTAGCTTTAGATCTGAGGTATATTATTCGCGCTCAGGTGTTCCGCAGGGATCTCATTTGGGGCCACTTCTATTCCTCATCTTCATCAATGACATAGCCAATTACATACGACATTGTAGAATTTCCTTATTTGCTGACGATTTAAAAATATTCAAAGTGGTAAACTCTCGTACTGACGCTGACTTAATTCAAGCTGACTTAGACAATGTTCTACATTGGTGTAGTATTAATGGTATGAGTCTGAATGCTGCAAAATGTAATCACATAAAATTCACGAGGAAAAAGACATCCCTTGAAACACAGTATAACATTGGTGGAGTAGTACTGCAACAAGTGAGTGAGATTCGAGATCTGGGCGTGATTGTGGATAGCAGGCTGAGTTTTGCCTCGCATATTGATAAGGCAGTGACAAAGGCCGCTCAAATGCTTGGATTTTTGAAGCGGAACTCCAAAGGCTTTAAACACCTGAGGACCAAGTTGCTTCTTTACAATGCCCTAGTGCGCAGTATTCTTGAATATGCAAGCAGTGTGTGGAGCCCGTTTTATGCAGTCCACTCACAACGAGTGGAAAGCATACAGCGAGCATTCACGAGGCATCTTGCCTTCTGTTCAAGAGGTTTCTCACATAGGAAGCCGTACAGTGAGCGTCTTAATCACTTTAAAATGATTACGCTTCGTGATCGTAGACGTCTCTCAGACTTATGCTTACTTCATAAAGTCGTTAATGGAAAAACTCAATGCAGTTGCCTTTTGGAGAGCGTTTCCTTAACGGTTCCAAGAACTTACCCACGGACCAAAAAAGTTAACAAGATTTTTAACATCCCTTTCGTCAAAACCAATCTGGGGTTACAGTCTCCCATTGTAAGAATGAACGATGAATATAATAGAGCAGTCTTAAACTTACCAGAACTAGATATATTCAATGACAAACTACCGAATTACAGAAGAAAAATCATATTGTCCCTGCTAGGTTGTTCTTAGTGTTCTGACTTTTGATGATTTTATATTTTAAGTTTAAATTGTGTTGTGTTATTTTTCCGCTTTTGGTTTTTATTTTATGGTTTTTATTTTATTTCTTTTTGTGTTCGATTATTGACTTATGGTTTGAATTTGATTTTTGACATTTTTAATTTAAATTGTAATGATTTCGATTGTGTATTACATTTTTTAACTACGCCGACTTCTAACTATGGTTTTGATGTATGACTGATGTTTTGTATGACGATATAATTTAGAATATGTATTTTTTTTTTGTATTATATTTTTATTGACTTTGATTATGACTTATGGTTTGGATTATCGAGTTTATAGTTTGATTTGTGTTTTTTTTTTTGGTTTGTTTTTTGGTTTTGATTTTTGTTTATATTAATTTTGAATTTTTATTTTATTTTTCAATGATTTTGACCATATAATTTTGATTATTTACATTATGATTTTGGTTTCTGACAATTTTATTAATAATATCTTAATTATTTAAGTTAGATTTATATGTAGGTACTTATCCATTTGTATTTTTGTTTAATCTACTTTTTCTGATTTGTATTGTATAATTCATAGTTATCTCAGGGCAGCAATGTTACGATGAGTGTTATGTACGCCGTACTTGTCATATGCATTGGTCCAATATTTGTGTATATTGTTTTGTCGATTTGTAATGCATGTGATGTGGCTGTGCTATATTTCAAATAAATAAATATTATGTAAATCCTCTGTCAATATCAATTTTGTTACCACTGATTTGTGGTTAACTGTTCCTTTCTAAGCACGCACTGATCCTTATTGGCAATACTGACTGTTTCAGTCTTTATTTACTGTTTACTCATAATCCTTATGTTTATAGCCACATTGGGAACCTACGGGTGACCAATACAGGTCACAAATCAATATGTTTCAATGTTTCTCAATATAGCTTGTTGTTCAGAGCCGATCTACTCGGGTACTGGTAGCACTCGCGCTTGGTCGCCCTTGGGCAGTGAGGCGGCGTTGCGGGAAGCGGCATCTCTGCCACTCTCAAGATGGCGCGCGCCCGCCATTATCGCGTGGCTTGAGCTGGCGCTGGGGATGCCGCAGTACGCTGCTGCTGTTGCTGATAATGTCAAGAGTGGCAAGGTATGTTGAATATAAAGAACCTATCACTGTTTATAGTTAAAAGAGCTATCACGAACATTGCATGGCTTGAGCTAGCACTTGGTATGTCGCGGTATCTTGAGGGTTTTTTTGCAAAGGTGTCTCGCTGCACTACTGTTGACAAACTAGGGATTCATTGAGTGTGTGTGTGTGCTTTCAATATCCAATTTTTGACATTTTAACATCACATGTCATTCGCTTACCACTAAAACGCCACCTAGAACGTTGAAGTCGCCACATAGGCTTGTCCTAAAAATAATCCTTTAATTTATTTATTATTAGGCTTTTCAACAATGAGTAGGTACACTGTTACTTTATAAATTCGTACATTGTAATAGTCTAAGCTCTATCATCTATGATTTTGATGTTTGATTATGAATTAAATATACAAATATTTTTTTCACACACGTGGTTTTACAAAAGTATGCTCCTATTGTGTCATACAAGCAGAAAGCTACTTTTAAGGGTGTAAATAGACATTTTTCAGCAGGTCACTACGTGGAAGTAGAACAATGTAAAGTCTTAGTAACTCACTTCTAAGCTATTACAAAGCTAGTATCTGTACTATGTTAGAAAAACGAGGTTACTTATGCTCTGTCATGCATTTACGGTATGAGGCTTCAAGCAGTATTAACACAAATCGTATTAACCACTTAGTACTCCATTTATTTAATAAGAAAATCCTCGATACTATTATCATAATATTATTCTGTAAAGTTTAACAATGTGCATTGTTGAAATTGTAATAATGAATTGGTTTATTTTCAGCTTGAATTACGGGAGAGCTAAAATCAATGTTTACATTACTGCCGCTCATAACTCTCGATGAAAACGACGAGGATTATATTTTCGTACGTAAAGAATGGAATAAAAAAAACATTTTCATTACCCGTGAATCCATTCATTATTCGGAATGCGCTCATTTTATTAGATCTGTATGGAAATCGGGGGCTGATACACCTCCCCCAGATAAATTCATCGGAGAATTTGCTTATTTATATGTTGATATCAGTCCTTCAGTAGGCGTTTCAGTCTTGTGACATGAAAGGGAAATCACAGTTAAGGGAAGTCAAAGTTATTCATGTCGTGATAAATTCATAACAAACCTTATTCGATAGGGATGTACCCGATGTATGTAGTAGAGCGATAGACGCGCATTAAGCGTCAAATATTGTGTTCTGGTTGGTTCTAGATCCGTGCTTTGAATGGGCAGGTTCTGCTCGAGCTGTCTGACGCTGACCTGGAGGTGGGGCTGGGCATCTCGCAGCCGATGCACCGCAAGAAGCTGCGGCTGGCCATCGAGGAGCGCAGGAGACCAGACCTTGTGCGGAACCCCAGTATAGGGCAGTTGACGCACGCTTGGGTCGCTGCTGAATGGCTGCCGGATTTGGGACTGTCACAGGTACGGATACATACTTTTTAACCGACTTACCAAAAAGGAGGAGGTTCTATGTTCGTCTTTTTTTTTTTGAATTTGATGAAGATCTGATGAAGAACTTCGGAGATATACAACAGAACTCTTCAATAAATAAAGGCAAATCATTCGTAATTGCTGCAATCGCATGTCTGTTTATTGTATATACTATTTCATAACATAACATCACGCCAATACGCACTAAAGGGGTACGCAGATCTCTCATTTCACTGGTTATTTTCAAGTTTCATGTTATTCGGGTGATCTATTCTGTTGTTATAGGTACCTTACTAAACAACTTGCCTATTTTAGGTAGGTACAACTAAAAAGGGAAAAATAAAAAACTTTTTTGCAAAAAAAATACTACCAACTTCCAAATAAATAACTACAAAGTGAAAAATAATTTTATTTTTCGTCGGTGTCCATATCGCAAAAAAAATGGGATTAAAGAAAGACACAGACTTCCAAAAATAAAATTATTTTTCACTTTGTAGTTATTTATTTGGAAGTCGGTAGTATTTTTTTTTGCAAAAAAGTTTTTTTACGTACCGATAAATAAAATGATTGACCTAGTTAAAAGTTGTGGAAGATTCAGAAGACATCAAGCAGAAACTCTTATTGGAGTTGATTTTTGCCAACAGTACGCGGAGTCGTTCCTGGCAAACTTGGTGGACGCTCGCATGTTGGACACCATCAGCAAGAAGGAATTGGAGAAGTACCTTGGAGTGACCAGGAAGTTCCACCAGGCCTCCATCGTGCACGGCATACATCTGCTTAGAATAATGAAATACGATCGACAGGTTAGTATGAAATGCAACACGATTTGAAAGAGATTTGATTTCGTATTTTTTATAGATAGAAAAATTTCAAAATTTAAATAAACCCCGACACATTTTTATTTCATGCTACATAATTTATCTAGTACATAGTAGATACGCTTCGATCGGCAATCTATTGAACACGTAATTATGACACGATATCTTGCGAAAACACCCCGATTCAAACAGTAAAACGCCCATAACATTTGAACCGCTGAACCGATTTTATTCAAACATAGCTAAGAACATTTTCGACAAAATTAAAATCGGTTCATTCGTTTAGGAGCTATGATGCCACAGACAGACACACAGATAAACAGCAACACACGTCAAACTTATAACACCCCTCTTTTTCCGTCGGGTGTTAAAAAAGGTCTCTGAAGACCTTTTAGTGAAATTCATTTTATTCAATCAACTTTAATCATGTCAAAGTATCACCAAAGACAATAAAATTTCACAATTTAAAAAACCCCCGACACATTTATCTTGCGAAAACACGCCGATTCAAACAGTAAAATGCCCATAACTTTTGAACGGCTGAACCGATTTTATTCAAACATAGCAAATAACACTTTCGACAAAACTAAATCGAAATCGGTTCATCCGTTTAGGTGCTACGATGTCATAGATAAAACAACACACACAGATACACAGATACACAGCAACACACGTGAAACTTATAACACCCCTCATTTTCTGGCGGGGGTTAAAAAGATAAATAAAAGAAAAGGACAAATTAAAGACGACAATGACATAAATTCCACTCTTCATCTCATTTACAAATTGCGTAACTCGGAATGAGAAAACCTTTCCACGTCCCTTCCGATAAGTGGGGTAAGATAACGAGAAGCAAATGAGCGATTATCCAATGAGCTGGAACAAAATGCTCCGTCTCGCATTGCCGTGCGGCCTGCCCGTAATGTACACCCATTAATCATCTTGCACTCCGCTCCTGCTGCCTCGACAGTTAGCTAAAAACCTGTTACATCACGTTTATTATTTCCCTTCTTATTTCCAACGTTATAAATTACCCGAGCTGATCAATCATCGTTAAGTTTTACAACATCTTTGTTTGTTAGGCGCTCGCTGTCAGGCGGCACCAGTGCGAGAACGTCGACGCCGACCCCTTAGTCTGGACCAATCAGAGGTTCATGCGATGGGCTCATAATATTGATTTAGGTGAATTTGCGGATAATCTGAAAGGTATGTTTGTTCTCCCGGCTTGATACTGCCTATTTGCTAATGATATCCGCGCCAGGATAAAGGGTCACTTGATAATCTCGTTCCCACAGACAGTGGAGTGCACGGAGGACTCGTCGTGTTAGAGCCTTCGTTCACCGGAGAGACAATGGCGACCGCACTCGGCATTCCTCCTTCCAAGAGCATTATCAGAAGACATTTGGTCGCTGAATTTGACGCTCTCGTCATACCAGCGAGGTAAGCCAACACACTCAACATTTATATGCCAATCCAGGAAAATATAATATTTGCTTCAGACACCAATACAGTTAATATTTATATGTATGAGCTCTATCGCATCAATCAACTTGCGAGCTGATATATTTCGCACCACTTGTATAATGTATCTCTGTTAATATTATATTTTCTTATTATATTACATGATTATGAATGAATTATGTATTTACAATATTATACCTGAATATATTTAGCAGTTTGTTTGGTGACAATGAGCACAGTATACTATTATATATTCATAACCAAGTTCTTAGATTGTTTGTCCCATAAGTGCATTGTTAAATGAGTCAAGGAAGTATATGAGTGGTGACCGAATGCAATGATGTTGTGGTGAGACGCACAGTGCATGTACCAGTTGTTTGAGTACTCAGTAGAGACTAGACCTGTGGCACAGTGCACCTGGCACTGCGCTGTGAGTATCCCCTCCCGTACTTGCGCATCTGTAGTTGATTATAATATGAGGTGCAATCCTGCAGGTATACGATATTTTGCCAGGTGGAAGAACTGCAAGTGGAGGCTGCCCGAGCATCCATGTTGTCCACAAAACAAAGATAAACCAACGAAAATCAAAAAACTCTCGTTTAAAAAATAAATTATCGCTTCGGTGCCCAAACCTGTATCTATGTAAAATTTCCTGTATCAAAATGTTTGTAAATTCGCTATTTTTACACAAAATATTTTCTTTGCGAAAGAAAATTTTGTATCTACCGTCAAACTTGCTCGTTTTTTTTTAAACTTTTTTGATGGAAAACTTTACGAGCGGTGAAGACTGATAAGTAATCATAGGGATCGTGGTTTGTAAGTAAAGGATATCAAAAAGGTTGGAGCGATCGGACACTTCACAGTCATTTTGTTTTGTACTTCGCCTTCGTCAGTGTTAGATTCAATGTTGGACATTGTGACCCCCTAGAGTCCCGATCTTGCCGTAGATTAGATACGTCACGTTAATGTTAATTCGAGATTGATCAATTTGGTAAACTAGTAAATGTATACAACTTAGTTGATATTATAAAGATATAAGCATAAAATGCTTCGTATTATTTATAGGGGGTAACTCATATCCCATTATCTGCATTCACTAACGTTCTTCAAGAGGATTCATTTCAATTTAAAAAAACAGTTTCGAAATAAATGTAATGATAATCGAAGATTTTAATAATTGAATATTAATAGGTGTAAAGACAGAACCATCACCATAGCTTTAGGATTATAACAATAATAGCATTTACTAATACTGTAAGATAACTATGTTTTTGACTTGTATACATTCATACTGTAAAGTTGACAACATTGTATATTAGGTTCACCTGTAACGATATCGATTGAACTATAAATGTGAATAAATCCTGATGTAAAAGATAAACCTAAGGGACATCGAGTCAGTTCCTTTTTATTATCCATCACCCTAAACTTGGCGATCCTTGCATCGAGAGAACGGTAACGATCATTTTATCGATACATCATGAATGCCTCTCTGTCATCATCATTAGTCAGCACCACATAATAATCAGACTCTGTCCACATTTTCTCCTTCCATGTAACGTTCCGTTTTATTTTGTAAAGATTTCCAACACGTTGACATATCGTGCTTGATGGTTTTAGTTAAAACCTTTTGATTATCTTGTTGTTGTTATTTTAATTCAAGCAAACAATGAAGAGTACTGTCTTTTTCAAACATATACGTTCTCACTATTTGCTTACAATTCCAATATTGGATCCAGTACTTTTCGTTGTCATCCTTTAATATTTACTCGTGTTATTTCCTTTTATTTATATCCATATATACGTACACAATCAGCATGATTCGTATCATTTCCAGCAAAGTGCATCATGCTTTTGATGTCTATGCAAAACATTATTGAATTATCATTCACTGTTTATTAACTGTCTCGTAGCTTCCAGTAAACATAAATCTGTGAATAAGAAAAAAGTTTGCGTTATTTTTTTCCTGCCAGGAATAAAAAATGCAGTATTGAGGTCCAACATTGCGACTGTAAAATATAACTTTACGAGAATTTGCATGTCAGCTTTTTGTGTTAGCAGATATTAAACACAAATGAGTGCAAATTTGAGAGATTAAAGCGACCTTAACTAACGCAAACTACGCTCTGCCTGGCTTTTATATGTGATCTCAAATTTGTACCGCTTCTGTTGTTTAGTGAAATCAACTTGTAATTGGTTTTCAGAAACTTGTTTGGCCACCAAATCAGGATGTTGGGTAGACCGTTCTCAAGGTCGGTTGCTACTGGGTTACCAGGCATTGATCTTAGTGGGGACTCCAGGAGGCATAGTTTGAGAGTAAGACGCTTTATTTATTTAATTATTTTAGTGTTCACGCTTAGACCTCTCTACTAACTATTTTTTTTTCCAGGGCTCAATAACCAGAGCACTGGGAGTACTAAAACCGAAGCACGAGCGGACATCACCGTCAAGCTCAAGTGAGAGCTCAAGTGTGTTGAGCCTGACGCAGCCGTACCAGTTATCGTACTCACCTCCTATAGCCGTACGGACGCTGTCTCAGTTGAGCATGACGTACGCACCGCCGCCCACGCTGCAGGAGTATGAGCCGATATACACGCCATTGAGTCTGTACTCGCAGTCCAGCGTGTCGACGAGGGATAGCTTGACGAGACTGAACGATATCAAGGAGAATTCTAGTATTACTCATAGGTAAGACTACATAATAAGTATTACTTTTTCTGTAAATGTATGACACACTAGTAGATGGCACACATAATAGCAATGGTCATCAGATTTCGGATTCATCTCCGATAGCCGTACGGACGCTATCTCAGTTGAGCATGACGTATGTTAACGCTGCAGGAGTTTTAGCCGATATACACACCGTTGAGTCTGTACTCGTAGTCCAGAGTGTCGAAGAGGGATAGCCTTACGAGACTTAATGATATCAAGGAGAATTCTAGTATTACTCTAGGACTGCACTGTTTATTTCGGTTTGTTGGGTAGATCACCGACGCTTATGAAAACCTGCAATACCAGAAGCATCGCAGATGCTTCGGGCTTCGCAATTCCAGAGATTAGCTGTATTTCTAAGATAACGTAGTTTATGTGTCTTATGTGCATTTAATTATACTCGCAGAGTTGCAGCCTTCTAATCGGAACGTAGGAATGTTGTACTAGTTATTTGTGTGCAGCAAGAAAGATAATGCAATTATTGGCATGACAATATGTCTGATATGGATATTTTATTGGCATTGGCAATATGCCTGTTATGGATATAATATTTGCCCACTATCAGTTCTTAATTTGAAAATACTTAGTAACAATGGTACATAAATGATTACTATTATTTTAGGGTTCCGTACCCGAAGGGCCAAACGGAGCCCTATTGCTGTCATTCACGTGTCTATATGTCCGTCTGTCTATCCTTCGTCTGTTACACAGGCACAGGTAAACCGTTTGCCTGTGTGTGAGCTACAGTCTTTTCAAATTTTCACAGTTTAGTTAATCATGTTGGCCCAAAGCCATACAAATTGACAAAAAATTTTTTTTTTAGATTTTTTAGGATCCCATAAAGATAAAGAGGCAGCGCGAAAACAAGAAAATGGCCTATCCCATCTAGTAGGGTTTCTTAGAGCTCGTTGAGTAGACAAATACTGTATTTTTTGTTTTAGAAAATATTGGAAAACAAAGGAATAAGAAACCACCAAAATCAACCTACTTAGTCTTTTTTCAAAATATTTATATTCCACGTTTTCTCTATGGAGTTAAAACTTGATCAAAATAAAAAGTTTTACTTGTTTTGGCTTTGAAAAACGAAATTATTCACCAGTCTACATTTCAATAGATAGCACAAAACTTCAGGCGAAACAAATCACGACAATTCAATAGACGGGTTTTCTTTTGTTTATTCTTTAGATACAGCTCGTGTCTTAAAGCCAACATTGGATGACCTAATTACGTTTACAAGAGTGAGACAAAGGTTTGCTGTTTCACGACGTAATCTAACTTCAAATGTGGCGCACTCTATGCTCGCGTGGGTGTTTGACTATACACCCACTTCAATTTGTGGGTATAACCTTGTTAGGCTCACTGAATTTGCATTTTCGGTAGACTTTAATATAATAAGTTTGATATTTTGTTTTGTTTTATTTAAATAGGCATATTGGTTTATATATTACGAAATACCTAAATATATTATTCCAAGGACAATATTCTTAAGAATACGCATCATAAAGCCAAACCTTTGTGGAACTTGTGGCAGAATTTTACATGTGTTACTTCACTGATCGTGGAAATGTCGCAGATGCGCGTTTTTCCGCCCATATACCAAATAATTTTATTATTAGATTATTTGTTCGAAATTTTCTTCTCATATTTGTCCTTAGCTTATAGTCATGTCTTGTGAAGACTCGTACGCTCAGATTGGATTTCAAACTAAAATGTGGTCGTTCTTCCTAAAGGTACGGACAAAAAGCGGACCAAGCTCACCGAGTGAGCTCGCCTCTGCCGGCCAAGTCGACAGATGACGCGCTGTTGAAGCAGAAGCGACACCGACGCGTCAAGAGCATCGGCGACATTAACGCCTGCACTAAGGCGCCGGTGTAAACACACCTGTACCTCAATTATGTTCAGGGCTTTGTTATTGAAGCGATCTTTGAGTACTGAGTGATTGATGGTCTCTTTTGAAAATATGTGACAGATTCCAGTAGACAATTTTACGTTACCGTCATAAATTGAAGTCTTTAGTCCTACAATTTATCTTTCCAGACATAATGTAGATATATAGCCTGGTTTGAATCATGAAGACAGGATCTGAAATGTTAAGCTTAGACAAAATTTCGCTGCCTCGCCAGTTCTCAGACATCGCTTGTATGACAAGTTTCTAAATGTGTCCCTTACCCTAAATGTTATTTTGGTTACAGCATGTTTTCTTCGTAAGATGTAAATCCCTTTGTCCTCATCTTGAATCCTCTTTTTGTGTATTCAATTGTACTACAACATATTCGAATAGAAAATTGGTTAAAGTGTCGTGAACCTTTGGATAGTTGAACAGAACGTTATAAAGAAGATGTTTTAGATAATCATATTGGAAATTGGACCATTGTGTAAGTATATTTAGATCGAAATATAGGTAATGTGTAATTGACCATAGTAAGACAATTTACCTAGTCATTGTAAAAGTAACACTTGTATTTTAGTAATATTAATAAGTCGAAACAAGCAATTTTGTAGAAACATAATTTAGCCCTCTAAAAGTGTAGTAAACGTAAAAAAATTGAGGTTAGAAAATCCAGTTCCAGTTACATGGTGAGGACCAAACCGACACTTTGATTATGTCAATCAATCATGGAGCTTGCAATAGACCCGTGTTTTCGTAGCTTTAACCACAAGAACGTTTACAATGAAGGGAAATAGCCAACGTCATTATTGAACCAAAACTTTGTGCGGACGCAAATATCATTTTGTACAAAGTCGGATATCAAAAACTTTCAAATGAATTTGTGAAAGCAAATAGACTGAGTTTTAATATAGTTAAACATTTGTTTGTCTTATTATATTCAGTATTACAATACAGTAGTTTAATATGTGTAACTTTTAAATGTTTTCGAATAATTTTTCACACTGACCATTTTACTTATGAAAGTTTCAGTAAAGAAACTAGTCAATTTTAATGTTTTAAGCGGTCTAGTATCGTTTTATAAACCATTTTTTTAGGTAGTAGTAATAAAGACTTTGATAAGTAAAATGTGTAATATTGTAACAATTCACTAACCACGCTGTATTTACTGGCCGAACACTGTGATAACGCAATACTCTCACGCATTTAATAAACCCAGAGCTTTTAACTTCAGTATTTTATACCAAAGTACATATATACGATAAATACATAGGAATTACGTAATATGAGTACATTCCCATCGAGCTTGAATCCTATAATTTTGATATTGATGTGTTTTGTTTTTGTTTTACTTTTTATTGTTTTTGAAATATTTATTTTTAAATGTGATTTTCATTTTGTGATATTTGAGTTACCAATTAGTTATAATTCGTAAAAACTTTTGAAATAAAGAATATGTGAAATTTTCTTGGCGAGTTTTATTTTCACCTGTCACAGTTTGGTGCGAGAAATGGGATAGTGAATCTATTTATAGAATACAAAGGATGTGATGAGGGTCTCAGTCAAAATATCTGAACAAATATATTCGAAGGGAACCCGATTTATTTTTCAATTGCGAACATTGTTGGCGATAGAGGGAAGGCCGTGTTCTTTTATTCGGTGCGGTGAGGGACACTAGCTATTTATATAATAGCTCATTCCGAAGGATCTACAAAAGAAGCTGATAAAAGAAACTGCTCAAGTTTTCGGGAATACCAATGAGCGGAAACACGCGGGCTTTTCCTTTTGAAGTTTTTTTGTAGTAAAGATCTTAGTTTCTCAGAACTTCCTCGGATGTTTGGGATGAAACCTTCAATCAAAATGCAATGAAAATATCAAGACCAATCAGTACAAATATCGTGTGCATTACAACGTTTTTCGACGTATTATTTGATATTGCCAACTTTATTCTACATCCAAGAAAATAATTTTGGGTAAAAAGCTATATACATAGAGTTATGTGTTTTGCTTTTTAGACAAATTTATTTGCTTTTAATGCATGCAAACGTTTTTTGACGTATTATTTGATATTTCCAATTTTATTTTACCTGGAATTCCCTGTCGGAGTCTGTGTTGCCCGAAAGCTACAATCTAGGGGTCTTTAAGTCAAGAGTGAATGGGTTTTTTCTAGGCAAGCGTGCTTCACCGTCGACCACATCATCGCTTTCCATTAAGTGAGATAGTGGTCAAGCGCACGCCTTTATATAGTACAAAAAAACCTACAAGAACATATATTTGGCTAAAAACCAATACACATAACTACCACGTACCACTTTGCCTACATACGAATAATTTATTCTCTTATAAAATATAGAAATGTAAATTACAGACGAAACTTCTGAAGCCCCGGCAAATATTCAGGAACACTTAAACGATAGCTCTTCCGATAATATAGTGCACGAGCTATCATCTGAAGTCGCCAGCGAAGTTAGCTGTTCAATTATTTATAGAAGTTGTCGGCTTTCGTCCGGGTAAAGTTCGTTATGGGGCGTCTCGCCTTGACGTGACGCGAAGTGTTCGCCTCATACGATGCTCATAAATGTTTGTGAAGAGGTCCTGTTAGAGCCAATGAGGTTGATAAACAGCTTTTTACCTTTTTACAAGACACCTACCCTAGGCGTATGGATAATAAAAGAGCATGTGATGTGTTATTGTTTTTTCTATTTCTTCAACAACATTTTTAGAATACATCGATTACTCGTTGTACGTTGTGTCAACGGCCACCGCAGATTGTCTCTTGATCAACGCCATTATGAATGCATCATAACAAAATATTTCATCATCATCATCAACAGCCATTTAATTTTGCCACTGCTGGGACGTAGGCCTCTCTGTGAATGGAAATGGGCCGTAAAGGTGCACGCGTACCAAAGCACGCCGCAGGAGCCGCATTTCAATAAAATGCTGTAGGTATTCGGATTCCACCAGCGCGTGCGGATGACGTCATCCGTATCCGTACAGAAAATAATGATGTAATAAGATGTACAGAAGTAGATAAGATGCGTGATGCACGTGCAGCTCCTGCGGTGCGTCTAGGTACACATTCACCTTTATGCACCACGAGGGCCCAGTGCGGGTTGGAAAATGTCACATGTCTTAGAGTTTTTGGTTCTAGGACATGCCGGTTTCCTCGCTATGTTTTCCTCACCGTTTTGAGAGCAGTGTTAATGATATAATTTACATAGAGTAAAGCACCTGGCTGGGTGTGAACCCACAACCTACGTATACAACCTGTAATTCGCGGCCGTTACCACTGGACCACCACCGCTCTCTACCACAAAATTACATATCTTATAAAGTTATAACACATTTTTGTTGGTTCGACTCCAAGCAAAAGCAAACCTCCGAAAATTTGAACGCAGATGTACTTTTTTATAACCCAAAAGAAGGTTTATTTATCCCCCCTCCCTCGTCCTTCCCACGTCTAATAGACTTATTCCCACACCGGATTTATGGTGGCGAAAGTACCTATCAATATCTGTGGCAATATAAAGCAGTGGTTGGTGATGTGAGCAGGGTTGTGGCTCGCTTGGCAATCGCATCACGTGCAACGCCGGGGACATTGTATCATTACGCCGCGGACGCCGCGGTATTGCGGTGTTGTGTACACTTGCACTATATAATATATAGCCAGTATTACGATTCTGGAATGACAGTATCTTCCTTTATTCGGGTTACGGAGGTCAAACAACTTGAAGGGTACAGACAAAAAACAGGGAATGTCTAATGTCTAATTAATTTTTTTTTTGAAAAACGCAGTTAAAAGTTTAGTTTAGTACCTATGTGATTTTTATCCTTCTTCTTTACCGGTATGTACCGGTATGTCATGGACATACCCGGTTCTTTTTGCTTCGGCCATAAACAAAAACGATTGAGAATAAAACTACCATAGATAATAGATTTGCTTGCCCATATAAAATAAAAAATGAAAACTTGTGACATTCCCTATCCTTTACCTGTACCCTTCAATTGTTTTTCCCAATATCTAGTCCTTTAGTTGGCTAATGAAAGTACTAATTGTTTTTATCCATCTCAATTTTCAATCGGTTAGTTTATTTTTTGCAGGGCTCCCTTAACCCTCTATAAAGTTAAAAAAAGTTTATTTCTAGTGATGATGATAAACCAGAGAATCTATTCCTAGTTGCAAATGATTATTAAATAGCTTTACTGTGCACTGGTACTGGTATTTACACTATTTCTATTATTTTAATATTATCCTTGATTCATCAGATGATAAATTATGGGTTTACAATCGATATTAATATGATCCTACTATAAATACCTACAGATATTATATTGTGATTAATTGTATCTATTATTGAAACATAACATATAATACACATGATACAACACTATCACGCCTGCTAAATAAAACTACAAATAAATTATAGTTCTAAAAACTAAAAATCAAGCTTTAATGGTAAATTGAATTAATAGTCGCTAATCCTGAAGATCCTGGTAAGGATAATGGGACAAACTATTTAAATTATTGCATTGTCATCGGTACTTTATAAGTGTGCAAAGTTTCAAATCAATCCGACGTTTTGAAGGGGGTGAAAATCACGTTCAAAGATTCCGTTACTTTGATACATAGATACATACATACCAAGCTAATAAAATCGTTTAAAAATAAAAACTCCTCATTACATTTTCCCACTAAGAACTCAACTTAAAAAGCTAATTCCAGTTTCAAAACTAAGACAACATCGTTAACACAGACTTTCTTAAAAATAATCTTATAAAGAGGAAGTCATTTCTGAATGGCGGGCTCTATAGCGATTGGTGCAAACTTTCCGTTTATGAACTGAGCAAAGTTGTGCGGAGCCTTCGAGTCTCGAATGGGGTTCCCAGCAACAAGGTGTCGTTACCCGCAGCGCAGGCGCCGTCGCCGGTAACCGAGTAGCCCGCAAACTCCACAACTCTCCCCAACTAGCCAAGCTTAGTTAGCAAACTGTACTTTTCTTTTCAATTTCACAAAACGACCGTAAGAACCGCAACTGCTTTGCAGATTCAAATTAAATTGAGATAACTTTCTTTAAATGCGAGTATTCAGTTGTTCGGTTAAGATCTAACACCAGTCTTGCCAAGGGGTACCGTGTTACCCAGTTACTGGGTTGTCGAGGTCAGATAGGCAGTCGCTCCACGTAAAACACTGGTACCCAGCTGAATCCGGTAAGACTGGAAGCCGACACCAACAAAAATTAGGAAAAGCCTAGGCAGATGATGATTCAGTTGTTAGGTAGACACGAAAAGTAGGTTGATAAAATCGATCAATAAAATCTTACAGCGCACTTATTGATAAAGCCCCACTTGGATGCCTGTAACGACCCAACAATGATAACCTTTATCCATTATAGGCAGAATAAGACGAAATAATATTTTCTCGAGTCACGTAACTATTGGGGAACGCATCATTAAGTTTCAATATCGCTGAGAAAGCCCTCTTGCCGCACTGAAGTGGGCGAGACATGGCATCCACGCATTTTATACTGTCAGCGAAAATTCTATCTAGAAACTGGAGTAAATCGACGCTTCGTGATAGCAGGAAATATGCAAAAATATTCCTGTGTGCTCTGAAATGAAGTTTAAGCATGATTATATTCACGCAACGAATAAAAATCTACTTGTCCAATTTGCAATGAAAATCGTAAGCATTGAATATAACTACAACTAACTTTGTATAATAGCGGATTGTGGAAACACAATTTCGCTTACTACAATAAAAACAACAATAAATCTGAATACAACCCGTCATTTAAAATTGAATGGAAAGTAATACTAGGAATGAATTTCTATCAGCTCACACGAAGTGTCTTAGGTATATAATATGAAATTTTGAATGTGACATGGTTGTATAAGTTGGTTTTCTTTTTTCTTTGTACCACTACATCGCCATAGTTTTAACTTATTTACCGACCATATAAATAAAAAAAATATATAACAAGTAGCACAGTTCGACAAAATCCAGATGAAATATTAAGAAAGCTAACACAATCAAAACGCAAGCCAGCCATTGCAAATACAATTTGTTATCGTTCTATCATTTGCATATACTACTCGTACTAAATGAACTTTTTCCCAGTCCAATTTGCCCGATATTCGATAACAATGGAAAGTGGTGTAAAGTACCGAGCACATCATAAATTCAATAAAACGGACTCTTGGCTATTTTTATTCATCGCAAATACGTGGCAAAATTATCATTATATTTTTTTCTGTCAGCCTGCGCTGTCCTACTCCTAGGCAAAGGCCTCCCAATTATTGTTATCAGCCTGTGTTGTCCCACTGGCCTCCCTTCCCTCCTTCCACTACTGCTGGTCTATTGCGATCGCAAAGCAACCTTTAAAAAAAACCCGGCCAAGTGCGAGTCGGACTCGCGCACGAAGGGTTCCGTATCATTATCGCAAAAAAACGGCAAAAAAACACGTTTTTTCTATGGGAGCCCCCCCCTGAATATTAATTTTATTCTGTTTTTAGTATTTTTTGTTACATCGGCAACAGAAATACGTCATCTGTGAAAATTTCAACTGTCTAGCTATCACGGTTCATGAGATACAGCCTGGTGACAGACAGACAGACAGACAGACGTACCGCGGAGTCTTAGTAATAGGGTCCCGTTTTTACCCTTTGGGTACGGAACCCTAAAAAGGTATCCAGCTCATCCCGCCATCTCTTTCTAGGCCTCCCAAACCAAACTTTATTTGTCATGTGTGTGTATATTCTTGACTGATATATTCCTGACTATACTCTTTATGTGTATAGTCAGGTGTGATGGCCATTAGAGCTGACGAGCTCTTTACTGGGGACCGCAACTCAGCAAGTATAGCGTTAGACCGAAGTTCCGGCCAGATAGGGTGAATATGACATAAGTCGACAGACTGGATGCGGATAGCGAGGATCCGGGTGTTGTGGCTCTATTTTGGAGAGGCTATAGGTACACAACGAACCGGAACTCGCTGCGTTGGAAGGCTTCCCACCAGGTGGACAGATGACCTGATGAGGGTGTCGGGAATCTGCGGGATGCGAGACGCACGGGAACGGTCAATGTGGCGTCACTTGGGAGAGGTCTATGTTCAGTTTTGGATGTCTTTTGGCTGATATGATGATAATGATGATAGATACACAGCATTTTATATCCCGATGGTTGGCCCCTATGGCCTATATCACAGGAACTGTGATTTTCCAGGACAAAAAGGACTGTAGCCTTCTATCAGTGAAATAATTTTCGCAATCGGATCAGTGCATCGAAGAGTTGGTACCTTTATTGAAATAATAAAATAAAAAAAAACCTGTTTAGTTACTTTAAGGCGCTACCCCGAGCAAAACGCCGCGCTAGCCGTTTTTCGTGCTGTTTTTAGGAGCTATCTACTCGTTATTTAAAAATAAATATCAACTAATAAAAATACATAAAATTTCTTTTGATTCTAAAATGGTCGTATACTTTTTTTTTAAAGAGGTATATGTTTCATAAATCTCTAAATTAATTATTTTTTACTAACACTAATGGATAGACAATTTAATAACGAACATTTTTGTCGTATTTTTTTTTTCAAAAGACTAAAATTCGATTTTATAAAGATTTTATTCTAAAATCTGGGCGTATTCACTACTGTAATTCATGTGCCACCAGTGCCGCTAGACCAATAGGAATGCTCATTTCTCATGCTGATTTTTTGGTCAGAGTACCGTCTTAACGGCACGTCCTATGACTGTATTCCTAGCAATGTCGTCTTTACCAAAAGTTGGCTGAATCCAGCTCTGCTACTTTTATCTAAGTGTAGAAGAATGGCTTCACCGATGGATATATAGATCTATAGTTTACAAATTCATAGAAATTGATACCGAGAACTCCACAGGTATGTCTTATCACTGGAAATAGACACATAATTATAGGTACCGATATCAACCTCATTACCGTTATAATTAGAATACCAGGCAGTTGAGGATAATTATAAATATAACCTATATTAAAACAATAGTTATTGGGTGTCTCCATTATCTAGCGCAGTATCAGTGTGGTCGCTGAACGTGGCATGTGCTCGTCAGGTAAATAAATAATAAATTGAATTAACTTTTGTGTCTATTGCAATAAATAGTCATAGACTAGTCAGTCTATCATATCAGGCTGGCAAACTTGAGCAGTGTTGAGTCTTTGTTTTAAAATTGTAAAATGTTATATTAAGGCTCCCTCAGACGAGGCGTCATTGTTCTAAAATTATATAAAAATGCGATTTAGCATTACATATCGCAGTGACACTTCGCACCTGTTTGCGGCGAGTTTTCTCATCCTCGTCACTTGAATGTGTCATCGTCATTTCAGCCGAAATATATCCAAGGCTGTACATAGGCTTGCCCTAAAGGTACTTGAATGTATGTACCTATGTTATTGTGAAATATTCTATGATAAATGGAACGTACGCCACCTATGCACTGAATATTGTTCTTGAATACGGGCTTCAGTTCTGCAAATTACAGGGCTGTTTCTTTTTCACCTTATCTGATCATATTAGTAAATTATGTAGGAGTAATTGAAATCTTTTTAACGGACTATTAGCTTCTCTTCGTCTTCGATTCATAAGTATTTATTGTATTGTTTATAGTACACAACTTAAGAATTACAGGACAATAGTAGATTATGCACCAAGGGAATAAAGCAGTGTCTTACGTCACGGGCGGAATATCGAACCCTGAGCGTAACGAGAGACTCCAGAGTTAACTTCCAGGCGAAGCGAGGGAGTTATGTAGAGTCCTGAGTGCAGCGAGGATCCAAGCTGCCCAAGACGTAGACAAGCTTTATCCTAGAGGAGCATACTCTACTTTGCACACCTTTTACTATACAATAAAAAGCCAGAGCTCCATAAATTAAGTATTTATTTTGTAATGAATTAAATTCAAAATAAACAATTTAAAAGTTAATATTGATGTTGGACACATTAGTGCGTGTAGGCGTGTAGTGCGTAGATCGTGAGTTCGAACCCAAGCAGGCGCTTTACTTTGTGTAAAATATTTCATCACCACTGCTCTAAAAACGGTGAAGGAAAACATCGTGAGAAAACCGGCATGTCCTAGAACCAAAAATTCGGAAACATGTGACATCCACCAACCCGCACTGGGCCTGCGCGATGGATTAAGGCCCGAGGAGGCCTGTGCCCCAGTAGTGGAAATATTAATAGGCTGATGATGATGATGACATTAGTGCAGTTATGGAAGGATTTTTTTTTTTTTTTTGCGTGGAGAAATGCTCATGCATACTGCGCTACCACGGGGAGATAGCGCAGTTATGTGGGACTCTAACCCACTAAAACTCCACGGTGTCCTCCTGTGCCGCCTATGGCGAGAAGACGGGTACGCGTTAGCACTTACCGCGAACCCGCCGCGGCTGTCCGTCACCGGACCCTCCTCTGGGGAGTACCCCCCATCACCGAAACCAGCACATGGGTGCCAGACGACCCCGTATATGGCACACTTGGTCTCCTTGTGACGGGTCAAGGTCAATGGCCCCGCCACCTACCATTTTTCGGCCGCAGGGGATAGGGAGAGCGGCCAACGCTATACCGACACTCCTCCTCCCCTGCGGCCCCACCGCGTCCGCCATCAGACGGTGGCGACCCCGTCCAGGCCGCGGAAGGTAGGGAGAGCGGCGCATCGTAATACTCCTCTCCCGCCGTGGCCTCCAACCCTCAGCCGCGATATCGTATGGGTTTGGGAGACCCCATACGACATCGCGGCCCGCCTCAGTTGCGATGACGCCCAGGCAGCATCGCAACCAACATGTTGGCCGCTACGTCGTCGGCTTATCGGCAAAAGCCCTGACGAGCGGCCCCTCCTCGGGTTCCTCTTCGCTTCACCATGGGTGACCAAGCCACGGTTACTGAGCCCCCCCACCTCGACAATGCGGGAACCCACCGGGGGGCAGTTATGGAAGGATGGAGTGACAATTTTGTTCGGTATATTTATGAAAGTTGTGGTGGAGTTTATTGCAGTAATGAAAGGTGTAGAAACTTGTGTTGTGAGTGTCATTTTGGACAGTTGACGACGGCTGTGGGGGCAAAGGTGTCCAAGGATCCACAATATTCGACGAAGTTTTTCTGGAGTAGATCACTATAGCTTGTAATTTTTTGTTAACACGAATATTGCAACAAAATTCACTGAAAATCTCAGCACAAAACACCGTCTTCTGTTTCACATTCGTTGAAATCGCGCCTTTTTCTCCTCACTTTTTTTATTTCTGCTTATGGTACCAGTTTGATTTTCGAACAAAACTCTTTACAATGCCTTACAGGCATTTTCTTACTTAGAGTTTTCCACGAGTTACCGTACGAATTTGATGTTCCAAATTCAACTCACTTTATTCCCTTGGGAATTGCATACAACTTCACCTCCTTTAAGAGGTAATGCTTTACTTTTAATTTGAGTTTGCTTGATATGTACCTAATTGGAAATTGTCGAGTAGGTGATGTGAAAACATTTATAAAGATAAGTGTACAATGGGCGGTCTTATCGTAAAGGGTAAACTATTACAGACAAACTTTTTACGAAAGAGAGGCGATAGACCTGTGTCTATCAACTCTCGTTCAGTCCGTAAAAAGTTTGTCCGGATGTCAGTGTACAAAAATATAAAAATAATATAACATAAACCTAAGATTTTTTTGGCAATCTAAATACTCCAGCAAGAAACAAGAGAAAATTAAGCTTTAAATGAAACCTGTATAATATATTTCAGCTTAACTTCGAAAACTGCCAACAATGCGACTATATTTACCACACCTGTTGATCATAACAGTAGCAGCTGCAGAAATATATAATGATGAACGACCAGCAACCAGCTTAATGAAGAAAACCCTGAAGAAGGACTGGTGGGGCATCAGAGTCAGACCTATTCCTGAAGGTCTTAGAAAGGGTCTGTACCGAATACTTAGGCGATATCCACAATTCATTTCACTCCGTAAGGAACCGGAGGAGAACCAGGGCTTCCCAATTATGACCACAATTGTCGGAGAAAGAGAAAATGGCCGTATTAATACTGGGCGCAGAAAATCAGGCATTTCTGACGACGCGACAAGCCAAAATGATGACCATGCGGTCAAGACAAGGGCAATATTCAATTACCTAATATGTCCTTCAGACACTGTAAAATTACATGGACAATGTATAGAAAAGCCAGACTCTGACTTAGATTTAGACTATTCACAGTTCACGTTTTAGCGACCATGATAAATTCGAATGAACCGACGCAAAATAATTCAATTATTATAATTTCCTGTATTGTGTTTAGAAATATGTTTCTTAATAAATTGTGGAATATTTAATCTGTTTCAATCACCATTTCCAAATAATCTGTAGAAAGCCGAGTCATTTTTGTTATGCATTAAAGAAAATAGTCATTGAAAATACGAAGTATCAAGCGCCTTTTATTTACCGCATTTCCTTAAGGTATTCTAAACTCCTTTGACATATACATCATTATCATCATCATATCAGCCAAAAGACGTCCACTGCTGGACGCCTTCCCCAAGCATCGCCACATTGACCGGTCCCGTGCGTCTCGCAACCAGGGGATCCTCGCAACCTTCACCAGGTCATCGGTCCACCTGGTGGGAGGCCTTCCAACGCAACGTCTTCCGGTTCGTGGTCGTCACTCCATAACCTTTCTGCTCCATCGGCCATCCATTCTGCGAGCAACGTGCCCTGCCCACTGCCACTTCAGGTTGGCAATTCTTTGACCTTGGTTCTCTTACTGATCTCTACATTTCTGATTCGATCACGCAAGGAAACGCCGAGCATAGCCCTCTCCATTGCCCTTTGAGTGACTGTATGCTTTCTCATGAGGCCCATTGTAAGCGACAACGTCTCAGAGCTATATATCATTACTGGCAACACACACTGGTCATAGACTTTTGTCTTGAGACACTGTGGTAAGTTGGACGAGAAGTCACCGCGCAACTTCTCGAACGCTGCCCAGCCGAGACATATACACCTCAAACTAAAAGTTATTACACATATCGAGGGACCAGAAATTCTACGAACACGTGCATATTGAATGCACACGTTCGAATATTATAATATGATGTATCGGAGGATAGCGCATCCGGCACGCGGCGGCGCCGTGTTTAGCAGCCATCGGAGGGACCTAACTTTAGCACTGAGTGGGTACCTGCCTGACATTTCCAAACATTAACTACATATATTACCCCTTGCAGGATGCAGCAACATGCTTATTAAGCATTTATAAGGTCGATGAATAGGGACTCAATGATTCTTTCCTTTTCAAAAAATTATGTGGTGTTATTGTATATGGACCGAACATGGATCTCCAAAAATATGTTTTTCCCGAACAGTGTTATAAAAGTGAATGAAAAAGAAAATGGATAATCATGATGATTTTACAAATTGAAATGCCCTAAAATTAAATCGTCTCTATCTACACAATATCCATTCCATCAGATATTTAAGCTGTTGACTGCTGTCATATTAGAACTAGGTATCTGCTTTCATAGTCTCTTATAAAAACACATGAATAAGTAATGGAATGCCAAGTAGCACTTTAAAGTAACTGAAAAACTGTACGTTTGCGTTGGACAGAACGTGAGAGTAAATATTGAAAATTCTATTTGCACCATATTCTATGAGAATGCTCGTAGACACAGCTTATTATTTGTATACAAGCAGTTGTGTTGTGACAAGTCAACTGCAGACTACACAAAGTTGAGTTTTACCGCGTTTAACCTAACTTTGTTGAACGCATGGAATAGTTTATTTGTTGAAATCCCTTTTGTTGGTGGGAGCGTCTGTTTGTTCATAGTTATCACAAACAATACGCCGCATTCACGTTGTTCGCTCATTATGAGCCGGCTCGAACGCCACAGTTTTACAAAACTCCCCATGATTGGATCATTGTGTCGGTTTAGCGTGTTACAATAATTGGATGGCTGTGATTGTCACTGAAATCGGTTTAATTTACGTAAATTAGACTAAATGTTTACAATGGAGGACAAACACATCGAATGGATTTGTATTAATGGATCCCTAATTCTGATATTGGAAAAGATAAAGTGAGATATTTTATCAATGTTTGATTACTGTTATGAAAGCTTCAAATAAATAGTAAAACTAAAGTAATACATCTCTGAAACATCAACTAAGACTCTGTGATCTTTTAATCATTAAATAGTTAATTTTCTTAGTTTGCATAAGCAACGTAACAACTACACTATTATGTACTGCAACACGAAATATTTCGAGCATAACTACCAGCGCTTCAAACTGCATTAATTTAATACAGAACTAGCACCTCGCATGTAACATAGTTTTGGAGACTAAACTGGTGCTAGATTGCATTCCCCGCTCACTAGTGAGAAGTGAAAGAACCATTCCGAGCGTGATCACCTCTTTGAGAGGATTCGACTTCCTTGCCAAGCTATAAATATATCAGTATGTACGGGGCTCCAACATTTGCATGGCAATTAGAACTGGAGCGGGCCACATTACCATTTCAATTGTGCGGAATGAACGAACTGACGAACGAACGGAACGAATGCTGCATTCAAGTAACACCTCCGAGTGAATGAAGTCGGTTGGTTGATTTTTAAGCTTTCCGTGCCAATCGGGGCTCAAAGAGTTGGTTCGTAAGCCGACGTGAATTAACTCCTTCACTCGCTACTTTGTTTGTCCTTATTATGAGCGAACAATGAACATTATCCTGTCAGGAACTTTGTTAGCAGCACCTGTGCATCACCAAACGATGGATTATCATATTTCACTTCTGAATTTAACATTAACTTGAGTTTCATGAAACAAGTTTTGCTTAAGGGGTCAATAGATTGCCTTTTAATTTTCAAACTTACATTGAAAATTTTCCCTTCAGACAAAACTTCACTTACCTTAGCTATCTATTTACAGTATCTTAAATAGTCCAAGTTGCAGCCTATAACCTATTAGGTACACTGGAAACATAGAAGTGAATAGCAATTTCCCCTCCTACTGTTATGCAAACTGTTTTCCACGTAAACAACAATTTACTACACTAGTTTCAGTTCAAATTCAGAATCACAACAACAACAGTTGCAAAATAACCGACAAAATCGATCACTCAACTCAGAGTAATTGTGTCAAACTGAGTTACATTTTGTAACTAGTAAGTTCGGTTCGAAAGGTTTCGGGAACAAGACCCCCTGGATTCCCCAGGGCGTCCTAAGAGATTATGCCAGGGGAACGGGCAGGCTCCACCTGTGAGCTAATAACATACTGCCGCGATTGGGACTCCCCTGCCGCGCCAGCTCATTACTGGAATATCCCTCATTTAGGGGAACGCCTGCGTCCAAGAGTTGGTGTGAGGGACCTGACATGATAATGATGTCATAACTAAGTCAGCAGCCTACTGAACTTAATGAACTTTTTGAAATTCGTATGTACGAGTATATTGAGCAGATGCGGTAGAATTTTATAGGCTTATTCTTTTGAGGCTCTGGAAGCCTTTGCACCTAATTTCGTGCCTTTGTTCGATCACTGATGAATCGATTTCTATTGAGCTACCTTCTTTGTTTGACGTAGCGACCTAATTTTACTTTGGTTTCTACCTTTTCCTTTAATTTCAGCCTCGTCAGGTTTGTTTATCGGTAGGTATTACGTAAAAGAGCATTTCGGTATTACTGTTGTTATTAGATCTAGTTTAAGCAAATGCATCAAAGATAAAGCTGAAGTTGAATGCAGTTCATGCAATGAAATCTTTTCGGAAAGATCTGAGTAGGTAAGTGTATAATTACGTCCACAAAAATGGAATGAAACTCAGTTACCGTAGAATATGCACAAATGTCTGTCGATGGAGGTTCAGTCCGAATCGAAACGTAACGATTTTACGTGCTCCCGTAGTGCTCGCCGAGAACTGCAAACAGCGGACGTGCTATAATCCGATTATCTACCTGTTTCACATATCCAGCCGCACATTGTTTTACGGAAACTACTGCATTTCAGCCATTGCGCTGTAAATCAGGTTGGGTGATATTATCATCAAATATTCCGGACTGTAAAGTCGACTGTTGTAAATGTACCATTTACTGTATCTGTATGTCGTTCGTTGACTTGTGTGAGCCCTGGCAGTTGAGTTTGTCATGCTCTCTCTAATGTCTCTCTGATGGTGGCACATGTGTTGGATCATTCGGTACCCTTCATGATGGTTGAGCTGAGTGGTGCCGATTCATGCGTCATGTCTGTGAACGGGCGCCATCAGTTGGGATTGGTCATAACTTAGCTGCCTGGTATTGTATTTTTTTAATTTTTTGTTACTCTTGACGCTTTTAAGTGCACGTCTTTCGACATCGTTCTCACATAATATGTATTTTTTCAACAAGAATGATGTTACCAAATGCTTGTAATTAAAAGTGATGGAAAAGAGTGTCCATGGAGTTTCTTGTAAATTTTTCTCCATTGGAACCCTACTGATGCTTGCGAATTTGCAACTAGATTCACTTTTTTTTTGTCTATTCAAAGAACCTCTAAGGTTTATTTGAAATGAACAATTTGATTGATTGACTGAACATGGGCTGCGGAGGCTGTTTGATTTTATAACATTGGATGTCAAACATTGACTTCCATCTAGGTTGTTCTGTTGAAGATACCGTAAAAAAATGTCTCCACGCATCTCTGTTTATTCGTCTCATGTTCTTCAAAGCCAAACACGAAAATAAAAGCGATTACAAGAAAAAAGCGGGTGAATCAAATTTCGGCCACTCAGGTGAATTTATCATTTTAACACGAACCCTATCTATAATGTAAAACACACGTGGTCACATAATTCAGGCCGGGCCATATTTTAAATAATATATTCATAAGATTCTGGTAAAAGCACAGTTCCGTCGTGGTCATCGTGACGAACAAACACCCTCGTGGGTTCATCCATTACAATATTCATGACCTATGAGCAACACGGCATTATTTACAGATTATTTGGTAGCAACGGATCGATTACGATGCTAATATAAAGTACTTTTACAGTAACTACCTCCTAGAAAGTGGACCTAACATGTTCCTACATGACTACAAACTACCTATGGTCTATGGGCTTGTCCCATCACCACGTCACGACATCGTCAATGTGGAACGGTGCAGCGTCGCGGCGCGGCACGTTGCTAATTTACGTAACCGTGTCGTACATATATACGTAACGATGCCGATTCCGGTACATTTCACAGCATTTCTGACAGAACAAAGCAACGTTTAGTTTCGTTTCTTATAGTTTCAAATAGTTATAGCATTTGTGTCATCTTTTTTGCCCAACTAATCGCCAAGACATTTAAACTTCAACTGAGCGAACGCACCGCCACGTTCCGCTTCCGACGACGAACATCGCTTCGTTCTGCGGTGACGTTGCAGTACCGTGCATTAGCACGTCACGTCAATACAACACGCTGCGTCTACCGACTTCGACGTCGTTAACGACTTCGTAACGTGGTGATGGGGACAAGCCCTAAGGTCTAAGCTAAGCGTCTGGTCTGATGACCTCGCGCTTATGATCATCGACCGGTTCAGGATACCCATGTACAAAGACATCACAATCGAAATTGCTGCTTACATTATTTTCCATTTATACAGCCAGCCATCATGTTGCTAGCCATAAACAATACTACGATATAATGCGTATAAAGGTGGACGCGCACCTATCCGCGCCGCAGGAGCCGCACGCACCGCAGTCATCGCAATTTATAAATCTTTATATGAAATCGTATGCAGCCTCGCGCACCTATCCGCGTCGCACTACCCGCATTTCAGCAAAATGCTGTAGGTATACGGATTCCACCAGCGCGTGCGGATGACGTCATCAGAATCGGCGGGCGATGCGGGCAGCGCGGAAACATGATCCGTATCCGTATGAAAATATAGTTCAAGATGTACAGAAAAAGTTAAAGATACAATGCGTGCGGCGCGTTCTGCGCGGATAGCGCGGGGCCAAGAGAAAATGCGATGACTGCGGCGCGTGCGGCTCCTGTGGCGCGGACAAGTGCGCGTTCACGTTAACTTACCATTGTTTTACCTCAGAAGATAAAGACCTGTCTTTTTTGAGGATAGCCTAGTTGATGATCGGACTGGTGTTAAACAAAAGAGTCTACCTAAAACAATTTCTGTGAAAATATACATATGTAGGTAAAGAAAATTAACGGAAGCTCAAGAAAGGTCTAAGAGAACGTCTCAGTCATAAAGAGTGATGCAACTTGCCTCTCTCTTGAAATAGCTCCCAAATGTATTTTATTCCTTTGGAGGTTCATAAAGGATCTTATTATACAAAGGTTAAACTTTGAAAGCTTCCCCTTTAGTGACTTAACTCTTAGGTTTTTTGAAAGGTCCGATAAATAAATACCTAAATGGAGCGGAGTTTTTGAAATTTAAATAAGCATAAAAACAACACCCAATGAGGCGTGAAATGTTACTGACGCAAATCGGAAGCAGTTTTTAATTACAATTTTTTTGCACTTTACAAAGCCAGTTTTCCGGTGCTATCAAATATTGAAATGCCGAAATTGTCCCAATCCTAGTTTACAGTAACATCTAACATCCCTCGTTGGAATAATCAGGCAGGTCCATTCCGGATAAGTTGACGCGTCAAAAGTCGGACGCGCCCATGCCTGTCCCCTGTCATAGACCGGATTTATGAGCTCGCAATCAGCTTAAACGTACCGCGCTCAACGATTTACCTATATCTCGACATGTAGAAGGGTCATTTCCAAATGAGTTTTGACAATTATAATACCCTACTAATATAATAAATGTGAGAGATTGTGTGACATATTTATATGACCTACAGATAGTTGTCCCAACTCTGGGTGTTTGTGTATGTGAGTTTCTTTGTTTGTAAACGCACCCACGATACAGGAGAAATTTCTAATATGAGGCAACGTTTATTTTTCATAAAAAAAAGATACGGATGTTTGTTATTCTTTCACGCATAAACTACTGAAAGGGTTTTAAATTAACTTTACAGTTATATAGCTTATATATTAGAGTAAGACACAGGCTGTAGAAGTACTCATTCCACGTGGGCAAATCCGCGGGCGACGGCAAGCTCATAATATTTTGACTCAGCTTCACAAAAAAACAAAAGGCGAGTTACTTATAATTCAGCAGAATACACAGTTTTGTTTTGGTGAAATATTTACTAGGAAATCCGTCAGATTCTGACAATCGCGTGTCTGTAATAAATTCAAATTATACGGTATGAAACTTCCAATACTGTTGGTAGGCACTTTACACACGAACATAGAATTTTCATTATCTGTAAATCTGTTGTAGCCACTACATTTACATTCAGTACTGCACCCGTAGCCAAGTTGACAATCTACAATCGACGAATCAATGTATGTGAATGACACATCGGAACAATATTGATCATTTAAAATTATACCAGAGCTTCAAGCAACAAGAGCTATATGGAAGTACACACAAACACAGTACAAACGCCATTTTATATCAGATTCTGATCAAATGCCGGTTCTATAGGGGCCGGTTTCGGGTTAACAGACGGGCATGATTAATAAAATAAGTCAGGTGTCAATTAATTTACTCATAACTTACAAAATAGAAAATACAGTTTTCGCCGAAGGGACAAGCAAAACAAATATGCATTGCACCCAGATTTTGACAATAGTTTTATAGTTTCCATGAAATATGTCTCATGTTGTATTCAACTAGTTTAAATAATATTATTATGCCTTTAATTGATTGAAAAGTCACATATACATATATAGTCATCATCGTCATCTTCCTGCCCTTATCCCATATTACTTGTGGTCGGCGCAATACGTTTTCTTCTTCCATACCGGCCTGTCCCCTATTACTGACTCCCTTTTCTTTCATATCACTCCTCACACAGTCCATAATTTTTTTTATGGCCTTCCTCTCCCTCTCCATCCATCCACATTTCGTTTCATCTCACAACCCTACTTTTTTTTTTATAACAAGTAAAATAAAAATAAAACCCCGACTTAATCTTATTTCATGCTTTTTAAACTACACAATTTATTTAGTTAAAGACACGATTGGTTCACAACAATCTATCAAACAGAGGAGGGGAGTAAGGGGGAGAACGGACATAACATCTTGCCGACCCCAACTGTCATCCTCACCTGCACGCGCTGAAAGGCGGCGGCTGCCATCTACAGCCGTGATGCTCCCTGCTAGATAACGAACGAGGCTATGGCGACCGAGCTGTGGCGGGATAACCACTAACCTACTCGGGCGACCGGGTGGAAGAGGCTACAGCAGCCTAGGGATCCAAATAATCTTTAAAATGTCTTACGCAGAAGGCAAGGGGAAACCACTGCGGTTACGTTCCCAAGAAAGTCACATGAGAGCACAGATTAACGAGATACGATCGCCCTGCGAACCGATTAGCGACCGGCGCTGCGCTGCGTCCGGGGCGCGCGGTGTGAAGTTGTCTGCCGGCCATGGCGGGGTAGGAAACCAGGCCCTCCATGGAAATTCTACTACTGGAAACTCCATCAAACTACGGCGTCTCCAGATGATAGGTACTTGGAATGTACGCGGCTTAAACCAACTTGGAAAACTTACCGTGTTGGAGCGAGAAGTGATTAGAACCGGTGTGAACATCTGTGGTCTAAGCGAAACACATTGGAAGGGCAGCGGACACTTATTGACAGACCACCACGTCGTTTTCTTTTCTGGCAACGACATCAGCAGTACCAACGGTGTGGCTTTTTTAATACCTATTCATATGAGAAAATGCGTGATGGGATACGAGCCGATAAACGATCGGATTATCAGCATTAAAATAAAGGCTTCACCAATGAACCTTAACGTAGTTCAAGTATATGCTCCCACCTCTACCGCAAGTGACGAGGCAATCGAGAAGTTTTACGCCGAATTAGAATCTACAATAGCGAAGGTGCCCAACAGAGAGTTACTAATAATCCTAGGAGACTTGAACGCTAAGATCGGAGAAAACGCTCATCAGCTGAGCAGAAGCGCGGGGAGATTTGGACTCGGGAAGCGGAATGAACGAGGTGAACGCTTAATGCAATTTGCTTCAGAGAATGACCTGCTCATTTTAAACAGCCTTTTCCAACACCACCCTCGAAGGTTGTACACTTGGCTATCGCCCGACGGAAAAACTCGCAACCAAATAGATTACATCATGATTCGGTCGCGATGGAGATCATCTGTGACAAATGTCCATACGTTACCTGGGGCTGACAGCAGCCAGGATCATTAAAAAGCCGAGGAAGTTTGAAGTAAAAGATGTTCTGGGATTTCGATCGGTTGTCGAGCAGAACTGGTCACAGTGGTCTGAAGCGGATCTGGCTAACGAAACACCCGGTGCACTATGGGACAGAGCTAAGTCACTTATTACTGCAACTGTTTCGAATACCACACCACCAACTACAGGTCACAAAAGACAGCATTGGATGACTGATGGCACCTTCAAGCTAGTCGAAGAACGCCGGAAGATGAAAGCAGCGGGTACCGATATCAGGGCTCTCAATAAAATGCCGGCACAAATACAACGCAAATGTAGACAAGACCATAACACCTTACTACGTAATATGTGCAAAGATATTGAGAATCATGCAGACAGGTATGAGTCCAGAGACTTGTATCACAAAATCCGTCTCATAACGAAAAATCTTTCGTCCAAAACCTGGGCCATCGAAGATCAGAATGGCCAAGCAGTCACTGAACTGGACAAAATTTCGGGAGTTTGGAGGAATTACTGTCAGTCCTTGTACCAAGATCCTCAGTCGCGAAATTTCGCACCCACGGAGCCTGCGAGTGATGTGCTCGAGCCAGATATTCTCGAGTCGGAGGTGAGAGCCGCTATCCAACATCTCAAGAATGGGAAAGCCACAGGAAAAGATGAGATCCCAATTGAAACCATACGTGCATTGGGAGAGCGTGGCGTTCATATCTTCCACGTCATCTGCAACAAGATATGGCTCACAGGCAAATGGCCCTCCGAGTGGGCTCACACCGTCTTCACTCCCCTACATAAAAAAGGTTCCACGAAGAAGTGTAGTAACTTTCGACTTATTGCCCTAATAACACACGCCAGCAAAATAATGTTACATATAATAAACGAGCGACTGAAGTCATATTTGTCCAGAGAAATTGCGCCAGAACAAGCCGGATTTGTAAAAGGAAAAGGAACCCGTGAACATATTCTCATCGTTCGCCAAATCATTGAGAAGGCTCGAGAATTCAACAAGCCGACCTACATATGCTTTGTTGATTTCTCCAAAGCGTTCGACTCAGTGAAATGGCCAATATTGTGGAAAACACTACTGGACATGGGACGAGGTGTTGAGGTGTACACCTCGTGCACCTGCTCAGGGAGCTCTATGAAGGGGGAACAGCTTCAGTGCGGACGGATGACCTCCTCTCAGAAAGTTTCCATCCAAGTGCGGGCGTGCGACAGGGATGCATAATATCGCCATTACTATTTAACGTCTACACCGAGCTTGTAATGCGAATCACTCTCGAAGATTGGACCGATGGTGTGGTGATTGGTGGATGCAAAATCGTAAACTTGCGGTATGCAGATGACACCACCTTATTTGCGAGTAACGCTGGCCTTAAAGAGGAACTACTTCTCAGGATGGAGCGTGTAAGCCTCACGTTTGGTTTGAGAATAAACCGATCTAAGACTAAAATTATGATCGTGGACCGCGTCAACGACAACTCGCCCGAAGTGACTCGTATCGCGAACTGTGACGTGGTTTAGACCTATGTCTACCTTGGGGCTTTGATCTCAAACAACGGCGGCTGCGTAGATGAAGTAAAACGACGTATGGCCATGACCAGAACTGCGATGGAGAAGCTGGGAAAAGTGTGGAGGAATCGTAACATTACTAAAGCCACCAAAATCAGGCTCATACGAACAATTGTATTCCCCATTTTTCTCTACGCGGCCGAGACGTGGACAGTGCGTGAGCTGGAAAGGGGGAAGATAAATGCTCTGGAGATGTGGTGCTGGAGAAGGATGCTCGGCATATCTCGTCTCTCGTCATATATATATAAAAAAAACACACAAGCACACACGTCAAACTTATAACACCCGTCTTTTCCCGTCGGCGTCGGAGGTTAAAACACAGAATATAACGCACGTTGAGAGTTGCCTACGCCTACGCCACTGAGCCGTTGTAGAACTTAACATCTAGAACCTTACCGATATGAGTAAATGTGTAATATAATAATAAAAAAGAAAAATAAAACGTTTGGCCTTTTTCCAGAACAATTGAACCATGCCAAGCAATAAACTGCTTCTTCCTACGCCTACGCCGCTTCTACGTTGTAGAAGTTAATATCTAGAACCTTACCAATATGAGTAAATGTGTAATATTATTACTTATATAAAAAAATAAAAAATACTTTGTAAACAGTAACTGTCTTTTGGCCTTTTTTGTTCACTATTCCAGAACAATTGAACCATGCCGAGCAATAAACTGCATCGTCCAAGGCAGACCAGGATAATGGCCGTCCAGACAAATAATTAAAAATAAACTATAAATATTTGTAAACTAACCAGAATTCCATACTAAGTTACTTGTTCCTTTTGCATAAATAGTTCCGGCATGATCGCAGGGCAGTAAAATACGGCGACCTCTGCAGCTACTGGGGCGCGCATTTAGAAAGCGTGATACAATCCAAGCTCAGAATCAAGATATTTTTTTTTATCGTCTATAGCTTGCTCTTGACCACTATAAAAAAAATCTGAAATAAAAAATAAAAAAAATCTAATATCTTAAATCTGTTAGGGATAGATTATAAGACTCTTATGTTGCACCGAATGAATTGGGTTTTTGAGATATCGTGTTTTTACCCGACTGTCGAAGGAAGGTAATGTGTTTATCAGTCTATGCATGGTATGTTTGTATGTTTGTTCCAATGTGGCGTTCCAGAGACCAAATGCGTTGGCCGATTTTAATGATTCTTACGTCAATCGGTTTGTCTTAACCTTGCGGAGTCACTTGCTACATTACAATTTAAAAAAAATTGGGCCACCACAATATGGCGCCCAAAATCCACCATATTGTGGTGGCCTAATTTTTTATTTTGTTCCAAACCCATCGTGTGGGGTATTAAAATAAAGAGTGATTTCAAAAATATATAACACTTATATGTTTAAATGTACCTAATTCCAAAAAAAGTTAACTTAAAAATTATAAATAAAAAATGTTAATAAAAAAAAACCGGTCAAGTGCGAGTCGGACTCGCGCACGAAGGGTTCCGTTCTTGGTAAATTGCGGTTTACGATTTATGACGTATTAAAAAAAAACTACTTACTAGATTTCGTTCAAACCAATTTTCGCTGGTAGTTTACATAGTAATGTACATCATATATTTTTTTTAGTTTTATCATTCTCTTATTTTAGAAGTTACAGGGGGGGGACACACATTTTACCACTTTGGCAGAGTCTCTCGCGCAAACTATTCAGTTTAGAAAAAAATGATATTAGAAACCTCAATATCATTTTTGAAGACCTATCCATAGATACCCCACACGTATGGGTCTGATGAAAAAAAATATTTTTAGTTTTAGTTTCAAGTATGGGAACCCCCAAAATTTATTGTTTTATTTTTATTTTGGTGTGAAAATCTTAATGCGGTTCACAGAATACATCTACTTACCAAGTTTTAACAGCATAGTTCTTATAGTTTCGGAATAAAGTGGCTGTGACATACGGACGGACAGACAGACAGACAGACAGACAGACATGACGAATCTATAAGGGTTCCGTTTTTTGCCATTTGGCTACGGAACCCTAAAAACAAAAAACCCGACCGTCTGAAAAGCGAACTAAAAAGACGAAAACAAGAAGAAAATCATGTTTTGCCGTCGGATGATACATCTGGTTTTGATCAGCCAGCTCGCGAATATGTATCCTCCGACTGCACAACATGATTTTCTTCTTAGTTTCGTCTTTTTAGTTCGCTTTTTAGACATTCGGGGTTTTTGTTTCTTTTTATTTATTTATTTTAATCATAGATGATTTTATGTGTAATCTTCTTGATATTCTTCATCTAATAAAGAGCAGTTTAGTTTCTGTTTATCTGGGGACCCACGGCTTATTAATAAAAGCCACACGGTTTGATTTGTAATGTTAAGGATTGCTTACCGGTCGGTCCGTGGATGGGTGATCATCCATAACAGAGAGTAAAGTCCCACACACCTCCGTAGAAAAGGGGAGGATCCTCCGACCAGATGGGTGATGTGTCTGGTCCGGGCAACTGCCTAACAGTTATATGTGTTCAAATCGCGCCGAAAACACTGCTTGCGCGATGCAGGATTTGTGTGACGTCATGTCATTAGTTCGCAAGTGGCGGCGTTGGTGGCGCTACATCATGCTGAGGACCCTTGTGTGCCTCTCGTTGCCCAGGCTGTCATTAGTAGATCTCTGACAGACGTTACGTACTCAGAAGCCTAAAATCAATCGTGCCACGGGGTATTGTGTTACCCAGTTGCTGGGTTCTAGAGGTCAGATATGCAGTCGCTTCATGTAAAATATCTACTAAGTAGTATTTATTTAGCTGCTCCCTAATTGACTGGAAGCTGACCCTAACTGAGTTAGACCAGGCAGATAGATTGCTATCTTCTATCTTTCAAACCAAGTGACTTGAATCTTCCAAAACTTATTTTAGATATTTCTAAAACTGGCCCTAATTCTACATGTTTCAAAAGCTTTACCAAAACCAGCTTTCGCAAATACGCTACCGGGGTAAATATGGGCATGAAATCTTTACCCGGGCGAACACCATGCTTAATTAACTCTGCATAGGACTGCGCAGAAATAACTGTCAAACACACATTGTCTACCAATTAAGACTTTAATATAGATGGCGGTGGCTTCTGAATAGTTAATGAGTTTGTAACTTCCTCTGTTTATTTAAAGACTGTGAATTAATGGCTGATTTGATTGAAAAGGGCAATTTTCATTATAAAAAATGTATTTTTTCGCGAAAGTAAAATAAAAGTGGATACATACATACATACATTGCAAGTTAAATAAAATCTTGTAAAAACAGAATCGGAAACTTATTCACCAGGCTACGTCTACATCAACAAAGACAATAAAACTGGTCAACCAGTTGAAATGTATGACCAGAAAACAATAAAAGGAAAATATGCCGATAACTTACGTTACTTTGAAAACCTTTCTATTTCCGACACATTTTCCCTCAAATCCTGCTCGCTCAATTAAACAAAAGCACCTCAATTCTAAATGGCTTAACTACCTAAGTAGCTTACCCTGCTATACGCAGCAGCTGTAGCAAGCCATCGCAGTCTTGCAACTATTACTCCTTTTTTATTCACCCCCGCTTGAAACTAATCCCTTGTTTAATAGCCCGTGAAGCCCACGGCTTATTTAAGGGGGCGTTTGAGCAACCTGACGAACAACCTGAATACTTTTGAAGAATTACTGACTCTAATGGGCCAGTTACACAAGGATTGATACTCGCTTCGAAAAATATAGAAAGGGAAGGAACAGTTAGTTTTTAGAATGTCTACTCGCAAGATACTTGATGCATCTCGTTGCCTAGCCACTATTGCCTACATACCTCTCTTGGGCAAGTTTCGCCTAAAAGTCCCGTCGGACGAGTTCCATCTAGGAACTTGCCTCGACTAATCTGGAAAAAGACCATGTCTGAGGTCAAAAAGGCTCCAATTTGTTTTCAACATAATAAATAAAACCGTCCAGTTGCGTGTAGGGCCACGCGCAGTAATAGAGTTCCGTAGTTGCACAATAATGAGGACTAGAGGGCTTTTTGTTGTCATGAACATTTAAACGTTTGGCGGATCTCACATATATTTAATAAGTTGGTCGACTATTAATCGTAAACTTGTAAAGCCTACTTAGCTGTGATAGTTAACCTTTAAAAAACTGTTCTACTAACGTACATTTTTTCACATATCCAAAAGCAACCATGACACACACTTGACTGTTACAAAATTTGCCACCAAAATGCTTAATTTGACGCAAAGGGATCCCTGAAACATGGTTTTCACAGTCCCATAATATTTCAAAATAGCAAAAAATTAAAAAAAAACATCGTTTAGAACGTTTTTTTTTTACCACTTTGTCGGCGTCATTAATATGTATATCCATGCCAAATTATAGCTCTCTAGTACTAAGAGTCTCTGAGCTAAGCTGCGGACAGACGGACTACGGACTACTAGACTACGGGACCCTAAAAATGCAGCGCTGATATTCTGATTGAGTCCGCTGTGACGCCTCACACTCACGTCCGTTTGTTTGTCTTTTTGTCTTGTCTAGTTTTCTTTCCTGGCGAGTCTCTGACTATTATCGCCACTTCACAGTCAACAATCTCTTATAGTGTAAACTCTCCACTCCAATTCAAGACGAATTTTAAGTTCAGTAACTGTCACAGGTATAATAATGGAGTTAACAGTGCGCCTTTGAAGAAACCAGGAAGTTTTACAACTCCAGCCGCCGTATAATTTAGAAGTTCAGTATGTTCGCTCTTGTTTCTCGTTCTGTGGTTCAGGAACGAACTACTTTTACTTTGGAAGTTCATTTCAGATATTATTAGTAAATTAAAGTTACAAGTAAGTTAAGGCGGTACCCCGAGCATAACGCCGCGCAAGCCGTTTTTAGTGCTGTTTTTAGGAGCTATCTACTCGTTATATAAAATTAAATATCAATTAATAAAAATACATTAAAATTCTACATAATATTGATTCTAAAATGGTAGATTTAGTTTTTTTTTAAATGTTGTATATACTTCACTAATCTCCTTCCAAAAAACATAAAAATGAGAAATAATTATTGATATTATGCATCTCCTCGTAAAGTGTTCATTAATTATTTTTTGTACTAACACTAATGGATAGACAATTTAATAACAAACTTTTTTGAAGATTTTTTTTTTTCAAAAGACTAAAATTCGATTTTATAAAGATTTTATTCTAAAATCTGGGCGTATTCACTACTGTAATTCATGCGCCAGCAGTGCCGCTAGACCAATAGGAATGCTCATATCTCATGCCGATTTTTTGGTCAGGGTATCGTCTTAACAAGTAGGTCTACACGATTTGGTTTTGATATAATGTTAGGTACATTAGATTTATTTTTTGATTGACAGCGATGCTGATGTATCTATATTTTGATGCCGAACGATGTACAATACCGTTTTTTATCTTTCATATTTTAGAGCTAATAAATTAAATAAGTGATTAAAAAGTTATTATATATTAAAGGTTACAGTCATTTTACAGTAATTAAAAATATCTATCAACGACTTTTTCTATTCACTCTGTTGTTTTCCTGAACAAGAGAATTACTTCATTCCAATTTCAATTTTATTTTGTTTACGGCCAGCACCACAATGTAGGTTTAATAACGTTAATCTAAATCCTAGTTCACAACAACATCAAACAGTTAATGATGTAAATACCATAGACACACACATAGTACGTTCGAATTACAAAATTCCATCATGGAACCAAGCGGGAGTTGCGGTTCGAGTACGATAAGCTTCAAAATCAATTTCGGCGTGTTTACAGAGGAGGCGGCCGTCAAATAGACCGGCTAGGTATTTGTGGAGCACACCAGATACGCTCCGAGCCCGAATATTTAGTGCGAGGCTTTGATTGGTGGACTGATCACTTGGGAATTGTACATGACCCAGTATGTGGTGATTAAAACGCGATCAGTCGTTGATTTGGTTTGAAATAGATTTTCGCTTAAATCTAAAAGTGCTCGCTCGAATCCATTCTAGTTAAATAGGTAAGCCGCTACGTCGCCAGCTTATCGGCAAAATCCCTAACGAGCGGACCCTCTTCGGGTTTCTCTTGTTCTGTTTCTTTGTTCTCTCTACTGAGCCCCCCCGACAATGAGGGAACCAACCAGGGGAAGGAACAATTTTCCCGAGCTAGAAATCGTACCCGGGACCTCATGGTCAGCAGTAGCACTTGCAACCACTAGTCCACGACACTCATTAGTTTATTAATTTCATTAATGAACTATCATCATCATTAAGATATCAGTCCACTTCAAGGTATATTAACCTCTTCAATTAAATACCACTAAACAAGCAATTCTATTACATGCTTAGCAAAACTCATATCATACGTCACACGTATACAATCCTCTCCATGAAAGCAGGCCAAGTACAGATATTCTGCATAAAAAAAAACTAAAGAAGAACACTTAACACATATGCACAAATGTTTTCCCGGAAGTGAGAGTCGCTAAGGGAAGTATATAAAGAGATGTAATAGCAGCCGCCACCACTAAAGGCATACATGCAATAAACTCGAGCCGCTTCCAGGCATCAAGTACTTGAGTCTCTTGGGACGCTCTCATTCTACGAGAAATACGTTCCTATAAGTTAGTGCGACACTTAAACCTCTTATTAGATATTTATTCAAGTTCCTAAGTCCCTGTTACATTACTTAATATTATTTTAATACTAGCTGACCCGGCAAACTATGTTTTGCCATAAAAACACCAAACATTTATCTACCATAACTACCCTACCTTACACTACCTACCCTACCCTACACTACCCTACCCTACACTACCCTACCCTACCCTACCCGACTGTAAAAACCATCTTTGAACTTCAACGAACATTTAAAAAAAAGAATTGGCCAAATTGGTCTACGCGTTGTTGAGTTATGCGCTTACCAACACATTTTGTGATTCATTTTTATATTATAGATGTTGATTTTATCCTTCGAAACCCTGAACTTCAATGCACCAGATGAGTAATTTTGTTTTTCATCACCTTTTAATACCTATCTACTGTGGCATTGCGCTACAAACCTTATCTGTTTAGCCTTTTTAGGGTTCCGTAGTCAACTAGGAACCCTTATAGTTTCGCTATGTGCGTCTGTCCGTCCGCAGCTTAGCTTAGAAACTCTTAGTACTAGAAAGCTATTATCTGCCATGGATTTACATATTAATCATTCCGACAAAGTGGTAAAATAAAATCATGAAAACAATTTTTTTAGGGTAAAACCATTTTTTGATTCAGAGATCCGTTTCCGTAAAATTGAGATTAAATTGCAAATTTTTGTTAGAGTCAATTGTCTCCCCCCTGCCAGCTAAATGGTTGCTTTTGTTTAAGTAAAAAAAAACATGGCAGTAGTATATATAACGAAATTAAAAGGAAAACTATAACAGCTAAAGGCTTTACAACTTTACGAGTAATAATAGTCGACTAACTTATAAAATGAACTTGGAAAAGTAAAAAATATGTACAAATGCCATTGAAAAATTTCTTATATTCGAGGGCTGCACTAAAAGTATCTGGAATGGAATAATTCCACTGTTTCTGTCATATTAAAATCTTTTTAATTGAAAATTCCTTGGTTATAAAAATCGAATACAATTTATTTATTTAAAAAAAGATTCTCGGCCTTATCACCCTTGTCTTGTCAGCCGGGCTTCGGCTTAGGGTATATATGTTCTGTGGTCACAAGGTTTTGTCAAACTTGTTTAGTCGTTGAGAAAATGGAATTAACTCGAGAAAATTCAAGAGCGATGATTTATTATGACTCTCGAAGTGGTTTAACACAGAAACAGTGTGTTGACCGGATGATTCCTGCATTTGGTGATGAAGCCCCATCCAAAACCACAATTTATCGCTGGTTTGCTGAATTTCAACGTGGACATGTTAAGTCTTTTATATTATAACAAAATGTAGGTAGTATATGTAATTATTATTTGATTTATTTCTCGTCTTTACTAACATAATTTAAGTACTACTAATACTATTTTTAAGGGTTTAGCATAAGTATATTCTTATATTGTATGTATGTCGTTTTGTGACAAATAAACACTTTTTCTTTCTTTTTTCTTACTTACAGTCACCCAAGAAAACGTTGATGCTGTGCGTAAGCTGATTGAGGAAGTTCGACATGTGACATACCGCGAAATTCATGTTCAATTCATGAGTCAAATACAAATAATCTTGCATGAACAATTAGGTGTAAAAACGTTGATTTCCCGATGGATACCGCATTCGCTCTGTGAATAGCAAAAAGCGGCTCGCGTTACTTGTTGCGTCTGTACTCTCGAAAGATTCCACGCAGGATCCTCAAATGCTGTATACAATATCGTATCAGGTGACGAATCCTGGATATACGCGTACGAACCCGAAACAAAAAATCAGTCACGAGTTTGGGTGTTCGAAAATGAGTTAAAGCCAACAAAAATTGTTCGTTCACGGAGTGTTGCAAAAAAAATGGTGGCCACGTTTGTCTCCAAAACCGGCCATGTTGCAACTATTCCTCTTGAGGGACAAATAACGGTTAATGCAGAATGGTATCCTAGCATTTTTTTGCCACAGGTCGTTTCTGAACTCCGTAAAGAGAACTGCAACCACCGCATCATCCTCCATCACGACAATGCGTGTTCTCACACCGCGCACAGAACAAAAGAGTTTTTAGAGCAAGAAAACATAGAATTATTAGACCATCCGCCGTAGAGCCCCGACCTAAGCCCTAATGATTTCTATACTTTCCCTAAAATAAAGAATAAATTGCGTGGTCAGAGATTTTCATCACCTGAAGAAGCTGTGGACGCCTTCAAAACGGCCATTTTGGCGACCCCAACTTCCGAATGGAATGGTTGCTTCAATGATTGGTTCCATCGTATGGAAAAATGTGTCAAATTTTGCGAGTGAGAGTGAGAAAACTTCGAAAAGCAATAAATACATTTTAAAATAGTAATGTTGTGTCACTTCCTTGATTCCCGAAATTTTTAGTGCCGCACTCTAACGTTGTTAGTTGTGTAAAACAGATAGTAAACACAATTTTCGTAACATGGCTTCGGGTCATCAAGATCTTGATCTTTCAATATCTGTAACTCCGACACCGACCAACCGAAGTGAATTGCAGACTCTCCAGATTCCGGCCGACTGCCCATCTCCGTTGACTCCGAGCAAATTCTTCCGACCACCGTACGTCTCGAACAATAGTCAAGCCAACAATTCTATACCTACCCTCAATCTTCAGCTGAACTTTCTTTCAATCGAAAGCCGAAAGTTTACTGAACGTGGCAAACTTTAGTCATTATTACGGTGTACATTCGACAGGTAATCGTTTAGACAGATCCCATGATCAGGGTTCAACAACGGATGAGTAGGGACGACCAGGTTCTCACTTTGACTACTAAGTTCCAAGAATATATTTGTGTAATAATTTCCGATTTATGACGTCATGCGATTGAATCTGTAATTACAACTCCGAACAACAGAAATATAGTTCCTAAGTAGTGCAAAATTGGAAATTAGCTTCCTATTACAAGCAGTACATCGTTAAATATTCATAAACTCTAACAGCAATGATAGGAAAAGTTTAGGAGTGTTGTAAACATTGATTAAGTATGAACAGTGACCAACAGGCGGTGTGGTGACCATAGACGTGCTGTATCGTCGAATCTTGGACTTTGTGTTACTACAACGAGAGCTTAGTGAAGGAACAGTTCGGTACGGTATTGTTTACAAGAATTTCAGTTACGCTTTGGTTCAGAAACAGACGACCGAGTTTTGGTAGCCGAGTTTTTCGCAGGAAAAACTTCGAATAATTAAAAACAAACCAAGCGTGCACAATGAATCGTCAACTTCTCGATCATACCGTTTGAATAGAACATTTTTGGGTGACCAATAAAATTCAAAACAAAAAGTCCAAACGTCAAACTGTTAAAAGTTTCATAAAATGCGTTCGCGGAAAATTGTTATTCTGTAAATGTGCCAACGTAAGTGTGCTTTTATTTTAGTAACGGCAGGGGAACTACCGAGAACTGTGTTATGACTTTGATGTCAAGGGGGGGGCGTTTAGAGAGACTGCTTTGGTGTAGCATCAAACGATTCATGTAATTTATTTATTCAAACTAGCAAATAAGTATAACACGTGACAATGTGTAATTTGATTTAATGTCTTGTATTTCCCAAAAAGTATTTTGTTACTGAACTGAAAATTACTTGAAAATCTACCATCCCTACTTAAAAACGTATTGGAATCTTAATCCGGAGTGGTTCGGAGCCTCAATCAAAGTATTGATGAGATGATCCGCCCTGAAGCTCTCCAATAAGATTCCAATCATACTTAAGTGCTCAAGGCTTTGCAGAATCATTTGAGAAATTACTAAATAACTTTGACGAAATTTTCTTGGCACAAACTTGAAATCTTTAGCATTTCGAAACACCTTCATTCTTTTACGTTTTGCTTGTTGAGAAAAGATATTATAATGTCGTAAACTTACATAAGATTTATAAAGAAAAAAAGTAGAAAAACTTAGTCCTGCCCAAACAACGTTGTACCCTAATTTCGTAAGCATAACTTTAAGACTAAACAAGAAGAAACCGCGAAAACTTTAGTGAAAAGAAAGCTAATTATGTTACAAGAACGACGATACGCGAAATATGTTCAACAAGTTTTTTTTCATAAAATACTGGCCGTTGTCGCCGCCTTTGATTGGATCTGTGGTGATTTGTTTGCGAAATGGAATTCATTTTGTCGCGGAAAAAAATCTCAGACGTGACTGACATGAAAATCCGAAGGTGAAAATTTTGTTTTCTTTGTGCAAGCCAAGTTTGAAAGGGCGCCTCACTTTGACGGTCCCTTTTCAATGCTGAATGCTGTGATGTCTTTGTTCGATCTTGCTTGAATCACCAATGATGTTATTAGGTGTGTTTTAATTCTGTCGAGTGTTTTCTTGTTTGTTTTTGTAATTGGGAAGCAGCATCTTTTTGTTAACAGCTTAATAACTAAGCCAATTTACATTTCAATAAATGCATGATTATAAGGACCACTGGTCCAAAGTGGAGACGCGTAGCTCAGGACAGACCTCAGTGGAAACTGTTGGAGGAGGTATAGACCTCCTCCAATAAGAATATAGGCCAAAAGGCACACTTAGATTAGTTATTCTCTGGACTTAGAATGAATGGCTTTTTTGTTTATTTATTTTCAATGCATGGTTATTAAAAGTCAATTGTAGATTATATTTTATAGAGGGTCTTTATTCCGCATTAGTGTATACCTAAAAAATATTTGTATACCTGTATTGTGACAGGAATGTCAATGTTTTAGTAAAGCAATAGATTTTAACAATAGATTGCAGCGCTTGAGTCTGTGTGTGCCGGACCGCTACGTGTGGAGGCGGCGCAGCCCGCCGCTGCTGCTGGTACCTACAGCCAGAACTAACCTGCTTGCCAAGGCACCCCTTACCAGAGCTATCCGTACCATCAATGAACTTCAAACTAAGATTGATGTGTTTACATGTTGTTTTAGTGAATTCGCAAGGGTATTACTAGTTATGGTATACTACAAGCAAAATAATACTTAATTTTAACTTTATTTTTGTACTATGTTTTTGTTAGTAATTGTGTTTTGATGTTTTTTTTTTAATTTTAATGTTTTATTTTTTATTTATTTTTTTCTAATTTAGTTGTAAGTATTTATATAATTATAGTTATTAGTTTTAAGTTCTTAGCTGTCGCATTAGGGTAAAACCTGTAATGATAGTTTAAGCTGTTATAAATAAAAAAATAATAAAAAAATATCGTTTTATGTGACAATTATGCTTGAAACAAGCCAATAGAATGAAGAGTGCCAGAAAATATAACATTTCAACTTAGAACATCCTCTACAAGAGCATTAACAATGGCGCACCTGCACGCACAACTCCATAGCTTGCTACAGCAACTTGTTGCCACGTGCAACGCTCGCGGAACACGTTACGCAGTAAAGACGTCGTCTGACGATATCAAACGTAATAAATGTCGCAGTTTACGACTGGCTGCCGAGGGAGCGCGTCATTCCGAGGGAAAAATATTTTACGCGCCGGCCGCGTTACCTGCCGAGACGTTCAAGTAATAAAGTTAGCTCAAAACCAGGTGTTAGACGTTTCATTTCGTCCTGCCTGCCAGTGTGTATGTTTACTTTATAATTCTATTTCCCTTGAGTTAGTGTTGGCATTTGTTATTGTTAGTTTATTTACGCCCAGAGGACTTGTTGTGATTAGGTTTTGACAATCAATTAAATGGCGTCCCAGAGGATTGTCATTTTGCTAATGGATGAGCGGGATTTGTTAAGTAAATGTTGTTCAAAACCTGAATTATTTGTTTTCATGAATATTATGTGTTTCATTGTGATGTAAAATGAAACTGTCTGTGATGTTATTTAAAGAACTGCCTACTAAGTCTGACTACCACTTTATCATGCAGTTTATTCCAAGGTATAAGTTATAAATTTCAACTTTCAACGATACGACCATCTTTCCTTATGAAAGGAAAAATGCTCTCCTTAAACCTGAATTATGCCTCACTACCGTCTCCTCAACTACAGAAGTGAAATCCAACGGACTTCATAAAAATAAAACAAAAGCGGTATACACGTTAACTACCTTTGTAAGATGTGTACAATGTAAATGTAGACATTACAATTTGTGATCAAACGGTAGCTGTAGAGGTGTTTCATATTATGTTATGGCAAAGTCGCTTACATTCTTCGGTTTATTATGCATTAAAATAGACGCAAAAGTAACGTTTAAGACATAATAAAATGAACAGGTACGAATATTCTTATCCTTCCTAGCATTTTTATTCAGATACCAATGACAAATCAAAAATATTTTCAAAAATGTTTGGTCTCTATGAACGGTTTGTCATATTTTTTTAACATTATGGTTAGGTTAAAGCTATAAATACTTAATTTGTATTTTTATTAAATTTACATCACAAAGAGAGTCGACCAATCTACGATGTCTATAGTTATTTATACTACATGTCCGGAAATCATCTTACGTACGTGTATCATACAAATTTTTACTATGCATTGTGCGAGAAAAAAAAAAAAATGAATTAATAAAATGAAATTAACAAAATGGCGGGCTTATTCAAGCGCGCTCAGTATATCCACAGATTATCTAATAGTTCCTCGGGCAAATCTACTGCGCATGTGCGAATAGCTGTCACATCGTAACGTAAAAAGGCACGAGCAAAATATACGTTCTGCCAAACATATTTAATGAATATTTAAAATTAAATTCTTGATCAAAATCTAACTCTAGAGTAATTAAAAACGCATTTAATGAAATATTAGTTTTATTTTACCTTTTATATGAATGTTAATCTGTACTTAACTAATTTGTAAAACTTTTCTCAAATAATAAAAACTCTATGCGTCGGCTGACGTTGGAGTCAAAAATTAAAAAAATACAGGAAAGTAAAAAGCACTAGTGAAAAAAAGTGACACTTTCCGCACAGTTTGGCTGCTTGGAAAACGCTCTTTTCGAGGACATGCATTGTAAAATATCTTTCTGCTGTTTCAAACTTTAAAGCTGCAGTAATAAATACATAGGAAAATTCTAAAAACTCTAGCACAGAATTAAAGCCCTTATTAAACCAATAATTTCCAAGCCATCTCACATAAAAAACTGTCCAAAATCAGCCCCACTCATTTTCATTCATCCAACAATACTTTGTTACGCCGGAAACAATCTGAGTGGAGGAGTTGGCAACATTCGGTCTGCCTCATTAAGTTTAACTATTCGCTAAGGGTTCACCAGCTTCCGAGGAACAATCCGGCTGGAGCTGACGAAGATGGCGGCCAACTGGACGGAAACTATGGCGTTCTTGTTAGATGAAATACCGCGAAACTTTTATTAATAAAGTTTTTTTTGCATAAAAGTGAAGCCTTTTCAGATGATTGTCTTGGTAGATATTTAGTCCTATCCTACTTATATTTTAAATGTAAAAGTCTTTAGATGTTTCGAAGTTTGTTTATCAATCACGCCTCATCAGATGAACGAATGGATTCCGATGATTTATTTAGAACATGCCTGCCTAGCCTTTTCGCAACTATATTGGGGTTGGCTTCCAGTCTTACCGTATTCAGCTGAGTACCAGTGTTTTACAAGGAGCGACTGCCTATCTGACCTCCACAACCAAGTAACTGGGTAAGTACGGTACCCCTTGACGAGACTGGTGTCAGATCTCAAGCTTCTGACTACTCGTAACGACTGTCAAAGATCTTCAAATGACAGCCGTGACCAACGGCGTAACGTGATTTCCGAGGCACGGAGGAAACTCGGTAAGTTGAAATGGTCACCCATCCACGGATCGACCTCGTCAAGCGTTGCTTAACCTTGATGATCGACCAGTGCGGCTGTTATTATTTAGCCATGAGCTCTTTTATTACTCTCGATTTATTTAGAACATAAGCAGGCCATTCATCAGAGGCTGACAAGGCCCTAGACAACGACAAGTGACATTCTATCATCGGAATCGTGGCGATAGCGATTGTAAATATGTCAAAAATGTATAGGAATGTCAAATGCTATCGACATGTCACGTGATCAATCCCTCACATTTTGGCATTTCGACCATCGCCCTCGCTGACTTCGAATTATACTTGTCTAGAGCCTAAATTGTTATTCGATTTCAGCAATTTCGATCACGTGTCACTTCGATAGCGCTTACCAATGCCATTTTTAGGGTTCCTTAGTCAATAGTTAGTTTTGTTAGAGACAAGTGTCCCTCTCCCCCTGCCAGCTAAATGATTGCTTTTGCACATGTGAACAAATTCACGGCAGTAGTGTATATAACAAAATTAAAAAGAAAACTATCACAACTAAGTAGGCTTTAAAAGTTTATGAGTAATATTCGACAATGTCATGTTGTCTCAAGCCTCTGGTTTAGAATGAAAAGTAGTTTTTTTACAGTATAATGATTCGCAAATTCACAAGTTCACAAACAACGAACAATAATTTTTAACGAACTTTATTCCAACATCGATGGTCTTTAACTGAACATGACAAGTTTATAATTACAGCCATCGGCTTTGTCTTGCAATTATCTGCATGTTATTTACGCTTCAGATCACATTTCAAATAATATTATAAAAATGCTAAAACTTTAATTGACGCGATAAATAATTTGTCCTAAGAAACCATCAATCATGAGATAAATAAAGGGCTTGGATAATAAAATTAAAATAAGGGATCTTTAATCGACTTGCCTATTAAATATAAACTATAACAGGAAGGAAAAATAGGCCATAATTGAAACAAGAAGCACATTAATCATCGGGGCCGAGCAGTGAGCCCTTCCTGGTGAACGTATCCGCGTCTCCTCAAGTTTACGGTCAATTAAACGAAAGAACTTATCCCAACTTTGATGTACAGCCGACCTGGAACTAATTAGAATTAGGCGAAAACGGCCCTACCACCACAACCCAGTCCGGGTCACCACTTATTGAGAAACTTATGCTCGAACAAGCTGAGAAAATTTAAGGAAATCGCGACCAAAGAGGATTATATAAAAAGTTTAATTAATCATTGGTCAAAGTTCTTGAGCTCCGGTTATGCATTGCTAGCGGGTACAATGACTTTGATATATGGACGCCCTTATTAACATTGATATATAACAGCGCTTGATTAAAAGTTCCAAGCGTAGAATAATACTGTAATACTTTATATTCATTAAAATTTGAAAAAGATACACAAAGAGGATACTGTAATTAATGTTGTAAAAGCCTTAAAATTAGGCCTGAAAATGTATAACAAATTGTGAAGTCAACCTATTGTATTTTCTTCTGTAAGTGCACGATAGAAATAAAACCTCTTTCACCCCTATTTTTTACTAAAACCGGCCAATTTGCTCTCATTGTATCACAATACAAAAGCGGAAGAAATCTAGCAACAAACTGAAAGGAGAGTATCAAAGTATTTATAGTCTAGGAGCGTAGACAATGACGACGAATGCCTTGCAATCTAGAGCAATGAACGTGCGGGGAGAAGCGACCCCGATCCACCCGCAGCCGGCAACATGCTTGTCATCCCTGACATTGTGTTCCACTCTGTCTTCATGTACTCTGGCCGGGCTACATTCCAGGAAGCGTCGGGATTAATCACTCCGCGATACAATATGCAAGTAAACTGGAATTGTATATAATCTATGTACATAATGTAATAGGAATCGAAAGCCCGTTAGTGCTTTCCCGAAAACAAATTAACTTTTCCTAGAAAATGGTACAATGTTTTACCATTTTCTAGGAAAAGTTGAAACGAAAATATTGAAGTGACTTCCACAGAACTAATGATGTTTGAGTATTTGCTCAAATATCATTAGTTCAGTGGAAGTCACTTCAATAAGTCCTATATATCAAAGCTAGTTAAAATAAATATGTACAAAGCTTTGGAAGATATTATAATTATTTACAAAGCGAGCATATTAATTTCACGATAATAATTCTCAAAGAAATGTTGAAAGGCTTAGAGGCTTACTTTTCATTAATTCCTCAGATATGTTATTCTAGACGCAAACAAAAGATCTCAAAAAATCTAAAATACAGGGTGTTTTTCAAGTGGGCGTGGATGGCCAAATCCGAAATTATAAGGAATAGCGAAAAACACTCAAAGGAGTTACGAAGCCGATTTTGAAAAGAACTAAATATGCGCATCTTTAGAATTTTGACGGATAAATATTCCTAGCCAGGAATCGAGCCGAATCGAAAAAACGCCACTGTAACGGCTAGGTCTGCGCTAGGTAAGCTGCGCAGGCCGCTAACTGGTAGTTAGGAGGTAGTTAGAGAAACAGCTTGTAATTTAATACATATATTTAAAGTTAAATATAACAGCTAGGTCGAGGGTTCTAGCGCCACTCAGTTCTGTACAAATTCCCTCACGCGGATAAAATAGTAAGAGGGTACCGTCCCTTGGCAGCACGTGGTAGACGCGGGGACCGGTCAGCACCGGCACAGCGATAGGGTCGCCGGAACTGTAGCAGCTAGGGTGCGCAGGGTAGGCTGCGCTGGCACCGGCTCGCGCGACGGCAGGCCGCAGGTAGGCAGGCAAGACCGGGCAGCGTGCGTAGGCTGGCACGGCGGTAAGCCGCAGGTGTCAGGTAAAAGGACCTGGCGGTGGGCGTAGGTAGCGTGCAGGTAGTTGGCAGCGTGCAGGTAGTTGGCAGCGTACAGCCGTGGGAGAAAGGCAAGCCTCAGCCCGTACAAAGAGCAGCAGCACGTGGCAGACGTGGGGCAGTAGACCGCGGCCGGCTTAGCGGTAGGCCGCAGGGACTGTAGCGGTTAGAGGTGCGCAGGGTAGGCTGCGCACGCCGCTACGTCCTTGGTAGCGCATAGCCGGACGGTACGCCCGTACGTCGACCCCGTACAATGAGCCCCTAAATCGGGGCACACAGAGTCGTAAGGATTGAAAGTAAGTTGTCCGCTAAGCCACCGGAATCGAAATGACCGAGTCGAAAATCGAAAAAACTTAATTAAAAAAATCAAAAAACCCGACTGCTTCAAAAGCGAACTAAAAAGTCGTAAACAAGGAAAAAATCATGCTGTGCAGGCGGAGGATACACCAGATTTTGGTCAGCCAGCTCGCGAATATGTATCCTCCGAATGCACAGCATGATTTTTTACTTGTTTACGACTTTTTAGTTATTTACTTTTTGGGTTGGATATCATTTAAGACATTTGAATGGGACCAACTTTGTGGTATATCTTCCCAATAAAAATATAATTTTTGAAATCGGATCACTCTATAAAAGTTATGCGTCATACATTTAACAAATATATACATACTTGTTGAATTTAGAAAACGCGGAACGACGATAAAACCTGGAAGAGTAGTATAAGTGGCACCCACTAAACGGCTTGTAAATATTTCGCTAATTACTTTTAAAATCAGAAAAACTGCGGCCTTTATAAAGATTTTATTAAATTTCTCATAATTCTATGTCAGAACTTTCTACAGGTCACGGGTATGCAAGGTTTTCTACCAACAATTAAATATTCTATCGAAGTTACGAAATAAAAACAGCTCGTGAATAAAAATGAAACATTCTTTGATCAAAGTATTGTTGTGTCTTTACTTTCCATTTTAATCTCAGTTCAGCTTCAAGTCTTTTGTACTTCAACTATAGATAAGTTCTACAGTATCCGATTCTTAGATCAAAGTAAAAGTAATCTATTGACTCCACTATTCTGGAGACAAAACAAAATGTTCTTTGTAACTTTTGAACAAGTTTTCTTATCTCAGTTCGATACTGAACGATACAAACACAAAAGTTCCTAAATTTAATTAAACTGACAATGTGGTATTGGACTTGAGATTCGAGTCGCGTTTGACATCTTCCGTTTTAATTATTTATTGTAATCAAAATCAAAATCAAAATCATTTTTTTTATTTCATGTAGGCCTACATGGGCACTTATAAAACGTCGACAAAAGGTGCACGGTTCGGGTTGGTCGTTTCCTATGGAGAAGAACCGGCAAGAAACTCCATGGTTACTCTTTTAAAAAAATGGTTTGGTTTTACAATATTTCCTTTTTACAGCATTAGTACTTAGATATGTGGGGACAACGTAGGCCCGACAATAAGTCGTAACGAAAAACAAAAAAAAAGATTACATATTATTTAAACAAAAGAAAATAAAACGAGTTAAAAAGTTAACAAATGTTAACAAGCATCTAGAAGGCCTACAATGTTCACACATTTACAAAACAATCGGAAAGGAATCTATACAAAAGTAAAATAAAAAATAAAAACACTACAAAGTGAAAAATAAATTCAATTTCGGAAGTCGGTGTTCCTGATTTCGTTTCTTCGTTTTTTGACACCGACTTCCGAAATTGAATTTATTTTTCACTTTGTAGTGTTTTTATTTGGAAGTCGGTTGTATTTTTTTGTAAAAAGTTTTTTTTATTTTTCACTTTTTAGTTTTGTTACGTAATGGACCAGTTCTATAGGTTAGGTACCTATAATGCCCAAAGTGAAGCCAGAATTGATTATCACAATAACATGAATCTTAAACAAAACCGGTGGAATCCTGCGTACTGCTTTAGAGCGTACTAGTGTGATGTTATGTTATGTTATGTAATGGTAAAAACAATAAACAGACATGCGATTGCAGCTATCCCGAGTGATTTGCCGTCATTTATTGAAGAGTTCTGATGTATATCTCCAAAGTTCTTCATCAGATCTTGATGAAATTTAAATGGGACCACATGACAAGCACCAGCTTTCAAATAAAAAAAGAATCATCGAAATCGGTTCACCCAGTAAAAAGTTCTGAGGTAACAAACATAAAAAAAAAAAAAAATACAGTCGAATTGAGAACCTCCTCTTTTTTGGAAAGTCGGTTAAAAAAAGACTCAATCTAACATGTGGCACAAATATTGTTTTCAGTGCTGTAACTATTCTTAGCCCTTTGGCTATGAAGATGATTGAAAACCATTGTAAAAAGAATAATCAAAATAAGGAAAAAAAAAACCGGCCAAGTGCGAGTCGGACTCGCGCACGTAGGGTTCCGTACCATTATTGTAAAAAACGGCATAAAAATCACGTTTGTTGTACCGGAGCCCCACTTAAATATTTATTTTATTCTGTTTTTAGTATTTGTTGTTATAGCGGCAACAGAAATACATCTTATATGAAAATTTCAACTCTCTAGCTGTCACGGTTCATGAGATACAGCCTGGTGACAGACAGACAGACAGACAGATAGACAGACAGACGGACAGACAGACAGACAGACGGACCGCGGAGTCTCAGTAATAGGGTCCCGTTTTTACCCTTTGGGTACGGAACCCTAAAAAACAAAGAATTAATGAGATTGAGAATAGTTAAAGATAATGAATTATCAGTTAGTGTTCCAATCAGTGAAATGAATTTTGATTAAATGATACCTTTGATCACCCTAGACTTCTACGTGGCATGGCTAGCCAGACTGGAAACTAACTTCAGCTTAGAAAAGCAGCTTTCATTAGTGACGGCCTGGTGCTGCCGGAGATATAAAATAATGTTTGGCTGCCATCATGATTCTTAGAAATGATGACACTGACATCCACTAAACTCAGTTCTCGTGAAAATGGAAAAATACCCTCGATTAATTTCAATAAAAATATGAAATGATAAAAGAGTGAGATGAAGAGTCAAGAGATGGTGGTTAAACCCTTGAGTGCCTAAAACGTGGATCCACGTGAGACACAATGACTTTTTATCTGACGAAGGAGAAATTGGTAAATATAAAACCGGCCAAGTGCGAGTCGGACTCGCGCACGAAGGGTTCCGTACTTGGTAAATTGCGGTTTACGATTTATGACGTATTAAAAAAAAAACACTGATTAGATCTCGTTCAAACCAATTTTCGCTGGCAGTTTACATAGTATGTATGTTTATATGTATGTTTACATATATCACCCTAAAAATGGTGAATTTTGGGTAATATATTGCGGGGGCCTAATATTTTTAGGGTTCCGTAGCCAAATGGCAAAAAACGGAACCCTTATAGATTCATCATGTCTGTCTGTCTGTCTGTCACAGCCACTTTTTTCCGAAACTATAAGAACTATGCTGTTGAAACTTGATGAATAGATGTATTCTGTGAACCGCATTAAGATTTTCACTCCAAAATAGAAAAAAAAAAAAATTTTGGGTGTCCCCATACTTGAAACTGAAACTAAAATTTTTTTTTTCCATCAAACCCATACGTGTGGGGTATTTATGGATAGGTCTTCAAAAATGATATTGAGGTTTCTAATATCATTTTTTTCTAAACTGAATAGTTTGCGCTAGAGACACTTCCAAAGTGGTAAAATGTGTGTCCCCCATCTGTAATTTCTAAAATAAGAAAATGATAAAACTAAAAAAAATATATGATGTATATGACCATGTAAACTACCACCGAAAATTGGTTTGAACGAGATCTACTAAGTAGTTTTTTTTTAATACGTCATAAATCGTAAACCGCAATTTACCAAGTACGGAACCCTTCGTGTGCGAGTCCGACTCGCACTTGGCTGTTTTTTTTATTATATATAACACTTATATGTTTAAATGTACTGGAGGATACATCTAGTTTTGGTCAGCCAGCTCGCGAATATATATCCTCCGACGGCACAGCATGATTTACTTCTTGTTTATATCTTTTCAGTTCTCTTCTTACGCAGTCGGTTTATTTTTAGTTTTAGAGGTATAGTTTTTTTACTCATAACTTTATTTTTTATTTTTTCGGTAATTAAGCATTCAACCGGTTAAACTTGTGCCTATCAATAAAAAATATTAGGGACTATTTTATTTAATCAATATTTATTTATGGCACTATTAAGGTACTGTCTCTGAAGATCATACTATCTGAGTACCTACAACCATTCGTAAATCAAACCACTCAAAATCAGAACTAGAATTTCCTCCAAAAACTATTCATCCGTTTAGTCATTCACACCGCAGCTCCAAAAACAAATAGCCCCAACGTAAATCGCGTTATGCCTGTCTACCAGCAAATTGCTATGTCGCTGGCCCTCCAGCCCAAACCCTGACATTCAATGGCCCACAAACGCACAATCAAGCGGTGGACATGGCCCGGATTTGGGATTCCAATCTCGCTTTTGAATAGCATTATGGCGTCGTAACCGGACGTGTAGTATGACGTCATCAGTGTTATTTGTTGGGTCGGAACTGCTGGCAATTGTAAATATGGATATGTTTCGATTTATGAGGATGAGTTAAAGGTGACTAACAAAAGGCAGGTGTCGGTAGGAACGCCCTAGAAGGAAAAAACACTAATCTTCAGAAAGGCCAAGTGCGTAGGTAGTATTCACCAAAACAAAAGTACAAAAGTAGAAGGAATGTAAGAATCTTAGCAAGTGGCTCTCTGTAATTTCTGCTTGTCGTGATTTCATCATCAGATCAGCCGAAAGACGTCCACTGCTGGACATAGGCCTCCCCAAGCGTCGCCACATTGACCGGTCCCGTGCGTCCCGCATCCGGATCCCCGTGATTCGTGATTTACTTGAGAAAATATTAAAAGGTCTAACTCCATTCTGCCTTCCGTCCTAATTTTATCTTTGTATCTTGTATGTTTATTTTAACCAATTACAACCTTTTTAGCAAAAATGTTCTGCGACCGATATATATTAAATAAATAAATAAAATATCTTTATTTCAGACCTATATCAGTCCATAACTTGTTAGTGGTTAGTCACTAACATTCTAATATTTCTAGTTCCAATTATCTTGTGTCCCTAGGCAGTTTGAATGTACAAGTATTCAAGACAAAGAAGTTGAAGTAGAACGACTATATTTACCTGTAATATGATTATCTAAACTAACCAGTTCCTGTTAATCCTATTCAATGTAGAGAAAATAACAATTACCTTCATGAGATTAAATGACTGGCTATAAAATTATTAAAGCATCATTGAATAAAGCGTAATAAATCTTACGAACACGATGATGGATGACGTAAATGCGTATTAGCATAACTAGGAGCCATTACTTCCACACGCATTACCTATACGTAATAGTAGCCCCGTGGAGCTCTACCGCCACAGCCGAGAGCCGAGCAACACAATTTATGCTGATTTTATCACCCGCCCATGTGCGAATGTACTCCCAAAGAGGATATATCTACGCACTCGCTACTCGTAAAACGTCTACCTCACTTTTAGCTATCTTAATCTTTGTAACAGCTATTCGATGAACTTCACTTCCTTTGCTACTAAAAACTTCTGCGAAATACCCTGCCACTTACTCAGACTTTTCTACACAACGTCTTTATATACCAACCAGACAGATTTAGTTAAAGCTGAGCAGGTAATTCACCGCGTTTTATGAGTTTTCTAACATACGCCCGTCGCTACATAGAAGCAAACTACCGACACTACACTGTTTACGTGCGCTGTAATAGCTCCACTACTTAAACTTAATTAAGGTTCGTTGAACAAACGAAATCTTTCTGGCGTTTAACACTGCGAATTGTCGCTCGTAGCGGAAACAAGATACCAATATCTCGACTGAGCTTTTAAGAAACTCTTTGATGCGACAAATCCTTTGATATAAATTATCAGATCGAGGGTCATGACCAAAGAAGCGAACTAAATGAAATCAAAGACATCTTAGTTTCTTCCACTTAAAGTTTCAATCAGAAGGTTGTAGTGGCAGCTGTGACATAACCCAAAGCCTTATGAATTATTTAGCGGGGAATCGTCCTCCGGCAGCCATTTGAATTATTTTGAAGGCCTTGCTTGTGCATAATGAAGTGCCGTGGATGTTGCCGAAACTCTTTCACACGGGCCGCGGGAGCAATTGGGTGTGCGCTAATTTATTTGTGAACTTGTTTGTCGGCCTAGTTCAAACTTGTTACGTTAGAGCAGGAGCTGACCTACATGAGGTAATAAGCATAATATGAACAACGCAGCGAATTGTTGTAATGATGTTACCTAGACTTCAAAACGGCGTGTGCTTCATACATAAAATGATGGAAGTTGGGCAATCTGAAATTGTTGGAAACTCGGTTCTTTCTCAGCTCGTAATATCTGAAGCTGACGTGAAAATACAAACAGTTAGATTATATAACTTATACTGTACTGAAAAGATGACAAGTATTTTTATTTAGTTGGTTCAACTGGTTTACAATTCCTGTTCAGTTGAGAACTACTTATCCGTTTGACATCGGATAGGTTTAGCATTTACTTATCATTTCTTTGTAAAGTTCTTGGTAAGACAACATAGCTTTTTTGTAACCTGCGGAGAGCTCAGACAAAGTGAGTGGCCCTCTGGACCGGGTCGTAATCCACGCACTTTCATACACGTAACTTTTACTTCCCGGTGTTACCTCAGACGTCTTGTACAGACTCTATGCATAAGTCATCTCTATCCATTTCGCATGCCATATTGCCTCCATATCCGCATACTAAATCTAAAGTGTTCGCTTACATACGTGGGACACTCAGAAAGTTTTGCGAAACTAAAAAAAATTGTTCTATACGTACATATATTTTTATTAAATCTTTTCAAAGTACTTTCCACCAGCCTCTATACAAAGATTCATGCGCCTAAACCAGTTTTCAAAACACTTTTTCCAGTCCGCCGCAGACACCTCGTTTACAGCCTGCTCGAACGCAGCCAGCGCATCTTCCGGCGACGAAAATTGTATCCCTTTGAGCTGATTTTTTATTTTTGGGAATAAAAAGAAGTCACACGGTGCTAGATCAGGGCTGTAAGGAGGGTGACCCAGGAGTTTGACTGGCGTGCTGTCCAGGAAGTCCCTCGTTTTGAGTGCGGTGTGCGCAGGTGCATTGTCGTGGTGGAGCAGTAGCCCGCGGAGCCCTGTGTTTGGTCGCTTGTTGCTTATAACAGAGAAAACTTCTGGCAAACATTTGGTAGTATACCATTCGGCATTAATGCTTCTTTGATCCCGTAAGGGAATTGATACCAAGTGGCCAGTCAAATTAAAAAAGCTAGCGATCAAAATCTTACCCCCGCTTCTAGATCGCTTCACTTTGGTAGGCGTTGGCTCATTTTGAAACACCCAAACAGTCGACTGGCGCTTGGTTTCTGGGTCGTATTGATAAATCCAGGACTCATCACCTGTAACGATGTCGTAAACACGCCGAGACGAGCCTGCTTCAAATTTGTTAAGCATATCACGGCACCATTCCACCCGGGCCTGCTTCTGAGCATCGGTGAGGTTGTGCGGCACCCAGCGTGATACTATCCTCCTCACGCGAAGATGGCTGTGTAGAATCTCGTGAACGCTTCCCGATCCAATCTTCAATATGTGTTGAATCTCCTGATATGTAATTCGCCTATTGTCTTGGATTAAATTTTTCACTGCTAGCACGTTTTCTTCGGTAACAGCCGTCAAAGGGCGACCGCTTCTTTCGTCATCCCCCAAAGTTGGTCGACCGCGCTTGAATTCGTTATACCAACGATACACGGTTGCCTTGGAAGGGCCTTCATCCATGAATGCCATTTGAAGTCTATCGTACGATTCATCCGGTTTCAGGCGACACTTGAAATCGTATAAAATCATAGATCTAAAATGTTCCCGGCGCAGATCCATATTTCAGTGAGACACAATACTTTGAATTAACTCGCAAAAAATGTGGAGGGAAATTTTGAAATTGGAACTTACTTATTTTTACTTATAAATAATCATATTTTCGAAAAACATTATAACTGGCCAGTCTCCCATATATAAAAACTTTTTTTCGCAATACTTTCTGAGGGGCCTGGTACTTGAAATTTTGCGGACGCCGAGGCCACCCAAGCGAATGGGAAGCGTGGCTTGTTGCCATGCTCGGTCGTCCAAGGCCACATTTAGGATAGATGAAAGTGTGTTCTTTATAATTTGGTCTACTTTTTCTAAAAGTTGTGGGTGTTTCCATAAATGAGAGGAGCGAAGGCTATAAGTAAATTTTGGTCCAAAGCAACAATATCGGATAAGTGTGTAGGCCGAATGCATGTTAATTTTGAAAAGTTTTGAGACATCGTTAAAATTTTGTATTTTCTGTTCAATGAAATTTGGAAACGATTCATCAAAAATAGGAGAACCCAGGAGGTGAAGAGAATTTCTCTCAGTTATTTTAATATTAGGTGCTATGGCGTTGAATCGTACGATAGACTTCAAATGGCATTCATGGATGAAGGCCCTTCCAAGGCAACCGTGTATCGTTGGTATAACGAATTCAAGCGCGGTCGACCAACTTTGGGGGATGACGAAAGAAGCGGTCGCCCTTTGACGGCTGTTACCGAAGAAAACGTGCTAGCAGTGAAAAATTTAATCCAAGACAATAGGCGAATTACATATCAGGAGATTCAACACATATTGAAGATTGGATCGGGAAGCGTTCACGAGATTCTACACAGCCATCTTCGCGTGAGGAGGATAGTATCACGCTGGGTGCCGCACAACCTCACCGATGCTCAGAAGCAGGCCCGGGTGGAATGGTGCCGTGATATGCTTAACAAATTTGAAGCAGGCTCGTCTCGGCGTGTTTACGACATCTTTACAGGTGATGAGTCCTGGATTTATCAATACGACCCAGAAACCAAGCGCCAGTCGACTGTTTGGGTGTTTCAAAATGAGCCAACGCCTACCAAAGTGAAGCGATCTAGAAGCGGGGGTAAGATTTTGATCGCTAGCTTTTTTAATTTGACTGGCCACTTGGTATCAATTCCCTTACGGGATCAAAGAAGCATTAATGCCGAATGGTATACTACCAAATGTTTGCCAGAAGTTTTCTCTGTTATAAGCAACAAGCGACCAAACACAGGGCTCCGCGGGCTACTGCTCCACCACGACAATGCACCTGCGCACACCGCACTCAAAACGAGGGACTTCCTGGACAGCACGCCAGTCAAACTCCTGGGTCACCCTCCTTACAGCCCTGATCTAGCACCGTGTGACTTCTTTTTATTCCCAAAAATAAAAAATCTGCTCAAAGGGATACAATTTTCGTCGCCGGAAGATGCGCTGGCTGCGTTCGAGCAGGCTGTAAACGAGGTGTCTGCGGCGGACTGGAAAAAGTGTTTTGAAAACTGGTTTAGGCGCATGAATTTTTGTATAGAGGCTGGTGGAAAGTACTTTGAAAAGATTTAATAAAAATATATGTACGTATAGAACAATTTTTTTTAGTTTCGCAAAACTTTCTGAGTGTCCCACGTATAAGTTTACCAGCCTTCCTCTCCTCGGTCCACGGTACTGATAAATTAACCAGGAACATCTTACCTTCCTCACTGGTTGATTTTGAGGTACCGTGTTTGACCGATGCGTTGAACGCTTGGAAAATGGCTTATCCCAATACGGATCTGCCCGACAACCTGTCCTCCCAGAGACGATGGGATGTGCCACTCTGCAGTATTATACAGAATAACCTTATTAATACATCGTCTAGTACTGCTGAGCGTGCGCGTCTGCTGGCTGTGGGGGAATGGGAGTCGGGTTTGTGGCTTCAAGCACTCCCGTCATCCACCATAGGCACTGTGATTGATGACTCTTCGTTTCGGCTAGCGACCTGTCTACGCTTATCTGTCGACGGTGCCATTGTGGTGAAGCTGTCGGCAGCCTTGGGCACCATGGCCTGTCTTGTTGCAAGAGCGCAGGACGCATAGCACGGCACGCCAGCATCAATGACATTATTCGTCGGACCCTTATCACCGCCAGCGTACCAGCTGTATTAGAACCTAGCGGCTTGGTACGTGACGATGGGAAGAGACCAGATGGCCTGACATTGGTGCCGTGGAAGGTGGGTAGGCCTCTGGTGTGGGACGCAACCTGTGTCGACACCCTTGCGCCATCTCATGTTCCTAGTTCGGCGGGCTGTGCTGGCGCTGCTGCTGCGGCTTCTGAGGCCCTCAAGCGGCGCAAATACTGTAACCTAATTTTTAATTCCAGTTTTGAGCCGTTTGGGGTCGAAACGCTTGGGTCATGGGGCCCGAGTGCACGTCTCTTTTTTAAGGAGATCTCTCGCCGACTGATCGACACTGTGCGTGACCAGAGGGCTGGCTCTTTCTTTGCGCAAAGAATCAGCATTGCCATTCAACGTGGCAATGCTGCCAGTCTTCTGGGCACGTTCCCAGTTGATAGCGATGTGGAGGAGTACTTCGACGACTAAGTGTACTTTTCTTTTGTATATAGTGTAAGTAGTTAGGTTTAGTTTTTTTTTTTGATAGTTTACTTTTGTTAGTGTTTAAGTATGTACATATTTTCACCTTTGTTTTTACAAATAAGCTCACATAAAAATCCGTCCAAAATCAGCCCCTCTCATTTTCATTCATCCAACAATATTTTTGTGTAACGCCAGAAACAATCTGAGTGGAGGAGTAGGCAACATTCGGTCGGCCTCATTAAGTTTAACTATTCGCTAAGGTTAGGACGGAAACTATGGCGTTCTTGCTAGATGAAATACCGGGAAACTTTTATTAATAAAGTTTTTTTTGCATAAAAGTGAAGCCTTTTCAGACGATGGTCTTGGTTAGATAATTTCTCCTATCCTACTTACATATTAAATGTAAAAGTCTTTAGATGTTTCGAAGTTTGTTTATCAATCACGCCTCATCAGATGAACGAATGGATTCAGATGATTTATTTAGAACATGCCTGCCTAGCCTTACCCCAACTTTATTGGGATCGGCTTCCAGTCTTACCGGATTCAGAAGAGTACCAGTGTTTTACATGGAGCGACTTCCTATCTGACCTCCACAACCAAGTAACTGGGTAAGTAGTAGTAGTACTCCTTGACGAGACTGGTGTCAGATCTCAAGCTTCTGACTACCCGTAACGACTGACAAAGATCTTCAAATGACAGCCGGGACCAACGGCTTAACGTGATTTCCAAGGCACGGAGGAAACTCGGTAAGTTGAAATGGTCACCCATCCACGGATCGACCTCGTCAAGCGTTGCTTAACCTTGATAATCGACCTGTGCTGCTGTTATTATTTAGCCACGAGCTCTTTTATTTCTCTCGATTTATTTAGAACATGGGTAGGCCATTATCAGAGGCTGACAAAATGCGCTTGACAAGTGACATTCATTCTATCATCGAAATCGTGGCGATAGCAAAGACCTTATACTTCTTACTACTAGACTGTGCACTATGGCACAAAAACCGGTCCGAGCGAGAGGGCTCCCGTTGGTAGTGTGTCTCTTTCTAATGAGGTGACCATGACCAAACATAACACGGGACAAATTGATTGTAAAAACAATTCTGTAAGTATCCCAATATATGTATTTATGCTACCTAACTACGCTACCTAAATCTACCAAATTCATTGAAAAAAAAAAAAAAGTGTGTATTTTTGGGAATCTACGTCACTTACCGAGTCGGTGTCGAGCGTACAGAATTTCGACATCCCATGTTTTTCCATTGGTGTCGTAAGAGGCGACTAAGGAATAAACCAGAGAATGATCAGCAGCGTTCTCTGTGCATTTGTAACAACCATACTGGGATCGCCAACCCGCCTGCAAAGCACTCCCCATGAATAGCACAAATAGAACATAGCCCCTAGTGCCCGGCAGCCTGCCTAACCTCGACTACGGTAGCGGTCTAGGTTACGGTATGGCAAGGGGTGCAAAGAATCCCGGACGAGATCCGGCTACCTCAACAAATACCGATGACAGGACCTGGCAACATACAACACGCGCACACTCCGGACTCCGGACCGACGATAAGATGACCGAACTTGAAGAGGAAAGGAGAAGTTTACGATGGTGTATTCGGGGAGGACTAGATAATCCTCAAATTCCAAGTCTGCATAAGTCTTATTCTTCAAGACCCATCGTATAGATAGGAAAAAAACTCTCTGATCTTACTCTCAAGCTCATGAAGGAGAGGCGTTAGATGATCCTGCAGTCTGCAGATGATGCTTTGAAATACCCCAAAGGATCTCAATGATTTCACATATTGTCCAGTTGAGTAGACAGTTGAGAAACAAAACTACACCAACTTTATTCCACTAGGAATCAATTTGCGAATAATATTAACAGCCGCTGAATTTTACTCGAAAAAAACCCGCCAAAAACGCCGCAAACCTGGTGGTCTTTTTTTTTTTTGTTCGCCCGTTTGGCAGGCTAAGGTCTTGGACCATACCGCCTCGTCTTCAGTGCAATTTTAACCTTCTTTAGTATGCATTAGAATACGGGTGTAACAGATTCTAATGGTTTTTGGAGTATTTGGCAGCAAATTGTAACGAGTCAGCCTTCCCAGTAAGCTTTGCGGAGGTAGTCAATACTACAATCCTGCGATCGCTTCTGTCAATGATTTCACATATTGTCCAGTTGCGTAGACAGTTGAGACACAAAAATACACCAATTTTATATCACAACATCCACTAGGAATCAATTTGCAAATAATATTAACAGCCGCTGAACTTCACTCGAAAAAATCCCGCCAAAAACTCCAACCTGGTGGTCTTACATTTAGTATTACCAGGCCCAAACATTTAAACGTACTATTACTCAGTATTAATGATTTTATTTTTAAAATAAAATGAATTGATTAATTATAGGAACTGTAAAAATATTTAAATACGTTTCAAAGTTTCATAGACTTTGAAACGTATTTAAATATATTTTTTTATTCGTTCGTTTTGGTATAAAATAAAAATGAAAAATATAAAAAAAAATACCATTTCTACCAAATCCAATGATTAGTTGAGCTAGCAAGATGTCAGACAAGGACACACTACCAGCGGGCACCCTCTCGCTCAGGACCGCTTTTGGTTAGCTACCGCTTATAAGGGAATAGCTAACCTAGATGTATGATAATAGATTTCATTTTAGCTAAACAAAAATTTTTGGTGCACAGTCTAGTAGTAAGAAGTATAAGGTCTTTGGGCGATAGCGATTAGAAAAATGACAAAAATGTATAGGAATGTCAAATGCTATTGACATGTCACGTGATCAATCCCTCACATTGTGGCATTTAAACCATCGCTCTCGCTGACTTCGAATGACACTTGTCTATACTCCATTTGAAATAACATTAGAAAATTTTACAACCCCTTTTTTACAGTCCGTTCAACCTATTTTGAGCTTTATCTCGTAATTACAAGGATGTTATAAAAAGCATAAACCTGATACCAAAACTAAATGTTTAATACCGCTGCCATTTGTCATATCACCAACGCAATAGAAGTCAAAATCGGTTGAACGGGCTGTAAAATGGGATTGCCTAAAAAGTGTCAGTCGATGTCAGCAAAGGCTTTTTAATTGTATCCCATTTTTTTCCAGTCCCTGGTCTCGAAGCTTGCTTTGATGGACTGTCATGTTGTTTCGAGCCTCTGGATTAGAATAAAAATCGTTTATTACAGTATGATGATACGTAAATTCACAACCAGCGAACAATAACTTCTAACGAACTTTATTCCAACATCGATGGTCTTTAACTGAACATGACAAGTTTATAATTACAGCCATCAGCTTTATCTTGCAATTATCTGCATGTTATTTACGATTCGAAGCACATTTCACATAATATTATGCAAATGCTAAAACTTTAATTGGTGCGATAAATAATTTGTCCTCAGAAACCATCAATCATGAGATAAATAAAGGGCTTGGATAATCAAATTAAAATAAGGGATCTTTAATCGACTTACCCATTAAATAAAAACGTAACAGGAAGGAAAAATAGGCCATAATTGAAACAAGAAGCACATTAATCATCGGGGCCGAGCAGTGAGCCCTTCCAGGTGAACGTATCCGCGTCTCCTCAAGTTTACGGTCAATTAAACGAAAGAACTTATCCCAACTTTGATGTACAGCCGACCTGAAACTAATTAGAATTAGGCGAAAACGGCCCTACCACCACAACCCAGTCCGGGTCACCACTTATTGAGAAACTTATGCTCGAACAAGCTGAGAAAATTTAAAGGAAATCGCGACCAAAGAGGATTATATAAAAAGTATAATTAGTTCTTGAGCTCCGGTTATGCATTGCTAGCGGGTACAATGACTTTGATATATGGACGGCGGGGAGAAGCGACCCCGACCCACCCGCAGCCGGCAACATGCTGGTCATCCCTGACATTGTGTTCCACTCTGTCTTCATGTACTCTGGCCGGGCTACATTCCAGGAAGCGTCGGGATTAATCAGTCCGCGATACAATGTGCAAGTGAACTGGAATTGTATATAATCTATGTACATAATGTAATCGGAATCGAAAGCCCGTTAGTGCTTTCCAGAAATCAATATGTAACAAGCATAATATCAAATCAAATTAACTTTTCCTAGAAAATGGCACAATGTTTTACCATTTTCTAGGAAAAGTTGAAACAAAAGTATTGAAGTGACTTCCACTGAACTAATGATGTTTGAGTATTTGCTCAAATTTCGTCGGTAATTTTTTTTATTAAATAAATATTTTTTTCACGCATTAAACAAATCCAAAATTACTTTTTAGACATTCAAGAAAATAGTCATTGAAAATACTAAGTATCAAGCGTTTTAGCGACCATGATAAATTCGAATGAACCGACGCAAAATAATTAAATTATTATAATTTCCTGTATTGTGTTTAGAAATATGATTCTTAATTAATTGTGGCATATTTAATATGTTTTAGTCACAATTTGCAAGCTATCGGTAGAAAGCCGCATCATTTTTGTTATGCATTAAAGAAAATAGTCATTGAAAATATGAATTTTCAAGCGCCTTTTGTTTTCCGCATTTCCTTAAGGTATTCTAAACTCCTATGACATATACACCTCAAACTAAAAGTTATTACACATATCGAGGGGCCAGAAATTCTACGATCACGTGCATTTTAAATGCACACGTTCGAATATTATATGATGTATCGGAGGATAGCGCATCCGGCACGCGGCGGCGCCGTGTTTAGCAGCCACCGGAGGGACCTAACTTTAGCACTGAGTGAATACCTACCTGACAAAATATTAACTACATATATTAACCCCCTTGCAGGATGCAGCGACATGCTTAAGCATTTATAAGGTCGATAAAAGGGGATTAATGACTCCTTCATTTTCAAAAAAAATATTTAATGTTATTGAGCTCGTGTCTAAATAATAACAGCCGCACTGGTCAATCATCAAAATTAAGCAACGCTTGACGAGGTCGGTCCGTGGATGGGTGAACATTTCAATATACCGAGTTTGCACCGTGCCTCGGAAAGCACTTCAAGCCGTCGGTCCCGGCTGTCATTCGAATATCTTTGACAGTCGTTACGAGTAGTCAAAAGCTTGAGATCTGACACCGCAGTCTTGTGTACTGTGTTACCCAGTTACTGGGTTGTGGAGGTCAGATAGGCAGTCACTCCATGTAAAACACTGGTACTCAGCTGAATCCGGTTAGACTGGAAGCCGACCCCAACATAATTGGGAAAAGGCTAGGCAGATTGATTGATGTGGTGTTATTGTATAAGGAACGGACAATAAATAACACCAAAAATATGTTTTTCCAGAACAGTATAAAAGTGAATGAAAAAGAAAATGGATGATCATGATGATTTTACAAATTGAAATGCAACATTCCCTAAAATGAAATCGTCTCTATCTACACAATATCCATTCCATCAGTTAGTTAAGCTGTTGACTGCTGTCATATTAGAACTAGGTATCTGCGTTCATAGTCTCTTATAAAAACACATGAATAAGTAATGGAATGCCAAGTAGCACTTTAAAGTAACTGAAAAACTGTACGTTTGCGTCGGATACAACGTGGGAGTAAATATTGAAAATTCTATTTGCACCATATTCTATGAGAATGCTCGCAGACACAGCTTATTATTTGTGTACAAGCAGTTGTGTTGTAACAAGTCAACTGCGGACTACACAAAGTTGAGTTTTACCGCGTTTAACCTAACTTTGTTGAACGCATGGAATAGTTTATTTGTTGAAATCCCTTTTGTTGGTGGGAGCGTCTGTTTGTTCCTAGTTATCACAAACAATACGCCGCATTCACGTTGCTCGCTCATTATGAGCCGACTCGAACGCCACAGTTTTACAAAACTCCCCATGATTGGATCATTGTGTCGGTTTAGCGTGTTACAATAATTGGATGGCTGTGATTGTCACTGAAATCGGTTTAATTTAAGTAAATTTGAATGGAGGACAAGCAAATCGAACGGATTTGTATTAATGGAATGAATATATAATAAAATTAATAATATAATTCTGATATTGGAAAAGATAAAGTGAGATATTTAAGCAATGTTTGATTACTGTTATGAAAGCTTCAAATAAAGAGTAAAACTAAAGTATCACATCTCTGAAACATCAACTAAGACTCTGTGATCTTTTTATCATTAAATAGTTAATTTTCTTAGTTTGCATAAGCAAGGTAACAACTACACTATATGTATTGCAACAGGAAATATTTCAAGCATAACTACCAGCGCTTCAAACTGCATTAATTTAATACAGAACTAGCACCTCACATGTAACATAGTTTTGGAGACTAAACTAGTGCTAGATTGCATTCCCCGCTCACTAGTGAGAAGTGAAAGAACCATTCCAAGCGTGGTCACCTCTTTGAGAGGATTCGACTTCCTTGCCAAGCTATAAACATATCACTATGTACGGGCCTCCAACATTTGCATGGCAATTAGAACTGGAGCGGGCCACATTACCAATTCAATTGTGCGGAATGAATGAACTGACGAACGAACGGAACGAATGCTGCATTCAAGTAACACCTCCGAGTGAATGAAGTCGGTTGGTTGATTTTTAAGCTTGCCGTGCCACTCGGGGCTCAAAGAGCTGGTTTGTAAGCCGACGTGAATTAGCTCCTTCACTCGCTACTTTGTTTGTTCTTATTGAGAGCGAACAATGAACCTTATCCTGTCAGGAACTTTGTTAGCAGTACCTGTGCATCACCAAGGATTATCATATTTCACTTCTGAATTTAACTTTAACTTGAGTTTGGTGAAACATGTTTTATGTTTGCGGCTTATGGGGTCAATAAATTGCATTTTCATTTTCAAACTATTTGTCTGAAGAGAAAATTTAATTTACCTTAGCTATATATTTACAGTATCTTAAATATAGTCAAAGTTCCAGCCTATAACCTATTAGGTACACTGGAAACATAGAAGTGAATAGCAATTTCCACCCTACTATTATGCAAACTGTTTTCCACGTAAACAACAATTTACTACACAAGTTTCAGTTCATATTCAGAATCAAAACAACAACAGTTGCCAAATAACCGACAAAATCGATCACTCAACTCAGTGTTATTGTGTCAAACTGAGTTACATTTTGTAACTAGTAAGTTCGGCTCGAAGGGTTTTGGGAACAAGACCCTTGGATTCCCCGGGGCGTCCTAAGAGATTATGCCAGGGGAACGGGCAGGCTCCACCTGTGAGCTAATAACATCCTGCCGCGATTGGGACTCCCCTGCCGCGCCAGCTCATTACTGAAATATCCCTCAATTAGGGGAACGCCTGCGTCCAAGAGTTGATGAGAGGGACCTGACATGATAATGATGTCATTACTAAGTCAGCAGCCTACACTTGTTAATGAATTTTTTGAAGTTCGTATGTACGAGTATATTGAGCAAAAGCGGTAGAATTTTATAGGCTGATTCTTTTGAGGCTCTGGAAGCCTTTGCACCTAATTTCGTGCCTTTGTTCGAACACCGATGAATCGATTTCTATTGAGCTACCTTCTTTGTTTGACGTAGCGACCTAATTTTACTTTGGTTTCTACCTTTTCCTTTAATTTCGGCCTCGTCAGGTTTGTTTATCGGTAGGTATAAAGTGAAAGAGCACTTCGGTATTACTGTTAAAATGCAACAAAGATAAAACTGAAATTGAATTAGTTTATGCAATGAGATCTTTTCGGAAAAGTCTGAGTAGTAAAGTGTACAATTACGTCCATAAAAATGGAATGAAACCGTAGAATATGCACAAATGTTTGTCGATGGAGGTTCAGTCCGAATCGAAACGTAACGATTTTACGTGCTCCCGTAGTGCTCGCCGAGAACTGCAAACAGCGGACGTGGTATAATCCGATTATCTACCTGTTTCACATATCTAGCCGCACATTGTTTTACGGAAACTACTGCATTTCAGCCATTGTGCTGTAAACCAGGTTGGGTGTTATTATCATCAAATATTCCGGACTGTAAAGTCAACTGTTGTAAGTCTTCCATTTACGAGTACTAATGTCGTTCGTTGATTTGTGTGTACCCTGGCAGTTGAGTGTGTCATGCTTTCTCTAATGTCTCACTGATGGTGGCACATGTGTTGGATCATTCGGTACCCTTCATGATGGTTGAGCTGAGTGGTGCCGATTCATGCGACATGTTTGTGAACGGGCGCCATCAGTTGGGATTGGTCATAACTTAGCTGCCGCGGCCTGTTATTGTATTTTTTTAATTGTTTGTTACTCTAAACGATTCTTCGTGCGCGTCATTTTACATCATTCCCACATAGATGTATTTTTTCAACAAGAATGATGTAGTCAAATGCTTGTAATTAAAACTGATGAAAAAGAGTGTCTGTAGAGTTTCTTGTAAATTCTTCTCCATTGAGACCTACTGATGCTTGCGAATTTGCAACAAGATTCACCTTTTTTTGTCTATTCAAGGTACCTCTAAGGTTTATTTGAAATAAACAATTTGATTGATTGACTGAACATTGGCTACGGTGGCTGTTTGATTTTATAACATTGGATGTAAAACATTGACTTCCATCTAGGTTGTTCTGTTGAAGATACCGTAAAAAAATGTCCCCACGCATCTCTGTTTATTCGTCTCATGTTCTTCAAAGCCGAACACGAAAATAAAAGCGATTACAAAAAAAAAGCGGATGAATCAAATTTCGGCCGCTCAGGTGAATTTATCATTTTAACACGAACCCTATCTGTATGTAAAACACACGTGGTCACATAATTCAGGCCGGGCCATATTTCAAAAAATATATTCATAAGATTCTGGTAAAAGCACAGTTCCGTCGTGGTCATCGTGACGAACAAACACCCTCGTGGGTTCTTCCATTACAATATTCATGACCTATGAGCAACATGGAATTATTTACAGATTATTTGGTAGCAACAGATCGATTAAGATGCTAATTTATAGTAAAGTACTTTTACTGTACCTGCTACAAAGTGTACCTATTGTGTTCTCCTATGTACTACCTATATGGTCTAAACTAAGCGTCGGGTCTAATGACCACGCGTTTATGATCATCGACCGTTTCAGGTTAACCATGTACAAAGCCATCACAGTCGAAGTTGCGGCTTACATTGTTTTCCATATGAACAGCCATAATTTGGCTAGCCATAATCAATACTACTAATGCGCATAACATACCATTGTTTTACCTTAGAAAATAAAGACCTGTCTTTTAGGGTTCCGTTGGAACCCTTACCCTCTTACAAATAAACGCAGAATAAAGTTATACCAGGTATAAACCTATGAAAATGTATGGGTATACCTTAGTTATACCTGGTATAACTTTATTCCGCGTTTATTAGTAAGAGGGTTATACTTTGGCTATGTCCGTCTGTGCGTCCGCAACTTAGCTCAGAGTACTAGAAAGTTACAATTTGGCATGCATATACATAATAATCACGAGGACAAAGTGGTCAAACAAAATCATGTAAAATACACGTAAAGTGGGGATGTATTTTTTTCTCGTCTATCCCATGGTGTGGGTTAACGTTGGATAAACCTTTCAAAAATATTAAGGATTTGTGAAAAACATTTTTTGATACAGAGATCCGTTTGCGTAAAATTAAGCTTTAAATAGCATTTTTTGTTAGAGACAAGTGTCACCAGTCATGTGCCAGCTAAATGTTTGCTTTTGGATATGGGAAAAAATTCACGACAGAAGTTTATATAACGAAATTAAAAGGAAAACTATCACAGCTAAGTAGGCTTTACAAGTTTACGAGTAATAGTCGACCAGCTTGTAAAATGTACTTGTAAAAGTAAAATTTTGTACAAATTCCCTTGAAAAATGACTTATATATCGTTATTAGTTATTAACCATGTAAAAATATACAAAAATAAAATCATAACATCCTTAATAATAATAATTTCTAAATTAATAACGTTTATGCTCGAATAACACATTGGAGTGGGCGACGGCGTTTTGTGTAAGTCGCCGAAACTGTTTAAATGTTCATGAAACAACAAAAGTCCGCTTCTTAGTTCGCATTATTGTGCAACTACGGAACCAACTGCGTGTGGCCCGACATGCACTTGGCCAGTTTATTAAAGATAGCCTAGTTGATGATTGGACTGGTGTTAAACAAAAGAGTCTACCTAAAAAAATAGCTGTGAAAATATACGTAGGTAAAGAAAATTAACGGAAGCTCAAGAAAGCTCCAAGAGAACGTCTCAGTCATAAAGAGTGGTGCAACTTGCCTCTCTCTTGAAATAGCTCCCAAAAGTATGTTATTCCTTTGGAGGTTCATAAAGGATCTTAGTATACAAAGGTTAATAGGAACACGGATCTTCGCTTCGCTACACACTTTCAGTAAAAAACTTTGAAAGCTTCCCCTTTAGTGACTTAACTCTTAGGTTTTTTGAAAGGTCCGATAAATAAATACCTGAATGGAGCGGAGTTTTTGAAGTTTAAATAAGCATAAAAACAACACCCACTGAGGCGTGAAATGTTACTGACGCAAATCGGCAGCAGTTTTTAATTACATTTATTTTGCACTTTACAAAGCCGGTTTTCCGGTGCTATCGAATATTGAAATGCCGGCAGTGTCCCAACCTTAGTTAACAGTAACATCTAACATCCTTCGTTGGAATAATCAGGCAGGTCCATTCCGGATAAGTTGACGCGTCAAAAGTCGGGCGCGGCCATGCCTGTCCCCTGTCATACGCCGGATTTATGAGCTCGCAATCAGCTTAAACGTACCGCGCTCAACGATTTACCTATATCTCGACATGTAGAAGGGTCATTTCCAAATGAGTTTTGACAATTATAAGACCCTACTAACTTAATAAATGTGAAAGTTTGTGAGTATGGTTGAGCTATTGACTTCTGCGCTGTGTCGCAGGTACGATTCCCGCAGGAAACAAATATTTATATGACCTACAGATAGTTGTCGTGAGAGTCAAAATGGCGGGTGTACTATAAACTGTGAATTAATGACTAGTTTGGTTGAAAAGGGCAATATGCATTATATAAAATAAGACATTAGCATTAGTTTTATTTTTTCGCGATCGTAAAATTAAGTGAATGTATGAAAAGTTATAGTTGGAAAATACAGACAGGGACAAACTTGGCCAGAGATTGCGCATGACAGAAAGACTTGGAACGAGAAAGGGCAGGCTTTAGCCCAGCTATGGGATTAGTCTAGTTAAAAAATACATGTCCATCACTCTTAGATGACCAATTCTCTCGAAATCGATGAATGAAACAAAATGTGAAGGTATATGTGGTTACGAGTTATGTAATTTAAAAAAAGTTAAATCAAAATGTTAAAAAACCCGACTGCTTCAACTAAAAAGACCTAAAAAGTTAAATCAAAGGTCAAAAAACCCGACTGCTTCAACTAAAAAGACCTAAAAAGTTAAATCAAAATGTCATAAAACCCGACTGCTTCAACTAAAAAGACCTAAAAAGTTAAATCAAAATGTCAAAAAACCCGACTGCTTCAACTAAAAAGACCTAAGAAGCAGTCGGGTTTTTAATTTTTAATTATAACTATTTAGTTCGTTTTTTTTCGAATTAGGTACATTTAAACATGTAAGTGTTATATATTTTTGAAATCACCTCTTGATACCCCGCAAGAAGGGTTCGGAAGAAAAATATAATTTGGGCCCCCACAATATGGCGCCCAAAAGCCGGCATTTTTCTATTGTCCAATTTTAATGTAGCCACTGACACTTGCAGGGTTAAGACTAATCGATTGAAGTACGAATCATCAAAATCGGCCAACGCGTTTGGTCTCTGGAACGCCATATAGGAACAAACATACATACATAGACTGATAAACTCATTACTCTCCTTCGACAGTCGGGTAAAAACGTAATCGGAATCTTTTTCACCAGACTACGTCTACATCAATAATGACAATAATATTGGGAAGTTAAAATGAATGACCAGAAAACAATAACAGGAAAATATTCCGATAACTTACCGTTACTTTGAAAACCTTTGTATTTCCAACACATTTTCCCTCAAATCCTGCTCGCTCAATTAACCAAAAGCACCTCAATTCTAAATGGCTTAACTACCTAAGTAGCTTACCCAGCTATACGCAGCAGCTGTAGCAAGCCATCGCAGTCTTGCAACTATTACTCCTTTTTTATTCACCCCCGCTTGAAACTAATCCTTTGTTTAATAGCCCGTGAAGCCCACGGCTTATTTAAGGGGGCGTTTGAGCAACCTGACTAACACCCTGTATAAAACTTTCGAAGAATTACTGACTCTAATGAGCCAGTTACACAAGGATTGATACTCGCATCGAAAAATATCGAAAGGGAAGGAAAAGTTAGTTTTTAGAATGTCTACTCGCAAGATACTTGATGCATCTCGTTGCCTAGCAACTATTGCCTACATGTCTCTCTTGGCAAGTTTCGCCTAAAACTCCCGTCGGACGAGTTCCATCTAGGAACTTGCCTCGACTAATCTGGAAAAAGACCATGTCTGAGGTCAAAATGGCTTCAAATTTTTTTTAGGCATTATAAATAAAACCGACCAGGTGCTTGTCGGGCTACGCGAGGTAATAGGGTTCCCTAGTTGCACAATAATGCAGACTAGAGGGTTTTGTATTGTTTCATGAACATATAAACGGTTTCGGCGGCTCACACATACGTTTTATAAGTTGGTCGACTATTACTCGTAAACTTGTAAAGCCTCGTAGCTGTGATAGTTAACCTTTTAAAAACTGTGCTGTTAACGTACATTTTTCACATATCCAAAAGCAACCATGACCCACACTTGACTGTTACAAAAATTTGCCACTAAAAAGCTTAATTTTACGCAAAGGGATCCCTGAAACATGGTTTTCACAGTCCCATTATATTTCAAAATGGCAAAAAAAAAACCGGCCAAGTGCGAGTCGGACTCGCGCACGAAGGGTTCCGTACCAATATCGCAAAAAAACAGCGTAAAAATCACGTTTGTTGTATGAGAGCCCCCCTTAATTATTAATTTTATTCTGTTTTTAGTATTTGTTGTTATAAAGGCAACAGAAAAAAAAAAAAAAAAAAAATTTCAACTGTCTAGCTATCACGGTTCATGAGATACAGCCTGGTGATAGACAGACAGACAGACGGACCGCGGAGTCTTAGTATTAGGGTCCCGTTTTTACCCTTTGGGTACGGAACCCTAAAAAAAAAAAACCTTTTTTTACCACTTTGTCGGCGTGATTAATATGTATATCCATGCCAAATTATAGCTCTCTAGTACTAAGAGTCTCTGAGCTAAGCTGCGGACAGACGGACTAGTCTAGTACTACGGGACCCTAAAAATGTAGCGCTGATATTCTGATTGAGTCCGCTGTGACGCCTCACACTCACGTCCGTTTGTTTGTCTTATCTAGTTTTCTTTCCTGGCGAGTCTCTGACTATTATCGCCACTTGACAATCAAGAATCTCTTATAGTGTAAACTCTCCACTCCAATTCAAAACGAATTTTAAGTTCAGTAACTGACACAGGTATAATTATGGAGTTAACAGTGCGCCTTTGAAGAAACCAGGAAGTTTTACAACTCCAGCCGCCGTATAATTTAGATGTTCAGTATGTTCACTCTTGTTTCTCGTTCTGTGGTTCAGGAACGAACCACTTTTACTTTGGAAGTTCATTTCAGATATTATAAGTAAATTAAAGTTACAAGTAAGTTAACAAGTTATTTATTTACATAGATACAAGTATATACAGTGTATAAAATACTTAATTAACTAAGACTACAAAATATACACTTAAACCAAAAACTACTCACTAACTAAACCTAAAAATATACACTTAACTAAAATATGGCGTCGAAAAACTCCTCTCCATCGTTGACCACTGGTAATGTGCCCAAAAGACTGGCAGCATTGCCACGTTGTATGGCAATGCTAATTCTCTGACCAAAGTAAAAGCCAGCCCTTGGGTCACGCGAAGTGTCAACTAGGCGTTTGGCAAGATCCTTAAACAAAGCGTGAGCACTCGGACCCCACGGACCAAGAGTTTCAACCCCAAACGGCTCGAAAATATAACTTCCAATGAGGTTATTATATTTCCGCCGCTTGAGGTTCTCTGCAGCCGCAGCGGCAGCGCCAGCACAGCACGACGAGCTAGGAAGATGGGATGGCGCAAGAGTATCGACACAAGTAGCGTCCCACACTAAAGGCCTACCCATCTTCCATGGAACCAAAGACATCCCGTCCGGTCTTTTGCCATCGTCGCGTGCCAGGCCATGGGGTTCCAATACGGCCGGAACGCCGACGGCGACGAGAGCACGTCGGATGATGTCGTTTAAGTTTCCGTGACGCGCTATGCGACCCGCACTTCGGCTGCATGAAAGACCGTGGTGACCGAGGCTGTTGACAACTTCGCCACAGTGACAACGATGAGGAGTACAACAGGGAGCGCCAAGACGTAGGGAAGCAGCGAGGCGGAAAGTAGTGTCGTCAAACAAGGTGCCAATGTTCGACGACGGAAGTGCGTGAAGCCAGAGGCCCGACTCCCACTCACCCACAGCCAGCAGGCGAGCGCGTTCGGCAGGAGAGGCAGAAGTGGCAATTTGGTGCTCCTGAACTGCTCTGCTGAGCGGCTCATCCCACCGTCTCTGGGATGATGGGTAGTCGGGGAGATTACAATTCGGGCAAGCGAGTCTCCAAGCATCAATAGCCTCGGTGAAGCACGGCACATCAAAATTAATCAGTATGGGTGCTAGGATATTCCTGATTAATTTATCAGTACCGTGGACCGAGGATATAAATGCCGGTAAACTAATACTAGAAATTTTGCGGACGCCGAGGCCTCCCATACGAATGGGAAGAGTAGCTTGTGCCCAAGCTCGGTCGTCCATGGCCACATTTAAAATTAAAGTTAGTGTATGACGGATAATTTGGTCCATTTTTTCTAAAAGAGGAGGGTGCTTCCATAAATGGGAAGCACGAAGGAAATATGTTAATTTGGGGCCAAAACAACAAAAGCGAATTATGGTGATAGCCGAATGCATGTTAATTTGGAGCAATCTTTCCGAAATGTTGTTAAAATTTTGAATTTTTTCCGCAATAAAATCGGGAAAGGAATCATCGAAGACTGGGGACCCGAGGAAACGAAGAGAGCTTTTTTCAATAATTTTGATTTCGGGGGCTATTTTATTGAATTTTGAAAGTGTCACTTGTCTGTCGGTACTATCAGATAAAAATAACTCACATTTAGAAAAATTTAGATCTAGTCCTATAGAATGTAGTTGGTGTTTTAAAAATTGCAGGTCATCTAAAACTGTGTCTAAATCGCCTCCCAGGGTTCCATCATCGAGATACCAAACGTAAAATTTTGAATTCAGCTGTCGAATAATTGGGTGGATAGCCAGACTGAAGATCACTGGCCCGAGAGGGTCACCTTGTTGACAGCCAACAGCGGATTCCAGAAGGTTGTCCCGATAAAGCAATTTAGATGGATGCCTATAACATTGCCAGAGAAAACAAAAAATTTGAGGTATTTCTTTTTTAGCTTCTGCCAGCAAGGTGTCCCTATTAACCGAATTAAATGCATTTTTAATATCAACCTTCAGGATGACCTCTCCTTTGCCAGAATTTAGGTAGGTCGATAATGCATGTACGGCAGCCTCACAGCCCCCTTTGGAGCCGTAACCAAGCTGCAGGGGCTGAAATTTATCCGAAACTACCTCACCATACAATTTACAGCAAATCTTGGCTGCCATACCGGTAAGTAGTTCCTACGGCAATGGGACGAATCCCGCCATCCCTCTTGCGCAGGGCACATAAATTGGCTCCGTACAAGACGTCGATGACGGATTCGTTTACCTTACCGGACAGCATAAGATTCATCAGAGCCGTAAGCTCCTTCGAGAGCAACTCACCAGCTTCCCCAGCGCCTGAACACATAAGGTCCTTTAAGTGCTGAGGACTCAGGCCGTCGAGGCCGCCAGCAGAACCACTCCGGAAGGAACACACGGCTCTGATCACCTCTCGACCTGTAATGGTGAGGGTATTAATATCAGGATCGGGAGGGTCGGGAAAAGAAAGACCATCCACTGGGGCAGGGTGTTTGCTCTCCAGAGCTGCAAGAGTATCTGGAGTATATATATCAAGTTAACAAGTAGGTCTACACGATTTGGTTTTGATATAATGTTAGGTACATTAGATTTTTTTTTTGATTGACAGCGATGCTGATGTATCTATATTTTGATGCCGAACGATGTACAATACCGTTTTTTATCTTTCATATTTTAGAGCTAATAAATTAAATAAGTGATTAAAAAGTTATGGTTACAGTCATTTTACAGTAATTAAAAATATCTATCAACGACTTTTTCTATTCAGAGTCTGTTGTTTTCCTGAACAAGAGAATTACTACATTCCCATTTCAATTTTATTTTGTTTACGGCCAGCAACACAACGTAGGTTTAATAACGTTAATCTTAATCCTAGTTCACAACAACATCAAACAGATAATGATGTAAATACCATAGATACACACATAGAACGTTCGAATTACAAAATTCCATCATGGAACCAAGCGGGAGTTGCGGTTCGAGTACGATAAGCTTCAAAATCAATTTCGGCGTGTTTACAGAGGAGGCGGCCGTCAAATAGACCGGCTAGGTATTTGTGGAGCACACCAGATACGCTCCGAGCCCGAATATTTAGTGCGAGGCTTTGATTGGTGGACTGATCACTTGGAAATTGTATATGACCCAGTATGTGGTGATTAAAAAGCGTTCAGTCGTTGATTTGGTTTGAAATAAGTTTTCGCTTAAATCTAAAATTGCTCGCTTGAATCCATTCTAGATAACTAGGTGCGACCGAGCGACACATTGCTTTGGTTTCAGGTTGTTCGAAAATTGTTTCAGCCTCATAACATAAAATAAGGAGCTAGACTATTGCCATTAACCGGTCACAGATCCAGAGTGGCTCCTGCTAAGAATTGCCAGATGGAAAAATCCAGTAACACTTTTCCCGACCTTTTTTTTTGCGTGGAGAAAAGCTCATGTGTACCACGGGGAGATAGTGCATTTATGTGCAACTCCAACCCACTAAAAATCCATGGTTTCCTCCTGTGTTGCTTATGGCGGGAACACGGGCACACGTTAGCACTCATCCGGGATCCCACCGCGACTGTCCGTCACCGGACCCGTGACGGGTCAGCTCAGCGGTATCCCAATCTCCTTGTTGGCCGCTACGTCGTCAGCTTATCGCTGCTTATCAGTCCACTTCAAGGTATATTACCTCTTCAATTAAATACCACTAAACAAGCAATTCTATTACATGCTTCATCATATCAGCCGAAAGACGTCCACTGCTGGACATAGGCCTCCCCCAAGCGTCGCCACACTGACCGGTTCCGTGCGTCCCGCATCCAGCGAATCCCCGCAACCTTCACCAGGTCATCGGTCCACCTGGTGGGAGGCCTTCCAACGCATCGTCTTCCGGTTCGCGGTCGCCACTCCAGAACTTTTCTGCCCCATCGGCCATCCGTTCTGCGAGCAATGTGCCCTGCCCACTGCCACTTAAGCTTGGCAATTCTTCGGGCTATGTCGGTAACCCTGGTTCTCTTGCGGATCTCTACATTTCTGATTCGATCACGCAAGGATACTCCGAGCATAGCCCTCTCCATTGCCCTTTGCGTGACTGTAAGCTTTCTGATGAGGCCCATTGTGAGCGACCACGTCTCAGAGCCATAGGTCATCACTTGCAACGCACACTGGTCAAAGACCTTCGTCTTGAGACACTGTGGTAAGTTGGACGAGAAGACACCGCGCAATTTCCCGAACGCTGCCCGGCCGAGTCGGATTCGACGGTTGACCTCTTTCTCGAAGTTGGCCCTACCCAACTGGATCGTTTGTCCCAGGTAGACATAATCTTCCACAACTTCGAGTGTAGAGTCTCCAACCTTGATAGAAGTGGGTGTTACATGGGCATTCAACATAACCTTGGTTTTGTCCATGTTCATTTTAAGACCCACTCTTTTGGAAAATCTACTGAGGTCATCGAGCATTATACTGAGGTCCTCCATGGTCTCAGCCATGACCACTATATCGTCGGCAAACCGAAGGTGAGTGATGTACTCGCCATTGACGTTGATGCCTAGCCCTCTCCAGTCCAGAACCTTGAAAACATCCTCCAGTGCAGCGGTGAACAGTTTGGGAGATATGACGTCTCCCTGTCTCACACCTCGCTGCAGAAAGATAGGTTCCGAGGCCTGATCCTGAAGTCGGACTGACATGGTGGCGTTTTAGTACAAACACTTCAACACCTCAATGTACCGGTAGTCGATTTAGCACCGTTGGAGAGACTGCAGTACCAGAGCCCAAGTCTCGATTGAATCGAAGGCTTTCTCGTTGTCCACAAACGCTAAACAGAGAGGCAGGTTATACTCTTCGGTCTTCTGTATAACCTGCCGCAGCGTATGTATGTGGTCTACGGTGCTAAAGCCTTTTCGGAATCCGGCTTGTTCGGGAGGCTGGAAATCGTCAAACCTGCGCGCGAGACGATTCGTGATGACTCTTGAAAACAGCTTGTAGACATGGCTAAGAAGTGAGATGGGCCTATAGTTCTTAAACAGGGCATTGTCACCCTTCTTGAAAAAGAGTACCACCTCACCCCCGCACCATGCCTGTGGCGTTTTCCCCTCGAGTATGACGGCATCAAACAGCTTCTGAAGGGCCTTAAGTATTGGTTTTCCACCCGCCTTCAGGAGTTCGGCCGTAATGCCGTCATCACCCGGTGCCTTGTTGTTCTTAAGCTGTTTAAGAGCCATCCTAATCTCGTACAGGCTGACGTCCGGTATGTCTTCGGTATAGTGACGGGTCAATCTAGCTCTAGGGTCTTTTACTAGATTCGCGACGGGTTTACTGGTTGACGTGTACAACTGCCCATCGAATTTCTCGATCTCCCTCAGAAGCTCCGGTTTGGCGGATATGATCCTGCCATCGTCGGTCTTCAGTTTCGTGAGCTGGCTCTGCCCAATAGACAGATCTCTTACAAAGACTTTGGAGCCCTTATTCCGCTCAATTGCGTCTTTAATACGCTCAGTATTATAGCGGCCGAGGTCGCTTTTCAAGGACTTTGAGATCCGTCTATTAAGCTGCCGGTATTTCAACGCATCGTCTGAAGACTGCAGGATCATCTCACGCCTCTCCTTCATAATCAAGCTTATGAAGGAGAGGCGTGAGATGATCCGAGAGTAGGATCAGAGATCTTTTTGTTTATATTTGTACGGCGGGTCTTGAAAAACTTAGACCCGACCGTATGGACAGCTTCCACGAACCCGTCGCTGTATTCGTCCACGGAGCTCCCTAGGCACTCGAAACGATTCTGGATTACATGCTTAGCACAACTCATATTATAAGTCACACGTATACAACCTGTTTTCCTTTCCAAGAAAGCAGGCCAAGTACAGATATTCTGCATAAAAAAAACTAAAGTAGAACACTTAACACATATGCACAAATGTTTTCTCGGAAGTGAGAGTCGCTAAGGGAGGTATATAAAGAGATGTAATAGCAGCCGCCACCACTAAAGGCATACATGCAATAAACTGGAGCCGCTTCCAGGCATCAAGTACTTGAGTCTCTTGGGACGCTCTCATTCTACGAGAAATACGTTCCTATAAGTTAGTGCGACACTTAAACCTCATAGATATTTATTCAAGTTTTAAGTCCCTGTTACATTACTTAATACTATGTATTTTAATATGTTGATTTTATCCTTCGAAACTCTGAATTTCAATGCACCAGATGAGTAGATTTTCTTTTTCACCGCCTTTTAATACCTATCTACTGTGGCATTGCGCAACAAACCTTATCTGTTTAGCCTTTTTAGGGTTCCGTAGTCAACAAGGAACCCTTATAGTTTCGCTATGTCCGTATGTCCGTCCGCAGCTTAGCTTAGAGACTCTTAATACATGAAAGTTATAATTTGGCATGGATATACATATTAATCATTCCGACAAAGTGGTAAAATAAAATCATTAAAACAATATTTTTTTAGGGTAAAACTATTTTTCGATTCAGGGATCCGTTTCCGTAAAATTAAGATTTAAATTGCTAATTTTTGTTAGAGGCCCCCCCCTGCCAGCTAAATGGTTGCTTTTGTATATGTAAAAAAAAAACATGGCAATAGTATATAATTATAACGAAATTAAAAAGGAAAACTATATCAGCTAAAGGGTTTACAACTTTACGAGTAATAATAGTCGACTAACTTATAAAATGAACTTGGAAAAGTAAAAAATATGTACAAATGCCATTGAAAAATTTAAAATTTTTTTGCTACGTGTAAAACAGATAGTAAACACAATTTTCATAACATGGCTTCGGGTCATCAAGATCTTGATCTTTCAATATCTGTAACTCCGACACCGACCAACCGAAGTGAATTGCAGACTCTCCAGATTCCGGCCGACTGGCCATCTCCGTTGTCTCCGAGCAAATTCACCTGACCACCGTATGTCTCGAACAATAGTCAAGCCAATACCAACAATTCTATACCTACCCTCAATCTTCTGCGGAACTTTCTTTCAATCGAAAGCCGAAAGTTTACTGAACGTGGCAAAGTTTAGTTATTATTACGGTGTACATTCGACAGGTAATCGTTTAGACAGATCCCATGATCAGGGTTCAACAACGGATGAGTAGGGACGACCAGGTTCTCACTTTGACTACTAAGTTCCAAGAATATATTTGTGTAATAATTTCCGATTTATGACGTCATGCGATTGAATCTGTAATTACAACCCCGAACAACAGAAATCTAGTTCCTAAGTAGTGCAAAATTGGAAATTAGCTTCCTATTACAAGCAGTACATCGTTAAATATTCATAAACTCTAACAGCAATGATAGGAAAACTTGTGGAGTGTAGTAAACATTGATTTAGTATGAACAGTGACCAACAGGCGGTGTGGTGACCATAGACGTGCTGTATCGTTGAATCTTGGACTTTGTGTTACTACAACGAGAGCTTAGTGGAGGAACAGTTCGGTACGATATTGTTTACAAGAATTTCAGTTACGCTTTGGTTCAGAAACAGACGACCGACTTTTGGTAGCCGAGTTTTTCGCAGGAAAAACTTCGAAAGATTAAAAAACAAACCAAGCGTGCACAATGAATCGTCAACTTCTCGATCATACCGTTTGAATAGAACATTTTTGGGTGACCAATAAAATTCAAAACAAAAAGTCATCCGTCTACTGTGTGCCCAAACGTCGAATTGTTAAAAGATTCATGAAATGCGTTCGCGGAAAATTGTTATTCTGTAAATGTGCTAACGTAAGTGTGCTTTTATTTTAGTAACGGCAGGGGAACTACCGAGAACTGTGTTATGACTTTTATGTCAAGGGGGGGGCGTTTAGAGAGACTGCTTTTGTGTAGCATCAAACGATTCATGTAATTTATTTATTCAAACTATAAAATAGGTATGAAACGTGACAATGTTTAATTTGATTTAAGGTCTTGTATTTTGCAAAAAGTATTTTGTAAGTGAACTAAGTGAACACTGAAAATTACTTGAAAATCTACCATCCCTACTTAAAAACATATTGGAATCTTAATCCGGCGTGGTTCGGAGCCTCAATCAAAGTATTGATGAGATGATCCGCCCTGAAGCTCTCCAATAAGATTCCAATCATACTTAAGTGCTCAAGGCTTTGCAGAATCATTTGAGAAATTACTAAATAACTTTGAGGAAATTTTCTTCGTACAAACTTGAAATCTTTAGCATTTCGAAACACCTTCATTCTTTTACGTTTTGCTTGTCGAGAAAAGATATTATAATGTCGTAAACTTACATAAGATTTATAAAGAAAGAAAGAAGAAAAACTTAGTCTTTCCCAAACAACGTTGTACCCTAATTTCGTAAGCATAACTTGTAAGACTAAACAAGAAGAAACCGCGAAAACTTTAGTGAAAAGAAAGCTAATTATGTTACAAGAACGACGATACGCGAAATATGATCAACAAGTTTATATTTTATAAAATACTGGCCGTTGTCGCCGCCTTTGATTGGATCTGTGGTGATTTGATTGCGAAATGGAATTCATTTTGACGCGGAAAAAAAAACTCCGACGTGACTGACATGAAAATCCGATGGTGAAAATGTTGTTTTCTTTGTACAAGCCACGTTTGAAAGGGCGCCTAACTTTGACGGTCCCTTTTCAATGCTGAATACTGTGATGTCTTTGTTCGATCTTGCTTGAATCACCAATGATTTCATTAGGTGTGTTTTAATTCCGTCGAGTGTTTTCTTGTTTGTTTTTGTAACTGGGCTGCAGCATCTTTTTGTTAACAGCATAGTGGCTAAGTGAATTTACAGTTCAATAAATGCATGATTAAAAGGACCGCTGGTCCAAAAGGAGACGATAAGCTCAGGACAGACGTCAGTGGAAACTGTTGGAGCAGGCCTATGCCGAAAGGCACACTGAGAGTTATTCTCTTGTCTCCAAGACAAGAGAATAACTAATCTCAGTGATGAAAGTCTTTTTTATTTATTTATTTTATATTCAATGCATAGTTATTAAAAGTCAACTGTAGATTATATTTTTAGAGGGCCTTTATTTCACATTAGCGTTGTGTGTAAATGTTTTAGTAAAGCAATAGATATCGTTTCATGTGACAATATTGCTTGAAAAATGCCAATAGAATGAAGAGTACCAGTAAATAGAACATTTCAACTTAGAACATCCTCTACAAGAGCATTAACAATGTCGCACCTGCACGCACAACTCAATAGCTTGCTACAGCAACTTGTTGCCACATGCAACGCTCGCGGAACACGTTACGCAGTAAAGACGTCGTCTGGCGATATCAAACGTAATAAATGTCGCAGTTTACGACTGGCTGCCGAGGGAGCGCGTCATTCCGAGGGAAAAATATTTTACGCGCCGGCCGCGTTACCTTCCCAGACGTTGAAGTAATAAAGTTAGCTCGAAACCAGGTGTTAGACGTTTCATTTCGTCCTGCCTGCCAGTGTGTCTGTTTACTTTATAATTCTATTTCCCTGGGGCCAGTGTTGGCATTTGTTAGTGTTAGTTTATTTACGCCCAGAGGACTTGTTGTGATTAGGTTTTGACAATCAATTAAATGGCGTCCCAGAGGATTGTCATTTTGCTAATGGATGAGCGGGATTTGTTAAGTAAATGTTGTTCAGAAACCTGAATTATTTGTTTTCATGAATACTATGTGTTTCATTGTGATGTAAAATGAAACTGTCTGTGACTGTACTTACTCTGACTACGACTTTATCATGCAGTTTTTTCCAAGGTTTAAGTTATAAATTTCAACTTTTATAAACGATGAATTTATGAACGACCATCTTTCCTTATGAAAGCAAAAATGCTCTCCTTAAACCTGAATCATGCCTCACTACTGTCTCCTCAACTACAAAAATGAAATCCAACGGACTTCATAAAAATAAAACAAAAGCGGTATACACGTTATCTATCTTTGTAAGATGTGTACAATGTACATGTAGACATTACAATTTGTGTTCAAACGTTAGCTGTAGAGGTGTTTCATATTATGTTATGGCAAAGTCGCTTATATTCTTCGGTTTATTATGCATTAAAATAGACGCAAAAAGTAACGTTGAAGACATAGTATTTTGAACAGCTACGCTACGAATATTCTTATCCGTCCTAGCATTTTTATTCAGTTACCAACGATAAATAAAAAATATTTTCAAAAATGTTTGGTCTCTATGAACGGTTTATCATTTTTTTTTTAGTTTATGGTTAGGTTAAAGCTATAGATACTTAATTATATTTTTATTAAATTCACATCACACATAGAGCCGCCCAACCTACGGTGTCTGAATGTATTTCTGCTGTTTCAAACTATAAAAGGAAAATTCTACAAAGTCTAGCACAGATTTAAATCCCTCGTTGAACCAATAATTTCCAAGCCATCTCACATAAAAACCGTCCAAAATCAGCTCCACTAATTTTCATTCATCCAACAATATTTTTGTGTTACGCCGGAAACAATCTGAGTGGAGGAGTAGGCAACATTCGGTCGGCCTCATTAAGTTTAACTATTCGCTAAGGGTTCACCAGCTTCCGAGGAACAATCCGGCTGGAGCCGACGAAGATGGCGGCCAACTGGACGGAAACTATGGCGTTCTTGCTAGATGAAATACCGCGAAACTTTTATTAATAAAGTTTTTTTTTTTGCATAAAAGTGAAGCCTTTTCAGACGATGGTCTTGGTTAGATATTATCTCCTATTCTACTTATATTTTAAATGTGAAAGTCTTTAGATGTTTCGAAGTTTGTTTATCAATCACGCCGCATCAGATGAACGAATGGATTCCGATGATTTATTTAGAACATGCCTCCCTAGCCTTTTCCCAACTATATTGGGGTCGGCTTCCAGTCTTACCGGATTCAGAAGAGTACCAGTGTTTTACATGGAGCGACTTCCTATCTGACCTCCACAACCAAGTAACTGGGTAAGTACGGTATCCCTTGACGAGACTGGTGTCAGATCTCAAGCTTCTGTCTACCCGTAATGACTGTCAAAGACTTCCAAATGACAGCCGGCACCAACGGCTTAACGTGCTTTCCGAGGCACGGAGGAAACTCGGTAAGTTGAAATGGTCACCCATCCACGGATCGACCTCGTCAAGCGTTGCTTAACCTTGATGATCGACCAGTGCGGCTGTTATTATTTAGTCACGAGCTCTTTTATTTCGCTCGATTCATTTAGAACATGGGTAGGCCATTCATCAGAGGCTGACAAGGCCCTAGACAACGACAAGTGACATTCTATCATCGGAATCGTGGCGATAGCGATTGTAAATATGTCAAAAATGTATGGGAACGTCAAATGCTATCGACATGTCACGTGATAAATCACTCATATTTTGACATTTTAACCATCGCCCTAACTGACTTCGAATGACCATTTCAAATAGCATTAGATTTTTTTACAACCTCTTTTTACAGTCTATTCAACCGATTTTGAGTTCTATCCCGTAAACATAAGGATGGAATAAAAAGCATAAACTTGTTACCAAAACTAACTGTTTAATACAGCTGCCATTTGTCATATCACCAACGCACTAGAAGTCAAAATCGGTTGAACGGGCTGTAAAATGGGATTGCCTAAAAAGTGTCAGTCGATGTCAGCAAAGGCTTTTTAATTGTATCCCATTTATTTTCCAGTCCCTAGTCTTGACGCTTGCTTTGATGGACACATTGAAAAATTGTTTATTACAGTATGATGATACGTAAATTCTCAACCAGCGAACAAGAACTTGTAACGAACTTTATTCCAACATCGATGGTCTTTAACTGAACATGACAAGTTTATAATTACAGCCATCAGCTTTTTCTTTCAATTATCTGCATGTTATTTACGCTTCAGAACACATTTCAAATAATGTTATAAAAATGCTAAAACTTTAATTGACGCGATAAATAATTTGTCCTCAGAAACCACCAATCAAGAGATAAATAAAGGGCTTGGAGAATCGAATTAAAATAAGGGTTCTTTAATCGACTTGCCCATTAAATAAAAACGTAACAGGAAGGAAAAATAGACCATAATTGAAACAAGAAGCACATTAATCATCGGGGCCGAGCAGTGAGCCCTTCCAGGTGAACGTATCCGCGTCGTCTCAAGTTTACGGTCAATTAAACGAAAGAACTTAGCCCAACTTTGATATACAGCCGACCTGGAACTAATTAGAATTAGGCGAAAACGGCCCTACCACCACAACCCAGTCCGGGTCACCACTTATTGAGAAACTTATGCTCGAACAAACTGAGAAAATTTAAAGGAAATCGCAACCAAAGAGGATTATATAAAAAGTTTAATTAATCATTGGCCAAAGTTCTTGAGCTCCGGTTATGCATTGCTAGCGGGTACAATGACTTTGATATATGGACGCCCTTACTGCGCTTGATTAAAAGTCCCAGGCGTAGAATAATATACTCTATATTCATTAAAAAAATGAAAAATATACACAAAGAGGATACAGTAATTAATGTCGTAAAAGCCTTAAAATTAGGCCTGAAAATTTATAACAAACTTGCTGACCCGGCAAACTTTGTTTTGCCATAAAAAGACCAAACATTTATCTACCCTACGCTACCCTACCCAACCCTTTTTTTTTTTTTTTTTTGATAACGCTGGAAAAAAATGCATTACGCATACCCGCCCATCGGGGGAATGGACGGGCTATGTGGGACTCCCCGGGCAAGCCCGGTATACCCACTAAAATAAACCAGCGCACTCCCGCATCGTCTGTGTGGAGGAGGACTGGGAAACCGGCACAGCCTTTACGCCCATTCCTCCGCCGACGACTGCCCACCATAATGGCGGGCCCCGCACGCCCCTCCCTCAGTGGAGGGGCCCGGGAATGACCGTGAGTGATCGGCCATTCCCGCCCGACGAGGGTGGTGATTGTGCAATGCAGACGACAGGCGCCCCCGCACCTGCCGCCCGCTAATCACCACCAGGGAGTGGGCGCAGGCGATCGTACAACCGCCCTCTCCCACCCCCACCGCTGCCTCCTTTTGCGACATGGCGTCCTCGCAAAAGGAGGCAACCACCGCCCAGGCCTCCCCGCTCCCCAGCATGGATTTACCACACCGGGAAGCGAGAGGACCTGCCAAACACCTCAGGGCACGGCGCAGCTACGCCCCCGCTGGGCACACCTAGACGGTGTGCCGCGCCGTACCCTCCACCGCACTGGACCTAACGGTCCCCTCCTATGCGGCATCTGGCCAGAATCCGCGAAGGCCAGATGCCGCCCTCCGCGTGTGCGGCGAAGCGTCGAGAACGACACTCCGCCGCCTCCTCCAACCATTGACTTGTCCCTGCCGACCATCCCACGTCAAAAGAGGGTCGGCAACGACAAGTCACACCCTCCTCTTGGGCCCACCTCCCGCCCCCGAACCGCGGCCACCCCCACCCGCAGGAGAGATTCCGGGCTGCAGAGCCAGGTGCAGAGCGGGCAAAGCCCGGATGCAGAGCCGGGCAAAGCAGGGTGCAGAGCTGGTCAGTGCACTCGGGGAACTCAAACCACAAGAGTACCGAGTGCAAAGCCAGGTGCAGAGCGGGCAGAGCCGGTCACTGCAGAGCCGGGCAGTGCAGGGTGCAGAGCTGGGGTGCCCCGGGCGTTCCCCCCCGCAGGGGAAGGCGGCCCGCCCAGAGGCAAGGAAGTGAGCCCCAGCGCTTACCTACCAAACCTAACCTACCCCACCCACCCCAACCTACCTACCCAGCCTACCCCTGTGTCGCGTCTGGAGTGTCCCCTGCTAATCAGGGGAACACCCAGAGCGACGAGTCCCCCCCCCCCTCCCCCCCCGTCAGGTATTCGCCACCGCTAACAAGAACCCACGAATGGGAAGTTATTGACGGTGCCCAGGGTGCACCAGCCCAGCGGGTTGCTCTTCCCCCCGGACGTATCCGAAAGAGACCAGCAACCAACTAGGCCAACGTGGAGGTTACCTGACCCGCACCCCACGCTTTTTTTTTTTTTTTTTTGATAACGCTGAAAAAAAAAAAAAAATGCATTACGCATACCCGCCCATCGGGGGAATGGACGGGCTATGTGGGACTCCCCGGGCAAGCCCGGTATACCCACTAAAATAAACCAGCGCACTCCCGCATCGTCTGTGTGGAGGAGGACTGGGAAACCGGCACAGCCTTTACGCCCAGTCCTCCGCCGACGACTGCCCACCATAATGGCGGGCCCCGCACGCCCCTCCCTCAGTGGAGGGGCCCGGGAATGACCGTGAGTGATCGGCCATTCCCGCCCGACGAGGGTGGTGATTGTGCAATGCAGACGACAGGCGCCCCCGCACCTGCCGCCCGCTAATCACCACCAGGGGGTGGGCGCAGGCGATCGTACAACCGCCCTCTCCCACCCCCACCGCTGCCTCCTTTTGCGACACGGCGTCCTCGCAAAAGGAGGCAACCGCCGCCCAGGCCTTCCCGCTCCCCAGCATGGATTTACCACACCGGGAAGCGAGAGGACCTGCCTTACATCCTCCTGAGGGCACGGCGCAGCTACGCCCCCGCTGGGCACACCTAGACGGTGTGCCGCGCCGTACCCTCCACGTTGGACCTAACGGTCCCCTCCTATGCGGCATCTGACCAGAATCCGCGAAGGCCAGATGCCGCCCACCGCGTGTGCGGCGAAGCGTCGAGACCGACGCTCCGCCACCTCCTCCTACCATCGACTTGTCCCTGCCGACCATCCCACGTCAAAGGAGGGTCGGCAACGACAAGTCGTCCTCCTCGTGGGCCCACCTCCCGCCCCCGAGCCGCGGCCACCCCCACCCGCAGGAGAGATTCCGGGCTGCAGAGCCAGGTGCAGAGCGGGCAAAGCCCGGATGCAGAGCCGGGCAAAGCAGGGTGCAGAGCTGGTCAGTGCACTCGGGGAGCTCAAACCGCACGAGCGCCGAGTGCAAAGCCAGGTGCAGAGCGGGCAGAGCCGGTCACTGCAGAGCCGGGCAGTGCAGGGTGCAGAGCTGGGGTGCCCCGGGCGTTCCCCCCCGCAGGGGAAGGCGGCCCGCCCAGAGGCCAAGAAGTGAGCCCCACCGCTTTCCTAACTCACCTAACCTACCTACCCAGACTACCCCTTCGTCGCATCTGGAGTGTCCCCTGCTAATCAGGGGAACACCCAGAGCGACGCCTCCCCCCCCACCCCCCCCCCCGTCAGGTATTCGCCACCGACAACAAGAACCCACGAATGGGAAGTTATTGACGATGCCCAGGGTGCACCAGCCCAGCGGGTTGCTCTTCCCCCCGGACGTATCCGAAAGAGACCAGCAACCAACTAGGCCAACGTGGAGGTTACCTGACCCGCACCCCCCCGCACCCCACCCTACCCTACCCTTTTTTTTTTTTTTTTTTTTGATAACGCTGGAAAAAATGCATTACGCATACCAGCCCATCGGGGGAATGGACGGGCTATGTGGGACTCCCCGGGCAAGCCCGGTATACCCACTAAAATAAACCAGCGCACTCCCGCATCGTCTTTATGGAGGAGGACTGGGAAAGCGGCACAGCCTTTACGCCCAGTCCTCCGCCGACGACTGCCCACCATAATGGCGGGCCCCGCACGCCCCTCCCTCAGTGGAGGGGCCCGGGAATGACCGTGAGTGTTCGGCCATTCCCGCCCGACGCGGGTGGTGATTGTGCAATGCAGACGACAGGCGCCCCCGCACCTGCCGCCCGCTAATCACCACCAGGGGGTGAGCGCAGGCGATCGTACAACCGCCCTCTCCCACCCCCACCGCTGCCTCCTTTTGCGACATGGCGTCCTCGCAAAAGGAGGCAACCGCCGCCCAGGCCTCCCCGCTCCCCAGCATGGATTTACCACACCGGGAAGCGAGAGGACCTGCCTTACTACCACCTCAGGGCACGGCGCAGCTACGCCCCCGCTGGGCACACCTAGACGGTGTGCCGCGCCGTGCCCAAACCGCACTGGACCTAACGGTCCCCTCCTAAGCGGCATCTGGCCAGAATCCGCGAAGGACAGATGCCGCCCTCCGCGTGTGCGGCGAAGCGTCGAGACCGACGCTCCGCCGCCTCCTCCTACCACCGACTTGTCCCTGCCGACCATCCCACGTCAAAGGAGGGTCGGCAACGACAAGTCATCACCTCCTCGTGGGCCCACCTCCCGCCCCCGAGCCGCGGCCACCCCCACCCACAGGCGAGATTCCGGGCTGCAGAGCCAGGTGCAGAGCGGGCAAAGCCCGGATGCAGAGCCAGGCAAAGCAGGGTGCAGAGCTGGTCAGTGCACTCGGGGAACTCAAACCGCACGAGTACCGAGTGCAAAGCCAGGTGCAGAGCGGGCAGAGCCGGTCACTGCAGAGCCGGGCAGTGCAGGATGCAGAGATGGGGTGCCCCGGGCGTTTCCCCCCGCAGGGGAAGGCGGCCCGCCCAGAGGCAAGGAAGTGAGCCCCACCGCTTACCTACCAAACTTAACCTACCCCACCCACCCCAACCTACCTACCCAGCCTACCCCTTCGTCGCGTCGGGAGTGTCCTCTGCTATTCAGAGAAACACCCAGAGCGACGAGTCCCCCCCTACCCCCCCGTCAGGTATTCGCCACCGCCAACAAGAACCCACGAATGGGAAGTTATTGACGGTGCCCAGGGTGCACCAGCCCAGCGGGTTGCTCTTCCCCCCGGACGTATCCGAAAGAGACCAGCAACCAACTAGGCCAACGTGGAGGTTACCTGACCCGCACCCCAACCTACCCTACCCTACCCTAACCTACCCTACCCTACCCTACACTACCCTACCCTACCCTACCCGACCCTACACTACCCTACACTACCCTACACTACCCTACACTACCCTACCCTACACTACCCTACCCTACCCTACCCTACCCTACCCTACCCTACCCTACCCTACCCTACCCTACCCTACCCTACACTACCCTACCCTACCCTACCCTACCCTAACCTACCCGACCCTACACTACCCTAGGGATACAGATTACACAAGGGAACCTTCATGAGCTTATCTGTAGAAAAAATTACAGTAAAACATTCACAGCATACTGTCTAACAGTAGCACAAAGGACAGTCAGCAAAAATAAGTAAAACCACTAACACCAATGCTCGAAGACTTACATTGTTATGTAAGTCTGGAAGCGTACAGAGCAGTATACATCAGCAACCAGCTGAATCTAGCTACTGCTTAAATATTTTTGCTGTAAAATATGTTTTAATCATAAGATATTTTAACTAGTATAAAATGTAAATTTAAGACACTCGTCAAGAGACTGGAGTAACATGTAAATAGATAATAAGACAATGTAAAAAATTTGACCTTTAATAAAACGAGTCCCTAAGGTCTCGGACTATGTCCGGGGAACCCACTAGCTCGCAGACTCCGCCTTGCGCGGAGAGGTAGGCGCCAAAAAAAAAAAAAAAGACCCTACACTACCATACCCTACCCTACCCTACCTATATAGCTTATGTCCTTTCCCAGGTCTCAAACTATCTTCATACCAACTTTCATCTAAATCGGTGCAGCGGTTTAAGCGTGAAAAGATAACAGACAGACAGAGTTACTTTCACATTTATAATATTAGTATGGATTGTGAAGTCAACCTATTGTATTTTCTTCTCTAAAAGCGCAATAGAAATAAAGCCTTGTTCACCCCTATTTTTAACAAAAACCAGCCAATTACCGTCATTGTATCACAATACAAAAGCGGAAGAAATCTAGCAACAAACTGAAAGGAGAGTATCAAAGTATTTATAGTCTAGGAGCGTAGACAATGACGAGGAATGCCTTGCAATCTAGAGCATCGAACGTGCGGGGAGAAGCGACCCCGATCCACCCGCAGCCGGCAACATGCTTGTCATCCCTGACATTGTGTTCCACTCTGTCTTCATGTACTCTGGCCGGGCTACATTCCAGGAAGCGTCGGGATTAATCACTCCGCGATACAATATGCAAGTGAACTGGAATTGTATATAATCTATGTACATAATGTAATCGGAATCTAAAGCCCGTTAGTGCTTTCCAGAAATCAGATTAACTTTTCCTAGAAAATGGTACAATATTTCACAATTTTCTAGGAAAAGTTAAAACGAAAATATTGATGTGACTTCCACAGAACTAATGATGTTTGAGTATTTGCTCAAATATCATTACTTCAGTGGAAGTCACTTCAATAAGTCCTATATATCAAAGCTCCTAGTTAAAATAAATATGTACAAAGCTTTGGAAGATATTATAATTATTTACAAAGCGAGCATATTCATTTCACGATAATAATTCTCAAAGAAATGTTGAAAGGGAGGCTTACTTTTCATTAATTCCTCAGATGTGTTATTCTAGACGCAAACAAAATATCTCGAAAAATCTAATATACAGAATGAGTTTTCAAGTAGGCATGGATGGCCCAATCCGAAACTATGAGGAATAGCGAAAAAAATATCTAAAAAATCACGAACCCGATTTTAGTGAAAACTAAAACTGCATCATTACAATTTTGAAAAATCAATATTGCCAGCCAGGAATCGAACCCGTTGATTTTGAAAACACACGCTGTATTTTTACAACATCAGATAGTGTCGCTAATAGCGATTAAATTCTGGGAAGTATTTGTCATATGGCAAACTTGAGAACGATTTAATTTTTTTAACAAATTCTCTTATTTTTCCTATTAAACCTACAGTGCAAAATTATGGTCATTGTTTTAAATACATTGCGGAATTCAAGACAACTCAAGCATCATCAATTGCATGATACGAATCTTTGTAGATTACCTAGTAAAAAATATATTGTTAAAAATTAGGTATTTCCTTAAGTTTGCCGTATGACATTACTGCCCACAATTTGATCCTTAGGGCGTCTATGCACTACATGGGATCCGTGTCCGTAAAATGTCGTTCCGAACTAGCCGTTGTACTTCTTGTAAGCTTACGCACTACATCCGAACTCTATCCGTCATGATTCAGAACATTTTGAACTTGGAACTAAAATCACGGACACGGACGTGTAGTGCGTAACTGTAAATTAGCGACACTATCGGATGGTTTAATAATACAGCATGTGTTTTTAGGGTTCCGTAACCAAATGGTAAAAACGGGACCCTATTACTAAGACTCCGCGGTCCGTCTGTCTGTCTGTCTGTCACCAGGCTGTATCTCATGAACCGTGATAGCTAGACAGTTGAAATTTTCCCATACAACAAACGTCATATTATTGCCGTTTTTTGCGATAATGGTACGGAACCCTTCGTGCGCGAGTCCGACTCGCACTTGGCCGGTTTTTTTTAATCAACGGGCTCGATTCCTGGCTAGAAATATTTTTTTGTTCAAAATTCTAATGATGCAGATTTGGTTTTCATTAAAATGGGCCTCGTAACTACATGTTGTTTTTCGCTATTCCTTATAGTTTCGGATTTGGCCATCCCCGGCCAATTGAAAAACTTACGAGAGGAACCCGAGGAGGGGCCGCTCGTCAGGGCTTTTGCCGATAAGCCGACGACGTAGCGGCCAACATGTAGGTTGCGGTGCTGCCTAGGCGACATCGCAACTGAGGCGGGCCGCGATGTCGTATGAGGTCTCCCATACCCATACGATATTGCGGCTGAGGGTTGGAGGCCGCAGCGGGAGAGGAGTGCCGGTATTGCGGTGCGCCCCTCTCCCTACCTTCTGCGGCCTAGAAGGGGTCGCCACCGTCTGATGGCGGACGCGGTGGGGCCGCAGGGGAGGAGGAGTGCCGGTATAGCGTTGGCCGCTCTCCCTATCCCCTGCGGCCGAAAAATGGTAGGTGGCGGGGCCATATATATATTTTTTTTTTTTTTTTTTTTTTTTTTAAAAACGTTGCCCCACACTAGGAATTTCTTCCTGTATCGTGGGTGCGTTTACAAACATATAAACTCACATACACAACACCCAGAGCCGGAACAACTATCTGTAGGTCATACAAATATTTGTTCCGTGCGGGAATCGAACCCGCGACACGCAGCGCAGCAGTCAATCGCTCAACCGCTGCGCCAACCGTGCGCCCATTGACCCTGACCCGTCACAAGGGGACCAAGGGTGCCATACACGGGGTCGTCTGGCACCCATGCGCTGGTTTGGCCCCTTGGGTGATCGCGGCGCACAGTGTGTTCTGGTGCGCCGTAGATGAGGGGTACTCCCCAGAGGAGGGTCTGGTGACGGACAGCCGCGGTGGGTTCGCGGTGAGTGCTAACGCGTACCCGTGTTCCCGCCATAAGCGGCACAGGAGGACACCGTGGAGTTTTAGTGGGTTAGACTCCCACATAACTGCGCTATCTCCCCGTGGTAACGAAGTATGCATGAGCATTTCTCCACGCTAAAAAAAAAAAAAAAAAAAAAGGTCCTACACAATCTCTCGCTTTTAGTCAAATGAACTTATTTAAAAAAAACCGCCTACAACTCTAAAACTTTTGTATGGAAGAGCAATTATTGCGTAAAAAACGCTATCGTTTTGCTCTTGCAAAAGATACGTAATAAGCCTGCGGATTTGCTGCACTCCCTTACCTCAGACCACTAAAGAACACTGCAAAAATTAAAACTTGATATCTACCTACAAACACGTACCTTGCTTTCTATGAAAGAAATGCCATTTCAGGTACCATTTGAAACGGAAACGGTTTGACATTTTTTTCATTGTTTGATTTAATGATCATCTGTCTAGTGTATCTCTACACTAGACAGACGATCATTAAAACAAACAGAATTTACGACTAAAAATCCTAATTTGACGAAAAAACGAACTGAAAAGCAAAAAAAAATAAAAATCTTTTAGTCTAGCATTTTGAGTTGGCGCCAAACAAACAAACATGCAAATTAATTACCTAAATCATAGAATGATTCCAGCTAGGTTGATCTTCGTTGATAGTTTGTTTGGCACCCGCCGCCTCAAAATGCTAGACTAAAAGATTTTATTTATTTTTTGCTTTTCAGGTCGTTATTTCGTCAAATCAATATTTTGTTAAAAAAAAGGATTTTTTTCGCTTTTCAGATTACTTTATTTCAACAGAATCGGTTCCCAATTAATAATTCAGTGGGCAAATGATCAATTAATTCTTTTTTTTTTACTTTTAGGGTTGGTTATCATTTTATTTATTTATTTATTTAAACTTCATGTACAATAGTGGTACATAGGCGGACTTAATGCCACAAGGCAGTCTCTACCAGTCAACCTTTGGATTATAAAGGACAACGATGTGAATGGGTACAAAATAATATTTAAAAAAACCGGCCAAGTGCGAGTCGGACTCGCGCACGAAGGGTTCCGTACTTGGTAAATTGCGGTTTACGATTTATGACGTATTAAATAAAAGCTACTTACTAGATCTCGTTCAAACCAATTTTTGGTGGAGGTTTACATGGTAATGTACCTCATATTTTTTTTTTAGTTTTATCATTCTCTTATTTTAGAAGTTACAGGGGGAGGGACACACATTATACCACTTTGGAAGTGTCTCTCACGCAAACTATTCAGTTTAGAAATAAATGATTTAAGAAACCTCAATATCATTTTTGAAGACCTATCCATAGATATCCCACACGTATGGATTTGAAGAAAAAAAAATTTGTTTCAGTTTCAAGTATGGGGACCCCCAAAATTTATTGTATTTTTTCTATTTTTGTGTAAAAATCTTAATGCGGTTCACAGAATACATCTACTTACGAAGTTTCAACAGCATAGTTCTTATAGTTTCGGAAAAAAATGGCTGTGACATACGGACGGACAGACAGACAGACATGACGAATCTATAAGGGTTCCGTTTTTTGCCATTTGGCTACGGAACCCTAAATATTATATTTTGGACATTTGAATGGGACCAACTTTGTGGTATATCCTCCCAATAAAAAATTTTATGCGTCATACATAAAAAAATATATACATACTTGTCGAATTTAGAAACTGCTTCTTTTTTCTTCGTCGCTTAAAAAATCGTAAAATCTGGAAGACTAGTATATGTGGCACCCACTAAACAGCGTGTAAATATTTCGCTAATTACTTTTAAAATCAGAAAAACTGCGGCCTTACTAAAGATTTTATTAAATGTCTCATAATTCTATGTCAGAACTTTCTACAGGTCACGGGTATGCAAGGTTTTCTACCAACAATTAAATTTTCTATGAAAGTTACGAAAGAAAAACAGCTCGTGAAAATAAATGAAACATTCTTTGATCAAAGTATTGTTGTGTCTTTACTTTCCATTTTAATCTTAGTTCAGCTTCAAGTCTTTTGTACTCCAACTATATAGATAAGTTCTACAGCATCCGATTCTTAGATCAAAGTAAAAGTAATCTATTGACTCCACTATTCTGGAGACAAAACAAACTGTTCTTTGTAACTTTTGAACAAGTTTTCTTATCTCAGTTCGATACTGAACGATACAAACACAAAAGTTCCTAAATTTAATTAAACTGACAATGTGGTATTGGACTTGAGATTCGAGTCGCGTTTGACATCTTCCGTTTTAATTATTTATTGTAATCAAAATCAATTTTTTTATTTCATGTAGGCCTACATGGGCACTTATAAAACGTCGACAAAAGGTGCACGGTTCGGGTTGGTCGTTTCCTATGGAGAAGAACCGGCAAGAAACTCCATGGTTACTCTTTTAAAAAAATGGTTTGGTTTTACAATATTTCCTTTTTACAGCATTAGTACTTAGCTATGTGGGGACAACGTAGGCCCGACAATAAGTCGTGACGAAAAACAAAAAAAAAGAATACATATTATTTAAACAAAAGAAAATAAAACGAGTAAAAAAGTTAACAAATGTTAACAAGCATCTAGAAGGCCTACAATGTTCACACATTTACAAAACAATCGGAAAGGAATCTATACAAAAGTAAAATAAAAAAAAGACTCAATCTAACATGTGGCACAAATATTGTTTCCAGTGCTGTAACTATTCTTAGCCCTTTGGCTATGAAGATGATTGAAAACCATTGTAAAAAGAATAATCAAAATAAGGAAAAAAAAAACAAAGAATTAATGAGATTGAGAATAGTTAAAGATAATGAATTATCAGTTAGTGTTCCAATCAGTGAAATGAATTTTGATTAAATGATACCTTTGATCACCCTAAACTTCTACGAGGCATTGCTAGCCAGACTGGAAACTAACTTCAGCTTAGAAAAGCAGCTTTCATTAGTGATGGCCTGGTGCTGCCGGCGATATAAAATAAAGTTTGGCTGCCATCATGATTCTTAGAAATGATGACACTGACATCCACTAAACTCAGTTCTCGTGAAAATGGAAAAATACCCTCGATTAATTTAAATAAAAATATGAAATGATAAAAGAGTGAGATGAAGAGTCAAGAGATGGTGGTTAAACCCTTGAGTGCCTAAAACGTGGATCCACGTGAGACACAATGACTTTTTATCTGACGAAGGACAAATTGGTAAATATAAAACCGGCCAAGTGCGAGTCGGACTCGCGCACGAAGGGTTCCGTACTTGATAAATTGCGGTTTACGATTTATGACGTATTAAAAAAAAAACTTCTGACTAGATCTCGTTCAAACCAATTTTCGGTGGCAGTTTACATGGTAATGTACATCATATTTTTTTTCAGTTTTATCATTCTCTTATTTTAGAAGTTACAGGGGGACTCTTCCAAAGTGGTAAAATGTGTGTCCCCACACACATTTTACCACTTTGGAAGAGTCTCTTGCGCAAACTATTCAGTTTAGAAAAAAAATTATTAGAAACCTCTATATCATTTTTGAAGACCTATCCATAGTTACCCCACACGTATGGGTTTTATGAAAAAAAAAAATTTTAGTTTTAGTTTCAAGTATGGGAACCCCCAAAATTTATTGTTTTATTTTTATTTTTGTGTGAAAATCTTAATGCGGTTCACAGAATACATCTACTTACCAAGTTTCAACAGCATAGTTCCTATAGTTTCGGAAAAAAGTGGCTGTGACATACGGACGGACAGACAGACAGACAGACAGCCATGACGAATCTATAAGGGTTCCGTTTTCTGCCATTTGGCTACGGAACCCTAAAAATGGTGAATTTTGGGTAATATATTGCGGGGGCCTAATATGTTTTATTATATATAACACTTATATGTTTAAATGTACTGCAGGATACATCTGGTTTTGGTCAGCCAGCTCGCGAATATATATCCTCCGACGACACAGCATCATTTACTTCTTGTTTACGTCTTTTCAGTTCTCTTCTTACGCAGTCGGGTATTTTTGAATTTTAGAGGTAATTTTTTTTTACTCATAACTTTATTTTTTATTTTTTCGGTAATTAAGCATTCAACCGGTTAAACGTGTGCCTATCAATAAAAAATATAAGGGACAATTTTATTTAATCAATATTTATTTCAATAAGGCACTACTAAGGTACTGTCCCTGAAGATCATACTATCTGAGTACCTACAACCACTCGTAAATCAAACCACGCAAAATCAGAACTAGAATTTCCTCCAAAAACTATTCATCCGTTTTGTCATTCACACCGCAGCTCCAAAACCAAATAGCCTCAACGTAAATCGCGTTATGCCTGTCTACCAGCAAATTGCTATGTCGCTGGCCCTCCAGCCCAAACCCTGACATTCAATGGTCGACAAACGAACAATCAAGCGGTGGACATGGCCATGATTTGGGATTCCAATCTCGCTTTTGAATAGCATTATGGCGTCGTAACTGGACGTGTAGTATGACGTCATCAGTGTTATTTGTTGGGTCGGTACTGCTGTCAATTGTAAATATGGATTTGTGATTTCTGAGGATGAATTGAAGGCGACTAACAAAAGGCAGGCGCCAGTAGGAATGCCCTACAAGGAAAAACACAAATTAATTTACATTAATGATTTGCCGAAAACTGTGGACTTTCCGATGATTCTTTTTGCAGATGATAGTACAGCTATATTTTGTAACAAAGATTATGCTTCACTGGAAAATGACACTAACACCACATTGGTTCGCATTGTCGATTGGTTAAAAACAAACAACCCTCTAATTAATTTACAGAAAACTAATTTAATGACATTCAGAAACAGGACTAAACCACCAACATACTTAAACATACATTATGATGAACAAAAATTAATGAAGTTGACGTAACAAAATTCTTAGGTTTGAATGTTGATTGTAATTTTAAATTGGAAATCACATGTAGAATCTGTCTGCTTGAAATTAAATAGATATTCCTATAAGCTATTCATGCTCACAAAAATTGTAAACATATCCACGGTAATGTTCTACTGAACAAGTTGAGTGTTTATGGAATAAGGGGAAATGTTCTCAAACTTATTAAATCATACCTTAGCGCTCGTAATCAGTACACGGAAATAACTACAATTTGCCATAAGACGAAGAGTGAAAAAAAATACACAAAAAAAAACAGTAAAATATGGTGTACCACAGGGCAGCGTCCTTGGGCCACCCCTTTTCTTAATTTATATCAACGATTTGCCACGTCATGTTGATAATCCAATGGTGTTATTTGCCGATGAAAGCACCGCGTTGGTAAAATGTAAACATCCGGATTTTTATGAACAGGACATAAATAAGACCCTGGAAGATATCGTACATTGGCTAGAAAGAAACAACTTAGTGATAAACCTAAAAAAAACTAATATAATGCTCTTCCATCAACGCACAATTCTAAAAAAAGTATCTGTAGAATACAATAAAAAACAAATTAACCAAGTTAAAGTAGCAAAATTTTTGGGTATTTACATTGACAGTCAACTGAATTGGCAACAACAAGCAGAGGAAATTTGCAAAAGGATGAATTCAGCGGCATATGTCCTTTCAAGGTTGTCCAAAAAAGTTGACATTCAAACTACTTTGGTGGCTTATCATGGTCTGGTTGCATCAGTGTTAAGATTCGGTATTATTTTCTGGGGAAATTGCAGCTCAAGGGAATATATATTCAAAGCACAAAAACGTTGCATTAGAGCGATGTGTGGTTTGAAGACCACAGATAGTTGCGAACCGTAGTTTAAGTCCCTAAAAGTGCTTACATTGCCGTCATTGTATATTCTGGACATGGCCATGTTTGTAAAGACCAATAAAAACCAATTCCCGATGATATCAGAAACTAGTAAACGACCCGTTAGTAAACAATACAAAAATGTATTACAAATCGAGTCCTGCAACACAGCGTTATTAAAAAAGAGCGTTATTTGTATGGGTCCTACCATCTACAATAAATTGTCAGAAGTAATGAAAAATGATACAATTAGAAACTTCAAAAAGAAATTAGTGGCCTTCCTAACAGAAAAATGTTATATACTCGATTAATGATGTTTTAATGGACAAAACTTTTTAATCAGCAATGTGTTTATTTTTTATTTATTTATTTTTATTTAATTTATGAATTATTGTAATAATTCCGTGACATTTTAATTTGTAATTTTAATTTTTGGATACTCAATAACAATTTTTATGAATTTAATGATTTAATAATTCTGTGATATTGGAATTTGTAATTTTATTTTGACATATTTCAATATTAATTACTGGATGTATAATTCTAATTATTATAATAATATGACATTTTAATTTGTAATTTTATTTTTTAGATACTTATTTAATCATTTTTATGAATTTTTGCGTGCCTATTTCTAGGCAGAATGTACATGGCTCACTCCTATTTAAAACACCTGTATTTCAATGTAACCTACATTAATTGCAAATAAATGATTTGATTGAATGACAGCCTACCATGCGTATGTGGTATCCTCGCTGAGATATGGTTTAATTTTCTGGGGGAACTCGACAGAATGGGAGTCTGTTTTTAAAGCCCATAAATAATGCTTACGTGCAATGTGTAGACTTAAGAACACAGATAGCTGTGAACCTTATTTCAAAAAACTTAAGATTTTAACTTTACCTAGCCTCTTCATTTATGAAATACCAGTATTTGTCAAAAGTAATATGCATATGTATGAAAAATTCCAAAGTGCTAGATATAAAAATAAAATTCAGATTGCACCATGCAGAACTTATTTAATGGACTCCAGTGTTTATTGTATGACATCCAAGATTTTTAATAAATTGCCACGTTGCATTACAGATATTGACAACTTGCACATATTTAAGCGGAAGCTAAAGGCATTTCTAACTGATAAGGCGTATTACAGTATGAAGGAGTATCTAAACGGGAATCCTTATGGCAGATAATATTAATGAAAATAATAATGACATACTATGCTCTCAATTATTATTTATCTTGGACTTTAATTTATTTTATTGACATTAATTTCATTATCTACTCTGACATTTATTTAATTTTTGAATACTGGATACCCCTTGACATTAAAAATAAAATGGTTTAATGATTTTGTAATATTTATTATTATTCGGCTTGATATTGAATATTTATTGTATTTAGATACTAGGTTGTAGTTTATGTGAAAATTTTGCATGCCCAAATGACGGCAGACCATGGAGAACATTAAAAAACATGTATAACATCTTTACCTATGTTGGCAAATAAATATTTTTTGAATTTTGAACAAATCTTCAAAAAGGCCAAGTGTATTCATCACCGCAGGAACGAAAACGAGGCAAAAGGAGAAGGATTGTAAGAATCTTAAGAAATGGCTCTCTGTAGTTTCGTCTTACCCTTATAAAAGAGTCGTGAGTTACTTGAGAACATTTTAAAAGGCATAGCTCGATTCTGCCTCCCTCACTTTACCAATGTTGTAAATAAGCACACAATATACTTTCTTGTGTGCTTATTTTAACCAATTACGACCTTTATAGCAAAAAGCTCTGCGACCTTATAAATTTCTAGTTCCAAATATGTTGTGTCCCTAGGCAGTTTGAATGTACAAGTATTCAAGACAAAGAAGTTGAAGTAGAACGACTATATTTACCTGTAATATGGTTATCTCAACTAATCAGTTCCTGTTAATCCTATTCAATGTAGAGATAACAATTAGCTTCATCAGATGAAATAACTGGCTATAAAATTATTAAAGCATCATTGAATAAAGCGTAATAAATCTTACGAACACGATGATAAAGAGTCTGGCTGACGTAAATGCGTATTAGCATAACTAGGAGCCATTACTTCCACACGCATTACCTATATGTAATAGTAGCTCCATGGAGCTCTACCGCCACAGCCGGGAGCCGAGCGACACAATTTATGCTGACTTTATCACTCGCCCATTTGCGAATGTACTCCCAAAAAGGATATATCTACGCAATCGCTACTCGTAAAACGTCTACCTCACTTTTACCTATCTTAATCTTTGTAACAGCTATTCGATGAACTTCACTTCCTTTGCTACTAAAAACTTCTTCGAAATACCCTGCCACTTACTCAGACTTTTCTACACAACGTCTGTATATACCAACCAGACAGATTTAGTTAAAGCTGAGCAGGTAATTCACCGCGTTTTATGAGTTTTCTAACATACGCCCGTCGCTACATAGAAGCAAACTACCGACACTACACTGTTTACGTGCGCTGTAACAGCTCCACTACTTAAACTTAATTAAGGTTCGTTGAACAAACGAAATCTTTCTGGCGTTTAACACCGCGAGTTGTCGCTCGTAGCGGAAACAAGATACCTATATCTCGACTGAGCTTTTAAGAAACTCTTTGATGCGACATATCCTTTGATATAAATTATCAGATCGAGGGTCATGACCAGCGAAGCGAACTAAATGAAATCAAAGACATCTTAGTTTCTTCCACTTAAAGTTTCTATCAGAAGGTTGTAGTGGCAGCTGTGACATAACCCAAAGCCTTATGAATTATTTAGAGGGGAATCGTCCTCCGGCAGCCATTTGAATTATTTTGAAGGCCTTGCTTGTGCATAATGAAGTGCCGTGGATGTAGCCGAAACTCTTTCACACGGGCCGCGGGAGCAATTGGGTGTGCGCTAATTTATTTGTGAACTTGTTTGTCGGCCTAGTTCAAACTACTTACGTTAGAGCAGGAGCTGACCTGCATGAGGTAATAAGCATAATATGAACAACGCAACGAATTGCTGTAATGAAGTTGCCTAGACTTAAACGGCGTGTGCTTCATACAGAAAATGATGGAAGTTAGGCAATCTAAAATTGTTGGAAACTCGGTTCTTTCTCAGCTCGTAATATCTGAAGCTGACGTGAAAATACAAACAGTTAGATTAATAACTTATACTGTACTGAAAAGATGACAAGTATTTTTATTTAGTTGGTTTAATTGGTTTTCAATTCCTGTTCAGTTGATAAGTACTGATCCGTTTGACATCGGATAGGTCTTGCTTTTACTTATGATTACTTTGTAAAGTTCTTGGTAAGACAACTTTGCTTCTTTGTAACCTGCGGAGCACTTAGACAGAGTGAGTGGCTCTCTGGACCGGGTCGTAATCCACGCACTTTCGTGCACGTAATCTACTTCTCGGTGCTACCTTGACGTCTTGTACAGACTCTATGCATAAGTCCTCTCCATTTCGCATGCCATCTGGCCTCCATATCCGCATACTAAATCTAAAGTGTTCGCTTACATACATAAGTATTTTCTCAAGTTTAAACTTTAAATATACTCGTAAATCTACTTAACTCGTACAACTTTGACCGACTAGAGATGAATTGCAAGCAATACATTTATTCCACTATTTCCGAGGAGAGTAGGGATCATTTCCTGAGATTCTTTTGTCTCAATCAAGCCACCTCGCTAGGGAAATTAACCTCGGTATAATTGTACTGGGTTTTATCATAATTCATCTCGAAGGAGTATGGATGGAGAAATGCGATATGAACTTAAGGCGATTAAGGGGTATTATCCGGGTTCCTGAGTAAAGAAGTCTTAGGTAAATAAATAAAATTCAAATTTATGTAGGTAACGTAATGCGTATTCTATTGCAATTTGGGAGTGTTTTTATGGTTCTGCTTATTAAATTAATCTTATTAAATAAATGTGAATCGATGGATAGATGCATATTTTTAGGGATCCGTACCCAAAGGTTAAAAACGCGACCCTAGTACTAAGACTCCACGATCCGTCTGTCTGTCTGTCACCAGGCTGTATCTCATAAACCGTGATAGCTGGACTGTTGAATTTTTTACAGATGGTGTATTTCTGTTGCCGCTTTAACAACAAATACTAAAAACAGAATAAAATAAATATTTAAGTGGGGCTCCTATACAACAAACGTGTTTTTTTGCCGTTTTTTTGCGATAATAGTACGGAACCCATCGTGCGCGAGTCTGACTCGCACTTAACCAGTTTTTACTCTTTTACGCAAAAACTACAGAAAAGCTTTTTACAGTAATGTAACTTATACATTAGAATAACACAGCCTATAATTTATAAAGATATTGTGGATGTACCAATTCCACGCGGGCGGAGCCGCGGACGTCAACTAGTATTGAATATTTTAATATTGTAAGTAGCAGATAGACATTTTATAAAGCTTTTTTAACATTACAGCAGTGTCGAAGCTTTAGCATATCACCGAAAAAAACAGTGTTTTTTAAAATGATCCCAATATAAATTTGTGATATGCTCACTCGCGGCTGACACGCATGAAAAAATGCTGGATTTCACATTTGTAGCGATTGTATGGTTTTTGTAAGCAGTGACAAGTGACAGGCTTTTGGAGAAACTGAGCTTTATTTACGTTTATTGCAAATTGTTCGCTCATAGCTTTTGTTATGGTATGACTTGGATTGAATCAATTGTTTAGGAACCCAAGGTTCAACCAAAGAAAAGTAAAACCACAGCTCATTTTGATTAGGTATAGATGCAGAATAACTATTTGATTCCTGTTCATTTAAAAGATGCAAATACTTGAATTTGCATTCAATTCGAAATAGTGTCCAATATTCCAACCAATACGCGCTCCAAAAAGTTTTCAGACCAAACGAACATAGATAAGACTGACTGGTAACATCAATGAAAACCGGTGTATTTGTAAAAACCAGCCAAGTGCGAGTCGGGTTCGCGCACGAAGGGTTCCGTACTATTATCGCAAAAAACGGCATACATATCACGTTTATTGTATGGGAGCCCCACTTAAATATGTATTTTATTCTGTATTTAGAATTTGTTGTTATAGCGGCAACAGAAATACATCATCTGTAAAAATTTCAACTTTCTAGCTATCACGGTTCATGATATACATACAGCCTGGTGACAGACAGACAGTCACACAGACGGACCGAAGCGGAGTCTTATTAACAGGGTCCCGTATTTACCCTTTGGGTTCGGAACCCTAAAAATCCTAATCTATCGTTTGTAGAGCGGCGTATCGGTCGGTCGGCCATGACGAGCGACGAAATTAAAAACGAACGCTGGAAACGATGCATATCGATTTATTTCCCCCATTCAGGGACACAAGCGACAGTGGGAGCGATTACAGCCCGCGTCTAAACACCGCGCCGACATCACCGCCTCCGGGTATTTCTGTTAGCCTGAAATTCAGGCACAACCAACGGACACTCGCCAAGCCATTTAATTGAAATTATTTTTTTGGCCCGGAATACGTTACGGCTTTTTCAAAACTTTAGCTTGTTTTAGCAGTTAGGAACTTTTAATACCAGTTAGTGCTATTCTTCATCATATTGCCGGGTGCCACTTCTGTGCTAAGGTCCGTGTGCAAAGTCGGTACTTCACATGATTATGTCCCCACATAATAATTGTACCATAAATAATTCATACTAATAAAGTGTTTTATTATCCCAGGATACCAATAATTATAATCAACCTGTGTACAAAATTTTATTCAAATCCGATCAGCTTTTTTTTTGAATAATTGTAACAAAAAACTTCAAACTTTCATCATTAACATTCAATCTTTTAAAATAAAGAATTTTTAAATTATATCTAATATTTTTTTGCGTTATAATTCCAACATTCTCTCAAAAGTATTTAACAACGGAATAATAATTACAGCAATTCTCGAATCCAAAGAATGCCTAAATATTTCAGAGAATGTTAAAATAAATTGCGAACGATTTCTTCTGGAAAAGCCAATAAAGTTGGTAGATAGTAGATCCAGTAGGTATATTAATGACGATATTTTCCTTTCACAATAACGGCTCGCTTTAGTCAATACGAAACGATCTGCAGCATGCGTCAGAATTCTGGGTACTGTAGGGGTGCCCATACAAGCCTAGCAAACAGATAAGGTTTTTTTTTCAATTTTTTCTAGTCTCGCGTTTGTGTGTTAGCAATGATGTAGTCGACGGTGAAGCACGCTTGCCTAAAAGTAACCTATATAGTACTGCAGAAGCCTTAGTATAGTAAATCCTAAGATTTACCGGTACAACCCAGAATTTACCAAGTAATTGGTAAAAGTCTGAAATGATATTTGGTAATAGCTGATTTCGATCTATTATCTGCAATCGCACGCTAAATGTTAGGATTTACCACAAAAACTTGTAAAGGTTAACAATAACAGTAGCAATAAACAGCAGTAACAATTTATTGCTACAAATAGTCGAATTCATCGAAAAAAATCGTCTAAAAAACATAATACCAACTTTAGTAAAGCTAAGTCATGACTTAAATTGTTCTCATCATTTCGTAAAATAGTGTGTCAAAGACATAATAATTATTATTAACATTTACAAGTATCTGACATAAATCCTAAGATTTACCGTGTGATTACTGGTAAAAGCCGGCAATTTGCAATACAGATAATTTCGGGCTTTTACCAGTATGACTTAGTCAATCCTAGGTTTTACCGGTAAATGCTAGGATTTACCATAGTTTGGGCTTTTATAGTAACGTATAGGTACACTCTTGACTTAAAGATCCCCAGATTGTTGGTATCAGGAACACAGAGTCTGACTCCGACTTCCAAAACTTTTGAATTTTGCAGTAGCATTTTTGGAAGAGTCCAATAGTCTTACACCTACTTACAATTAGACAATACGTTACGGTGTATTCAAAAACAACGAGCTTTTGATTTCTAAATTAACCCATTCCTGAGTCCGAGAAAACCAAATAGTTTCAGGTTCTAGTTCTCACGTTAATATCCCCTTCAATTCAAAACATTATACAATAGTTTATACCATCAAGTTTAGTCAGCTTTACTGAAAGAAAAGCTGCATTCGAGTTGCAGCACATGCTAAATAGCTAAAATCAAAACGACCTTCTCCGTGCAGTTTTCTTGAACGGTTGCCCAGAATGCTGGTCTCAGTATATACATACACTTTACTGATTTTAATACTTGTAATATTCCATCACAGCTAAGTTGCCGAGAAAACCAAATAGTTTCAGATTCTTGTTCTCACGTATATAATCCACTCAATTAAAAACATTACATAATAGCCTTACTGAAACAAAAACTGCATTCGAATTGCTGCATACAACATAGCATTCGATATGCTAAAAAGCTAAAATCAAAACAACCTTCTCCGTGCAGTTTCCTTGAACGGTTTCCCAGAATGCTGGTCTCAGTATATACGGTGACCCACTTACCGACTTAGCCAAGCAAGCAATGAGTTCTGGAGACGATTCTAATACGTCTTGTGTCAGGAGAACTGCTTCGATTGATTTGCCGTTTCAGCTGCTGGAATATATTGTGCAATCTTAGATTTTTCAATTGCTTTTTGGATTGATGCCATCTCAGGATCTTTGCATAGTTATGAGATTTAGTTGCATTTCTACACATTCTAGAACGTCTTAAGTTAACACATGTTTAAGAGTTTAAGATCTTTAGTTAATCGCGTAATAAATCGCAGGAAATATTGATGAGAGACGAATGGAACCAGGAATTATGGCAGACTGGCTTCTGCCAGCGACTTCACCTGCTTGAAAGTTGAAAATTATCCCTAGTAAACATATACCCGGGATAGAAAGTAAAAGATCCTAAGTGCTGTAATCTATCTTTGTGACAAATTTAATACAGATCCGTCCAACCATTTGATCCTGAAGAAGTAACAAACATACAAACAAACACACTCACAAACTTTCGCCTTAATAATATTAGTGTAATGATTAGAGAGTGCAGTGATTGCAGACCGAAATTCGGACGATGATAAGAATTTCAATTAAAACTAAACTTAAATTCAAGCGTGCTTCACGAACGACCACATCATCGCTTACCATCAGATGAGATAGTGATCAAGCGCAAGCTCATAGAAGATAAAAAAAATATATAGTACAAGTAAGTATTGAAACAAAAACAAATGAAGGAGGAAGATTTATTTCCTCAACACGATCTCACCTGTAAAGTCAAAGTCTTGACATAACCCCTAAATTTAGGCACCACGCAATCACTTTCACGTAATAAAACAATTCGCAAAAGTAGAGTCAACCTACATAAGTCAGAGATACCATTACTTCAGATCATGTTTTAAGCCATAACATGAATAAAGAAGTAAATACACGATCTAACCGTACATGTTACGTTCTTAAGAAAGAGCTTTTAAATTCTGCCCGTACTTCACTTACACAGTTTCTTTGTAAGGCTTATGAATAAATAAAGGAAGAAATTTCTTGCGCCAACCGCTTGGGGGATGCAAGGGGTAGTTATTTCATTTTAAATAGATCACGGTGTAGCGGCGTACAAGCCAACACCGCTGTTTTAATTAAGCCTTATTATGCATTGCGGAACGGTATGAGGGAATTCTGCTTGTATCATTTATTTTGTTTTAGTAACTTTGTAATTACTATTGTTGTGTAGAAGTGTTTTATGGTATGTAGAAGTAATGTTTACAATGTTTACACCATGTATAGTTCGCCCAACCGAATTTCGGCCACGATAGTCAATCACAATGGAAATTACTTGACAATGCAAAATTACTATTTGTAAGTATGTGAGAACCATGTTCCTATTTATCAAATTAATGAATTTACGTGTTAGTGTTTGTAATACTTTATATCTATACGTAGAATAGTAGTGTTAGTCTGGATACATCGTCCTTACGTATAATTTTTAGGGTTCCGTAGCCAAATGGCAAAAAACGGAACCCTTATAGATTCGTCATGTCTGGCTGTCTGTCTGTCTGTCTGTCTGTCCGTCCGTATGTCACAGCCATTTTTTTCCGAAACTATAAGAACTATGCTGTTGAAACTTGGTAAGTAGATGTATTCTGTGAACCGCATTAAGATTTTCTTTTTTCATTTTGATGTACATTACCATGTAAACTTCCACCAAAAATTGGTTTGAACGAGATCTAGTAAATAGTTTTTTTTTTAATAAGTCATAAATCGTAAACCGCAATTTACCAAGTACGGAACCCTTCGTGCGCGAGTCCGACTCGCACTTGGCCGGTTTTTAGTACCTACACAATTAAATTTTGTTGAGCTTTATTCCTGATATTATAATCAAAACATCTCTATCTGCAGGAACTACCTGCAGATAGAGATGTTTTAAGTTTTAAGTAGGTAAGATGGGTGTCCATCATATACCTCATATATCATATACGTGGGACACTCAGAAAGTTTTGCGAAACTAAAAAAAATTGTTCTATACGTACATATATTTTTATTAAATCTTTTCAAAGTACTTTCCACCAGCCTCTATACAAAGATTCATGCGCCTAAACCAGTTTTCAAAACACTTTTTCCAGTCCGCCGCAGACACCTCGTTTACAGCCTGCTCGAACGCAGCCAGCGCATCTTCCGGCGACGAAAATTGTATCCCTTTGAGCTGATTTTTTATTTTTGGGAATAAAAAGAAGTCACACGGTGCTAGATCAGGGCTGTAAGGAGGGTGACCCAGGAGTTTGACTGGCGTGCTGTCCAGGAAGTCCCTCGTTTTGAGTGCGGTGTGCGCAGGTGCATTGTCGTGGTGGAGCAGTAGCCTGCGGAGCCCTGTGTTTGGTCGCTTGTTGCTTATAACAGAGAAAACTTCTGGCAAACATTTGGTAGTATACCATTCGGCATTAACGCTTCTTTGATCCCGTAAGGGAATTGATACCAAGTGGCCAGTCAAATTAAAAAAGCTAGCGATCAAAATCTTACCCCCGCTTCTAGATCGCTTCACTTTGGTAGGCGTTGGCTCATTTTGAAACACCCAAACAGTCGACTGGCGCTTGGTTTCTGGGTCGTATTGATAAATCCAGGACTCATCACCTGTAACGATGTCGTAAACACGCCGAGACGAGCCTGCTTCAAATTTGTTAAGCATATCACGGCACCTTTCCCCCGGGCCTGCTTCTGAGCATCGGTGAGGTTGTGCGGCACCCAGCGTGATACTATCCTCCTCACGCGAAGATGGCTGTGTAGAATCTCGTGAACGCTTCCCGATCCAATCTTCAATATGTGTTGAATCTCCTGATATGTAATTCGCCTATTGTCTTGGATTAAATTTTTCACTGCTAGCACGTTTTCTTCGGTAACAGCCGTCAAAGGGCGACCGCTTCTTTCGTCATCCCCCAAAGTTGGTCGACCGCGCTTGAATTCGTTATACCAACGATACACGGTTGCCTTGGAAGGGCCTTCATCCATGAATGCCATTTGAAGTCTATCGTACGATTCATCCGGTTTCAGGCGACACTTGAAATCGTATAAAATCATAGCTCTAAAATGTTCCCGGCGCAGATCCATATTTCAGTGAGACACAATACTTTGAATTAACTCGCAAAAAATGTGGAGGGAAATTTTGAAATTGGAACTTACTTATTTTTACTTATAAATAATCATATTTTCGAAAAACATTATAACTGGCCAGTCTCCCATATATAAAAACTTTTTTTCGCAATACTTTCTGAGGGGCCTGGTACTTGTGTAATGATTTTTTCATGTACTTATTTTAATTTAGCTATCTACTCTATGTACCTAACTAGTGTTCCCTTGGCGATGTCTCAGAAAATGAAAATGTCTCAATATTTACATTCGTGATAAATTCAACCTGACAATCTTGTCGTAGATTACGAAAATGACAAAATAAATATTGTGATAGGTATCTAAAACTTGTGCAATTGTTTAAAATGTTACACTACCATTCTAGCATGTTCATCATGATGACGAGATTTCTGGTAAGTAGGTGCGCAAGTGTCGTGTGTCAAGTCGGCTCCAGTGCGAAGAGTAGGTAACGTTAGTCAGCTGCATCCAACCGGGCGAGCACGGCCTCTGTTATAGGCTTGGCCTTTAACCATTTTATCACAATTTTTGTTCCGATACTGTAACCAAAATGTGTGACTCAATAAGCCTGTCACTGTAGGCCGTGCTCGCCTGGCTTTTCGATTAAAGCTGATTCCATAGTTGGAACTTGGAATAAAGCAAGACGATGATAATAAGGTAAACTGTGGAGGGGCCTTTCAGCATGTACCATGGCTGGCCGATCTGTTTTTAGGGTTCCGTACCCAAAGGTTAAAAACGGGACCCTATTACTAAGACTCCGCGACCCATCTGTCTGTCTGTCTGTCACCAGGCTGTATCTCATTAACCGTGATAGCTAGACAGTTGAAATTATTCACAGATGATGTATTTCTGTTGCCGCTATAACAACAAATACTAAAAACAGAATAAAATAAATATTTAAGGAGGGCTCCCATACAACAAACGTATTTTTTTTGCCGTTTTTGCGATAATGGTACGGAACCATATATCTTTGTTTTGCAGAAAAGAGCTGTTCGATCAATTTATAAATTAAGCCCGAGGCACTCTCTCAGAGAGAAATTTAAGGAGATTAATGTAATGACTGTGCCCTCTCAGTATATTTATGAAAATCTTTTATATGCTCATAAAAATATAAAATTGTTTAAAAAATACAGTGATATCCATAACATAAATACTAGGAACAAACACAAATTTGTAATACCTACAACAAGGCTCAAGAAGATAGGTGGCTCGTTTAGATGTCAATGTGTACGCTTTTATAATAAGCTTCCAAGCCACGTACAAGATCTAAGTCTTAATAAATTCAAATCATTCATTAAACGTAAGTTGTGCCAGAAAGCGTTTTATACTATTAAAGATTACGTTGAGGACAAAAAGGCTTGGGATTGAGCTGCTCCAATAAATTTTGTTTTTTTTTATATTTTGCACCGTGAATTTTGTTTTTAATTTTGATATTTTTTTTTGTTTTCTTGCAATGACAAGAATATTTACTTTTTAAAGTATTATATTATTTTATTTTTATTATTGTGAATGTGAAGACTATGTGGATTTTTTTATTTTATCTTAGTTAGTTTTTACTCATGGTCTGGCAGTTTGAGTAGTTTATGCGGCCTACCCGAATGTCCTTTCTTTGGTATTGTTCGTCGAATCGTTGAGCTCCTTAAATTCTGAGTTGAGCTGCTCGGTTATTGACAAATGCGTGCACTGACTGGACAGGTCCACTCAATCTGGCTGGTTCTTTCCTCAAAAGAGCATTTCAGACATCAGTCTACATGGTCTTCACATGATCTAACCAAGATTTTATCAGGACTTTAAAAGAGACTGACCTCTGAGTTTGTTTCGGCCTTTCTTCTCAGAGTAGTCAGATAGGAAACGCCGACCTTATCTAGTTTTTAAAAAATAAAAAGTGTTTGTAGAAACCAACTTACAGAAATAAAATCATTTATCATTTATAACCCTTCGTGCGCGAGTCCGACTCGCACTTGGCCGGTTTTTTTAAAGAGTTTTTGTGGAGTTTCTTGTCCGTTCTTCTCCATAACAAGCTACTTTTCCGAAAGGACGGTAGAATCAATTATTATTACTTATACCTAAATTTAACGTCCAAAAGAGCCTATGGGCTAATTGAAATAAATAAATTTGACTTTGACTTTACCTTATGGTTTAATTGAAATAAATTATTTTGAGTTACTTTAGTGTCATGGGTGTCGTTTTATATCCTATCGTGAATATGCAACCTTTAATTTGGAAGTGCCGTTTAATGGACTTTTTGAAATAAATGTTTTGACTTTGCATAAGTGTGTCAAAACACAGGTGCTCTCTCTATCCATTTTACTGTCAGCACAAAGTACGTAAGCGGCGGCGCGCCGCAGACAGAGGGGCCACTCTCACTTTGACATTTCGGTTTTACAGGGAATATTGGGCAATATTGGACCGAGCTCAGTCGCGGCTGTCATGATTGCTTTGTGCATGCGTTTGTCACGTCATTCATACATTAAGTACTGTAACGAGGTTGGTTGCATTGTATGGGTTACCTTTATTATTTGTAACAGACCGAATTTACTTTTTTGTTTTTAATTATTTCTTTCAATTATTTTTAAGTTATAAAGGTCATTAATCTTTCAAGATGACAAATTAGAAATTCATTATCTAGGATTATAATAAATTATTTTAAGCCCATAGATGAAATTGGGAACTTGTCATAATAATAATGTTCAAGTCATACAGCTTACAAATATGTTTCCTCCGACTGCACAGCATAATTTTCTTCTTGTTTAAGATCATCTTTGGTTTTTTGATTTTATTAGGTACCTGTTTTTCACATTTATATTTTTGTCGAGCTTGGAGCTTTTTACAATTTATTTTTTAAGTGGGATCATTATTACACTATTATTATAATACGTCTTTTTACTCTCCAATATTCATCGAATGTGGCGTAATATTAAATGTTTCGTGATATTAAATGGATGTTTGATGCCCTGTCTATCCTCTAAGGCATGTAAGCATGATATGATGTATGTTTAGACGAATCTATGTATTTATGTTTGTAACTTGGGCAACCTACTCTTTTTTTTTAATTCGGAATCAATATAGTAGCAACCCTAGTGAAACTTTGTTTTTGTTTTGTTTTTTAAAAAAAACGTTGCCCCACACTAGGAATTTCTTCCTGTATCGTGGGTGCGTTTACAAACATAGAAACTCACAGACACAAACACCCAGAGCCGGAACAACTATCTGTAAGTCATACAAATATTTGTTCCGTGCGGGAATTGAACCCGCGACACGCAGCGCAGCAGTCAATCGCTCAACCACTGCGCCAACCGTGCGCCCAAAAATCTGTCAAGTTTAGCTGTCAATTTTCTAAACGGCGGGAGTGGCCCTTCTGTATACTTACTATTTTGTGCTGTCAGAGTCCGATGTGACTGTTTACCACCCCGACATGGTAGATATCTATATCTATAAGCCTATGTCATAATCTAACCATCCTACTACTGAGTTAAACATTCCCTACAGATCTTTCAACATATTATATATTATTATTCAAAGTGTATAGTAAATCTCTCTGCTCATCTTGTTTTAAGTTAGCAATTAAGCTTCGTAACGGTCTATACTATTAGGATTATCATCATTTTATTTAACAGCCCATAAATCTCTCAAAATACTCTCTTGTTCTATTTATTCTAAATAGCTTAATATTGTTAAATAGCTTTTTTATTTTCTCTTTTTAGTTTTGGTACCTTATATTACCATGAAAATAAGCAAAATTAAGGATAACTTAAATACTACTCATCATATCTTAATCAAATTTAAATGGAATGAGAAGCAACAGCTTTGAAATAAAAAAAAAACATCAAAATCTGTTCATAATTGGCAGACTAATCGCGTAACAGACATCAAAAAAATACAGTCTAACTGAGAACCTTCTAACCTTTATCAAGTTTTCAGTTAGCAACTTTCAAAAATAGATCATAACAACTCGTGTTCGAATTTACACCTCCATTGTTTTAATATCTCCATCAGGCTATATTTTCCAGGAGAAGTTTCAAAGCCAAAATACGAAATATAAACCTCAAACCTGGCTTCGTGAAAATAAACTAAAACCACGGTAATAGCTACTTGTCTATCAAGGGTAAAACCGATAAAACAACGGGTAAAAACTGGATGTTGAGAGAAAAAGCGGGAAAATGAATTGAAAAAAATGTCGACGGTTCTTGCTGCGTTTAGTAAAATAGACCTGTCTAGTCTCAGGTGGATTTTATCGTACCTATTTTTCGAGTTAGTCTGGTGATTCTCTCACAGAGAGGAGGTCTGTGTCCCAGCATCATCACCATCATTTTTCAAGATGTCCACTGCTGGACATAGGCCTCCCCCAGGCGTCGCCACATTGACTGATCCCGTGTGTCTCACTTTCGGGAACATTATAAGGCTTGTGATAAGTATGGTTTTTAAAAGGTATTTTTAGTGAAACCTGAGGAGTTACGGAACTGGAATTTAGAAGTTGCCTAACTACGTTTTATTATGTAAACATATGAGCGTTGAGGCGCCCTCTATAGAAAACCTTTCGAAACATCGACGGACGGACAACAAAGTGATCCTATAAGGGTTCCGTTTTTTCCTTTCGGGGTACGGAACCCTAAAAATAAAAGAGACTTTTTATTTAATAAATATTTTTTTCAATAAGGCACACTAAGGTACCGCCCCTGAAGTATCTGAGTAGGTACCTACCTACAACCACTCGTACCTAAATCAAACCACACTAAATCAGAGCTAGAATTGCCTACAAATACTATTCATCCGTTTAATCATTCACACCGCAGCTTCAAAAACAAATAGCCCCAACGTAAATCGCGGTATGCCTGTCTACCAGCAAATTGCTATGTCGCTGGCCCTCCAGCTCAAACCCTGACATTCAATGGCCGACAAACGCACAATCAAGCGGTAGACATGGCCATGATTTGGGATTCCAATCTCGCTTTTGAATAGCATTATGGCGTCGTAACTGGACGTGTAGTATGACGTCATCAGTGTTATTTGTTGGGTCGGTACTGCTGTCAATTGTAAATATGGATTTGTGATTTCTGAGGATGAATTGAAGGCGACTAACAAAAGGCAGGCGCCAGTAGGAATGCCCTACAAGGAAAAACACAAATTAATTTACATTAATGATTTGCCGAAAACTGTGGACTTTCCGATGATTCTTTTTGCAGATGATAGTACAGCTATATTTTGTAACAAAGATTATGCTTCACTGGAAAATGACACTAACACCACATTGGTTCGCATTGTCGATTGGTTAAAAACAAACAACCCTCTAATTAATTTACAGAAAACTAATTTAATGACATTCAGAAACAGGACTAAACCACCAACATACTTAAACATACATTATGATGAACAAAAATTAATGAAGTTGACGTAACAAAATTCTTAGGTTTGAATGTTGATTGTAATTTTAAATTGGAAATCACATGTAGAATCTGTCTGCTTGAAATTAAATAGATATTCCTATAAGCTATTCATGCTCACAAAAATTGTAAACATATCCACGGTAATGTTCTACTGAACAAGTTGAGTGTTTATGGAATAAGGGGAAATGTTCTCAAACTTATTAAATCATACCTTAGCGCTCGTAATCAGTACACGGAAATAACTACAATTTGCCATAAGACGAAGAGTGAAAAAAAATACACAAAAAAAAACAGTAAAATATGGTGTACCACAGGGCAGCGTCCTTGGGCCACCCCTTTTCTTAATTTATATCAACGATTTGCCACGTCATGTTGATAATCCAATGGTGTTATTTGCCGATGAAAGCACCGCGTTGGTAAAATGTAAACATCCGGATTTTTATGAACAGGACATAAATAAGACCCTGGAAGATATCGTACATTGGCTAGAAAGAAACAACTTAGTGATAAACCTAAAAAAAACTAATATAATGCTCTTCCATCAACGCACAATTCTAAAAAAAGTATCTGTAGAATACAATAAAAAACAAATTAACCAAGTTAAAGTAGCAAAATTTTTGGGTATTTACATTGACAGTCAACTGAATTGGCAACAACAAGCAGAGGAAATTTGCAAAAGGATGAATTCAGCGGCATATGTCCTTTCAAGGTTGTCCAAAAAAGTTGACATTCAAACTACTTTGGTGGCTTATCATGGTCTGGTTGCATCAGTGTTAAGATTCGGTATTATTTTCTGGGGAAATTGCAGCTCAAGGGAATATATATTCAAAGCACAAAAACGTTGCATTAGAGCGATGTGTGGTTTGAAGACCACAGATAGTTGCGAACCGAAGTTTAAGTCCCTAAAAGTGCTTACATTGCCGTCATTGTATATTCTGGACATGGCCATGTTTGTAAAGACCAATAAAAACCAATTCCCGATGATATCAGAAACTAGTAAACGACCCGTTAGTAAACAATACAAAAATGTATTACAAATCGAGTCCTGCAACACAGCGTTATTAAAAAAGAGCGTTATTTGTATGGGTCCTACCATCTACAATAAATTGTCAGAAGTAATGAAAAATGATACAATTAGAAACTTCAAAAAGAAATTAGTGGCCTTCCTAACAGAAAAATGTTATATACTCGATTAATGATGTTTTAATGGACAAAACTTTTTAATCAGCAATGTGTTTATTTTTTATTTATTTATTTTTATTTAATTTATGAATTATTGTAATAATTCCGTGACATTTTAATTTGTAATTTTAATTTTTGGATACTCAATAACAATTTTTATGAATTTAATGATTTAATAATTCTGTGATATTGGAATTTGTAATTTTATTTTGACATATTTCAATATTAATTACTGGATGTATAATTCTAATTATTATAATAATATGACATTTTAATTTGTAATTTTATTTTTTAGATACTTATTTAATAATTTTTATGAATTTTTGCGTGCCTATTTCTAGGCAGAATGTACATGGCTCACTCCTATTTAAAACACCTGTATTTCAATGTAACCTACATTAATTGCAAATAAATGATTTGATTGAATGACAGCCTACCATGCGTATGTGGTATCCTCGCTGAGATATGGTTTAATTTTTTGGGGGAACTCGACAGAATGGGAGTCTGTTTTTAAAGCCCATAAATAATGCTTACGTGCAATGTGTAGACTTAAGAACACAGATAGCTGTGAACCTTATTTCAAAAAACTTAAGATTTTAACTTTACCTAGCCTCTTCATTTATGAAATACCAGTATTTGTCAAAAGTAATATGCATATGTATGAAAAATTCCAAAGTGCTAGATATAAAAATAAAATTCAGATTGCACCATGCAGAACTTATTTAATGGACTCCAGTGTTTATTGTATGACATCCAAGATTTTTAATAAATTGCCACGTTGCATTACAGATATTGACAACTTGCACATATTTAAGCGGAAGCTAAAGGCATTTCTAACTGATAAGGCGTATTACAGTATGAAGGAGTATCTAAACGGGAATCCTTATGGCAGATAATATTAATGAAAATAATAATGACATACTATGCTCTCAATTATTATTTATCTTGGACTTTAATTTATTTTATTGACATTAATTTCATTATCTACTCTGACATTTATTTAATTTTTGAATACTGGATACCCCTTGACATTAAAAATAAAATGGTTTAATGATTTTGTAATATTTATTATTATTCGGCTTGATATTGAATATTTATTGTATTTAGATACTAGGTTGTAGTTTATGTGAAAATTTTGCATGCCCAAATGACGGCAGACCATGGAGAACATTAAAAAACATGTATAACATCTTTACCTATGTTGGCAAATAAATATTTTTTGAATTTTGAACAAATCTTCAAAAAGGCCAAGTGTATTCATCACCGCAGGAACGAAAACGAGGCAAAAGGAGAAGGATTGTAAGAATCTTAAGAAATGGCTCTCTGTAGTTTCGTCTTACCCTTATAAAAGAGTCGTGAGTTACTTGAGAACATTTTAAAAGGCATAGCTCGATTCTGCCTCCCTCACTTTACCAATGTTGTAAATAAGCACACAATATACTTTCTTGTGTGCTTATTTTAACCAATTACGACCTTTATAGCAAAAAGCTCTGCGACCTTATAAATTTCTAGTTCCAAATATGTTGTGTCCCTAGGCAGTTTGAATGTACAAGTATTCAAGACAAAGAAGTTGAAGTAGAACGACTATATTTACCTGTAATATGGTTATCTAAACTAATCAGTTCCTGTTAATCCTATTCAATGTAGAGATAACAATTAGCTTCATCAGATGAAATAACTGGCTATAAAATTATTAAAGCATCATTGAATAAAGCGTAATAAATCTTACGAACACGATGATAAAGAGTCTGGCTGACGTAAATGCGTATTAGCATAACTAGGAGCCATTACTTCCACACGCATTACCTATATGTAATAGTAGCTCCATGGAGCTCTACCGCCACAGCCGGGAGCCGAGCGACACAATTTATGCTGACTTTATCACTCGCCCATTTGCGAATGTACTCCCAAAAAGGATATATCTACGCAATCGCTACTCGTAAAACGTCTACCTCACTTTTACCTATCTTAATCTTTGTAACAGCTATTCGATGAACTTCACTTCCTTTGCTACTAAAAACTTCTTCGAAATACCCTGCCACTTACTCAGACTTTTCTACACAACGTCTGTATATACCAACCAGACAGATTTAGTTAAAGCTGAGCAGGTAATTCACCGCGTTTTATGAGTTTTCTAACATACGCCCGTCGCTACATAGAAGCAAACTACCGACACTACACTGTTTACGTGCGCTGTAACAGCTCCACTACTTAAACTTAATTAAGGTTCGTTGAACAAACGAAATCTTTCTGGCGTTTAACACCGCGAGTTGTCGCTCGTAGCGGAAACAAGATACCTATATCTCGACTGAGCTTTTAAGAAACTCTTTGATGCGACATATCCTTTGATATAAATTATCAGATCGAGGGTCATGACCAGCGAAGCGAACTAAATGAAATCAAAGACATCTTAGTTTCTTCCACTTAAAGTTTCTATCAGAAGGTTGTAGTGGCAGCTGTGACATAACCCAAAGCCTTATGAATTATTTAGAGGGGAATCGTCCTCCGGCAGCCATTTGAATTATTTTGAAGGCCTTGCTTGTGCATAATGAAGTGCCGTGGATGTAGCCGAAACTCTTTCACACGGGCCGCGGGAGCAATTGGGTGTGCGCTAATTTATTTGTGAACTTGTTTGTCGGCCTAGTTCAAACTACTTACGTTAGAGCAGGAGCTGACCTGCATGAGGTAATAAGCATAATATGAACAACGCAACGAATTGCTGTAATGAAGTTGCCTAGACTTAAACGGCGTGTGCTTCATACAGAAAATGATGGAAGTTAGGCAATCTAAAATTGTTGGAAACTCGGTTCTTTCTCAGCTCGTAATATCTGAAGCTGACGTGAAAATACAAACAGTTAGATTAATAACTTATACTGTACTGAAAAGATGACAAGTATTTTTATTTAGTTGGTTTAATTGGTTTTCAATTCCTGTTCAGTTGATAAGTACTGATCCGTTTGACATCGGATAGGTCTTGCTTTTACTTATGATTACTTTGTAAAGTTCTTGGTAAGACAACTTTGCTTCTTTGTAACCTGCGGAGCACTTAGACAGAGTGAGTGGCTCTCTGGACCGGGTCGTAATCCACGCACTTTCGTGCACGTAACTTCACTTCTCGGTGCTACCTTGACGTCTTGTACAGACTCTATGCATAAGTCCTCTCCATTTCGCATGCCATCTGGCCTCCATATCCGCATACTAAATCTAAAGTGTTCGCTTACATACATAAGTATTTTCTCAAGTTTAAACTTTAAATATACTCGTAAATCTACTTAACTCGTACAACTTTGACCGACTAGAGATGAATTGCAAGCAATACATTTATTCCACTATTTCCGAGGAGAGTAGGGATCATTTCCTGAGATTCTTTTGTCTCAATCAAGCCACCTCGCTAGGGAAATTAACCTCGGTATAATTGTACTGGGTTTTATCATAATTCATCTCGAAGGAGTATGGATGGAGAAATGCGATATGAACTTAAGGCGATTAAGGGGTATTATCCGGGTTCCTGAGTAAAGAAGTCTTAGGTAAATAAATAAAATTCAAATTTATGTAGGTAACGTAATGCGTATTCTATTGCAATTTGGGAGTGTTTTTATGGTTCTGCTTATTAAATTAATCTTATTAAATAAATGTGAATCGATGGATAGATGCATATTTTTAGGGATCCGTACCCAAAGGTTAAAAACGCGACCCTAGTACTAAGACTCCACGATCCGTCTGTCTGTCTGTCACCAGGCTGTATCTCATAAACCGTGATAGCTAAACAGTTAAAATTTTTACAGATGATGTATTTCTGTTGCCGCTATAACAACAAATACTAAAAACAGAATATAATAAATATTTAAGTGGGGCTCCCATACAACAAACGTGATTTTTACGCCTTTTTTTTGCGATAATGGTACGGAACCCTTCGTGCGCGAGTCTGACTCGCACATGGCAAGTTTTTACTCTTTTATGCAAAAACTACAGAAAAGCTTTTTACAGTAATGTAACTTATACATTAGAATAACACAGACTGTAATTTATAAAGATATTGTGGATGTACCAATTCCACGCGGGCGAAGCCGCGGACGTCAACTAGTATTGAATATTTTAATATTGTAAGTAGCAGAGAGAGACGGTTCATGAGATACATACAGCCTGGTGACAGACAGACAGTCACACAGACGGACCGAAGCGGAGTCTTATTAACAGGGTCCCGTATTTACCCTTTGGGTACGGAACCCTAAAAATCCTAATCTATCGTTTGTAGAGCGGCGTATCGGTCGGTCGGCCATGACGAGCGACGAAATTAAAAACGGACGCTGGAAACGATGCATATCAATTTATTCCCCCCATTCAGGGACACAAGCGACAGCGGGAGCGATTACAGCCCGCGTCTAAACACCGCGCTGATATCACCGCCTCCGGGTATTTCTGTTAGCCTGAAATTCAGGAACAACCAACATCCACCCGCCAAGCCATTTAATTGAAATGATTTTTTGGCCCGGAATACGTTACGGCTTTTTCAAAACTTTAGTTTGTTTTAGCAGTTAGGAACTTTTAATACCAGTTATTGCTATTCTTCATCATATTGCCGGGTGCCACTTCTTTGCTTAGGTCCGTGTGCAAAGTCGGTACTTCACATGTTTATGTCCCTACATAAAAATTGTACCATAAATAATTCATACTAAAGTGTTTTATTATCCCAGGATACCAATAATTATAATCAACAATAAAAAAAAATATATAATCAAAAGAAGTGTGCAAAAAACTAAGTGTAGCTGCATATGTGCTTTTTAACTTGTCAAAAAAAGTGAGCATGGCCACAAGGTTAATTGCATACCATGGGTTAGTTGCGTCGACTTTGAGATTCGGCTTAATATTTTGGGGCAATTGTAGCCTGAGAGAACAGGTGTTCAAGGCTCAGAAACGATGTTTAAGGGCAATGTGTAATTTAACAGTAACAGATAGCTGCCTACCTATGTTTAAGTCCCTGAAATTACTTACATTACCATCTCTTTATATCTTCGAAATGGCTGTCTTTGTTAAATCAAATATGTATCTTTTTAATAAATTATCCGATAATAGAAACAGGCCAATAAGGAAACAATACAAAAACATGCTACATGTAGGTAGTTATGACACCGCCTTATTAAAGAAAAGTGTTTTATGTATGGGCCCGATCATATTTAATAAAATACCTTGTACGAGCTACGCTGTACATTGACCCTAACTAATACGTCCTACTTACAGTGAAACGTTGCAGTTTGTTTAGCTCAACATTAATTGTACATTATTACATTATAATATGTTATTTTTAGTAGCAATAAAACCTTTATATCAATCGGTTGTTTACTCATTCATCATAACAGTTCAACATAACATTTTCACTGTTGGGAGTTACGCCCCAACATATGGTCCTTCGAGCCATTTAGTGTTGTGTAATTTACATCTTTTACGGTTGCGAATCGGTTGGACTGGTCTCTCAGAAGCGAGTCGCCCCAGTAACCAATTGAGAAGGCGCATACCGCAGAGGAGAAGGTTGCACAATACGAAGAACCAAGAGTGTGGAGCAACAGTCAACGCTCGAAACAGAAGAGTTCATTTGAAGTCAACAAGAAAAACAACAAAACATCATGTCGGCAGCTGAGTTCTACCAGAAGCAGAACGAACTCTACGACGGCATAAAGAAGATCGGTATAAATATCAAGAAGGATGGTTGGGACAGAAAGAACGCTGACTACTTCAAACGCCGTAAGGCAATGCTGGAAAACTTGTGGTCAGAATTTCAGTTCAATCACGACCGCCGGCCCACGGAACAAAGTGTAAGTCATCCGTACTTTAGTAATGACTGCTATAACATAACTCTGCAGTGCTACAATGAAGTAAAGGAGCTTATTCTGCAACAACACCAACAACTTACGACTCTCACTCGTTCTCCGAGGGAGCAGTCGGTACAACCAAAAACATTGGGAAGTGCCAACCAACAAACAGGGGAAGGTACTTCGGAACAAACAAAACAGGAACAAGAAGCCCAGGAGAGTGAGGCAGAACAAGCTGGCAATCAAGACGAACAAAACAGAGAACCATCTCCTCCTCCTCGGCAAGATCAACAAAACACCGCGAAAAAAGACACGGGATCCAATAGCAAGCTGGACGATATGATGCGCAAACAGACCGCTAACTTCAAAGCCTTCATGAGAGCAGTCGCGAACATACACGTGGAGTTCCTGTCTGAAAAATGGGAGTTTCAAGACGCTCTGCAAACACTGCAAACACGCTGGTCAGCTATTGACAACCTTCACTGGGAGATAGAGTATGAAACCAACGGAGAGAAGAATGCAGTGTATGAAGAACGCTACACCAGGTATGAAAACCAGTTCCAGGAACTAAAAAAGGCTTTGAATACCAAAATGTGGTCCGGCACTCATCGGGAGAAAACAACACCGAAATTAGAGATACCAGTCTTCAATGGTAACTACAACCAGTGGATCCCATTTAAAGACCTTTTTACGGAAGCAATACACAACAACAATTCCCTCTCATCTGCTCAGAAGATGCAGTTTCTGAAGAGTAAGGTGCAAGGAGAAGCGGAACGCTTGATTCAACATCTACAGATAAGTTCGGATAACTACCTGGTGTGTTGGGATATCCTCAATCACCGATATAATAATGAAAAACTTATATTCACATCGCACATCAACATGCTGTTCAATTTACCAAACATGCAACAACAGACAGTGGCCCAAATAAAGAAAATCCATGACGTCAGCATAGAATGCCTACATGCGATAAAGAATTTAGGAGTGAATATCGACACCTGGGATCCGATAATTGTACATATATTATCGCAAAAATTGGACGCTGACACACACTCAGAGTACAACGACTCGCTGAAGAACTGCCGAAAGCTGCCAATACTGAAAGATCTGCTAGATTTCCTAGAAGGGAAGTTTACATCATTGGAAGCATCGCGCCGCAAACAAGAAAACAATCAAAAACCAAATACCTCATCGAGTCAACATCAAAATACTTTGTACTCTAAAAAACAATACAGCAGTAATCAAGCAACTAGCAACAAGAAAATTACGAAATCGTTCCATGCGTCAACATTCCGATGCCCCCTTTGCGATGACGAACATGGCATGTACAATTGTGCAAGGTTTTTAGGTTTTTAGGTTTTTAGTAATTTGTGTAAATTGTCTGTTCAGCCATAACGGAAAGAAATGTACGTCAGCTTACCGATGTCGCAAGTGCTCGGGTCAACATAATACATTGCTACACGATGCATGTATTACGAACAAAACGGAAAAACAAACAAATTCTTCCCATGTATCAAAGGATGATGATACTTCGGAGATACTACTAGCGACAGCTGTAGTAAACATAGAAACAGCCGATGGGACCCTAATCAAGTTGCGAGCCCTCATCGATCAAGGTTCTCAGATATCTTTGATCACCGAACATGCTGCTCAACTTCTAGGAGTTAAGCGCGAGAGATGCAAAGGAGTCATCTTTGGAGTTGGACAGAAGGAAAACCACTGCAAAGGAATGACAACAATTACTTGCAGTTCTGTCTACAACGACTTCAAGTTCCAAACGACTGTCATCATTATGAATAACTTGATTAAGAACCTGCCGAATAAGACCTTTGCAAAACCATCTTGGTCCCACATACAGAACATCCATTTAGCAGATCCGGAGTTCCATAACAGCCGTCAGGTGGTTTTACTATTTGGAGCAGACATTTATTCGCAAATCATGCTAGGAGGCATAATAAAGGGCGATGACACCACTCAACCTATCGCACAACAAACCTACCTAGGTTGGCTTCTATGCGGAAATGTCAAAACTTTCCACTGCAATGTGGTCATAAACAATCTTGAAGATATCAAACAGTTCTGGGAAACCGAAGACATCACCGATCAATCCAATTTATCGGTGGAAAATGAAACATGCATTGAATACTACACCAACACTACGCAACGCCTGGAGAATGGGAAATACGAAGTCAGACTGCCGATGAAGAAAGAACTTGAGAGCAGACTGGGTTCGTCCAAACCAATGGCTGTAGCCCAATTCAAAACTTTAGAAAGAAAGTTGGAAAAACAAACACACCTGGCAAAGGCCTATAAAGACTTCATGGCTGAATATATTGATCTAGGTCATAAGAAGCAATCAACAGTTAGCAACAAAACACTCGAGTGTTACTTACCTCACCACGGCGTGCAACGCGCTGAATCAACAACAACAAAGTACAGAGTGGTGTTCAATGCGTCAGCAAAAACGTCAACGGGATGCAGTTTGAACGACCTCATGTACGAAGGTCCCAATCTTCAACAGGACCTACAAACATTACTGATGAAATGGAGGCAATACAAATATGCGTTTACAGCGGACATTGAGAAGATGTTTCGTGCTATTTGGGTAGCCCCAGAAGACCAACAACTGCAACAAATTGTATGGCGAGAATCACTGGGACAACCTATCCGCTCATACCAATTAACAACCGTAACATACGGAACCAAGGCAGCGCCGTTCCTAGCTATGATGACGCTCAGGAGATTGGCGGCAGATGAACATGAACAGTTCCCGGAGGCTTCAAAAGTGCTGGAAGAATCATTCTACATGGATGACCTCGTTCACGGGACACATACAATCGAACAAGGAAAGCAATTGATCGCGGATCTGAAACAGTTACTGAAAAATGGAGGGTTTAACCTCAGAAAATGGTCAGCAAACAATCAAGAACTTTTGGAAGATATCTCCGAACAACACAACGATAAGATTGTCTTCAACTTCAAAACAGAAAATACACAAAAAACGTTAGGCCTGTGCTGGAATTCAAGAGAGGACAAATTCACCTTTCAATGCACAATTTCTGACGTAAACAAGAAACAAACAAAACGAAGCCTACTTGCCGAAATATCCAAACTATTTGACCCACTCGGCTGGCTGGCCCCCGTGTCAACAAAATTGAAATTATTATTTCAAAAACTGTGGGATGGCAACTTACATTGGGACGACGAAGTGTCCGATAACATACATGTGGAGTGGTGCAAGATACAAGCCGATATAAGAGCGATAAACGAATGCGAAATACCTAGATGGCTTAAGTGTGGCGGAAAGCAGACAATGGAGCTACATGGGTTTAGCGACGCCTCCCTGGATGCCTATGCCTGCGTCATCTATGCACGAGTCCAGTCATCAACAATACTGGTCGCTGCAAAGTCAAAGATTGTACCACACCGAAAATCAACAACATTGCCTAGACTGGAATTGAATGGAGCGCACCTTCTATCACAACTAATGCGCAAAGTCAAACAGTCATTGAATCAATATGAAGTACACGTCTACGGCTGGACTGATTCCATGGTGGTCCTGGGTTGGTTACAAGGAGACCCATCCCGCTGGAAAGCATACGTAGAAAACAGAGTACGAAGTATTACTGACGTCATACCACGATCATCGTGGAACTACGTTAATACAAAGGAAAATCCCGCTGACGCCGCAAGCAGAGGCCAATACGCTAGTCAGCTGAAAGAAAATCAATTATGGTGGCATGGACCTACATGGCTACCATTGCTTAAAACAAAGAACATAGAAAAACACAATTATAACACGGACCAAGAAGAAAAAACAGTCCGGAAACAAGCCAATGTATCCCAACATTCTCAACACATCATAGAAAATACGAGCATTGTGGAAACATTATTGCAAAATCACAGCTCTATCGAACATATTATTCGCATTGTCGCATGGATACTCAGAGCATTGAACCCGAAAAGGCGACAGCTACCGAGATATCTGACGTTGCACGAATTGAATAACGCAATAAAGGTGCTCATAAAACAAACTCAACAAAAATCATTTGACACAGATCTTTGTCATTTAAAGAAAAATAACAGGGTGCAGGCTAACAGTAAAATAAAAGACCTCACTCCGTTCATTGATCATCAAGACATCCTCCGAGTGGGAGGAAGATTGAAAAACGCATCGCTAACCGAAAACATGAAACATCCGATGATCATTCCACACGACAGTCGATTGACACATCTTCTCATCGACCAAGCTCATCGAATGACGTTTCACGGCGGCCCGAGACTCACTCTATCACACCTACGGGAGAAGTACTGGATCGTCGGTGGGAACCGAACAACCAAGATGCAAATCAGAAAATGCGTGACGTGCCGCAAGAACAACCCAACAAAAGAACACCAACTGATGGGTAATCTACCAAGCGCAAGAGCAAATCAAGCGCCGCCCTTTTACCATACTGGGGTAGATTACACTGGATTTGTGGACGTCAAAATGAACAAAGGCCGAGGAGCAAGAACAACAAAGGGATACATAGCAGTCTTTATATGCATGGTGACCAAAGCTGTGCATATCGAACTGGTGTCAGACCTCACCAGTTCAGCATTTTTGGCAGCCCTCAACAGAATGGCAGCAAGAAGAGGCGCCCCTCGTCACTTATACAGCGACAACGGGACAAACTTTGTCGGAGCAAACCGACAACTCGTAGAACAATACGAGGAAATTGAACAAACATACAAAAGCATCCAACTACAACAGGAAATCGCGGAGATGACAATTGAGTGGCATTTTAATGCCCCCGCTTGGCCATCAGCGGGAGGTTTGTGGGAACGAGCAGTCAGAAGCCTAAAACACCACTTGAAACGAGTAGTAGGAGAACAAAAACTAACATTTGAAGAGTTTTCCACAATCCTAACAAAACTGGAAGCCTGCTTGAACTCCAGACCTCTGTGTCCACTAAGTGAAAACACAGACGATCTAGACTGTCTGACGCCAGCACACTTTTTATCGGGTAGATCGGGGCTGACAGTCATAGAAACAATGGAAGATGCAAGAACAAGATGGGAACTAACAAGAAAGATCTTCGCAGAAATCTGGAAACGATGGAGGAACGAATATTTGTGCCAGCTATCAGCCAGATCAAAGTGGCAGGAACCACGGAAAAATCTGAAGATAGGCGATCTGGTGGTAATCCATGAAGATCATGTACCAGCCGGGAAATGGCTCATGGGGAGAATAACAGAACTTCACCCTGGGAATGATGGATACGTTCGGGTCGTTAGCCTAAAAACAAGAAACGGGCATATGAAGAGGCCTGTCACAAAACTATCCGTCTTGCCTATCAACAGTGACGAAAATGTCGAACAACAAAACACAACAAAAACAAATGAAAATGAGTCATACCTACAGGCTAACAGCGAGTCGCAAAGTTCACGACGATGCAAAACAACAAACAGAAAAATAAACTTCATCGGATTGGTCATGGCACTGCTGTATTTGCTAAATCCCGTCGCGGCCGCTAACACAACAAACATCGTCGAGCTTCAACAAGGCCTTTACTTTGACAAAGTAACCAATATGCAGCTTATACGCGGCGAGTGGAAGATTATCGTGTACTATGACGTCAAGCCCTACTGGCATGGTATAGCAATATCTAGCAAATTCACCAATCATCTAGAAACCATCTGCGAGAAAATAAAACAGAAAACACAATGTAACGTAATTTTAACACAACTACAGCACTCGACCGACGAAATAGGACACTACAACCATATGTTGCTGAATCCGCAAGGCCGAGTGAATACGAGAAACAAACGCGGGCTTATCAACGGTGTCGGTTCCATCGCGCGCTCCCTGTTCGGAGTATTAGATGATGACTTCGCGAAACAATATCAAGAAGACATTGACCTGGTCAAGGCCAACGAGAAACACCTGGCACTGTTGTTAAGAAATCAAACATCCGTGATCGAAGCAGAATATAATTTACTGAAGAGGTCGGAAGATGCAGTTGAAAAACAGTACAAAATGTTTAACCAACATTTGCTAAACCTTGAAAGGTTTACGAACAACCTCCAGAAGGAACTGAATTCCCAAGAACTGTCTATTGAATTTGTGATGTCAGCTATTACGGCAAATAGCTTAATTGAGCATCTCAGAAACGTCCAAGAGACCCTCATAGACACGGTAACAAACATATATAACGGCAAGATGAACCTACACCTCATCGCACCGGAACAGCTTCGGGACGAATTGAACAAAATCTCGGGTCAATTATCCAAGGATTTGGTCCTACCCATCACCAACATTCAAACAGAGTTATTTCACCTGTATCATCTCTTACAAGTAAAGGCGAAAATGACCGAACGATACCTTATAATCGAGGTAAAGGTACCCCTAATCAGCAGAGATAACTTCGAGATCTACCGAACAATACCAGTACCGAAAAACAATGACGTGGATATGGTCACCCTAATACCTATTGCTGAAATGTTAGCAATAAACATTCAAAAGGACTCCTACATACCAATGACGGAATCCGAAATACATCAATGCATGCAACATGACGCGACAACCCAATTGTGTCCACTACAGAAACCTGTATACCGCATGAAGTCGGACGAGAGCCTTTGCATGAAGGACAAGGAATCTCTTCACTGCGAAACAAAACATGAAACCTGCCGAGACAAGTGGTTGGAATTAAACAATGCAAATAATTTCCTCTATTTTTGCTGTCAACAATGCAAAATACGTATTATTTGTGGGCATCAAGTTTCAACGCAGCTGCTACACAAGGCCGGAGTCATAACACTCAATGACGATTGCATAATTAGTAGTGAAACTTTTGCTGTTTATCCCCAAAGGCAACAAATGAACAAAATTCAAGCCCAAGTCGACGCAGGTCCAGCAGAAATTCCTTCAATCAACAATATCATAAACTTACCTGTACCGGTTCTGAATCATCTTCACGAAAATGAGACGGTAACAGAGCAGAGAGTATTACTGCAAGAGCTTGGCAAACAAGTAGAACAAATGAAAGCCGCAACATCAGAAGACATCATGTCAGATCATGCAACACACCATGATATCCACCAATACGTTGTCATCTACCTATTGGCTGCCGCCGCAACATTTGCGGGTGTAATATACGCTTACAACCGCCTACGCAAACATTGGGCAAGTCAAAAGAAACCAGAAGCTCCATCTATTCCCAATCCGATGCCCCGAAGAAGGTCGACAGCGAGCATCGTGGACAACGCCTTATTTGACGTCACAGAAAACATCAACGCAGCGCACTTATCGAGTGCACGTACACTCAATAAAGCAACGTCGCCTATTGCGCGTTGTGAGTTACCGTAATAAATTATGAAATTGTTTGTATTTACATTTTTACGTTTTATAATCTAACTTGATTTTGAACAATTTCGATGTACATTTAAGTTAACTTTGTGAGTGGGCAATATGTACGAGCTACGCTGTACATTGACCCTAACTAATACGTCCTACTTACAGTGAAACGTTGCAGTTTGTTTAGCTCAACATTAATTGTACATTATTACATTATAATATGTTATTTTTAGTAGCAATAAAACCTTTATATCAATCGGTTGTTTACTCATTCATCATAACAGTTCAACATAACATTTTCACTGTTGGGAGTTACGCCCCAACATACCTGATAACATAAAAACACAGGCTATTCCAGTCTTTAAAAAGAAATTGTCAGATTTGTTGACTAATAAATGTTATTACACGATTTGCGAATTTTTAAACGATGAATACTTAAATTAATTCTGACATTTCTGTACCAATTCCTAACTTTTAATTCAATCATGACAGACTGATCATGACACATAAATTAACCTAACTAGATGATGACTGACTTGAATAATAATGATATGGCTATCGACTGGAATAATTCCCAATAATTAATAATGTATATTTATAAACTTTAATTTTAATTATTTTGACATTGTGCTTGTACTATGCTGGTGTTATGCCTGTATTGTTTTAATTAAGTTTGTTTTGTTAAATAAAACTGTTTTGCATGCCTTAGTTAAGGTAGAAAGTATAAGGATCACTTAATATTATTATAACATCTGTATATTGTACCTACTTTCTGTGCAAATAAATCATTATTCTATTCTATTCTTCTATTCAACCTGTGTACAAAATTTTATTCAAATCCGATCAGCTTTTTTTTGAATAATTGTAACAAAAACTTCAAACTTTCATCATTAACATTCAATCTTTTAAAATATAGAATTTTTTTAATTATACCAGGCCCCTCAGAAAGTATTGCGAAAAAAAGTTTTTATATATGGGAGACTGGCCAGTTATAATGTTTTTCGAAAATATGATTATTTATAAGTAAAAATAAGTAAGTTCCAATTTCAAAATTTCCCTCCACATTTTTTGCGAGTTAATTCAAAGTATTGTGTCTCACTGAAATATGGATCTGCGCCGGGAACATTTTAGAGCTATGATTTTATACGATTTCAAGTGTCGCCTGAAACCGGATGAATCGTACGATAGACTTCAAATGGCATTCATGGATGAAGGCCCTTCCAAGGCAACCGTGTATCGTTGGTATAACGAATTCAAGCGCGGTCGACCAACTTTGGGGGATGACGAAAGAAGCGGTCGCCCTTTGACGGCTGTTACCGAAGAAAACGTGCTAGCAGTGAAAAATTTAATCCAAGACAATAGGCGAATTACATATCAGGAGATTCAACACATATTGAAGATTGGATCGGGAAGCGTTCACGAGATTCTACACAGCCATCTTCGCGTGAGGAGGATAGTATCACGCTGGGTGCCGCACAACCTCACCGATGCTCAGAAGCAGGCCCGGGTGGAATGGTGCCGTGATATGCTTAACAAATTTGAAGCAGGCTCGTCTCGGCGTGTTTACGACATCGTTACAGGTGATGAGTCCTGGATTTATCAATACGACCCAGAAACCAAGCGCCAGTCGACTGTTTGGGTGTTTCAAAATGAGCCAACGCCTACCAAAGTGAAGCGATCTAGAAGCGGGGGTAAGATTTTGATCGCTAGCTTTTTTAATTTGACTGGCCACTTGGTATCAATTCCCTTACGGGATCAAAGAAGCATTAATGCCGAATGGTATACTACCAAATGTTTGCCAGAAGTTTTCTCTGTTATAAGCAACAAGCGACCAAACACAGGGCTCCGCGGGCTACTGCTCCACCACGACAATGCACCTGCGCACACCGCACTCAAAACGAGGGACTTCCTGGACAGCACGCCAGTCAAACTCCTGGGTCACCCTCCTTACAGCCCTGATCTAGCACCGTGTGACTTCTTTTTATTCCCAAAAATAAAAAATCAGCTCAAAGGGATACAATTTTCGTCGCCGGAAGATGCGCTGGCTGCGTTCGAGCAGGCTGTAAACGAGGTGTCTGCGGCGGACTGGAAAAAGTGTTTTGAAAACTGGTTTAGGCGCATGAATCTTTGTATAGAGGCTGGTGGAAAGTACTTTGAAAAGATTTAATAAAAATATATGTACGTATAGAACAATTTTTTTTAGTTTCGCAAAACTTTCTGAGTGTCCCACGTATCTATTAATTTTCGCGTAGTAATTCCAACATTCTCTCAAAAGTATTTAACAACGTAATAATTACAGCAATTCTCGAATCCAAAGAATGCCTAAATATTTCAGAGAATGTTAAAATAAATTGCGAACGATTTTTCCTGGAAAAGCCAATAAAGTTGGTAGAGAAGATCCAGTTGGTATATTGCTGACGATATTTTCCTTTCGCAGTAATGGTTCGCTTTAGTCAATAAGAAACGATCTGCAGCATGTGTCAGAATTTCGGGTAGGTACTGTAGGGGTGCCATACTAGCCTAGCAAACTACTTAGGTTTTTTTTAAAAAAAAATTGTTAGTCTCGCGTTTGTGTGTTAGCAATGATGTAGTCGACGGTGAAGCACGCCTACCTAGAAGTAACCTATATAGTTCTGCAGAAGCCCGAAGTAAAGTAAGATTTACCGGTAAAACCCAGAATTTACCAAGTAATTGGTAAAAGTCTGTAATGATCTTTGGTAATCGCTGATTTCGATCTGCAATCGCACGCTAAATATTAGGATTTACCACAAAAACTTGTTAAGGTTTAAAAATTACAATTTATTGCTACAAATAGTCGAATTCGTCGAAAAAAAATCGTCTAAAAAACATAATACCAACTTTAGTAAAGCTAAGTCATGACTTAAATTGTTCTCATCATTTCGTATCAGTGTGTCAAAGACATAATAATTGTTAAACATTTACAAGTATCTGACATAAATCCTAAGATTTACCGTGTGATTACTGGTAAAAGCCGGCAATTTGCAATACAGATAATTTTGGGCTTTTATCAGTATGACTTGGTAAATCCTAGGTTTTACCGGTAAATGCTAGGATTTACCATAATTTGGGCTTTTAAAGTAACGTTTAGGTACACTCTTGACTTAAAGATCCCCACATTGTTGGTATCAGGAACACAGAGTTCGACTCCAACACCAATACTTTTGAATTTTCCTGTAGCATTTTTAAAAGAGTCCAATAGTCTTACACCTACTAACAATTAGACGATACGTTAAGTTGTATTCAAAAACAACGAGCTTTTGATTTCTAAATTAACCCATTCTTGAGTCTGAGAAAACCAAATAGTTTCAGGTTCTAGTGCGCACGTTAATATCCCCTTCAATTCAAAACATTATACAATAGCTTATACCATCAAGTTTAGTCAGCTTTACTGAAAGAAAAGCTGCATTCGAGTTGCAGCACATGCTAAATAGCTAAAATCAAAACAACCTTCTCCGTGCAGTTTCCTTGAACGGTTTCCCAGAATGCTGGTCTCAGTATATACGGTGACCCACTTACCGACTTAGCCAAGCAAGCAATGAGTTCTGGAGACAATTCTTATACGTCTTGTGTCAGGCGAACTGCTTCGATTGATTTGCCGTTTCAGCTGCTGAAATATATTGTGGAATCTTAGATTTTTCAATTGCTTTTTGGATTGATGCCATCTCAGGATCTTTGCATAGTTATGAGATTTAGTTGCATTTCTACACATTCTAGAACGTCTTGAGTTAACACATGTTTAAGAGTTTTAGATCTTTAGTTAATCGCGTAGTAAGTCGCAGGAAAAATTAATGAGAGACAAATGGAAATAGGAATTATGGCAGACTGGCTTCTGCCAGCGACTTCACCCGCTTGAAAGTTGAAAATTATCCCTAGTAAACATATACCCGGGATAAAAAGTAAAAGATCCTAAGTGCTATAATCTATCTTTGTGACAAATTTAATACAGATCCGTCCAACCATTTGATCCTGAAGAAGTAACAAACATACAAACAAACACACTCAAAAACTTTCACCTTAATAATATTAGTGTAATGATTAAGGAGTGCAGTGATTTCAGACCGAAATTCGGACGGTGATAAGAATTTCAATCAAAACTAAACTTAAATTCAAGCGTGCTTCACGAACGACCACATTATCGCTTACCATCAGATGAGATAGTGATCAAGCGCAATCTCATAGAAAAAAAAAAAAAAATATTGATTTTTTATTATATATTTTTATAATTTTTTTTTTTTTTTTTTAGATTTGATTTTTGACATGTGATTTTATTTTTGAAAGTGCTGTGCACATCTGTTATTGACATAGACACTAGAATAAGACCCCAGAAAATGTAATAAAACAATACGCAAAAGTAGACTCAACCTACATAAGGCAGACATACCATTACTTCAGATCATTTTTTAAACTATAACATAAATAAACAAGTAAATACACGATCTAACCGTACATGTTACGTTCTTAAGAAAGAGCTTTTAAATTCTGCCCGTACTTCACTTACACAGCTTCTTTGTAAGGCTTATGAATAAATAAAGGAAGAAATTTCTTGCGCCAACCGCTTGGGGGATGCAAGGGGTAGTTATTTGATTTTAAATAGATCACGGTGGAGCGGCGTACAAGCCAACACCGCTGTTTTAATTAAGCCTTATTATGAATTGCGGAACGGTATGAGGGAATTCTGCTTGTATCATTTATTTTGTTTTAGTAACTTTGTAATTACTATTGTTGTGTAGAAGTGTTTGATGGTATGTAGAAGTAATGTTTACAATGTTTACACCATGTATAGTTCGCCCAAACGAATTTCGGCCACGATAGTCAATCTCAATGGAACTTACTTGACAATGCAAAAGTACTATTTGTAAGTATGTGAGAACCATGTTCCTATTTATCAAATTACTGAATTTACGTGTTAGTGTTTGTAATACTTTATATCTATACGTAGTATAGTAGTGTTAGTCTGGGTACATCGTCCTCACGTATATGAATTAATGTATGCATGTAAATATTGTACGACACTATTTTTTTAAAGAGTATTTGTGGTGTTTCTTGTCCGTTCTTCTCCATAACAAGCTACTTTTCCGAATGGACGTTAGAATCAACGTTCAAAAGTGCCTACGGGCTAGTTGAAATACATAAATTTGACTTTGACTTTACCTTATGGTTTAATTGACATAAATATTTTTTAGTTTTGAGTAGCATTCGTGTCATGTGTGTCGTGTTATGTCATATCGTGAACATTCTATTTTAGTTTTAATTTGGAAGTGCCGTTTAATGGACTTATTGAAATAAATGTTTTGACTATGCACAAGTGTGTGCAAACACAGGTCCACTCTGTTCATTTTACTGTCAGTGTACGATGTGACTGTATACCACCACGACATGGTAGATATCTATATCTATAAGCCTATGTCATACTCTAACCATCCTACTACTGAGTTAAATATTCCCTACACATCTTTCGACATATTATACAAAGTGTATCGTAAATCTCTCTGCTCATCTTGTTTTAAGTTAGCAATTAAGCTTCGTAAGTCGCCTTTAGTCGCCTTTCATTCATCCTCTCAACATGGCCAAACTATCTTAACATACTCTTTTCAATTTTAGTCAATACATCTTTTTTTAAACCACAACGTTGTCTTATTACCTCATTCCTCAATCTATCATTTAAAGTTACACCACACATACTCCGCAAGGAGCGCATTTCTACTGCATTAATCCTACTTTGATATATTTTTAGCCACAACCTTTGTAGCAAAAATGTCCTGCGATCTATATATATTTCTAGTTCCAATGATCTTGTGTCCCTAGGCAGTTAGAATGTACAAGTATTCAAGAAAAAGAAGTTGAAGTAGAACGACTATATTTTCCTGCAATATGGTTATCTAAACTAACCAGTTCCTGTTACTCCTATTCAACGTAGAGAAAATAACATTTAGCTTCATGAGATGAAATGACTGGTTATAAAATTATTAAAGCATCATTGAATAAAGCGTAATAAATCTTACGAACACGATGATGAAGAGTCTGGCTGACGTAAATGCGTATTAGCATAACTAGGAGCCATTACTTCCACACGCATTACCTATATGTAATAGTAGCCCCGTGGAGCTCTACCGCCACAGCCGGAAGCCGAGCGACACAATTTATGCTGATTTTATCACCCGTCCATGTGCGAATGTACTCCCAAAGAGGATATATCTACGCACTCGCTACTCGTAAAACGTCTACCTCACTTTTACCTATCTTAATCTTTGTAACAGCTATTCGATGAACTTCACTTCCTTTGCTACTAAGAACTTCTGCGAAATACCCTGCCACTTACTCAGTCTTTTCTACACAACGTCTGTATATACCAACCAGACAGATTTAGTTAAAGCTGAGCAGGTAATTCACCGCGTTTTATGTGTTTTCTAACATACGCCTTCGCTACATAGAAGCAAACTACCGACACTACACTGTTTACGTGCGCTGTAATAGCTCCACTACTTAAACTTAATTAAGGTTCGGCGAACAAACGAAATCTTTCTGGCGTTTAACACCGCGAATTGTTGCTCGTAACGGAAACAATATACCTATATCTCGACTGAGCTTTTAAGAAACTCTTTGATGCGACAAATCCTTTGATATAAATGATCAGATCGAGGGTCATGACCAGCGAAGCGAACTAAATGAAATCAAGGACATCTTAGTTTCTTCCACTTAAAGTTTCTATCAGAAGGTTGTAGTGGCAGTTGTGACATAACCCAAAGCCTTATGAATTATTTAGAGGGGAATCGTCCTCCGGCAGCCATTTGAATTATTTTGAAGGCCTTGCTTGTGCATAATGAAGTGCCGTGGATGTTGCCGAAACTCTTTCACACGGGCCGTGGGAGCAATTGGATGTGCGCTAATTTATTTGTGAACTTGTTTGTCGGCCTTGTTCAAACTTGTTACGTTAGAGCAGGAGCTGACCTACATGAGGTAATAAGCATAATATGAACAACGCAGCGAATTGTTGTAATGAAGTTACCTAGACTTCAAAACGGCGCGGCGGCGTGTGCTTCATACAGAAAATGATGGAAGTTGGGCAATCTGAAATTGTTGGCAACTCGGTTCTTTCTCAGCTCGTAATATCTGAAGCTGACGTGAAAATACAAACAGTTAGATTATATAACTTATACTGTACTGAAAAGATGACAAGTATTTTTATTTAGTTAGTTAAACTGGTTTACAATGCCTGTTCAGTTTTAACTACTTAACCATTTGACATCGGATAGGTTTTGCATTTACTTATCATTTCTTTGTAAAGTTCTTGGTAAGACAACATTGCAGCTTTGTAACCTGCTGAGGACTTAGACAGAGTGAGTGGTCCTCTGGACCGGGTCGTAATCCACGCACTTTCATACACGTAACTTCTACTTCTCGGTGCTACCTCAGACGTCATGTACCGACTATGCAAAAGTCCATTTCACAAGCCATCTGTCCTCCATATCCGCATACTAAATCTAAAGTGTTCGCTTACATACAGGATTTTCTCAAATTTAAACTTTAAATATACTCGTAAATCTACTTAACTTTGACCAGAGCGCTTTAACTCGTACAACTTTGACCGACTTGAGATGAATTGCACGCAATACATTTATTCCACTATCTCCGAGGAGAGTAGGGATCATTTCCTGAGATTCCTTTGTCTCAATCAAGCCACCTCGCTAGGGAAATTAACCTCGGTATAATTGTACTGGGTTTTATCATAATTCATCTCGAAGGAGTATGGATGGAGAAACGCGATATGAACTTAAGGCGATTAAGGGGTATTATCCGGGTTCCTGAGTAAAGAAGTCTTAGGTAAATAAATAAAATTTAATTTTATTTACGTAACGTAATGCGTATTGCAATTTTGGAGGGGTTTTCTGGTTCTGCTTATTAAATGTATGTTGAATAAATGAGAAAGTTTGTGCGAATGGATGGATTGATGTTTTTTACAACTTTTTATTTTATTTTACTTATACATTAGAATAACACATAGGCCGAGTTTCTCACCTGTAAATTATCGCAGAATTAATGTGGGGGGGCCGAGTCACCCACGTCCGTAGGTGTGTACCCCCCTTTTTTGATTCCCTACACGTGGTCCCCGGGTGGTGCAAATCAGGTGACACTAACTGGTGGTAGGCTTCGGCCGAAGGCTTGTGACCACCCACCGGGCAAAGACGTACCACCAAGCGGCCGTGCCAGCCGTGTTCCGGTACGATGCTCGGTGTAGCCAACTAGAGGAGTTGGGTCGAGATAGCTGTTCCACTGCAGGCTGATCAGTCTGACGCGCGCTGTTAGGGATGTATCGGGAGACTAGTCGCGGAGGGTAGCGGGATCCGAGGCACGGTGCACCGCTGGCCGACCGCAGGTAGTTGGGGGCCCAAGTAGTGTGCCAGCCACACACGAAAGGCTGCCCCGCCAACTGTCGAAAAATCCCGGAATGCACCATCGTGCTGGTTGGCGACCAGACGGGAGGGCCCGATGGACATTCCGGGGGGGCTCGGGCGTCCCCGCAGTCTCCAGACTAGTGCCCCAATGATGCTGTCCTTTCAGTGCGTGTCTGTAGGTTAGAAGCGTGAAACCTCGTCTCACTTCCTACTCCTCTACTCCATTCACTCTTTTATATTATGATGAAAAGGAAAAAGAATACTGGAGATAAACAGCGGCTGCACCCCCTCCCCCACAAAGTGCACCTCACCAATATTCGAGGTCTGCACTCAAATATCACTGCAGTCCACTACCATCTGGAGGCTGAGAAACCAGCGCTCTTTTTCCTTACGGAGACGCAGATAGCGAATCCGTCAGACGTGTCGTACTTGTCTTACCCAGGGTTCACCCTGGAGCACAATTTTAGACCACGGGCGGGCGTATGTATGTATGCCCGGGACGACATTTGCTATCGGCGTCTCCGTAACCTTGAGGACTCCAGATTCTCAACGCTCTGGGCTCTGGTGGACACAGGTTTGGATAAAGTTATCTACGCCTGTGTCTACCGTTCGCACAGTGGAGATCAGGAGACATCCAGGCTCACAGAGTACCTCAGTGAGGCGGCTGATGCGGCACAGCAGCGGTACCCGTCCGCCCAATTAGTGTTACTGGGGGACTTTAATGCCCACCACCAGGAGTGGCTCTTCCCATACCAGTGCACTGACCATGCTGGACGGGAGATGCGTAAGCTTGCGCTTGCGCTAAACCTCACCCAGCTGGTCCAGGGGGCAACAAGGGTACCGGATGTTGATTCGCACACAGCGAATTGCTTGGACCTTCTGCTGACAACAGATCCGGACAGATACTCTGTGTCGATAGCTTCACCTTTGGGTAGTTCCGACCACTGTCTGGTGAAGTCTGTGTCCGTCTATTCCCCGCCCGATCCCAGCCCAAGAGGCACCCGGCGGGTTTGGCGGTACAGGTCGGCAGATTGGGATGATATGCGATCATTCTTCGCATGCTATCCTTGGCAGCCTACTTGCTTTTTTTCGACTGATCCATCGTCGTGCGCAGACGCCGTGACCGATGTGTTGCGTCAGGGAATGGAGTACTACATTCCGTTCTCTGACGTAACAATGTCCAGCGTTGACCGGCCATGGTTTGGCGCCGAATGTAGGCGCGCTGACGCGCTTAAACATGAGGCGTACCTGGCTTGGGTCGAAGCTCGATCGCGCAAGGCGAGTGACGTGGCTCGGAAGAAGAAGGCCTTCAACAGGGCTGCCAAGTCCTGCAAGCTGGTGTTGCGAAGGGCTCGGTTCGATCACATTGGCCGAATAGGGGCCAAACTTGCTTCTTACCCAGCAGGAAGTAAAGCGTTTTGGTCCCTGGCTAAGTCGGTCGAGTCGAACTTTTGCCGTCCCTCACTACCACCACTGCTGAAACCCGATGGGTCGCTGGCACACTCCGCTGAGGAGAAGGCGAATTTATTTGCCTCACTTTTTGCGGCATCTTCACGTCTGAATCCTGGTGACGCGCGGCCCCCTCCTTCTCCTGATGGATGCGAGACGAGTATGTCGGACATTCGTATCCACCAAAAGGACGTCCGTAGGGTGCTGAGCCACCTCGACGTGAACAAGGCTAGCGGCCCTGATGGCATTCCAGCAATTGTTCTTAGAACCTGTGCGCCTGAACTGTCTCCGATCTTGACACGCCTATTCCGCCTTTCGTATGAGGCTGGAAAAGTGCCGAATGCTTGGAAGCAAGCTAACGTACAGCCCGTGCCCAAGAAGGGCAGTCGAGCTGACCCGGCCAACTACAGACCCATATCTGTAACCTGCATACTCTGTAAGAGTATGGAACGTGTACTTAATATAAAGCTCCTGGCATACCTAGAAGCTAACGATATCCTTAGTGACCGCCAATACGGCTTCCGCCAAAATCGGTCTACTGGGGATCTTCTAGCGTATGCCATTCACATCTGGAGTGAGGCCATCGAGAAGCACGGGGAAGCGCTTGCCGTCTCCCTCGACATCTCGAAGGCTTTTGATAGGGTCTGGCACGAAAGCCTTATTGGTAAGCTTCCTTCATTCGGTTTGCCCGGTGGTCTGTGTGATTGGATTGCAGACTTCCTGAGAGATCGGTCCATTCGAGTGGTTATCGATGGCTGCTCGTCAGACCAATTGGATATCAATGCCGGGGTCCCTCAGGGGTCGGTACTCTCAGCAACTTTATTCTTGCTGCATATTAACGATCTGCTAAAACCCGGCACCTTTGGGTATGCAGACGACAGCACTGTTGCTGAGAGATACATGTCCAACGCTCGAGCTACCGGACCTCAGATCCAGTCTCTGCGGGAGGCCATGGTGGAGCGCTTGAACCTGTCCTTGCAGGCAGTCTCCGAATGGGGCGATGCCAATCTGGTCAGGTTTAATGCTGCTAAAACCCAGGCGTGTCTTTTTTTCCGCTAAAAAGAGCCAATTTCAACCGGCTCCAACTTTCCGAGATGTGACCGTGCCAATAACTGACCATCTTGAGCTTTTTGGCGTTATGTTGACATCGACTCTTAATTTTGGCCCATTCATTGAGGCAAAGGCTCAGCTGGCTGCCAAAAAGCTGGGGATCCTTGCAAAGGTTCGAAGGTACTTCACGCCAGAACAGCTGCTCAGCTTGTATCAAGCGCAAGTTCGATCATGCATGGAGTACTGTTCTCATCTCTGGGACGGATCCGCTAAATACCAGCTTGATGCACTAGAGTCGATCGAAAAGCGGGCCAAAAGGCTCATCGGCGATGAGGCACTGGTTAAGTCAAAGCTCCAGAGCCTTGAACATCGTCGCCGAGTTGCCAGCTTGTCGGTCTTTTATCGGTTGCATTTCGGGGAGTGTGCGATGGAATTGCATGATCTTATTCCACCAAGCCCGTTTCATCATCGGACTACAAGACGTATGGCGATGCGCCATCGCTACATGGTAGACATACCACCCATACGCACTAAACGTTTTGGAAATACTTTCATTATGCGTACAGCTAAGGAGTGGAATTCCCTGCCGGAGTCTGTGTTTCCCGATAGCTACAATATAGGAGTCTTTAAGTCAAGAGTGAATAGGTTACTTCTAGGCAAGCGTGCTTCACCGTCGACCACATCATCGCTTACCATCAGGTGAGATAGTGGTCAAGCGCGAGCCTATAATATATAAATAAAAAATAAAAAAATGTGACAAATTGTGAAGCACTTGTTATCTGCTGTGATTGGTTGAATTAATTTTCAACGGCCAATCACAGCAGATAACGCGTGCTTGACAATTTGACAAACTCGGCCATAGACTATAATTTATAAAGATATTGGAGGATGTACTAAGTTCACATGGTACAGTATTGAATAATTTTATATTGTAAGATTGTAAGTAGCAGACAGTGCAGCTTTATTATATCACCGACCAAAAAAACAGTGTTTTTTTTAAATGATGCCAGTATAAATTTGTTATAAGCTCACTCGCGACTGAAACGCATAAAAATATACAGAATTTCACATTTGTACCGATTGTATGTTTTTTGTAATCAGTGACAAGTGACAGGCTTTTGGAGAAATTGATCCAATATAACCAGTGCGTTCTACATATTGCGCTTTATTTACGGTTACTGCAAATTGTTCGCTAACAGCTTTTGTTATGGTACGCCATGGATTGAATCAATTGTTTAGGAACCCAGACTCAAACCAAAGAAAACTGAAATCACAGCTCATTTTGATTGAGTATAGATGCAGAATAACTATTTGATTCCACTTCATTTAAAAGGTGCAAATGCTTGAATTTGCATTCAATTCGAAATAGTGTCCAATATTCCAATTCCTATTTAAAAGGACGCGCTCCAAAAAGTTTTCAGACCAAACGAACATAGATAAGACTGACTGGTAACATCAATGAAAACCAGTGTATTTGTAAAAACCGGCCGAGTGCGAGTCGGGTTCGCGCACGAAAGGTTCCGTACTATTATCGCAAAAAACGGCATACATATCACGTTTATTGTATGGGAGCCCCACTTAAATATATATTTTATTCTGTATTTAGTATTTGTTGTTATAGTGGCAACAGAAATACATCATCTGTAAAAAATTCAACTTTCTAGCTATCACGGTTCATGAGATACATACAGCCTGGTGACAGACAGACAGTCACACAGACGGACCGAAGCGGAGTCTTATTAACAGGGTCCCGTATTTACCCTTTGGGTACGGAACCCTAAAAATTATAATCTATCGTTTGTAGAGCGGCGTATCGGTCGGTCAGCCATGACGAGCGACGAAATTAAAAACGAACGCTGGAAACGATGCCGATTTATTCCCCCCATTCAGGGACACAAGCGACAGCGGGAGCGATTACAGCCCGCGTCTAAACACCGCGCCGACATCACCGCCTCCGGGTATTTCTGTTAGCCTGAAATTCAGGAACAACCAACATCCACCCGCCAAGCCATTTAATTGAAATGATTTTTTGGCCCGGAATACGTTACGGCTTTTTCAAAACTTTAGCTTGTTTTAGCAGTTAGGAACTTTTAATACCAGTTTGTGCTATTCTTCTTCATATTGCCGGGTGCCACTTCTGTGCTTAGGTCCGTGTGCAAAGTCGGTACTTCACATGTTTATGTCCCCACATAACATTTGTAACATAAATAATTAATACTAAAGTGTTTTATTATCCCAGGATACCAATAATTATAATCAAGCTGTGTACAAAATTTTATTCAAATCCGATCGGTTATTTTTTGAATAATTGAAACACAAAACTTCAAACTTTCATCATTAACATTCAAACTTTTAAAATAAAGTATTGTTTAAATTATATTTATTAATTTTCGCGTAGTAATTCCAACATTCTCTCAAAAGTATTTAACAACGTAATAATTACAGCAATTCTCGAATCCAAAGAATGCCTAAATATTTCAGAGAATGTTAAAATAAATTGCGAACGATTTTTCCTGGAAAAGCCAATAAAGTTGGTAGAGAAGATCCAGTAGGTATATTGCTGACGATATTTTCCTTTCGCAGTAATGGCTCGCTTTAGTCAATAAGAAACGATCTGCAGCATGCGTCAGAATTCTGGGTAGGTACTGTAGGAGTGCCATACAAGCCTAGCAAACTACTTAGGATTTTTTTTTTAATTTTGTTATTCTCGCGTTTGTGTGTTATCAATGATGTAGTAGACGGTGAAGCACGCCTGCCCAGAAGTAACCTATATAGTACTGCAGAAGCCCGAAGTATAGTAAATCCTAAGATTTACCGGTAAAACCCAGAATTTACCAAGTAATTGGTAAAAGTCCGAAATGATTTTTGGTAATCGCTGATTTCGATCTATTATCTGCAATCGCACGCTAAATGTTAGGATTTACCTCAGAGACTTGTAAATGTTAAAAAAAGATAATGTCCATGACACACTATAATGCTAGAAATAGTCGAATTCGTCTATAAAAATCGTCTTACAATATCAACTTTAGTAAAGCTAAGTCAGACCTTAAATTGGTCTCAACATTTCGTATCATAGTGTGTCATAGACTATTATATTTTTAATATGTTTTTTTTTTTTATCTTTATTCATCCTATCATTTAGTTGCACCTGCCGTGTTTTATCTCTGCACCACCCTAAGGTCGACTGGTAGAATGTGCCTAACCCTCTTACTAGTAAACACGGAATAAAGTTATACCAGGAATAACAAAGGAATAACCATACATTTTTATAGGTTTATACTTGGTATAATTGTATTTTGTGTTTATTAGTAAGTATAAGTTATATATAAGTCCACCTTTGTACTTGTGCATAAAGTTTTAATAAATAAATATAATAATTGTTAAAACATTTACAAGTATCCGACATAAATCCTAAGATTTACCGTGTGATGCCTGGTAATAGCCCGCAATTAGCAATATAGATAATTTCGGGCTTTTACCAGTATGACTTAGTCAATCCTAGGATTTACCGGTAAATGCTAGGATTTACCATAGTTTAAGCTTTTAAGTAACATATACACTTTTCGGCTTGAAAACCCCCCGATTGTTGGTATCAGGAACACAGAGTCCGACTCCGACTTCCAATACTTTTGAATTTTCCAGTGGCATTTTTAGAAGAGTCCAATTGTCTGGCATACCTACTTACAATTAGACGATACGTTACGTTGTATTCAAAAACAACGAGCTTTTGATTTCTAAATTAACCCATTCCTGAGTCCGAGAAAACCAAATAGTTTCAGGTTCTAGTTCTCACGTTAAGATCTCCTTCAATTCAAAACATTTTATAATAGTTTATACCATCAAGTTTAGTCGGCTTTACTGAAAGAAAAGCTGCATTCGAGTTGCAGCACATGCTTAATAGCTAAAATTAAAACAACCTTCTCCGTGCAGTTTCCGTGAACGGTTTCCCAGAATGCTGGTCTCAGTATATACGGTGACCCACTTACCGACTAAGCCAAGCAAGCAATGAGTTCTGGAGACGATTCTAATACGTCTTGTGTCAGGAGAACTGCTTCGATTGATTTGCCGTTTCAGCTGCTGGAATATATTGTGCAATCTTAGATTTTTCAATTGCTTTTTGGATTGATGCCATCTCAAGATCTTTGCATAGTTATTAGATTTAGTTGCATTTCTACACATTCTAGAACGTCTTGAGTTAACACATGTTTAAGAGTTTAAGATCTTTTGATTAATCGCGTAGTAAGTCGCAGGAAACATGAATTAGAGACGAATGGAACTAGGAATTATGGCAGACTGGCTCCTGCCAGCGACTTCACCCGCTAGAAATTCGAAAATTATCCCTAGTAAACATATACCCGGGATAAAAAAGTAAAAGATCCTAAGTGCTATAATCTATCTTTGTGACAAATTTAATACAGATCCGTCCAACCATTTGATCGTGAAGAAGTAACAATCATACAAACAAACACACTCACAAACTTTCGCCTTAATAATATTAGTGTAATGAATAGGGAGTGCAGTGATTTCAGACCGAAATTCGGACGATGATAAGAATTTCAATCAAAACTAAACTTAAATTCAAGCGTGCTTCACGAACGACCACATCATCGCTTACCATCAGATGAGATAGTGATCAAGCGCAAGCTCATAGAAGATAAAAAAATATATATAGTACGAGTAAGTATTGAAACAAAAACAAATGAAGGAGGAAGATTTATTTCCACAACACGATGTCACCTGTAAATAGTCTTGACATAACCCCTAAATTCAGGCACCACGCAATCACTTTCACGTAATAAAACAATACGCAAAAGTAGACTCAACCTACATAAGTCAGAGATACCATTACTTCAGATCATAAATGGGTTTATTATTATAAGTATTGAAAAAAACAAATGAAGAAGAAAGATATATTTCCCCAAAACGATCTCACCTGTAAATCGTCTTGACATAACCCCTAAATTCAGGTACCACGCAATCACTTTCACGCATTAAGACAATACGCAAAAGTAGACTCAACCTACATAAGTCAGAGATACCATTACTTCAGATCATGTTTTAAACCATAACATGAATAAACACTTAAAAGTAAACACACGATCTAACCGTACATGTTACGTTCTTAAGAAAGAGCTTTTAAATTCTGCCCGTACTTCACTTACACAGTTTCTTTGTAAGGCTTATGAATAAGTAAAGAAAGAAATTTCTTGCACCAACCGCTTGGGGGATGCAAGGGGTAGTTATTTCATTTTAAATAGATCACGGTGGAGCGGCGTACAAGCCAACACCGCTGTTTTAATTAAGCCTTATTATGAATTGCGGAACGGTATGAGGGAATTCTGCTTGTATCATTTATTTTGTTTTAGTAACTTTGTAATTACTATTGTTGTGTAAAAGTGTTTGATGGTACAATGTTTTCAACCGAATTTCAGCCACGATAGTCAATCTCAATGGAAGTTACTTGACAATGCAAAAGTACTATTTGTAAGTATGTGAGAAGCATGTTCCTATTTATCAAATTTAATGAATTTACGTGTTAGTGTTTGTAATACTTTATATCTATACGTAGTATATTAGTGTTAGTCTGGGTACATCGTCCTCACGTATATGTATGCATGTAAATATTGTACGACACTATTTTTTTAAAGAGTATTTGTGGAGTTGCTTGTCCGTTTTTCTCCATAACAAGCTACTTTTCCGAATGGACGTTAGAATCAACGTTCAAAAGTGCCTATGGGCTAGTTGAAATACAGAAATTTGACTTTGACTTTACCTTATGGTTTAATTGAAATAAATGATCTTGAGTAGCTTTCGTGTCATGTGTTTCGTGTGATGACGTATCGTGAACATTCAATTTTACTTTTAATTTGGAAGTGCCGTTTAATGGCCTTATTGAAATAAATGTTTTGACTTTGCACAAGTGTGTGCAAACACAGGTCCACTCTCTGTTCATTTTACTGTCAGAGTCCGATGTGACTGTGTACCACCACGACATGGTAGATATCAATATCTATAAGCCTATGTCATACTCTAACCATCCTAACTGCTGAGTTTAATATTCCCCACAGATCTTTCAACATATTATCCAAAGTGTATCGTAAATCTCTGCTCATCTTGTTTTAAGTTAGCAAGTAAGCTTCGTAACGGTGTAGACTATTTAGACTATCATCCTTTTATTTAACAGCCTATAAATTTCTCAAAACACTCTCTTGTTATATTTATTCTAAAAAGATTTAAAAAAAAACATTACTAAGCGAAAAAAACTTTATTTTCGGAAGTCGTGTGTAAAAACGAGAAAAATAGGTGCCAAAGAAAGACACCGATGTCCGAAAAGAAAGTTATTTTACGCTTTGTTGTGATTCGATTAATTTTTACTATTTGTCTCTTTTTAGTTTTGGTACCTTAAATAACCATTAAAATGAAGGATAACTTACTCGATAAAAACTACTTATCAGATCTTGATCAAATTTAAATGGAATGAGAAGAAGAAGAATAATCATCAAAATCGGTTCATAATTGGCGGAGTAAACGCGTAACAGACTTAAAAAATACATTCAAAATGAGAACCTTCTAACCTTTATCAAGTTTTCAATTAGCAACTTTCAAAAATAGATCATAACAACACGTGTTCGAATTTACACCTCCATTGTTTTATTATATTATCTACACTTTTCCAGGAAAAGTTTCAAAGCCAAAATACGAAATATAAACCTCAAACCTGGCTTCGTGAAAATAAACTAAAACCACGGTAACAGCTACTTGTCTATCAAGGGTAAAACCGATAAAACAACGGGTAAAAAACTGGATGTTTAGAGAAAAAGTGGGAAAATGTATTGAAAACATTTTTCGACGGCTCTTGCTGCGTTTAGTAAAAAATAGACCCGTCTAGACTCAGGTGAATTTTATCGTACCTATTTTTATTTGTCCATATTGTTTCATCGAGTTAGTCTGGGGATTCTCTCTCAGAAAGGAGGCCTGTGTACCATCATCATAATTTTGGCCTCCCCCAGGCGTCGCCACATTGACCGATCCCGTGCATCCGCGAACATTAACCGTCTAACAAATAAACGCGGAATAAAGTTATACCAGGTATAACTAAGGTATACCCATACATTTTCATAGGTTTATACCTGGTATAACTTTATTCTGCGTTTATTTGTAAGAGGGTTAAAGGCTTGTGATAAGTATGGTTTTTAATAGGTACTTTTAATGAAACCTGACGAGGTACGGCACTGGGATTTGTACGAAACATATGAGCGTTGAGGCGCCCTCTATAGAAAAGCTTTCGAAGCATCGTGCATGATGAGTACAAACTGTGAACGTGTAGAGACATTGCGGCTTTGTAAGGGTTAGGATAGCTTTAGTTCTGCACACGTCCGACAGATGGCGTTTTTGATGATAAGACGAAACTTTTTTTTATTTTCGGTATGTTTTAATTTTACTACTTGACGACTATTATATAGCATGATGCAATAGGTACTAACAAGGTTTTTCCATATTTTTTAGCATACTTACCTACTTCAAAGTGTGAAATGGTGTGTGTGGATGGTAGGTACCTACAAGTAGGTGGTTATTTAACTTACGTATGTACATTTTCACTCTGAATTTATTGTGGTAAGTTTAAATTCACATTAAAAATTAAGCTTTTCTTACTAACAAAACCACCACAAAAATCTTAAAGCTCTTCTTTAATTTCGCAATTTATGTTAACATCCAAAATACATAATACATACTAAGTAAAATATAAATAGATCTATTGTGCGTACATCCATGATAACACAGGTACGCTCAGTTTCAATTTAATTATAATTACAACACTAGTGTTCAACTAACGCTTCATTAGATAGGTAATTGTCCATTGTGTGGTAACATCTCTATTCATTGATCCCTGCCCATTGCAGATTGCTAACAATTAAAAGCTAATAACATTTCTAACACACGCTTACCTGGAATTTTGTAAGCCTAATTACAAACACAGGATTACGCACTTTTTCCCATGGAGAAGCCAGAAACTACAGAACTCATCTGTTTGTTACAATCAGTGCGTCTGCTACGAATACTTTGATGTGATAATATGTTAAATCAAAATCGTACTGGTCATTAAGTTTTATAATCTGCGAAAACTGTTAACAAAGGAATACAATTGCACTATATTTTAACCAAGTATGATGATAAGATATGTAATTTTTACTTTGCGTTCACACGGACGCAATGTAAGGCATTTCGTTCGATTTACACTTAAAGTTTTCTTTGTAAATACGAGCGCAATATCGCCTATTAAATTGCATGACTCCCTCAGGCAAATCCCTTGCGATTCTACCATAACATAATTTTACTTATCACATATACTATTAACAACATAAGTACCTATTCTTGATTTAAGTTTTTAAACTGTCATGGTCACTAACACTGACATTAACATTCGAAACGGGATATTTATCATGTTTACTGTTTGCTGCGAGTTTCCGATATTTAAAAACGAACAAGAAAGAAGGTAGACCGATTTGTCTCCTCATAAACACCCACCCGCAAGAACTTCAGTTTATGCTTGCAACAGCACCGAAATATCGGAAACTCGCAACAAACTGTAAACATGGTAAAAATCCCGTTTCGAATGTTAATGTCAGTATTCTTGATTTGTCACAATCCTAAATAAAACTTTTATCTACTTATTGAAATCTTTATGCAAAACTTTATTGCTTAATATCCGTTGGCAATGCAAAACCTTTAATTCACAAAAGAACACAATACGATGATGAACCCATCGCAGACTAGTTAAACATCAACCCTTCCAAAAACAAACCATTAAAAATGCAAAAGCTCACAAAGAAACGCAATTACAAACACAATAAAGAGACAAAATGGCTGCCAGGCCACGCTCACCTTTATGATATGCGTGTGACGTAAAGAAGACAGGAATGAAATTATTGTAATACGATCTGTAATGCACAAATCAAAGTGTGTGCCGTATGAGATGGAGAGTCCGAAGGTAATTGAGCTGTCGGGATAAATTAATGCTATTGCTTTGTGGACTGTGTGAGAGATAAGCATGGTTCACGGCTCGTGTGAGCGTCAAGTATTCGTGCTTGCTTGGTGAGGTGTGCCCTCGTTATGAGCGCGAAAGTTCGCGCCCACGCGCTATGGTAGTTTGTGTTTTATTTTTAATTCTAGTGTTGGGGCAAAGGGCGAAGTCGTTTGAGCTGTCAGCTTATTATTTATCATTAGAATGACAGCACAGCATTTGTTTATAAATATTGTTTTAGTTGCTCATGTGCCTTGAAGTATCCATTATATTTTCATTGATATTTTCGAAATTTGAGCCTATCTACAGCTAAATAAGCTCATTAGTTCGTAGTTTTTGGTATATAATAAATATGTAAAAAACAACATTATATTTCTTACTAAAATAATAACAAAAACTAGTTTATTTATGAAAACTTGACTACTAATATGTTAAACTATCTAAAATAAATTAAATATTAATTTGACTACGCTAGTAAGAACCCCTCGTTCTCGAAGGTGAAGGCCTCCTCTAGAGACTTACATGTTTCCCTATTTTTCGCTGTTTCCATCCAGTTTACGCCACCAACTTTTATAATGTCTTCAGCCCACCAGGCAGCTGGTCTACCTTTCTTCCTGGTGGTCCTTTCCAGGATTTTATATATATAATAAGTCCAACGGTTGTCTGTCAATCTGGCTATGTGACCGGCCCAGCGACATTTGAGTTTTCCTTTGTTTTTTTTTCATTTGGCATCCGTAACCTTTGTTCTTTTCCTTATATTTTATTAACCCCCGCCGGAAAAAGAGGGGTATCTGTGTGTCTGTCTGTGGCATCATAGCGCCTAAACGGATGAACCGATTTCGATTTAGTTTTTTTGTTTGAAAGATGATTTTGTCGAGAGTGTTCTTAGCTATGTTTGAATAAAATCGGTTCAGCCGTTCAAAGATATGGGCGTTTTATTGTCTGAATCGGGGTGTTTTCGCAAGATATACATATGTGTCGGGGGTGTTTTAAATTTTGAAATTTAATTTGTGTGCAATATTTTGTATTCTTCTTATTTTCAATAAACTTCTCTCCATACCTCTTTGGCATGATTTGATTTTGGATTTAATTTGATATGTAAGCTTCCAAGTTTGGCTAGCATAGGTTAATATATATTATGTTTTGGTATATATCCGTCAGTAATTTTCTCTTAATGGAGATAAAATCATCGATTTAAAATACATCGAACAGATTTTTATAATGAGTATTGACTAAGTGGCATAGTACGAGAGCTAAGCTAAGCATAAGCTACAATAATAGATTCACTATCGCATTTAGTAGGAAAATAACTATATAGATTACCATTTCATACCTATTAATAAAATATGTCTATTTATAAATTACACTTATCATAATATGTTAATAATAGTCACTTATCTACTTAACTATTGCAAAACCGTCCAAGTAACAGGTGGCCCTACACATGTAATTTATTTCTAATTACTTCGCAAATGAACTGCCTGAGGGGATCCTTTATAAAGTCGCTATACGCTACTAGACCATATTTTATGTTATGTCGTAATAAGTATCAGTTCTTCCTTTATGGAAACCGGTACTAAGCTATCTAAACGTTTGATCGTAAAGGTTTGATTCACATCAAATGCTGATGCAGAGCGGAAGCTGTAAAAGTTTTAAGTTTCTAAATCAACAATAAAAATTACGAGTAGTTTCGTAGAGTATCGTAGAGTTTCGTAATAAAATTTCGTCCGTGAAGTCAGTTTATATTACCACATCACCTACTTCTGTCAAACATCAATATTTTTATAAACTGACTATGCTGAGCCTGCAGAAAAGCTTCCTGCTATTTCAAAATTAGTATGGTCCAATCATAGCCAACATTAATACGTTAAAAATGCCGCAATGTGCGTTCAAAAACTGTGAAAATAACCACCGTAACACCTTGATTTTGGAAGGAATATATTTTTTTCGGTAAGTTTATAGCATTAAGTGTTTTTCTTATAGTAAAAACCGAATTAAATAGAAAATATGAATCAATTACCAAATATTATGATTGTTTGATCAACGTTTGCGTCGACAAAGCGAACGCGCCAACTATTGTCACAAACATTGACGGTTCTGGAAAAGAGAATGCATGGAGTAGTTTGTAAAGCTATTTTTTTTTTAAATATTTTGAAAAAAATACTCTACACAACAGTATTTTTTTCAAATAATTTATTTTGGTCCGACTACGTATTTAAATTAGTAAAAAATATTATACACCATAGTAAACGAAATAAAGTAACCCCGAAATTTCCTACATAGTGTTTTTAACCTTATTGCTGAAATTTTAAGTTTCATTTTTTAATAAATATTTTTGTACTTACATAATTATAACTGACTTTTAATTTTCAAGTTTTCATGCAAATCCTACCCTACCTAACTACCCTACCTATCTACCAACCCACGAATCTATTTTTTTTAACTGTCTCTATTCGAGCGAACAAAACAAAAAAATAATTATTCAAATCGATCCAGCCGTTTTTGAGTTTTAGTGAGACCAACGAACAGCAATTGATTTTTATAATATAGAAAGATAGGTAGGTAAGTGTGTGTGGCCGTTTGAGCGACTTATTTTCGTTCCTGATTCTTAATCTAGTATTTTTATAGATCGATGATTTAAAAAAAAAATTATTGAACGTTTCGACTCCACTCATTCCTTGTCCAAGCTCAAACATAAATTTTAAAAATTCGAATATCGAATTGATTTTTTTTTTACACATTGTGATTTAGACTTTAACACTTGCGTGTAAGACTAAATTTTTATTGAGCTCATAAATTTTTTATTGCTTTTTAATTTTATACATCGTTTTGTGAATGCAACTTTAAACATTGCGTTTAAGGTTGAATTTACATTAATTTATATTTATTCCAAGTAGAATTCTTAGAATTACCTAAACACAATTCTCACAATTCAGTTTTTTAAAGATAAGTTTTGTATGGGATCCTCAATCTAGGTGTATTCTTGATCGAAGCTGCGGGCACAACTTTGTTAGATGGTGGTACTCCAATGACCTGAAGTGGGATTGCAGAGCTACGTCCCAAACAATGCCTCACCTCCTGACGTGCTCTCTGTGCAACAACACCTGCACATTTGAAGGACATTTTTGAGACAAATGAAAATGCTATTGCTGTGGCTGAATTCTGGTCAAAACTTATATAATTGAGGAATCATCGATACGACGAAGAAGAAGAAAATCAGTATTCTTTTGACAGTATTGGACAGACCTTAATTTAGTGTGCGTGTTTAGTTTTTCTGTAGCATGTGCTAGTGGAATATCAGGTAATTAAATGTCACTAGAACTTCACACTAATATTATAAAAGCGAAAGTTTGTGTGTGTTGTTAATTCTTCAAGCTCAAACGGCTGGATGGATCTGGATGAAATTTGGCACAAAGATCAATTATAATCTCGCATAGCACATAAATTTTTTTTTATCCCGAGAATATGTTCCATTGGGATAATTTTCGACACTAAGACGGGCAACGCCGCTGGCAGAAACTAGTGATACGTAAAGTCGTTGTTGCTGGCTTAAGGTTACCGAAGCCAAGCAGATCTAAAACATCGCTAAAATCTTATTCAATTGAATAAAGGTTTCAAACCACTTATAGGTAATAGCAGATACGCCTACATGACGTTTCAAACTCGCTGCATTAAGTGTGCCCAACCTTAAAATCCTGGCGACTATCAGTCACTGCGCAGATTATATATTATAGGACAAGAGATGTATGGCCTCACAATCTGAGGGCAGTTAGGCTAAGAGACGAATGTATACTTATGGCTCGCTAGACAATAATGACCATCATTAGGAAGGCTGCAAATCTTTGAAATAATACCTTTATTATACTTTGTGCAATCGGCGTGCAGGTTCAATCAAACGAAGATTTTCATTTACTAGTATTGTCCGACAGAAGGTCGATTTCATGCCGAAGCCGAAAATCTTAATGAAATAATCTTTTTTTTTGCTAATACATGGTGCATCGCCTTTTTCCACGCACTCTCGTGGATTTTTAATACGAGTAGACAAAGAAAAAGACAGAGACAGAGACACAGACCGATACAGAGACAAAGACAAAGACAAAGACAGAGGCAGAGGCAGAGGCAGAGGCAGAGGCAGAGGCAGAGGCAGAGGCAGAGGCAGAGGCAGAGGCAGAGGCAGAGGCAGAGGCAGAGGCAGAGGCAGAGGCAGAGGCAGAGGCAGAGGCAGAGGCAGAGGCAGAGGCAGAGGCAGAGGCAGAGGCAGAGGCAGAGGCAGAGGCAGAGGCAGAGGCTGAGGCAGAGGCAGAGACAGAGACAGAGACAGCGACAGAGACAGAGGCAGAGGCAGATACAGATACAGACACAGATACAGATACAGACACAGATACAGATACAGACACAGATACAAAAACAATCTTTTAATTGCGGCAAATTTTAGAAGCCTTAGGTTTGGCCGAAGGTGGCAGTCGGACACTACCTATTAGTAAATCGTAATGCTCCCTTGATACTTATCGTGATAAAAATAAAATACTACCTATATAATTTTCAATTTCGCTCATTATCTGATTGTAAGACCATCTGATATTCAAGATGAAATAAAAAGCGTGTAGCGTCTCTCTCCAGACGTTTTCAATGGGCTTTAGTTAGTGTATTCCTAAGGTATAGCATACAAGAGCAATCAATAAATTACGAACTGAATAAGGTTACCTTTGCATCTATTCTTAGTGTTCACTTTCATGCTGACTCGGGGACTTGTTGACCCTTACATAAAGTACACGGAGCGTATCGTCTTGTCATCTTGTGCAATTTGTAAGAATTCAATAGACCAAATCTGTAGAGGACTATTTAATCGTAACATTGTACAGCAGTGGACATCTTGCAGATGAAATAATGATAATCATAATCATTTTTATTTGTGTAACATAGGTAGTAAATACAGTTCTTATATTAAAGTTCGTAGGTCGCTATGTTATGCCAAGAAGCGAAATAAAAAAAATAAAAAAATATTATGGTTACATGAGAAATACAAAGAAAAACAAAATATTATTCATGCGAGAGGTAAACACAAGTTATTTGGAAGGTATGTCAAAATTAATAGAATATTATTTTAAATAAATAACAACAAAATTATAAATGTCTCAATAAGGAGTAATTTCTACAGTCAAAAAAATAAAATGTTTGTCATGCAAGAGGTAAACAAAAATTATTTGGTAGGTATGTCAAAATTAATAGGATATTTTATGTAAATAACAACAAAATTATAAATGTCAAAATATGGAGTAATTTCTGCAGTCAATGCATAAATAATAATCGTAAATTACAATTAGTCGCAATATTCAATTAAAGATTGTTTCACCAGTCAAATCAATAGATAGGTTACATTATTTTATCATTCAGAAATTCATCAGTCGTATATTATCATTTTTCAATTAGAAACAGTTTTTTTTTTTTTTGGAAAGTGTAACATTCAAATTTTTTATGGCATCTGGTAATTTATTATAAATGCGCGGTGCCATGCCTAAAACGCTCTTAATCACTAAGGCAGTCTTAAAACGCTGATTGTTTAAAGAGTTTGCGTATTGGCTACGAATCGCCACATCTCGTAACGTCGACACCTTTTCGAACAACCTCATGTTTGTTTTGACGAAAACACTAATTTCAAAAATATATAATGAAGGTAAGGTAAGTATTTTAAGCGATCTAAAGATATAGCTTATATAGTCATTGGCCACATATTATGTCACTTACGGGAAAAGCTAATAATAACCACACTATGGGTCCCAAATAGCATTCAACGACAACGCGCCAGGCCCGTTAACAGATTGCGAGATGAGGTGCATATTTTGAATAATGGCTTACAATATCTTTAGTCCATCAAGTGGAAAGAGGGAATCAAATTTTTTTATCGTGGTTATACAGATAGATGTTAGATAAATTACAGTTCCATTAAGTCCTGCCTTGTAGGCATACAATAAATATGTCAACATGCAATATATAAAAAAACATAGGTAGGTATAAAGCAAATCTTACAAAACAAGGATTAGGTGCATGGTGATAGATTGTAGTAAGTAGGTACTTATTATTAAGAAAATCTTGGAACGCGTAGTAAGCCTTATTAATAAAAAAAATACGTAATTTATATTTGAATAGTGGCAGTTCCTTAGTGTTTAAAATGTCCACAGGTATCTTGTAAATTTTAGATGGCATTCCGAAAAGACGAAGATGATGAGGAGGAAGATGAGGTTTTTACCCTCCAGTGGCATTTAATAACTATAGGCATATAAAAAAAAAAATGCAAAAAATTACTACCGACTTTCAAATAAAACTACAAAGTGAAAAATAACTTTAATATTGAAAGTCGGTGTCTTTCTTTTTTCCCATTTTTATTGCGATATGGACACCGACTTCCAAAATTAAAGTTATTTGTACCTACCTAAAAATAGGCGAGTTATTTAGTAAGGTACCTATAGCGCCAGAATAGATTACCCGAATAACATGAAACTTGAACATAACTTGAAATGAGAGATCTGCGTACCCCTTTAGAGCGTACTAGCGTGATGTTATATTATGAAATGCTATAAACAATAAACAGACATGCGATTGCAGCAATCCCGAGAGATTTGCCGTTATTTATTTAAGAGTTCTGTTGTATATCTCCGAAGTTCTTCATCAGGCCTTCATCAAATTAAAATGGGACCAATTTCGAAACATACTCTTTCAAACAAAAAAATAATTTCAAAATCGGTCCACAATTGACGGAGATATCGGTGAACATAAACAAAAAAAAAACATAAACACATAGAAACTCCTCCTTTTTGGTAAGTCGGTTAAAAATAAGAATTAGGTGCATGGTGACAGATTGTAGTAGGTACTTATTATTAGGAAAAACTTAGAATGTGTAGTAAGCCTTATCAATAAAAAAATTACGTAATTTACTACAGGTATCTTGTAAATTTTAGATGGCATTCCAAAAAGACGAAGATGTTGAGGAGGAAGATGAGGTCTTTGCCCTCCAGTGGCATACAATAACTATAGGCATAAAATAATTGTGAAGTCCTCTTTCTTCATACATGCACAATCAACTATGTACAAATAATCTCATTACATCATAATTCCGACGTTGCGTCCGTGGTCAGCGAGTCGACGAGGTCAAACCACACTCGTGCTTGATACCAAGTAATCGTCATATGACATTATATTTTCCATAAAGAAAGTATGACCACACCAGATGTCGGGAAGGTCAATATCATATTCTGTTACCCACGAATCTGAACCCAACAAAACATGCTAAACCCTCGAAGCACAGTGGAATTAAAACAATAACTCTGAATCTTACTTCATTAATCATCTAAGTAGCGTGCAGCCAACGCCATAATAAAAGGCTTGACTGTAATATATCATGCTCAGCCTATAAATCTTAAATATCCCCTCGGTTCATTGAGAATAAGTGCCGGATCCCAGAATGACAATACACGGGGTCCCTGATTTATTCCCAGTTCAGAAATCGAGAGATTAAGTCTACAATACGATCCTTTGCCCCTAGATCAGGCGAGTGTCAGAAATATATTTTATTACAGTCTGCCTGTACTCATATTTCTTCTTCAAAGCGTTATGATATCGCACTTGACCTTTGTGGTCGATGTAAATCTTTGCTAAGACTGTGCGCATACTAGAGGGAGAATAGTTTTGTCTGCTCCGGACATAACAGTTTCACATTTATGCACAAACATTTTTAACCGACTTCAAAAAAAGGATGAGGTTCTCAATTCGTCGGCATCTTTTTTTTGTTATGTATGTTCCCGGTTACTCACAGACGCCTGGATCGATTTTAAAAATCTTCTTTTGTTTGAAAGGGTATACTTCCTAGTTGGTCCCATAGTTATCAGATCAGGATCTGATGATGGAATCTTAGAGAAATCGAGAGAACTCCTCAAATATTATAGGCATACATATAGCGATTTAGGTATTTTCATCAACAATGCAATCATTTGCAATCAGAAAGTATCATTTGGTGAAGTGGAACTGATGAAGAAGACCACAGATGGCCACTGAAACTCCTAAATGCTAAGTATGTCACGGGCATAAGATATCTCGAATAGTTAACCGACTGTAATGAAGCAAATACTTATAAACAAGTAAAATTTCAAAATTTAAAAACCCCCGACACATTTATCTTTCGAAAACACCCCGATTCAAACAGTTAAACGCGCATAACTTTTGAACGGCTGAACCGATTTCACTCAAACATAGCTAAGAACACTCTCGACAAAATCACCACCTTTCAAACAAAAAAAACTAAATCAAAATCGGTTCATCCGTTGAGGCGCTATGGTGCCACAGACAGACACACAGATACACAGCAACACACGTGAAACTTATAACACCCCTCTTTTTCCGGCGGGGGTTAATAAATGGTACTGATGAAAATAGCACCATCGAACTGATTTGATGATGAAGCCGGAAAGTAGGCACTGGAACTCTAAAATTAAACAATGTATCCTAATCGTGTTTGGGCTTATTGGAATCGCCATGAGATGTACTTTGGCTATAAATGATAATCATGTTAATTGGAGGTACCTACCAAAACTAAAAACTGAAAAATAAAAAACTTTTTGACAAAAAATCAAACCGATGCCAGAACAAAAAATTACAAAGCAAAAACTAAATTTCTTTTCCGAAGTCAGTGTCAAAAAACGGAAAACAATGGGAACAAAAGAGAGACACCGACTCCGGAAAAAAAAAATTTTTTTGCTTTGTAGTTTTTTGTTCTGGAAGTCGGTTTGATTTTCAGTAAAATATTTTGATAATAAGACTATTTTATTATGAGTGTGCACGCCGCGCCGTCGCGTCGTTCTTTTGATAGAGCGATAGTAAGTCTTTGTGGTCTAAGGCAGTTTTAACTCAGGTCTATACACAGCCTTACTTCTCCGTAAGCTAAATCCTACTGGAGAGCGATGTAGTGGTGGGTTGTCTGTGGTTTCGTTTTTTAGAAAGATATCTTTAAAGAATATCAGATAAGTAGTCATAGTTTATGGTAGTTATCAAAGATTTTGTGTGATTAAAAAGGGGAAAGACGTTTTTACGATAGCCTGTGAAATCTTTTGCAGCCCAGTATGGCGTATTAAATAATGTAAGAGTATTCTTTCTTATAGACGCTCACTTTAGTTTTCTACCAAATGGTAGATTTTATCTACAGTTTTTTTTTTTTCATTTTAGTCTAGCACCAAGGCTTCATGCCACATACAAATCGTAAGTAATGTAGATAAAATAAATCCAACAGCAAAAGGTTTTTTTTCAGTTCCTTTATCGATAATCAATATAGGCAGTTCTAACTGGTAAAGGAAATGTTCAGAAAAACTCGCTCATTCGTTACTTAATAGTAAACTGGTAACATTGCTACCATTTTAAGTACAATATTGCTGCTGCGCGTCTAGTATGATAATTACTATCTTTGAATCAAATAACTATGTCTATTGCATGGGTTCAATAAAAAATATTAACATTATTAGAAGGGTTCTGGGGATGACAAGTATGGTTTGTTTTTAACCCCCGCCGGAAAAAGAAGGGTGTTATAAGTTTCACGTGTGTTTCTGTGTATCTGTGTGTCTGTCTGTGGCATCATAGCGCCTAAACGGATGAACCTATTTTGATTTAGTTTTTTTTTGTTTGAAAGCAGATTTTGTCGAGAGTGTTCTTAGTTATGTTTGAATAGAATATGAAAGTAATGGGCATTTTAGTGTTTCAATGGTGTTTTCGCAAGATAAATGTGTCAGGGGTTTTCTTAAATTTTGAAATTTTACTTGTGTTGAACTTATTTGTAGTTTCGTTCACTTTGAGCTAGGTAATTCGTTGCTCCTTATGTGACGAAGGGGTTAGTGGACTTCAGTTTGAATTTAGGCTGGTAAATTTATACAATTTGTTTGTTTTAATTATTTACTATAAGTCACATGCATACATGTTTGTCATAGACCACAGGAAATAGGAAGAGGCGTATATCAGCTCCTTACAACAAATAACACAATAACATAGATAATATTAGAAATAAAAAACTTAGTGTTGCCATCAACAGAACTAATCACGTCTAGCATCTCACAATTGCATAATTTATATATGTATGTTTTGTGTGAAAAATATTGAACACTGCTACCAAACTCATAAAATCCAGTAGGGACATAAAAACTTATTTTATTTTTGAATTAAATAATAAAAACATCCTCCTCGCTCATAACAAGGCAGATGTCACTGAAAACGAACAAAAGCGAATTTCTTTGTTAAAAAAAACACACCACCTAATTGGTTTAGTGTGTTACAAGCGATCCGCGCTACGTGCGTGACACCGGCGATGCGGTACCGTGCGCAAAAACATCGCTCGTGAAAGCTGCGCCGGCGCAATTACTGACAGGATCGCCTCCGTTTTTGTGGCCGCGTAATATATAGGTCTTCGAAAACTGTACCACTAGGTCTTACTCCGAGAACCATCATTAGAATACCGTGTATAATCATTAGCTACATACTGTAGCCTAATTATACTTACTTGTTATAGTAATTTCACGGCAAAATGCATCAAATTAACTCATTATTTCACCCGCTTCGCACACTACAGTCAACTTTTTTGTTAAAAAGTAACCTCCGTCTCACTTGTACATTTTATCGTGAAACTAAACGGCCGGCTTATGACGTATCTTTTGCAAGAGCAAAACGATAGCGATCAAACGCTTTATGTCATAAACCTTCGCAAATTCAAATTCAAATTAATTTATTGCTCAACATAGTACATAAAAATACACTTCCAGATGTCAGGTGAATGCGCAGTCAACCGTGTTCCACCAATGTAGGCATGCAAAATTATAGTAACAATAATAATTAAAGTAATACAATGCTATAAATTAAATTAAAATTACAATTTGTGTCATAAACAAAAATAAAATAAAATCTAAATCGTATTCAATGTCATAAATTAAAAAATTGCATATAATATCATAAATTAAAAAATGGTATAACATGTCATAAATTTCAAATTAAAAACGTGTACAATGTCAAAATTTAAAACATATCCAATATTATAAAATAAAAATACTATAACTTCGCTTTATGGCATTACCTGCAGTGTAGGTATGGTAGGTCCTACGCAATCGTTTGCTAATCGCTCGCTGTTTGTCAAATGAACTTATTCAAAAAAAAAAACCGCGAACAACTCTAAAACTTCTGTATAGAAGAGCAATTATTGCGCAAAAATCGCTATCGTTTTGCTCTTGCAAAAGATACGTAATAAGTCTGCCGTTCACGTAAAAAAGAGCTTTTTTAAACATTATTTTTAATGAGAACAGATTCACACGTTGTTGTTAAGTGGATTCATAATCTGGAAAATGTTTAAAGGCTGTATAAGAAAACTATTAAAAGATAAACAGCTAAGATCGTGTCGGATACGTGTTATTATGGTGATTGGAAGGTTTCAATGTAAAGTTATAATACTTGATTCTTGATTGGTCAAACTTGAGATTTTTATAAATAAAAACATGTTTATGTGTAAAATATTATGGGAAAGCGTAAAGATTTTTTTGTTTCTTTGTACCGAATAGGCTCCGAAACTACTGGACCGATTTAAAAAATTATTTCTTTCACCAATACATTATTCCTGAGTGACATCTTTTTTTGTATCCCGAAAATGGGTCCTGTGGGGTGGTCCAGGGGAGCGAAGCCGAGGGGAATTCTTTATACAATAATTATTCTCTGTGTATATTTGATTTAATTAACACATCTGTACCTACAGTTTCAGTTTCTCACAACATCTTTAATTTGTTAAACTCAGAGAAAAAATAAATGAGGCTGCTTAGAACATGCTTCATTTAATTCAGTACTTCCTTTAGCACTAAATAAATAAAAGCATTCAAGGTACACTTCCGAGCAGAGTCACTAATAAAAGCATACTCCTTAGTAACGGCTAGGTTTAAAAGGCTTGAAAATATAATAAGAAAGAAAATAAGAAAATGATTTGTGAAGCATGTTTTTTTCGTGTAACCAATAGTTTTCATCATCATCATCATCATATCAGCCGAAAGACGTCCACTGCTGGACATAGGCCTCCCCCAAGCGTCGCCACATTGACCGGTCCCGTGCATCTCGCAACCAGCGGATCCCCGCAACCTTCACCAGGTCATCGGTCCACCTGGTGGGAGGCCTTCCAACGCAACGTCTTCCGGTTCGCGGTCGCCATTCCAGAACCTTTCTGCCCCATCGGCCATCCGTTCTGCGAGCAATGTGCCCTGCCCACTGCCACTTAAGTTTGGCAATTCTTCGGGCTATGTCGGTAACCCTGGTTCTCTTGCGGATCTCTACGTTTCTGATTCGATCACGCAAGGAAACTCCGAGCATAGCCCTCTCCATTGCCCTTTGAGTGACTGTAAGCTTTCTGATAAGGCCCATTGTAAGCGACCACGTCTCAGAGCCATATGTCATCACTGGCAACACACACTGGTCATAGACTTTCGTCTTGAGACACTGCGGTAAGTTGGACGAGAAGACACCGCGCAACTTCCCAAACGCTGCCCAGCCGAGTCGGATTCGACGGTTGACCTCTTTCTCGAAGTTGGCCCTACCCAATTGGATCGTTTGTCCCAGGTACATATAGTCGCCCACAACTTCGAGTGTAGAGTCTCCAATCTTGATAGGAGTGGGTGTAACATGGGCATTCAACATCAACTTAGTTTTGTCCATGTTTATCCTAAGACCCACTCTTTCGGAAGCTCTACTGAGATCATCGAGCATTGTACTGAGGTCCTCCATGGTCTCAGCCATAACCACTATATCGTCGGCAAACCGACGGTGAGTGATGTACTCGCCATTGACGTTGATGCCTAGCCCTCTCCAGTCCAGAACCTTAAAGACATCCTCCAGTGCAGCGGTAAAGAGCTTCGGCGATATTACGTCTCCCTGTCTAACACCTCGCTGCAGAAGGACGGGTTCCGAGGTCTGATCCTGGAGTCGAACTGACATTGTGGCGTTTTTGTATAAATACTTCAACACTTCGATGTACCGGTAGTCAATTTGGCACCGTTGGAGAGACTGCAGTACAGCCCAAGTCTCGATCGAATCGAAGGCTTTCTCGTAGTCCACAAACGCTAAACAGAGAGGCAGGTTGTACTCTTCGGTCTTCTGTAGTTTTGTTTTAAAGAAATAATTTACGATATTATTCGCAACGTTTGGATATTCCTCTAAAACGACTTGGATGTTTAAAAATATTTTTACACAGAAAAATTTAGCATAAGTAAATGAATGAATATTATGCAAACAAAACTGTCCAAAAGGAGGTTCATTATTGCATTATGCAAACAAAACTGTCCAAAAGGATGTTCATTATTGCATTATGCAAACAAATCTGTCCAAAAGGAGGTACATGGGGGAATGTAAACATGTGTGGTCCCCTGTGTTAACGCAGTACTGGCCGTGCGCTCGCTCGGAGTTAGAATATTAATATTGAACCTCCTTTTGGACAGTTTTGTTTGCATAATATTCTTTGATATACTTATGCTAATTTTTCTGTGCAAAAATATTCACACGCATTCGAATCAAACCACTGATCCGATCACTTATTTATAATATATTTTTATTTGCGTCACTATTTGCTGACCGTTCAATCAATGTGCTATAAAAACTGCTCGCCATGTAAATCGAAGAATTTTGTCCGATTACTATATTTCGACGTAATATCCCATGTACAGTTTTTCTAATTCAAATAAATTGGTGTGGTCGTAACCAGTGTTCTCATTTTCACAAAGGACCCGCAGGCCGTCATTCTAACAGATCGCAGTGACACTGTCGTAGCAATCGAATGGTACGTACGTGAAGGCAAAGCTTATTACACGACGACGCTAAGGACATTGCTGCCGCGATTTTGAAATGTCGTGGCTTCATCGCAAAAATGGGAAGCCGCTAGGCTCGGCAGTCTACCTCTAGTCTTTAGGCGGGCAGTGTATAAATTTTCGCAGTAATCATTCACTCCAGTGTACCTAGTCATTATCTGCGATAGAATTAATAGCATTTAAATGCTTAAAATTGCACCCATTTTAGAGCAGTATAAAAATAGATGAGACTCTTGAAAGAGTAAATTTCCAATAATTTTCTTGATCGCAGGTACTTAATCTGATAGGTTCAATAATAGTACCAACTGAATAGAGTTTAAGATCTCAATTGAGGCTTACATGGTTGTAAAAAACGTGTCAGAAGAATGATTTGCTTACACAAATAAATTGCTAACTGCAGTTGAAAATTTTTTGATTTTACGAGTGGATTAAATTGGTAAGATCATTCTAGATTTCAATCATTACTGAGTGTCATTATGATAGGATATTGCATTATTCTTAACCTGAATGTCAATGCGTGTCGTAGGTCATGGTTTCAAACCCAGGCAGGCACATTACTTTGTGTAAATTATTTTCATCACCACTGCTCTAAAAACGGTGAAGGAAATTTTCGTGAAGAAACTGGCATGTCCTAGAACTAAAAATTCGAAGACATATGACATTCACCAACCCACAATGGGCCCGCGTGGTGGATTATGACCCATTCCCTCTTACAGAGAAGAGGAGGAGGAGAAGAAGAAGAAGAGGTCTGTGTCCAATTGGTGGAGACGTTAAAAGGCCGATGATGATGAATACCAAGCTCTAGTTTTTATAGCGCTGCTTATTATGCAATAGACTTTAGAGAAATTAGCTTCCAGTCATTGGAGAGTCTTAAAATCAGTAGCAGATGTGTAAGTGCCATCTTCATTAAATAAAATATTATTACTGTCTCTCTCAGTTCATGCAATTTTGGGATCCACTAGGCTTGGCAGCGAGTCTTCACTTTTTTAGGCTCTCGCTGTCAGAAAACGTTGTCAAGATCCTGATCAATTTTCCCAACAACGCAATTATTTGGCCAGTAAAATTCCCTCCCACTTTCATAACAAAGCCAACACCCTCCAGCACTAAGTTATGCGCACATTAGACTCGTAATTAACTCCATTATCATCCACCATCTATTTCCCAGCGGATTCTAATCAGAATACAGGTTCCTCCCCACATAGCCACACATGCATACGGCGGTTCATTAGCCACTCCGTCCATATTTACATTTATCATGTCGTGTCAACAATGAGGATTTATGACGTGCAATTATTGCCGCAGCCTGGCAAAAACAGGGTGATTGACGGGCCCGATCGATGCCGACCTCAACCGAGCCCTCTCGACAGCCAAGAACCAACAATGTTTAAGAAATCTGGTGCATTATTAATGAAGTGGACGGAGACGTAAGATATGTAAAGTTCCATTAACTTTATGCATAAAACGAAATAATATCGGACAAAGGACGTGCCGATACCTGTTTGTTGTTTGGTATGAAGGATTCTGGAGCAAATATTTGAGTTTACTGGGCAAATATGTGCATTTAACTTTGGCAAAGATAATGGCTTTTATCGATACCTACAAACGACGTTTTAAAACGATATGGTGGAAAATGACTACACTTTTTGAGTTACTTACAGAAAATTCCCAAAAGTGAAATCTGGTCGATCGGTTTTCACTTACTGCATATCTCTGTAATTGTAAGCCCTTATACCGGACACAGAATAAATATACAAACAGTATGGAAACTACCTAAAACTCTAGAATAAAAAAATAAAAAAACAAAAATAAAAAAAAAATAAAAAAATCCTAAATATCAAATAATGTCTAAATATTTGTTCTGTATGTATTTTTTTTTTTTTGTGGTGTACAATAAAGAATATAATAAATAAATAAATAAATAAACTCTAGAAACGGCACACTCACACAAACATGTGCATCGACGAGACCCCTAAGCGGCTGGCACTACTCATAACACTGCAGAAGTGCCCGAGATAGTTTCCATACTGTTTGTATATTTTTACTGTGTACCGGATGAATTTTTATTTGGGTGTGGATGGCCAAATCCGAAACTATGAGGAATAGCGGAAAACACTCAAAGGATTCACGAGGCCGATTTTGATGAAAACTAAAACTGCATCATTGGATTTTTGAAAAATCAATATTCCTAGCTAGGAATCGAACCCTTTGAATATGAAAAAAAACTCATGCTGTATTATTACACCATTCGATAGTTTCGCTAATAAGGATTAAATTCTGGGAAGTAATGGCATATGGTATACTTAAGGAAAAGGCTCATTTCGATTGTTTTCCGTTATCTATACCAATATTATAATGAAGAAAGATTTGTTTGTTTGTTTGTTTGTACCGAATAGGCCCCGAAACTACAGGACCGATTTTATTATAATTTTGACGGGAGCGAAGCCGCGGGGGTCAGCTAGTTCCTCATATTTTCGGATTTGACCATCCACGCCCAAATAAAATACTCACCGGTATAAGGCCTTAAAATTACAGAGATATGTAGTAAGTGAAAATCGATCGACCAGATTTCACTGTTGGGAATTTTCAGTAAGTACCTACCTACTCTAAAAAAAAATACATTTTGCACAATATCGTCACTGAACGTCGTCGGTTTTAGACGTATCGATAAAAGCCACTACCTCCTTAAGAGACTTCTTTGAACGTATTCCGCTATTCCTCATAATTTCGGATCCATCCACGCCCACTTAAAAACTCACTCTGTATAGTGTATCGCCTATTGTCTTGCTCCAAACACATACAAATATAAGACCTCAAGCTAACGGTTCTCAGTTGTTGCCCTGGAACAATAAGGCGACCTGGACGAGGGGTCAACAATAGTGCAGTGCTGCCTTATTTGCTATTCACTATCATTGTTCTCTAAATAATACGCAGTTGCACATAATGTGCGTTAGAACCGGTCGGAGTCACGTAGGTATGAAGTAGTACTATAACGTATAGAGTTCAAAGATTATGAGTAATCTGGATACAGTAAGAATTTAACGTGGTATTATGAAGAAACTGTTACAAAACTTAACCACCGTAGTTAAGTTCTGTAGCAGTTTCTTGGTAAGTTCGGTCTATTATTATACTTGGTAAGTTCGGTCTACTATATATTATTTTATGTAGGTACTATGAGTGTTGAAATTGCTTTTATAGCTTACATGAACATTAACTATTAAAGCGGAAAAATCATTTGAGAATTAAATGTTTTCACTTATATCAAATAAGTTTGAAATGCATTAACAGGGTCTTCTCCTGAAAGTGGTACAATAATTTTCAATAATACCACCATTTAACATTTTTCTACTGATAGCAAAAACAAAGACACGGTTTACATGAAACTTCTACCGAAGAGAAAATAAAAGAGTACATATTTGAGAAGTATTGAGAGGGCTAATTGCTTCGCCAACAACTGAAGAGAAAACATATTTGTACAGTACACAAAGAAACGACCTAAAACAAAAAACTCTCCGAACAAGAGAACAGGAAAAGGTTTTTTTATCTTTTTTTCTTGTTATGTAACCAGGCTATAATATGGACTTGGAAAAAAGTACCTAAGGTACTCTGCATTTTCAGTCCCTAATGTTGATTTTAAAAGCAAATTATAATTAGGGAAATTTAATCTAATTAATTTGTTCAGATGCTCGGCAAAGGCATTGCACACCCTTGGCCATTCCGGGGCAATCCTTCCGATAAGTGTCAAAATAATTTGCTTACTTGCTGAAAAACAAAAGCAAAATAAAGAAAAATATTCAAAGAACAAATTAGCATGGAGGAGCTCGTGGCTAAATATAAAAATACGTAATTTTTATTTGAATAATGAATAATAACAGCCGTACGGGTGGATCTTCAAGGTTAAGCAACGCTTGACGAGATCGGTCCGTGGATGGGTGACCATTTCAACATACCGAGTTTCCTCCGTGCCTCGGAAAGCATGTTGGTCCCGGCTGTCATTTGAAGTTCTTTGACAGTCGTTACGGGTAGTCAGAAGCTTGAGATCTGACAACAGTTTTGCCAAGGGGTACCGTGTTACCCAGTTACTGGGTTGGCGAGATCAGATAGGCAGTCGCTCCATATAAAACACTGGTACTCAGCTGAATCCGGTAAGACTGGAAGCCTATCCCAACAACAATTGGGAGAAGGCTAGGCAGACGATTCAAAGAACAAATTAGATTTACTGACTTTGCGCAAATATGAAAAAAAAGACAATTCGATTCAAATATAGAACTAAAGTCCGAGAAATAAAAATAGGTTCGCAAAACCGCCTAGAGCGAACCAATCACGGGCAATCAATAAATGATTATTTCGTGCTTGTCCCAATAAAAACAAATGAGCATAGCGATGGTCCGCGGCAGTCTGTGACTTCGTAAGTCGGTATCGATATAAATTTAATTCTGCCCTTCAAGGATCAATCATGAATGTAGTCTTTGTGGCCGCCGTCCTGGGTGGTACGCTAAATAAAATATTTATTCAGCCAGCGCCTCACAATGGCCACGTATTTCAATGACGGACGTCGGCGCCCGCGCAGCCTTCTAGCCTAAAGCGTTGCGCACGCCCTCGCCCTCGCCTCCTCCTTACGAAAATATGCTAAATGTTCGTGTTGAAATAATTGTGCTTTTATTTTTTGAGGTTTTTGTCGATTTTACTTCAGTTTGATTTATGTGTCAATTTATTGGTTATGGTTTTTTATTCAATAAACTGAATACCTTTTCAGGTGTCGGTAAAGTAAATTAAGAGAGGGCAAACCTAATTTA